>JAOXOE010000632.1:11153054-11167296 GCA_028565055.1 Phoeniculus purpureus | reverse complement strand
TGGGTGTAAGTTGCAGCAAAGGAGGTTCCGCCTCAACACAAGGGGGAACTTCTTTACTGTGAGGGTCACAGAGCACTAGAACAGGCTCCCCAAGGGGGTCGTGGAGTCTCCTTCTCCGGGGACTTTCAAGGCCCGCCTGGATGTGTTCCTCTGTGATCTGTGTTAGATAGTTTTGTCCTGCTCCGGCAGAGGGGTTGGACTTGATGATCTCTTTGGGTCCCTTCCAACCCCTAACATCCTATGATCCTATGATGCCAGGGACAAAAGACTTAGTTCTAACCTTACAGTTGTTTCCTGCCAAACATACATATGCAAGTGTCCACACTCCAGTGTAAATGCCCTCAGCCTTCTTACCAAGACAAGAGGAGCGGGCATCAGGCCCACCAAAGTAGCTATCCACTGTATAACATGCTGTATAGAATGGTCAGCTCTGTAGCCACACACTGGAACATGGAAAGACACTGCAGCTTCTCCCCAGGGAAACTTCACATGGGCATGGAAAACTAAAACCCTACTTTAAAATGTTCAAAAGATTCCTACAGTTGTAGTCTACAAGGCCCTACACGCAGAGAGCAAGCACTTGCTAATAAACAGGATCTCCTCCCCTTCCGAGGCCACTGGCGGTCTTGTCTTACCTCCCAACTGAGGAAGTACAGATACACAGCACTACCAAGGAGGTTCTCAGCACTTGGCAGCATCAAGTCTGCTATGCCCAGCTGCTCTGCTGGAAGCAGAGCATGTTCACTGACATGTTCAAGCCAGCTCTAGGCTGAACATAGGCAGCTGTCTGCCTAGCTGTTAATGTAGCATCTCACTGTGTGTCCATGGCTGTATTTCCTTCCTGCTAAAAGAGAAAGTGCAGCACCTCAAAGACTCCTGGAGAGCCTCAGCTAGTCCAGAGACAGCATTTTACCTGCTTAGACGAGCAAGCTGGCGTAAGTACAGCCCACCTGTCCTCTGGGTACTGTCCCAGTTTCCCATCTGCTCCCAAGTGCATCTGAAGGTGGCCATTTTAACCTAATAAGCATTTGATTACTTGTTTTTCTAAGAGGCCTCCTCTCTGACAGCACATCCTCAACCACTGCCCTCATCAGATGGGCCCCTCTTTACAGGTTTTTTTATCTGCTGGGCATGGCTGACAGCAGAGGTACAGTAGTCAGTTAATGCAGGCAGCTACAGTGCTCTCTGCCCAAAAGTTTTGATTTCCAATAAGAGTTAGGAGAGAGAAAACTGAACAGCAGCATAACTTCCCAGAACAAGAAGCAAGTTTTTCTATGCTGTTAGACAGGCATGATCAGCCTGCTGCAGCAATGAGCTCTCTCAGCCCTGCTTTCAAAAGCCCAGCCTCCTACCTAACTAGGACAATTAGATAGGTTTCAGACTACCTCTAGAGGTGCAGAACCATTGTGTGGCTCTGGATCAGCCCTTGCAGCAGCGAAAGCTCCACCAGCAACAGGCAGGGAGAGGATAACGTGACCAGAGCAACAATTCCTCCAAGATGGTATGGACACTATGATAATGTGGAATGCAGTACCAGATTGGGAATATCTGAGACATTTAATAGTCTTCAGCTTGATACCTGAGCTTACGCTAATCTGGTGTCAAAACCACCATAAATAACCCATTTCAAAAGCCAGAAGTGGAAGGGATGCAAGGGATACAATTTTCAATACCTACTGTAATATAATGGAAAAGAGCACCTGATATTAGACAAAAAAAACCCCCACATTATGTCCTGGATATGCTCAAGCAACTTTATTCATTGGAGAGCCAGGAGGCCAAAACTACCAAAGAAGAATTGAAGATGTATTTCAAGGATTCAGAATATACAAGTAAGAAGTACAAGAGAAAAAACCAAGCTGTTTCAGATTCTATGGCTTCTAAATTCAAAGCTAAAATAAAGAAAACAGAAGAATCATCAAAATGGGGAAACTCCTTCACTACTGTGGGAAAAGAATGAAAAGTCTTTTACTAATGTACAGAGCTAGAAGGTAACTAACAATGTAAAAAAGAGGAAGATTGCCAAATCTTTTTCTACAGTGGATACATCAGTAGGATTAAAAAAAAAAAACCAGTGCTCTCATTTGTGCAGACTGCACATTCCTTTAAAGAAATGCTGTTTCTGCAGACTGCCATTTGGGTTGTTACTAGAACAACAAACTGTTGATGGTATGGATACAGATGGCATTTTAAACCAGGGTAAAACAGCAAAAGAAAATTATCAAAGGCTCAAGGCAATTTTGAAGAGATCAAAAGCTGCTAGGCTGAATGGACGTGAAATATGTAAATCCATTTAAGAGAGATAACGTACCCTCCAGCAAGAGCAGAAAAGCATGCAGGCAGAGCATGATAAAGTTGAAATCACCATCAATATCCATTCTTCAACATACAAAGGGTTACTAACATACCTTGAAAGGGTAAGCTGTGCAGGGAACACATGCTACTAAACTAGCTGTATTAACCAGTGACACTACAGCACTGCTCTGCAGAACTGTCAAAAAACACAGGATGGAAATCTCAATACAAATGGTGAGAAACTGAAAGAGCTAAAGGAAATGCCCCTGTAGGCATTAGGACAGTAAACACAGAATTAATCTGTCAGTGGACACGTCAAAGAGCATAATGACATCACCACTTTACAGCATAATATTGAATATGGAAAGCAGCGGCATATGGCTCTTTGGCACTAATAAAATCTGGATGGATGCAAAAAGGAGACAATGGGACAGGGTGTACTTTTGATTCTTTTATCCTTTTTCTAATATAATTATATTTAATATAACATGCATTCTCTGAAGTAGCCAATAATTCTATTTTCTCATTGTCCAGACAAGATTGGACTAGATGATCTTTTGAGGTCCCTTCCAGTCCCTAAAGTTCTGTGATTCTGTGATTTAAAAATAAAGGCATACTTCAAATGAAAGCAGTAAAGGGTTCTGCTGGCCACTGCTCCAATTCTAGGGCATTTAAACACAAGTCCAGAGTTTAATTGTGTGCATGTCAGTCTTTTTTTAAAGTTAGTAACTTTGTCTCAAAATTTGGACAGTGATTTCCAGGGGGAAAGCCTGCATTTTGACTGAGATGATTAATAGAATTTGGGAAAGCATGCTTCAGATCGCTAGCACAGTTTAAGGTAGACCATTTCTAGCACTAGAGAGGACTCTCTAAAACTGGTGACTCCCAAGATATTCTGCTGTCTTTACAGTATCAGGATTTTACTGATCATTTGGGAGTTGGGAAATCTTAAAGGCATCTCTGAATTATTTTAAACCAGCCAGCCACAGCTACATAGCTACCTACAACTACCTGAAAGGAGGTTGGAGCAAGAAGGGGGAAAGCCTCTTCTCCCAGGTGGTAAGCCATAGGTCCAGGAGAAATGGCTGCAAGCTGTGCCAAGGCAAGTTTAGGCTGAATGTTAGAATTTCTTCACTGAAATTGTTGCTGGGCATTGGAACAGGCTGCCAAGGACAGCGATTGAGTCACCATCCCTGCAGGTATTTGGCAACATATGGACCTGGTGCTTACGGATATGGTTTATTGGTAATTCGGCAGTGCTGTGTCAAAGATTGGATTTGATGATCTTAAAGGTCTCTTCAAACTAAAGAGATTCTGTGATTCTGTGAGCAGAATTCCAGGGTGTGGCAGAAAATTAAAAAGTGAATAGCAGAAGAGCTCAAGTGGATGAACTGGGATAACATAACACCTTAAAAATATTATGCATTTGTACTTCCTCATGTCAGTTTTACAATAATGTACTAAAGCTAAATGTGCATGTCATAAGTAATTTTTCTAATCTCAGATGTTACTGTATCAGGTACACCAACAGGTAGCTGCCACTCACTGTTGAGGGGTTACAAGAATTCAGGCACTGTGCAGTAAGGTCTACCCAAGTTACACAATGCATAGCCCTCCTTAAGTCCAGTCCTGTCTCAGGATGCTGGAAAACAATATCAAGCTAATCAAGTACTTGTTAAAAAATAGTGAAGATCCAGACACCAGCCTGTATTTAGGCTGTTACTGTTATGTTAGTGGACAGCACTGGTAAACACTATAATTTCACCTCCTGACATTTTATGCAGAAGAAAACCTTAAGAAAAAGAATGATGAAAATGATAGTATAGAACCTTAGAATCACAGATATGTCGAAAACATACATAATTAATCTGCATCTCAGTATGATTTCCAGGGAGATGGTTTTCATTAAATGAAAATTTTTATCATTTCAAAGCAATTGCAATAATCATTTCAGTCAAAATGTGAGCAACAGCTCCCACTAAATGCTGATAGTATTGGCAACACTTTGTGAAATGCATTGGTTTTGTTAAGCAAGCAGTTGAAAAAAAATCAATAAATGGGAAGTTTGATTGACACTATCAGATGTCTTCCTCAGACCATCAGCGGATCACAACAAATACCAGCTCATATTCAGTAGGTTTTTGGATTCTACTGTAGGTAGAGAAATTAGGATAAGTTCTCTTCATTATTAGCTACTTCAGATCTTTGGAGAAAGCCCAGTTAACAGTAAAGAATTGATCACATGCTTAAAGGGAATTTTACACAGATAGAGCACTTTAACTATAAGCTCTCTGAGACAAGGCAATCTTTGATTTTGCTTCTATACATTACTGGTGCTAGAGAATCCATGACCAAGACTCTACAAGACAATTACCCTTACATGGCAGTGTGAGAAAGCTTTTGAAGATTCACTAAAGCCTCCTCTTCTCTCCACAGCTTCCAAATTACTCCTGTTGACTTGTAGAGTCCCCAGTTCTTTTCCCCAAATGTCTACTCTTCTTCCTGACATGAGGTGACTTATACACCTCCACGTCTGGCCATGACCTATTAGAGTGCCACAATCATTATGTAAATACTTCGAGTGAGATATATGCAAACTGTGGACCACCTCCTAGGACCACAGTAAGAAAGAAAATCTTGTGAGCTCTGATATTCTACACAGATGGATAACTGAGTAGATAATTCCCTTCTACAATATCCATCAAGGATGTGATAAAATCATGAGATGCGGAAAACATCCCTTCTTACTTAATAAAGCCTAGCTTTTGCTTACATCCCACCTTTACCAGGAAATTAATGTGGAATCCTTTGGATGTTATCATATACCATCTGTGAATACATACCTGGCACATGCAGTAAACATACACCCTGGGCTACACTCTTATAGTTTCTTAGACTCTTTCTTTGGGGAAAGGAGTTACAAAACTAAGCAAATAACTGGTAGCATTCACAATCTTGCTTCTAATTCAACACCAGCATTAATTGTAGGGACTAAAACTCACATCCTGACTTGCAATTTGGCATCAAATTATAATTAAATGAGTAAAATCTAAAGGCTAAGGTTAGGAACCAAGGAACATCACCTACTACTATGTGAGAGACAAACTGTTAGAGGTCTTCATAAAACATATTTGAGTGATGTCTGCCCATTCCAGAGCTGAATAGAGTCCAGAAAAAATTACTTTCTTGAAAATCAGAAAGAATTCAGATGTGAATCTAGATCTTTTTTATCCTTTGGTCTCTCATGTAAAATGATGCAGGGCACATACTATGCCAAGACTGCTTAGTATTGGATTTCACTGCACTATACCTCTTAGTCTGCTTTGTGCATATTGCACTACAGTTCCGTCACTCAAACACCCTTGATTTCAGCAAGAATCGATTTCGGATCTATTCTTCCTTCTGTGATGTTGGCTGACATTGGGAAAATGAAACATGGTGAAAAGAACTCTATATTAGCCTCCCCATCAATGCTACAGGGGTAGTGCTAAAAGCCTGGACTGACACCTCGCAGAAAGCAAGGGTCCTCTGTTTACACAGCAGCAACTGAAAAATACTTGCTGCATGCAGAGACAACAAAATAAGGGAAATTAAGTCAGTACCCAGATGGTGCCTAGCAACTACTACTTACAGGATTAGGCCTTCACACAGCAAGAGAAAACAGATCTAGAAGGAGCATTGCTTATATAAGTCTAGAGATGCAAGTTGCAAGCAAGACACCTTACAACATTTTTCAAAGTAAAGCCTTGCTCCTCCAGCTCAGCAGAAGAAAGAATCCTACCCCTTTGCCTTCCTTCAGATAAGGTAACCTTGCTCTATAGATGCCAAATGAATGTCTCAGGTTTGTGTCTCGTTTTTTCCAGGGGGAACAGTATTGCATCCTAGCATGGCAGGAACCCTAAGCAGAAGGATCTAGCGGGACAGATGGATGAGCAGAGATGTAATTCCAGAGGAAAGCTGCTGTCATCCCATTAAAGATGAGGTTAAAGGTAGCTGCAATGAAGGAGTGGGAGATATTTCACTGGGGGAAATGGACTGGCACTGAGCTTTGAAATTGCACTGCATGAGAATATTAATAAAAAAGTTAATGACGCAATGTGCTTTTTGCTCTACATTAATTACACTTTTACATTCCAGTTTTTAATGCATTCTGCACTAGACTTTATTTTACATTCCAGGATGGGGAAAATATAATTGCAGCTTTAATTTCTATAGCCAAACCCTGATAAGATCACAGCTGTGAAAATCTCATAAAGAGCTTTAAATTAAGTTAAAAAAACAGTTCCTTTCCTTCCTCTCTCTGCTCCTCTTCCTGCATGAGATGCCTTCAGCAGACATGGTGAAAGTGTTGGTTCAAGGTAGTATCTCTCTCCCTGGCATGAAGACCTTTTCTGAAGTCAGCACCATAAGGCCTGGACCATCCACTACCAAGTACAACTGCTGGGGCTCATCTACCTCTTTGTGCCATCATTTAGAATAAACCTCCTGCCAGTGTCCACTTGGGTGTGCAGGGCCTCAGCTGCAATACACAAGCAGTGCTGCTGTAAATTACATAGTTCTGGTTATTACCAAAGTTCACAGTCCCTGTAATGAGACTAAAAAGATCACACTGCTACAGAGGGAGAATTAAGGCTCGGTGAAGTGACTGGTTTACATGCGATAAATCAGAAAGTCTGTGTGAATGACAGGAATTGCAGATTATTGTTCTGAATCCTGTCCTGTCTCCTATTACTGCAGAAATAAAAATTAATTTGATACTGTGAAGGTGAAAAAGCCTGAGACTTCTACATACTTTCTTTGCAATGAACGGGTTCTGTGTCTGGATACAGTGTCTGTAGACAGAGTGACCCCTCTACAGCTATAGATTGTGTCAGGTCCTGAAGAACAACTCTACATGTGCCTCCCCCCTGCAGATCAAACTCGAGCATCACAGCATGAACAGATAGCTACATCACAGTCAGTCATTTCATTCTGAATACAAGAAGGGCCATCTCATCACAGTGCCTACTGCCCTTAGCACAGCTAAAGCATCACAGTAACACTTAACTGTGTTGCACAACGCTTAACCATGTTGGTACAAGACATACAAGTGGATCTTCAGTCCCCTACCAGAAAATGGCTTTAATTATAGAAACAAGCTGAAATCTTGTTTGCACCTGGACAAAATCAAAGGGGAACCAAACTTCATCTTTTCCTAATAACAATCATCTACAACTTAAAATAGTTGAGCAACCTTTTGATCTTTGTTATTTGCACTGTGGATCCAGCCCCACCACTGATCCTCCACATCCTCATCCCATGAACTACAGCATAAGCCACTGGTGATGACGGTACAAAAAGGTATCTCTTTCAACATAATGTCAATGTTCCTAAATTTGTGGATCCCTATCTCAAGAACCCTAACATAAGCTACAGTCTAATAAAAGTGAGAGATCAGATAATCTATTCTCCTGCCCTTGAAAAGATTACTTACACAAGAATCTTCCTCGACCATGTATTCCAGCTTGGGTGCAAGTGATTTCTCTTTATAAACCATGACATTCCTGAATCACTTCTCCTTGGACTCTTTTTCCCTCTAAACTGTCCCAAACTGGATATCCCTATTTTTCCTCTCCTGAAGTCAAAACTGGTACTCCAATTAGACTAGACTCTGTATTCCTGTCCACCATCACTACCTATGTCTCACCTGCAAGAGTTTCTTCAGTAAAAGGGAGTAGTCGGAATACCTCTTTCCAAAATCCCATACAGACTGGACAACAAGCACCAAGGGAAGGTTTGTTTCCTCATAAAGGTTTTGCTAAACCTCTTAGCTCATTCTCCAGAATCAGTTCCCAGTTTACACCTCTGTAAACAAAAGCAGAATCCATCACTCACAGCCATATTATTTTCCTTGATTGTTCCCTACACGCAAAAAGCAGTAGAGGAATGTGTTTTCACAAGTGAAATGGAGAGAGAGAAGAAAATAGGAGAGATTGAGAGGAAGGAAGAGAGAGAGTCTCTAAAACCTCATTTTCCTGGTAATTTACTCTTCTATGCAGTTGAGTCCTGCTGCTCGTAAGCCAATTCCTGTTACAATATTAGATATAAACAAGTAAACTGTGTAATGGATCACATTAAGCAGGCCCTGCATCTTGAGGCAGGATTTAATTTGCATGGCAGATTATCTTGTCTGCAGTAGGAGAGGCACCCTGGGGCACTGACTGCATTAATAGGATCTAGTCTCTTAAAATCCATTAAGTCAATTGAGTGGACCAGTCTATAATCTCATTTCAAATCCAGCGTGAAAATGCTTAAACACTAGCCCTATGACACCAACAGCAGAGAAGTGACTAAAGGGACATTGGAGACTGCACTGTGCCATATTGCCTGCCTGCTGGGAGCAGGGAAGGGAGGGGAAAATGGTAGGGCTCATTCCCTTTTAGCAAACTCCATTCAGAAAATACTGACAGCAGGAGTGAGGTGAGGAAAGGAGGCAAGAACTATGTAAGAAGAAAGACCATGGAGTTTACCCTAAGCAATGACAGTGGCTTGTTAAACAGTGTGAATTGGCTGATGAAGTTCTGGATATTGTTCAAACACAGTCAGAAATACTGGACCATGAAGGGGGTATCTTCTACGTCAATGTTCTACTATGAGTCATCAAGAACACAGATTTTCAGACAATATAGAAAACAGAATGAGTCTGGAAAATACGCTATTACAATTTACATTTATTAATTGCAATAATGAGAATGTCAGAGTTGTGGAAACCTAGGCTTACAGCAAGATCTGGAGTGCCACCAGCATGGAACATTCTTAAATTCAGGTACATTTACATACATTTATCCTTGGCCTAGCTAGTCTGAGTAAACTTTTCCCACTTGCCCTATGGGAGAAAATTAGGTACAGGCTTGATTTGTCTTTAAAAGCCTGGTCACAAGCTCCCCAAGGAAAGAACCAGATTTGGTTTGGATATATGTAAAATATTTAGCATGGGTCTGAGGTTTGGGCACTTTGACCATACTACAACAACCCTGTAACCACAAATAGCAGTAACAGTAGTTCAGGACAGACAAAGCCAGGTATATTGAAAAAGACAGGTAGAAACTCAAAAGGAAGAAAAAAGACATAGTATCATAACCTAAAAATTGGAACAGTAAAAATCCTCCTGGACCAAATCGCATTTATGCAAAAGCTCTAAAGAAATCAAAGTATAAAGAAGTTACTAACAAAAATATTCAATTTATCATTAAAAATGGCCACTTTCCTACCAGGCTGGAAGGGAGCCAACACTCTGTACTTCTTTTAAAAGAGGTGCTAAGGGCAATCATGGGAATTATAGACCTCAGTGAGCCTTACGCCAGTACCAGGAAAAATAGCAGAGAAAATTATTAAAGACAGAGTTATAAAGCACCAGGCTAGGTGAGCATAACGTAGTAAAGAAGCAGCTCAGATTCTCCAAGCTGACTTTCTGACCTGCTAGTGTTCCTTGGAAATGTCAGCAGCTCTTAAGTAGCAATAATACATAGGAGTCACTTAGCTACTATGGATTTCATAAAAAAACACATTCAAAAATTTTAGAGCTCCACTCCCACTGACATGCATAAGCCGCAAGGGTGGGATTTCAGAGTACACCACTGATTTGACAAGAAAATTAATGAAAGTGATATTCAGTTCTTTTAAGAATCCCATTCTTCATAAACTGTGGCAATGTCTCTAGGAGAGATCAATTTAAGCACTGAAACCCAAAAGATGGGCTTCTCCCACAGAAGCTACAGGTAACCTGCAGCAGTTGGCTGCAGCAGGCTGCTGAAGCGTCTGGTTCCTGGGACACACATAGTACCATGTGTCCTTTATACCCACAGTGGGTCTCAGAAGGCTACACCAGGTACATCCTCAATGCTGAAGCACTTGGGGAATGGGCTGTGGCTGAAAGGGCCATAGCAGCCCTGTTCAATAGCCCACTAGTAAAGAGTGGCAGAATATCACCCAGAGCCATTCCAAGCTGCCATGAATGAGACTGACCTCATACAGGAGGGCAGAGGCAAATTGATTAGGTTCTTAAACAAAACCCAAAATGTCACCTGTAAGGAAAACCTTCTCCAAACCAAATAAATAACCAACTTCCAATCCTCCAATTCTGTGGTTTTGCTCTGATGTATCTACAGCATCTTGGATGCAGTTGATTTACATGCTTACAATTCTTATTTCTCTCCAGTGAGAGATCTCCCAGCTTGCTGTTCCTGGCAGCACCCACACTGTCATAGGTCTCAGCACTAGTCCTTCCTTTGCCAACGCATAGCTTCTCCTTCCCAGCCCCTTTAAGTTCTGCAGACCCACTGCCAAAGGCAATCATGTCATGAGTGCCCAAGGGACTGATATTAATCCAGCGGTGACAACCAGTCATAACAAGCTAGATACATTCTCCATTTCAAGAAATCTCTCCACTGTGATTGATAGACACTGTGTATCAAAGAGATCACTGAATACTCATCCTGATATTATTCTCTTCCTTATATATTCACTTTGTAGGGAGACAGGACCTATGGAAGATGGATCTTTGGCTTGGTCCTATGTACCAGATTTTATAACTTGAGCACAGGACTCTTGAACACCTTTCTAAAATTTGGAGAGGCACAAGCACAGCCCTACTCTTTTCTTTTGGAGCTGCTTACTTCTGAGTGCCACCCTCCCCAAAGGAACAGAAGCATTCACACAGCAGCTTCTGCTCAAACTCAACATTTTCTCAGCTGTCCTCACCCAAACTGCTGTACATAATCTTCAGGGTCATGAGGAATAAGCGCAGCCATTCTTCCTAGAGCTCTAAAATTGCACTAGGCAGTGCCACAGGACCCCTGATAGGGTAGATACCTGCAGACAAATACCCCTTCTGCAGACACATTGATGTAAGAAGGCGGGACAATTTTGCTGGGTGTGAAAAACTGCTACACAACTTGGAGAAATGCGGAAAGAAACTTTTTAGCTCATGGGGTTTTATAGCTGATTTTTGGGCCACTCTCTGCAGTCCCTGAAGGATTGTTGTGGCTTAAAGACACAACCAAAGCTGTTACCTTTTCTTTAACATGATACAAGTGAACTGCAACTTGCAGAGCAAACCACATCCTGCCCACTCCAAATTGCTCACCTAATGTCCTAAATTATCACAGATCAACACTATTCATTTCTCTTTGAAGGAAAGAGAGAACCATCAGCTGTTTGCAAATCACAGTATCATCTAGCTCTCCCACAAAAACCGCAGATCAAAAGGCCTCATCTTTTGAAACCACAGGGAGGTCCCAGGGGCCCCAAAAAACAGAAGTCTAGTAGTTCACTTTCTGCTAGATACACACACAGAGGAGTGTGCAGTCTCTGTAATACGTAGTAGAAGGGAAAACATTTCCCTTTAGATACTGCTGGTACATATTGAAGATACATGAAACCACCCATTCGCTTGAACCTACCTGCAGGCAGACAGCAAAAACCAAGGTGTGTTACACAGAGCTAATGATTATATCCAGCTCCACCATGGAGCTCTGGCTTATCAATGGGTTACAAATTGCAGAGCAAGGATGAGAAGTTTGTTTCTATACCTTGAAAGGAAGACCCAAAGCATAGCAGGATACACCACAAATCATTGTAACACCACCCCTTCTGCTCTTCAACTTCAGTTTCTATTTTACAGTGAAGGAGTTCACCTCTATTTCAAGCATATAGGAAAAACAGAATGTGTACTGTTCCTAAAGCCATCAGTATCTGCTCAAGTCTGACAAGATATTGAAACAATGGTTCCAAGAAGCACATCTATCTCCCTGAGTGGTTCACTTGCCTCCTGATAACAATCTGCTAAATATCCTCCCTTAATTAGCTGCTGTTCCTTGAAGCAAGTAAAAATGCAATGTGAAGACTGTGCTAGGACTATCTTTGTATAAACTACATAAGCTACTCAAAGATACAGTTTATTTTGTTGAAGAAAAAAAGCTGGCAGTTTTGGGGGATGCCTCAACTTATCTCTCCCTCATCAAGAATGCCTTGGATACAACAGGACCAAAAGACCAAAAAGACAAGCAAAAGGAAACTGCAAGGTTCTTCAAGGTGCTCTTCAGAGCCCACAGTGTGACTGAATGGATGCTGTGGGCTTCCATCACGCTACAGAGAAGGGTCTATCTGCATTTGGGTGTAAGAAAGGTCACGAATTGCACATGCAGAGGGGGAAACATGCACTTTTAGGAGATCAATATGAGCGTTACTGAGGTCCATGGCTTGGAGAACTGAGGAACAAAGAACAAAGCAAAGCCATTCTCTCTGGCCAATTTATGTATAATTAAACAGAAGGCAAGAAAACATGGCTAAATACAGGAAAAATATCTGAAAATAAGCCAAATATTATGTCATTACTACAACCTTATACAGAACTTGCCAGTATGGTGTGAATATACAATGAAGAGTGTAAGAATAGACTTTGTCATCCATGATGGGAGCTTTGTTTAACATGAAAAGAAAGATGGGTTTCCAAGAGCCTCAGCGAGACAGAGATGAAAGAGAAGCTTCTATGCAGTAAAAAATTAATTAATTTTCCTTATCAAAAGTGCTGAGCCAAAACATATCCCCCAACTGGGAAAAACTAGGAGCTGCGATCTCCTGGAGTGTCATTGTGCAGTGGGTGAGCTGCAGGCAATCGCTAAAGCTTGACAAGGGTATATCTGCTGAAGACTAAGAACTGAGTGATCAAAAGTCAAATCCTCTCTTTGGCAGCCCACTATACTGCAGAAAAACAGATGTGAAAGCTGAAGTCTGTGGGCCAGATTTGTCCCTTGGTAGGTCTACAGAATTTAACTGATTTATCAGAATGGCTTTGGTCCAACATGTCTGTGACAGACAAAAGTGGGCATGGTCTACAAGCAGCTTTGGCTCAAACCCTGAATGGAGATAATCTAGAGTGTCCTTAACTAAAATTAAACATGAAGATTATCAACTTGCAGTGAGTGCAGAAAAATAAAGTCCCCAGCCAGAATGGGAAAGGAAAAGTATTAAGAAAGCCCATTTGCAACCCACCCTCCGTATTCTGGATGGTGGCATTTGTTTTCCTATTACCATAACGTTGGTTCTTCCCAACTACATGCTACAGCATTAGTAACATATTTCCTTGCTCCCATTTATACATTCTCTTGCTTCCTATCACAGCGCACAGCTTCTATATCCTTCAAGCATATGGAAAGCTAACTGTACATAGTGGGCACTTTACTTCAGAGAAAGACTTCTGCTAGAACTTTCTCCTTCTATACAAAAGGACCTTGAAAGGTAACATAAAAGCAATATAAATCTTGGTTTTACTTGCTTTGTAATGCTGACATTTTCACACATACACTAACACATTTTTGTACTCCAAAGCTCAAGCAGTGGAGTCTAAGAGAGTTTTCTGCCCTAGACTAGGATGTGCTCACCTGAGAGCCTGTAGCTAGGAAGCATAGAGGGCCCATACGTACCAAGGGATACAGGCACTAGCCTATAAAGTGAGGAAGATGGAAACAAACATTGGTAAGTGGCAGATGATGGAACCCCACTCATTCCTTCCTCTAGGTGTTCTGTCTACCTTCCTATTTTAAGGTCTTTACAATATGTGTGAGCAAATCTGAAACCTTACTTCTTTCCTAATCACAGACTTAAGAATCCTGGTGGTCCCAGATTCCCATGAAAAAGGACTTTCAGCATGCAGCAAGGCAGCAGTTGAAGGTGCTTAAGCTGTTTGTCTTCTTACTGCTGCAGTAATTTCCCAGCTGATTTCTGAACTCCAGAAGAAAGTACAAGTATGGAGGGGAGGAGAGGAAGCAGAGGAAACGACAATTTCATCATTCAGCGAGAGTTTGTGAGAAAGAAGTTTATACTGGGGGACCACCAAACGCGATGTCTTTCATTGCCCCACCTCCCACAATGCAAAGGTGCAGTGTTACTACTTCTCCCACCCCCCCCC
>JAOXOE010000632.1:11131934-11153049 GCA_028565055.1 Phoeniculus purpureus | reverse complement strand
ACCCCCAGCCAAAGTATTCCCGAGCTCACCATATAATGCAGTTTTTCATGGCATGCCTGCTTATCAGAACTCTAAAACTATGTGAGACATGCATGCAGACAATGGGCCTGTCTCTCAGCCACGGAGGGCTCTGAAGGGATCCCTTTCAGCACTCACAGATTGCTCTGTGTTCCCTTAATTGACAGACCCGTCTAAGTCTGACAGCAGTGGCGTGCAGCTGGTGCGGGCTGCTCTGTCTCAGGTAGGCCACCTTTCAGCAGGGAAATTGCTTTTGATTTGCTTTATTGAAGTAGCTTCTCCTGTTCAGCTGGCAAAAGTTTCTTGTATGTGAAGGGCTGACAATTTAGGACCAAGCTCTCTTTCCCAGGAGGCTACCTCTCTTCCCACTTCCAAAGTCTCTTAGACCCAAATAAGCGATCTTGAAAAGGGCTAGACCTCAATCACAAGGATCAACTTTATTTGGTCAGAACTGCTAAGAATCTGCTATTTTCTGGGGCTCTATTTTTTTTTGCCTCTCATTTCTCCGTGTCTTGGCTAGGCCTGCACAAACTTCGATCACAAAGTAAGAACAACAGAAGAGCTGAAAAACACTAACAAGAAGTCCTTGACTTCAATGCATGCTCTGGAGCTTCAGCATAAGAGCTTAAGCTACAATCTCTAAAAACAGGAATTTGTCTCTACCTCCTCCTACAAGTCATTGGAGGCTGGTCATGAAATTCTGCTCAGACTACTTTCAGCCTCAGGTATCTGAGGCACCAGTTATTTACAAAGAGTCTTTAGTGGGCAAATTAGCATTTCCTGTTGAAAAAAGGGGAAAAAAGAGAGTGATGAGACTGGTATGCTCATCTTTAAGTTGGTAGCCTGAATCACACTATCCTTGCTTTTCCTCCATTTTTGGGTATGCTAGATGAGGCTGTACAGCCTGTCATATGTTTTATGGGCTACCAACACTGTACCTTGTTCTGCACCCAAGTTATCCTAGCTAGGAGAACTGAATAATGCTTCAGCTTTATCAGGAGAAAGTGCAGAAGTAACATGCAATGTCTTTTCTTTTTAAAAGGGTTGTGGGCCTTAAGATTTGCTTTTTTTTTTTTTTTGACATCTACACTTGGCTTTGCATTGCATTTTATTATAGTCCTTCTGCCAGGCTTTGCTTAAGAATATATAGAACCAGGTTCAATTTTTAGGGGTCATTAGTAAAGACTACTTTGAGAACCCACTCAGAAACCTAGGAAAATTAAACTAAACTACTTGGGCACTCAATGAGCTATGCTTCTCCACAAATGATGACTCAAATTACCTAACCAACCAGGTCTCCAATGAAGGGAAAAAAGGAAGAGAAATTGAAAGAAAAACATGAGTTAATATAAATACCTACAGCACCTTTCTCAAAGAACTTACAAGCTCTTCTATTTGATTCACTGGTGCAGGATCAGCTGGGGTAGCAAGTTGCTTCCTAATACTTGCACTAACACACGATCTAGCATGCCTGTGCCAAGCGTCAGGACTCTGTCCACTGCTGTCCCAGGCAGTAACATGGCACCAGACTGAATCTGATTTATAGGGCATGTTGCCACACAGCCACCCCAGCCCACTCTTCCCAACAATTTCTCCTTCCCTAGCACCCATTTCTCCATCTCTAGCCAATCTTGTTAGCCCTGTCCACACCAGGCATTTCTGCCTAGTCACTTCAGTTGTTCTCATTTGCTGCTTCCTCTTTTGTGGGATATCTGTGCTTTAACAAGCAAACCATGACATGCACTTCACAAACTACCTGCATTGTCATAAAGACTTCTAAAACAGCTTCTTTCATTAAAACATTCTAGAGTTGTACGGTAAATTATCCACTCCTCTAAGGCACCCCCAGTCAATTGTTTTGTCCATCTTTGTACACAGTGTTGCAGCTACTTGATTTCCCCAGTTATGGCAGCATCTTTCTCAACAGAAAAAAAGGAGAATACAAGAAAATATAAAAGCAGGCTAAACCTGTGCCAGACCTGCACACAGACCCCTTTCCTCTCTCTCTACATTGTGACAACAGGATGTTTCTACTCTTTGGGGTGCCATTCTTCCATATCTTCCTAGGAAACTTTTCTTCTCTTGAGGTATCATCTACAGGAATTGGGATCCCTGAAGTTCTCTGCTTGTTCAAGAGGTGGAGGTCTAGAGGATGGTACAGGTGCTGTTGTAGTTGATTACATGCTTATGATTAATTTCCCAATTTAGCTAGTTGTGCCACCTCTGCTGAAGCTTCTATGAATGGTCAGAATAGAAGACGACTGAGGCAACTGGCATCCACCATCAGATAGAATGACTGCATATTGATGTGTCCTAGACACCAAAGCAAATTGGAAGCTTGTTATGGATTTTGGGAATCTGCATTCCCCTTTTAACAGTGGCATACAAAGCTCTTCATTTATTTTCAATAATTCCAGACATTTCCCTGAAAATCACAGAACACATTTGCTACAGGACTTAAGGCTTCTGTTGCTGCTTCTCAGCTATGCAGGGTATTTCAAAACAGCCGTACTTAATAATTTATATATTATTGATACAGAGGGAATAGGATTTTCTAGCAGAAGGCCTACACATGAAACTATCAGAAATATCACACCGTTATGCAGAACATCATTACAAGATGCTCCTATAAATATCACCTAATGCCTACCACTATAGGTTCTAGATATTTTCTATGGAACACCAAGGAAAACCCTTCTCTCTTCTGCAGATATCTATGTATGATGTCTGCTATTTCTTTTTATTGCCTTCTGATTTGTTTAGCTGATGTGTTGCATGCCAGTCTGTACTTCCCTTTGCTTAATGGTATATGGAGTGGTTGCTTGAAAAGAAAGCGATGCCAGAACTCACAGGGAAGATTTTCCATAGAAGACTATCTTGTAGGATTTCCTAAAGATGCTCAGAAATGGGATTCATCTGCTCCCCAAAGTCTGATCTCTTTTCCAAGCAAAGATCTAATGCCTCTCACCTCTAGCATGTTCTGTTCCTATAAACTGTAGAATACTAGCTGACCTTTAATATAGGTAAAGCTTATACCTTCAGAACATATGACTATAAGATCTTCTGGGCTGAGGACAGTGTCAGTATTACACTGTGTACACATACACTACAGGCTCTACCACATACTATAGAAGCACAGGGCAAATGCTACAGCTCCCATATGGGATGTGCCCTATCCTCAGAGGAACTCAGTTCTGTGTGCACTACATAACATAGAAGGAAGATGGGCACAATCTGGTGAGTCTGCTGTTCCTTTTTTTTTTTCAGGCAGACAAGAATTCAGACTTTCGCTAGATGGCCTGACATGCTACATGCTAGGATAGACAACACAGGTACACCTGCACTGTCACAGTCAATGCTTAACATCACCCCTTTGGCAAACATAGGTTTATTTTTTTATTTATAACCCACTGAACTTTCCCAGGGCTTACACCGCTCTTTTACTATGTGACAACACATGATGTTAAGTCCAGCTAAGACTATTTCTCTAGGACTATTAGAGAAAACTGAAAAAGTGTCCAGAAAACCACTGAGAAAGGCATGACAGTGTCACATTTTTCCTGTTAAAGCAGGACCGATCTGCAAGGCTTTTCTTCTCCATGTGAAAGAGCTTCACTGGGAAAGTCTCCAAGCCACAGAGGAGAGGCACAGAGGGAGGGAAGAGTGAGAGGCCCTGAGGGCAGCCAGGGAAAAATTATTCTGATTCTGCTAGATGACATCTGGATAAAGAGCCAACACTGTCATACCCTGACATTACCTGTGCTAGGGAAGCCACTAAGGGTCTGAAAGACCTTCAAGTTACCATGCTGGGAAGTTCAACATTTTCATCATGACCACTCCAGTAGGAGTGTGATCACAGACACTTCAAGTAACTGTGCTTATAGCCTGATCTAAGGCTTTGCAATTCTCCCCATGACAGCTAGCCCAAGCAAGAGCAGCAGGTCCAAGGAATACAGCTCATGAGATAGAGGCACTGGAGTATCACAGTCAATGGGGTCAAAGAAGGAGAAAGATTATGAAGAATGGGAGCACAGGTGGTGGCAGGGAAGAGAGATGTTCCAGGGCTGTATGTAATGACTGCCATGGGGCCAAGCACATAGCCAGGGCGCTCAAGCAGCCCTTACAATATAACGTCACTCATTTCCACTGGTGGGGGAGGCAAGAAAGAGAGGTAGGAGAGCAGCTCAGCTGCAGCAAAGCCACACAAAGTTGGTCTGTTCAGCTGCCTTTGTGGCACTGTTGTATTTATTGAAGGCAGCAGCAGTTTGTTCTGTCCTTTCAGTTACTGTACGGGACCCGATCAGGGTGCAGATGGGACTACAAAGCAGCCCTTGTTGTCAGTAATGTGACTCACATGTCAGGCTCTTATTTGCTGTCAGTGGCTTTATTAAAGTCTACAGTTTCAGACCCTAGACCCTTGCCTATTGTATCCCCTGGCCCCAGAGATTCTCTTAGGGAGCACTCACAATTACTAACTCTCTCACAAGAGCACACAAACACACTGAGCTGGCATAGCAACTGTGCACTCAGGGGTGATACCCAGGCTAAATACAAGCTGGGACACTTTTCATCTTAAAAACTAAAACATACACCAAAACAGACAGCACAGAGCAGAGGCCAAGTTAGGAATGGGATATCTCTCTCTCAGATGACCTGGTAATATACACACCCATTCACATCTGTTTATTCATGTGTTCTGCACCTAAAGATATGCAGATACTCATGCTCACATATGCATTCTTGGCAACATACATGTTCACACATATGCGTGTGCACTAACACAGAGGAATCTAACACCTGCACCTTGCACACCACACATAGTCATGTCACAGGTACTCATAGTCCTTCCTCAGTGTCACACAGGAGGATACACATATTGTCACCACCGTGCTCTAATACATCACACAGCTCACAGCTTGCAGTCTCACATTGGTGTAGTCTTATTTTCACAGACTCAGCTGGCTTTAGCATGCCTGCATGTGCACTGATACCCCCAGATGAGAATGCCTACAAAGGCACTCACATCCCTTACCATTGCTTCAAGTAGACCAAAACTCCCATTTCAGCTGAAGTTAAAAACTGTCACCTAGGCAAATCTTACTACAAAAAGCTCAAGCTCTGACCTCCACATAAATGAAGAACAATTCCTCAGACTTTACTAGATGCTAGGGATGCTGAGAGCAGAATACTTCCTTCAGACACAAAATTAACTTTCAATCCCATGTTTCTTCCCTCCACCAAAACATTGTCTTTCTAACCTTAAACTAGAAAGTAAGAGACTTGCCAGCAGCCCTCCTACAGTGCACAAAGTCTTCCCCAGAATCAGACATCTACAGGAGATATCAAGGAACAGGCTATCAAAACTACCAAAAACTGCTGGGTAAGTATGGAGAAAAACAAGAAAGTAGTAGTCAGAAGGAGATTTTGAATAACAAGGGGGGAAAAAAACTACCCAAAAACCCAATACAAGTTTAGAAAACAAGAATGCAAATGCTCTGATAACAAAGGAGGACTGGGGTGTCAGTGTGAATCCTTTCACAGACTTATGGACTGGATTAGGTATGGTGTCTCACTAGCAGTTTATGTTCAAGCAACAAGTCTCTTCAGCAACAGCAACGAAATATCATGCATACATGTGCTATATATTCTAAGTCAAAACAGTCGTATATGCCCCTGCTTATTGATATTTGTTATACAAAAAGAGCTTATATTTATGCTTAACCTTAAAAGCAAGCTGACTTCAATGATAATCAAGTCCATGATTCCCTGCTTAAGCTCCATGTGATACGAGGCAATATAATTTTCCCATATTATGAAATAGCCATGAGACAAAGACTTTTTCTGTCTAGGTCACAGAAGAGTCCTTCTGAGTCCTCTTTGAGTGACTTAAGCACAAAACCAGCCTCCATTCTACACAACTCTACACAACTCCACATAACCATGACAACACTCGTGGCCTCTGATCTGCAATGGCAAACCTGACCATCTGTGGGTTTTATGGACCTTGGACATATCCAAGGATCGTGACACTGGAGTATTGGATTCTTCATATTCTAGAGCAAACCATATTAGCCACCCGTTTAAATAACTCTGAATGATCCACTAGCTTTGGAATTTTGTATCATCTGCTGTTAAATTTCAGTGTTGTTTCTGTATTGGTGTGCACTGCTACAGGGCTGTTTCATTCTACCCAAAGAAAAGTTAATTTAAATGGTAAGTGATGTCAGAAGTACTTCAGATGGGAATTAAAGCTGTAATTTAACAATTTGCCCATTAATACCATAATTGCCATTATTTCTGCAACTTATCTCTTAAGAGAAATCCTTTGACTGCAGAATTCACATATAGTATTTCAAACCAAAATACTCTATATTTACAACTCTGGAAATAGAAATGAAGAGGGCAAGTCCAAAGCAACAGTTATATTGATTAGTAAAGGCTCTAGGATCTGCATAGATTTATTTCTGCATTTTATTTTATATATCTAGGCAATTTTTCTGAAAACAAATTCAATACATTTAAAAAAAGTAATATTTTCATTATTGGAGCAAATAAATATGTATCAGATGTTTCAGAAAAGGTCTGTTTTTTAAAGAACCCATGACTGAGTTTCTAAACAATATAAAACTTATTCCAAAAGCAAACTTTAAAATAGGAAATATAAAGAAAACAGAACTGTACCAAAAGACAAGCTAAACCACCTTCAAGTTCTGCTGCTAAGGCTACTTTACCTCGAGCTACTTCTAGCTGCTAAGGCTACTTCAGACAAGCCCCATACATTCTCCAAGCTGTGTCTGATTCTCATCACTGGTTGTCTTTTATCTTAGAGCTTTTTCCTGAATCTATAGAGCAAAGACTGCCTTTTCTTCTCTGTTTTCAGCAGCTAGTCAAGCAAAGCATCATGAGTTTAGGGAATGAACGTGGAAATGAGGGTCTTACAATTGGTTTCTGACTCTGCTGTTTCACTTGGTAACCTTTGTCTTTGCTACCCTCTCTAATAAAGGATCTGCTTCCTCCAGGAGCATTTGTCACACATGCAAAGTATTCCGAATTAAAGATCAGGTCCCACAGGTTTATGCTCAAGTTTACACTGAAGCAGAAACACCACTATAAGACATTCAGGTGTGTGATTTAATCCTAACAATCACACTCAAATTACTACTTCAGACAATCACGACAGATTATTAAACTTGCACTGTCACCATGCAGTCAAACCAGATTAGACCAGCAAACTTCAGATGTTGGTGTAATTCAAAGCCCCTTGGGACAACTGTATGACCATATCTGGTGGTGATCAGGCAAAACACTGAGGTCATCAGCCTGTTAAAACCTCTACTACAAAGCTCCATCTTCTAGCTCATGAATTAAAGGTTCTAAGACTGAACACTGGCAGCTGACAGCCCATCCTGTGTCAAATTGTGTTTCTGGAATCACGAGAACTGCAGGATATTGAAGTGATTGGGAAAATGTAACAGCATTTCCCCTAATTCAGGCACACAGCCTGATCTTGTAGATATTTCGCCTTCAGGGTTTTTATCTACTGTCGTAGCTTAGGACTGTGCTGGCTCGCTCTTCAACTTTCTATCTGCTGGCCCTGCTTGCTAGATAAATAGCTATACTCATATAGAAAAACCTGCACTAATAAAAATGTAGACAGCCAGAAATCTGCTGCCAACAAGCAAAATATACTATATTTCACTGCTCTGCCATGGGAGAGTCATATCTCACTGAACAAATATTCATTCTCAAACTCTGAATAAGACAGTCTCCAGCATATCATGGAAAATTGACTGAAAAACAAGCCAGTCTGAGCTTCAGATCCTCTTTGCTTTGTTCTACCTCTCCTCTTTCCTCCCTACAGGCTTGGGACCATTTGAAGAGACTATGATTTTTTATTTTTCCTTGTGCTTTTGTTCATTAACTCTTCTCTCTCTCTCTAGTGAGAGAGAATAAGGCCAGTGGAGCAGTGCTTTGGCCTGGGTTTTGTTTGTTTGTTTTAATCAGGTTCAGTTAGAAGCAAAAGCACTGGCTTCTATGTTGTCAGTTATAATAATCTGATCAGATTATTATCTATCTTGGACTGACAGAGCTTTGAAGCAATAGACAATTTTTTTTCCATATTCATTTATTGCCTAGTACAGCAATACCTTTGTAGATAATATGGATCCTTGGCATTCCAGCAGTACTAAATACTAGTGAGATTTGCAGCAGTGAATGTGGTGGGTGGTTTCCCTGATGTAAGTCAGCAAAACCAGAAAGAGGCTATTTATCTCCAAGTTATGCTTGGACTCAAAGCTCTCTGAGATGGTTTTGTAACTGCAAGGCCCTTAAACACAAGGAGGTCCCCAAGTATAAATGAATTCTTGAAAATAATTCAGCTTCTGGACTGCCCAGAATCAAGAGACCACCTGTGTCAGGTAAGTAATAAAGACATGTCCTTACATAATTGTTACAGCTTGGGGCAAGCAAAGACTTTCTCTTTAGAAAGATAAAGCTGCAAGGCAACTATCTTCCTAAATTATGTTCCTTATTTATAACAAATACGCAACGCTTCTCTGCTTGATCACTAAAACCTTTGTGTACTGTAATGCAAGCTCTCAAGCAATTTGCACCTTCTAGGCAAGTAGAGGCTACACTTCTTAAGAAATCAAGTATTTACTGATGCCACAGTCATATAATTGCATTTGTTCTCATAACTCAGTATGACAGTGTGCTTTAAGATCATTCAGAATGGCAGGCACTACAACGGTGATATAATCAGTTATTATATGTCAGATGGCATTTCAGAAAAATACCAATGCAAATGTAGCTTCTTATAAAACACACATAGCCCTGTACAAGCCTTCACTATCTTGAAAGCACAAGCCAAGAAAAAAGCCAAACATTTCCTAATGAAGTGAGCATTAACTATTCTATCACTTTCAAAACTCCTGCTCCTGGCTGCATACAGTTTTGGTAGGTGTCATTACTGTCAATAAACGAGGTACGAACAGAACCAACTGGTATGTGAAGGAAGAGGAGGAGCTACCAGGATTAGGAAATGTCACGGACTGATTACCAGTACAGACCTCTGCTCCCCATTGAGATCTTACAGAAATCAAGCTCCCATCTAAATGGGGCAGTCAGAAACCATGCCAAAGCATGACCTCTCTGAAACTAGTCCTGGTCTTCCCTCACCCTAGCCTATGCATGCAGCTGGCAATGATATATTTAGGACAACATTAGGAAAGTTGATTCTAGGTTCTGTAGCTGTAAGTGTGGATCAAATAGCAGGATACCTTAGCAATAATATCAAAAAACCATTGTGGAAAAGAATCAAAACATTCTTTTTCATTATTCAGTTCTTGTTGGGAGTTAAGGATGAAAATCAAGTTCTCTTCCAGTCCCAAATATAATTCCACTAAGAAACATGTTTCACATCGACAAACGCTAATAGAAAATGTTCACTGCTCACATGAAACTGTTATGCAGATGAAACATGTTTCCTGCCAATAATGACAAGTCACCTGCAGTTAAAACAGGAGCTAATAAGCTTTCCTCACCATTAACATGAAATGAACACGATGCTAGGACTACAAAATCTCGGATCAAAACAACTGTGGTGGTGAGTTGGCTGTACCAAGTGAGAGATCCTTACAGTGCTCTCTGAGCGCTGCATATATGCACAAGTCTTTGAAGCTTTCTTTGTTACACCAAGGCCTGTCTGGTAGAAGATGCACCAGCATCAAGCAGGAAAAGTTATCTGTGATTTTCACTTGCTCTCCAACTTAACATGCATGGCCTTTTATTTTACCTTCCAGTAACATCAGCTGCTTACAGGGTTGTCCTATCCAGAACACGTACCTGACCAACAACCTCCCCCATTCAAGCCTGACTGCCCACTTAAAAACAAAGTTGAAATTGTTTCACTCTTCAAAAATGAACAAGCAAGTTGATGTACAGTTCAGTTTCTCAGTTTAGCATTTCAGTCCAAACAAGAGGATTACAGATTTTGTGTACATGAAGAGGCATTTTCTCAGGAAAAGTAATATATAACTCCAGTGTAAAAGTAGTGTAGCAAAATCTAACTCAAATGTTCCAAGTTCCTTGTTATGGCCATTCATGACACAAATGTAATTTAGCAGCACCAGAGCAGGCCTTGATCAGCCATGCCAGTGCCACTATGTTTGATATTGAACTAAAAATACAGACTTGCAGTCAGTCCTCCAAGTGTTATTGCTCCCACCACATTTTCCAGATACTGTTTCGACATGCTGGCTCACACCTTCTGACAAGAATAACACATATAAGAGCCTAGCAGAGGCACAGTGACATGGCCAGCAGCATATATGGTTTATAGATCATCTCCGTTTTCAGTCAGCAAGGCTCAGCAAACATTGGTACAAAAACACAACGATCCTTTAGTCTTCCCAGAAGTGCTTCATATCAAAAAGATCTGTATGTACCAGACCATACCTATCAGCTGCATTGGTCAGCGTTACTTCTCTTGAATACAAAGAAATAACATTATTCACCACTCGAGGGCTAAGATCACTTTTTTTTTTTTTGAAAACTGCATTTTCAGTTCTCTGTAGCCAAATCAGCGAATACACAGATTATCCACACCAGAGTCATTCAGACAGCTTGGGTTAAGTAGGGTCACATCTCAGGTGCAAGGCTCTCCCTTGACCACACAAACATAGCACTCTGGTGTCAGTAAACTCAAATGTCTTATTCCTGAATCCAGAAAGAAAAATATTTGTTCTGTAGTAAAGGCTGGTGTTTTTGTTACGACCAGGATTAAAGGGATGTGGACAGAGAACTGGATATTTGCTGAATTCTGCAAGATAAGATAACTTTAACACAAGTGGATTCACATTGTCTTGTGGCAATGAAATAAGAGTGTATAATGCTAATATGTTTGGGATTTGAGTTAAAATTAGGAACAGCAGGATCTGAAAAGCCAAATTTATTACTAACCTCTGTCAGACCTGTAGAGGAAAGCCAAGGTCTTTTACCACTAGATGAGAATGCCAAATTCTGGGCTTCTGAGCTGTGGTCAAAAATAGGATTAGAGTTAAGGATAGAGTCTGGAACAAGAGCGATTAAAGGGGCAAATTAATTGCTTAAACCTTTAAGACTCTCAAAACTGGATGAAAGTTGGTGTCACTATAGTCAAATATTTATTCTTACTTTTCCACTGATGGCAAGTGTCTGGGCAGAGGTCAAGGCAGGGTTAGGATTACAATTAGGCTTTAGCTTAGCATTCCAGAAATGAGGCTCTGTGAAACATTTTTTGTTGCTCAATTCTGCCAAACCTGCTCAGGGATAAGTAGATTAAAATGTATCATTTTTAATTGTCAGACAGAATGGGGTTACTGAGCCATGATCAACGCTAGAGCTGGAATGGCATCATTGCTTGAGGTAAGATAAGTGATAAAATCAGTATCGGCATATTTAAATGTCTTCCGATTAACTGTTGGACAAAACTGAATTTCTAGGCCATCACCCATGCCAGGAATAGGGTGAGGACTAGAGCTAACATTTAGTATACAGTTCTGTGCAGTCAGGTTTACTGATGAATTCTGCCCAGCCTGTAGCAGGACTGCAGCTTGCCTCAGGGGATTTGAGTTTTTCATAGTTAATGCTTGGAGATGAACAGGTTTTTTACCCATAACTGATCTTGTGAGTAGCCCATGTCTAGGGCTTGGAACAGCATCATATCACAGTTGCTGAACTCTCTCATGCCCTCAATGACAAAAAAAAAGGGCTGACAGTCTCAAACACTTCATGTTTAATTTCTGAGCAGCACTATCTCCCTGTGTTACAACGATCAGTAAAGTTATGACTTGGCTTGATCTCAGGATTTGTGATGGGAGGTTTTGGTGCTTGGTTTTGTCTAGTCCTTGAAGGTCCTTGAAGCTGCCTATTAAGGGCAGCTGCCAGAACATTTAAATAAGTTATGCTGAGTTAGCAGGAAGTCATGGATACCTAGGCTCTGAATATTCTTAGGGTTAAAGATGGCGTTAGGGTTTGGATCTGGAGTTGAAAGCCATACAGAGACAGGTCTGTTGCTACATTTTGAGAAGAGCCAGTATCAGTAAATTCATACATCTCATCCCTAAACTGCAGACTCAACTGCATTTCCACACTACCATAGAATAATTTCTGTTGGAAAAGACCTTTAAGATCATTTAGTTCTACCTTCTTTATCAGACAGTAGAGTTTGGGAAAGCTTCAGAAGAGGATTTGGAACAGACTGATATGCAAAACAAATTTTGTCACAGGAGCTTGGTGCTGTACTGCTTCAGTACATTCAGCCTGAAGAAGGAAAACGAACAGTAATGTCAGAAGACTGGACTACACCACAGGGACTATGAACACCACCACAGTAAGGTTCACAGTGATTATTATGTGGGATAGGATGTTCAACGGTGCACAAGAAATTGCTAAATTCTTTTTTATCTGTTAAGGCAATTTCAAAGGGAAATATGAAAATCTACTTTAAAAATGCCCCAAACCAACCCAAAACATGACTTTTCCTGCCCCCAGCATATACATAGGTCTCTTGCCAATCATATTTTTTGCATTTTCCAGTATTTCTGTCATGTTTTTGGAGACACATTTCTGTTTGCCCATTTCATCTCCATCTCAGTAATCAGAAAACCACGTTTGTGCCTCTGTAGTCTATTCTTCAGCTCACAGTTGCTGCACTTCACACATTCATTGAGCCAAGGTACAGGAGGACAGATCTGTGAAGGAATCAACAGCAGAGTCTGGCTCACTGCTGGTTTAGACTGCTTTTTCCACAAAGCTTTGCTGGGATTGGAGTTAGGTGCTTCTTCCTGAGTGACATGGACCTGCAGTAGTATCTAATGGGATTACAGGTTAGCTGGACTCAGACTGTAAGTGGAGAGCATGCACTACTCTGGCTGAGACAGCGCCAAGCTCACAGTGCCTGCCTGTGCTCAGGAACCAGCCAATAGGAATGAGGCTGCCATCCCTCAGAATCACAGAAACTCAGGATTTCTTTGGTTAGAAGAGACCTTTAAGATCATAAGCTGCTCTGCAGAAAGAGACATAAGAGTCTCTTGATGCCAGCTAAAAATGAGACAGCAGTGTGCTCAGGTGGCCGAGAAAGCCAATGGCATCCTGGCTGGTGTTAGAAACAGGAATAGGGAAGTTATTGTCCCCCTGTACTTGGCTCTGGTGAAGTCACAACTCAACTATTGGGTTCCGTTTTGGACAACTCAGTATAAGAAGGACACTGAGGTGCTGGAGCAGGTTCAGAGAATAGCAAGAAGGCTGCTGAAGTGTGTAGAGTATAGGTCTAGTGGGGAGCAGCTGAGGGAACTGAAATTGTTTAGTCTGAAGAAAAGGAGGATGAGAGACCCTCTTGCCTTCTACAACTACTTGAAAGGTTATAGAGAGGTGGGTGTTGGTCTCTTTTCATACATAACAAGTGATAGAACAAGAGGAAATGGCCTCAAGTAGCACCAGGGAAAGTTTAGGTTGGACATTAGGAAAAACTCCTTTATTGAAAGGGTCATCAAGCATTGCAACAGGCTGCCCAGGGAGGTGCCTGAATCGCTATCCGTGGATGTGTTTAGAAGTCGTGTAGATACGGATCATGATTTAGCGGTGGCCTTGGTATACCTGGGTTAATGGTTGGTCTTGATCTTAAAGGTCTTTTCCAACCTAATCGATTCTGTGTTGACACCATCGCTGCCCTTCTCCAGTGCCAAATGAACCTTTCAGGGACGAAATTCTTCCCAATTCTTCCCCACTCCGCACACATACCCTACAACAGCACCCGCGGCCTCAGCCCTACAACGGAGCAGCCCCCGCCCCACATCTGCACCTGCGCGGCCGTCTCCCGCAGCAAAGAGCAGCCTGCGGCGCCCCCTGCCGCCCGTCGAGAACCACGACCAGCCCCCGCCCAGCGCCGCTGTCCGTCCGCCCGCCTCTATCCCCGACGCCCACTGGCTGGGGTTGTGCCCAGAAACGCCAGTCGAACCGGACCGGGATTCCCCAGACTGCTGCGTCCCCTTCTGCATCCCCCTACCCTGTTCCCTGAAATAGCAGGTCTGAGCACAACCCCCCCAGCTGGCCCCGTTTCACCAGATGCACGTTCATTTCTATTCCTTTTCATTCTCCACAGAACATGTTCTAATCTTTGATCATCATTTGTTTAAATTGTATAAGTAATCTGCCCAGTTTTAATAGGATTTTTCTATGAATCGGCAACAAACCATGAAATGTGATATTTTCACCATGACCGACCCAGGAAATTAGTCAACTTTGTCCTTGATTTACATGGGACCTGGCCAACTTCTCATACATCACAGTGGCAGGAGCTCACAGCCAGATTCATCTCCACTTCCATTCCTTCTTTGTTTTCCTTTATTTTCCCAAGCAGGGGGGGTATACACACCATAGATGTCCATTAACAGAGACTGAATTCAGCCATGGCTCTGGGGCTGCTGAAGTAGCCCAAACTCAAGAGCAAAGGCCCCAGAAAACACAGACCGGAGAAAGGCAGTGGATCTTGTTTAGTAGTGGTGGTAGCCTCTGTTTCTGAACCTTTTGAGGCCAGTAAGGCCAATTCTTCCAGATTTGCACAGCAGGTACCAGAATACCAGCTCCCTCAGAAAAGAGCTAATATTATACATAACTCCACATTCTAGGAACTGGGGCTTCTAGGAAAAAACAGGTGCTGTGGTCCTCAAAATAAAAGGGCCAGACACCAAAACACTGAGACACTTCCAGGATAGACATTAAAAAAGCTGTTTGGGCCAACTCTCTTGTGGATCTGCTCACCCATGTGGCTTGCCTTATTTTTAAATAGCACTGCATTTCTTTCCTAGTCTGTAGAAAAATCACTTATTTGGTTATAATTTCTGTTTTGGGGCTTGTTTTTTCACCTCATTGTTTGACAGTGTGCACACACACAAGTTTTTTTACAGAAAGTGCAGTTAGGAAGTAGTAAATTGGCACTGAGACTGGGATGCAGAAAACACACACATCTTAGTCCCTGCTAGGCTACAAGTTCCTCAGCTTGGGCACACAAGCTCAGCCCTCCCCGTGACAATGGGTTCCTAGTTCCCATGCAATACGGCTCTGTTGGAGACATGGCTGTATGGAGAAAAGTGTTCCAAACATTCAAGCTGCATGAGCAATTTTCCAAAGAAAGTGAAGGCACTGGAAGGCAGTCTGGACAAACAGGAGCCTACAGCTAGCTACTTAAATGAAGAAAGTGGCCCTTCAACTACTTTCCCAGGCAGCTGCAAGACAGACAGCTCATCTTGACTGTGACAATGTCTGGACACATTGCCACTTAGGCTCAGTAGTGCTTGGACCCTGTGACCTTACCCAACAAGCACCCCACGTGAAGATGCCAATGCTAAGAATATCCCCAGCTGCAACAGGAAAATACTACAGAATAACAGAACATATTGCAATTATATCCAAAGGTTTCTTCCCCCTCCCCATACAGGCACAGTCTCTATGAATGTGGTAGTACACAGCATTTGTTCTGGGTTTTCCAGCGCAGTGTCTGAGCCATGTATCTGTGTCCGGTAGGCAGCTCACAGCCGACTTGGGAAGACAGGGTTCTGGGCCACATTTGGCTCCTAAGCCATCTTCTGATGTTATATTGTCCTTTTTTCCCCCATTGCCTATTTCAGTTTAAAATCTCCTGCAGACAGGAACTGTCTCTCACTGCACATGTTTGCTACACAGTAGGGCAGGGACTGACCATCAGCTGGCTCTCAGGATATTTCCCTTGTCCCTAAGCTTTACATGACTCACTCAAAAAAGCAACCACATCGCTCATCATCAAACTAAACCAGAAGAGCTGCTGTCCCCTCCTTCCCAAACTCAGCCTCAGCTCTTCTGGGCAGCCAGATTCTGTGCCCTGGAGGCATTTACATCCAACTTTCCAATCCAGGCCCCCAGGCCTCCCTGCCCCCACATCCCGTGTGCTCCCCTGTACGTCACCCCACTCAGCTCCCTGGCCTGAGAACAGCCCCTAAGGTTAGGTTTTATATTTTTTACCCGCTGGCCCCTCCACTCCCACCAAGTCAAACTTCAACCAAACAAAAAAGAAAACAGAGGGAGAGAAAGGAAGAAAGAAAGGCCCCAAGAGGCTCCCGGTTGTTCCAATCAGGTCACTGTTTCCATACCAATTAGGACAGATGCAAAGCACATTATTAAAAATAGGTCTGCAGACCCATCTATGTTGATTATTGTCCTCCGTTTCCGTCCCCAGCCAACTCCATTAATTAATAAAGAAACTGCCAGAGAAGAAGGGGGGGAAAGGGTGGCAGGGATTCCCCTGACTGGAGCCTCCTGTTCAGAGAGTTCAAGAGAGAAATTGGACACTTGAGCCCCTCTGCCATTTTCCATTGTGTGTGTTTTTCCTAATGAACGGTTTAGTGATGCAGGGCTGGAAGTCAGCTATACCCCGCCCCCACTAACTACCATCCATCATTAAGTGACCCAGTAAGAGGTATTTAGTACTTAACCCTCTCTAGAAGTCAGATTGTTGTTGGGCTGGCTCTTCCCTGTCCAACCATCTCTTCAGTGTGTATGCCTCTGTAACCATCTCAGCATTTTTCAGAGGGGATTGTTCTTCCTTAGGGGAGCCCTAGAAAAAGGCAGCAGTAGCCACCCCAGAGCCAGCCTCTGTATGCGTGGTAGAAAAAACAGATGAGATCCTGGCTTTGCTGACATTGGCGGGGCCAGGATTTCCCTTTCAGAACTGTAAAACCATCTGCCTCTAAGAGGGCAAAGAAGTTGATGGAGAAATGGTCAGGTAGCCTGGGCAAGGGATCCTGCTGATCAATATACACGTTGGTGATTTGCAAGAGGAGAAAGATTACACAGTCAGTAAAAGTCAAGGAGGGCTGTGAGAAACATAAGTGATAGATAATACTTGCAACAGAGAGTGTGCTTATCTCCTTCTAATTCTGCTAGCCCTGCAGGACTTTTCTCCAGCCAAAACTAATTTATCTTCATAACCCTTCCTCAGAAAGCAGGACAGTGTTATTAGTCCCATTTTGACAGTGGGGAAACTGAGTCAAGGACAAACTAACCTGACCAAATCATTAAATGAGTCAGAGAGAGCTAAAAATGGAACTGTGCAGTCCAAGGTTTCTCAGCCAGTGTCTTTGCTTTAAAGCGGAAGTTAGGGGGAGGCAGAGAGGTTAAATGAACCATTATCATAATTAGACATGATGAAAGCAAATCTGGGGTTGGGCCTAAAATGGCAGATCACGTTTATCTTGCATGAATGTATGTCAGTGCATCTCCCAAAAAATCTCGATTAAAATGCCTTTGTGAGCTCTGAAGCTGTGAGGCATTCACAGGTATAATTTAGAGTGCAAAAGTCCCTGCATGATCTTGATCACATCACTTGATCTAATGACCTCCAAAGGCTCTCCATTTCTAAAACAAGAGCTGCCACACCCATTTGGACTGTAAGCTATTTTTGCAAAGTCCATTTCTTACTAACACACTTTTACAACACTCATGTGATACTGGGAACTGCTGATACTTCTGGAATAAGAACAGCCACAAATCGCAGCCATCTCTGCATCTCTGAGCTGACAAAAGCAGAACACATTCACAAGCACAAGCAGGAGGGAGAACTGTAAAGCATAAGCAAAACACCTACCTGCAGATGCCAGCAAGGCTGTTCATCTGCAGATTGACTGCAATTTCCAATTAAATGCCAAGCTACTTTCACAAAGACTGTTCTTTCGTTATACTGAAGGGTTTTGTTCTCCTTTTCCTGAGTCACTCTTTACTAGAGACTTTCCATATCACATGTTTTATTTTTCACAGGGGCTCCAATGCACCACATAATAAAACCAATGAAATGAGTCCAAAAATCCACTGCAGACTTCAAAAACACACCAAAAATAAAAGGAAATCTGAACAGAAAACTCTTTGGGGTTTTTTTTAGATTAATTGTTTTTATTACTTCCCCCATACAGCAAAATGAAACATGAATGGCCATCATGGCCACATTTCAAGTTCACCTGAAAACTCATATATGATGAGAAATAAGGTACACCTAGAAACTCAGATAATCACCAAGATGCCCGTAGAGGAGAAAGCAGTCTGGGACCTGACTGCTGCAATGAGCTGTATGCCAGCAGTGAATTCCATCTGTGTACAGAGAGACACTTCTGTGTATATAAACTGCAGCCAGTCATGCAGTCACAGAAACAAAAGCTACTAGAGGGCTCTATGTGGCAAGCAGCAGTCCTTTGATCCTACTGTACCAGGGAACTCTGTATTTTCGTAATTTTAGTTTCTGCCAAGTGCAAAATACATGCAAGGCTGGGCACTACGTCTTCAATAACTACACTGGAAATAGGCCTGACTTGCACACCTGTGGCTGAACCAAGGGTACCTTGAGTTAGAAATAGGACCTGTATTCTTCACAGGTCAAATCCAGAGGAAAAAAACATGTGCAGCACACCAAGTTACAACACAGAAACATGAATTATCCTCTGTCCCATCTGAAACAAATCCCAGCATTTGACAAGTACCTTTCACTCATCCAAACATTTGAATCTGGCCACTGGGAGCAAAGAATGTATCTGGCCCCCTCCCTCAGCCGTGCATTAATGTACTATGCCACACAGAGAGATCTCAGAACACTTTGTTCCTTTTTCTCCTTCCTACAAGTACAGCCCTTGTTCTGTGAGTCCCACTCATAGGAAGCTAACCTTTTGTTGGCTGCCCACAAGGTGTAGGACTGGCAGAACCATGGAAGAAACTCTTCTTACTTAAGAAAACTTTGTCCTTCATATTTTTCCTGGAGCTGAGGCCCCAAGTAGCTAAAATCTGACCCTCAAGTGAGTCAATGGGACATGCCACATCATCCTGCATTACATTTAACTTGTAGAGCAAATTTCAGAGGCACTTCATTTCTAAAGCACTTTTAGACCCTGGTGCAATTTACGCAGGACACACTCTGCTCTCCAGTTAAGTAAACATTGTTTTGTTTTCTTCAGCCCTTGAGAGCTCTTGCCTCCAGCATCCCCCCAAGGGGAAAGGAGCAGAGCCTCTTGTGTCAGTTGAGTGCTCACACAAGAGGCTGGTAGAGCAAGTGGTCCCTCTTGGCTCATGTACAGAGGAAACGCAACCCATGATGCAGCACAAGATGTAGAGCTTATCCTGTATCTGGACCTGCTCACTGTCTGTTTGCTTCCCTCCTCCTTTATGAATTTGTGAGCAAGTCTCTGATCTGATTGAAACAAACCAACAAACCTTTTCAGCAGATGTTTCCCTAACTTACCAGAAGGAGGAGGTTCCTTGTTGAAGAGCCCTTAGATGAGGCTGAGAGCATCCAAGTGAGTCTAAAGCATGCAGAAGGGCCCTTTAACCATAGAGCCCAGCAGTTCTCCAGCTGCTAAATCAATATAGGCAGCAGTGACAGAAAACCAGCACTCCAAAATGTTATCGGATTTGCCAGCAACTTAATACTAGCAAGAGTGACATAGTGCTGAAGGGAAAAAAGATTATTAATAAAGGGCAAAGGAATGCCGGGGTTGAGCAATAGTACTGCCTAGAAGCAAGCCAGTACTGATGGGGCAAATGCTGGCATGAGCAGAGATCTAATAATATTGAAATTGCCTCTTTTGACAATTTGTACACCAGTTACCAAAGAAACACCAATTATAGCAGAGTTAAAAAACAAATAAAATAATCACATAAAATAATCAAAGCTAACACCAGTAGCAACCATCCAGACTTCACCTGAGCTATATCTGGTTAGTACTGAATTCCTGAACCAGATCAAGAAAGCCAGAGCAGGAGAAACACCAAGCTGGAGAACTAGTCAGCAAATAATCCAATGAATTTGAGCTCCAGGCCCAACTCAAAACAGATGTGAACTTGCATTCAATGAGATACAGGTAGAACTGAACACGTCTTCACTTCCCAGGTGCTCCTCACTCAACACATGGAAAAGACAAGATGACCAATGTACAGTCCATTATTTGCTATGTAGTACGTAAATAGCTAGATAATCATCAGAGATTTCTCCTATTTCTATGAGCTTGCCTTTCCTTCAGCCCAGCAACTTCTATACCTTTTGGCCTATAGCGCAAGTATACCACTTTCTCATCCAGAATATTTGATTATTTATAAAAAAACCAAGTGATCTTCACCAGAAGCAACTTAAGAAGCCTCACCATGGAAGAGTTCAACAGCCTAGCATTTATGACCTGCATCCACTTTTGAGTACTGTATTCATGCAAGGACATCTATGCAAGAAGATACTCACAGCTGCAAAACTCATGTCTCTCTCCAGGCCAGAGGCAAGCGCCTAACGACCAGCCTACATGTCCCACCCTGCTCCTCAACACGTCTTACCCACTAGTTTACACAGTTCCCCTCTCCTATGTACTGCCTTCTTACATATATGTATGCCCACGTTTAACTCAGGTGTCTGAATTTCACTGTGAGCACACTGCCTGGAAACTAAGCAGAGCAAGGTCTAAGTTCTTTCATGGATTCTGTCCCTAAACTTTGTCTTTCTTTCCCCCATCCCTGAAGTGGGACTAGCAGTAAATAAAGATGATAAAGCATTCAGGTATTGTTACAACACAACAAAACTCAGAAAGTGAGCTACCAAGTTTAAAGAAGGACAATTAAAGTCCCTATAAAACCAGGTATGGAAAAGATATTCCCCAATTTTCTGCCACATTTCAGCCTTTGCAGTTTACTGCTAAATCCCAGTTACATCCTCTCCAGCACTGCCTCTGCCATATGCAGATAATCACGTGGTTTCCTGCGCTACTCTAGTGACATTTCAGTGATAGAACTAAATGGATGGGAAGCCATCTATTTTTGAATGAAATATTATGGCATTGACTAATGATTCATTTTAGTACTCCAGTCCATAGAAATCTCTAAAGGTAGCTGCTTTCCCAACATATTAATCTTCTTACAGAATCCAATGCTTCTAATGCTACCCCCTGCATATGCTGTCCTGTTTCAAGAATATTAACCCTCTATATACCCCTCCCTTAAACACCTCCAGGGACAAGGCCTCAACCACCTCCCCGGGCAACCCATTTCAGGCTCTCACCACTCTTCT
>JAOXOE010000632.1:11091041-11131834 GCA_028565055.1 Phoeniculus purpureus | reverse complement strand
TGTTGTAGGTGCTTAGAACTTCTAGAAAACAATATGGATGTGTTCCTGTGTGACTTGGTCTGGGTGATCCTGCTCTGACAGGGGGATTGGACTAGATGATCTTTTGAGGTCCCTTCCAATCCCTAATGATTCTGTGATTCTATGATTCTATATTCACTTGCACTGTATTTCTCAATACACTTTGCATAATCCCATCCCTTTCTCTTGATAGCATATGCAAAAAATGTATGAACAGAAGTGAGCTTGTAATTATGATTTGGATGGGATTTGACTTCAGAGCCCTGGATGCAAGCACCCTGTGTAAGAGCAGACAGATGATCATGTTTCAAAGCTCATCAGAGTTAACAGACATCCTAGTATTATTTCAGTGATTTCTGAATGAGAGTCCTAAATGTTTTTTTCCTCTTAATCTGAATCATGTACTTACACTGTAAGCTCCCTGAGGCAGACAGCATCTCCCATTTAACTGTGCTTTTTAGCACAACTGAAATTTAAGTGACACTTAACAATTATACCCTAGTCCTGCTGCAGCATACTGACTTGGGGATTGGGAATGAACCAAAAGGGAGCCCATTATCTTCAGTACATCTCCTGCCTTATTTTCTTGTAGCTGATGAAACAAAAAAAAACAGAGAAGCAAGTTTCAGACTCTAAGTTCAGTGCTCTAAGATTTATTCCTGTGCTCAGGATAAATAGATCAAACAACTGTCAACAGAAATCTAGGCTTGACACTGTTGCTCAGAACTTCAGAAATTACCATGAAGTGTCTTATGTCAAAACTTGCGGGCCACAATACTGTTGTGGTATTTGATTACTATTGTTTAGAATGCTGATTCACTGCTCAAACCATAACCCAGCGTTTGGAGGAAAATAGTTTTTGACCCTGTATCTGCATATTTTCTCTCAGCTCTTGCCAAAAGCATGTGCACTACCAAGGAGAACCAGCTCCAGCACAAGAATAAACTTTGAGATCACAATGTTTAAGTAAACAACTTTTTCTTTCTTCCCCAGCATTACAGCTTTTCCCCCAGATTTGTCCTTGTGTTCATGGTCTCCTTCCCCAGTGACTTCCACAAACACTGCTCCTAAAGTTCTGCCAGAAGACTTTAAGCTCAGCAAAGCATGGCCCACACAGCAAAGCCCTAGAATGACTCCTTGGCTTCATCCCACCATCACCTGCCCCTGTGGTCCTTGCAAAACTGGTGACATAACAGCTGGAACATCCTTCAAATCTTCATTAATTATCCCCACAGACTTCAATGTCCTCCAGAACCATTTGGAGGATCTTCCTAATTACTAGCCAGACAATGGAGACAGGAGTTGGGTCCCTGGGATCGTCCAGCCTGCTAGTCCCAGCCATGCATGTTCCTATTTGGCCTTTGGGGCTGACTGCTCCATATGGAGACCTCTAACCCACACTCCCCCGCATCCATCTCTACCTTGCTCCCTCCCTGCCCCCATCAACACCACCCCCAGCAAGTGGATTTTATGAATGAAACTTTCTGACAGTTATGGGGTTGGCAGAGGCCTCTTCAGCAAGCCGGTAAATGTGTGAACATCAGGCTTCATTAGAGACTTCTCCCAGTCAGCTGATAGCTCATTAACTTAAAGTGGCCTCTTGTTTTAAAACCTCAGAGACCAGGAGGTGGGGTGTAGAGAAGTGGGGGGGGATGGTTCTCATTGTTCCTCTTGCCTCTCTGCCCTCTGTGAGATTAGGTGCCCTTGCAGGGGAGAGAGCGAGGCTAAAACAACTTTAATTAGTTATTTTCAAAGATTTTCTTCCCCTTTCTTCCTTTTTTTTTGTGTGTGTGGAGCAGGGGGGTTCTCTCAGCTGGGTTTTTCTGCATGGAGGAGCTCATGTCATTATGCTTAAATCCAGCTCCTCTGTTCTTTGTCTCCTGGCCAACAATAGAAGATGGCTTGTAAAAAGCTCCTTCCAAAACTCCTGGAGACTGTGTGAAAAGGAAGATGGAGTGAGGACTCTTCTCCTTCCTCCCTTAGGTACAAAAATGACAGCCTGGTGCCTGTGCCAAGAGCTTTCCTGTGTTAGAAGCTAGGACTGGGGTAAGTAGGGCAAACAGAGTGCTGATTCCTAAACTGCAGCTCTGTCAGATGAAAAGCAGAGCCCAGGCTTGCATCACAAACTGTCTGGGAACTGTTTTCTGCATGGATTTAAGGTCAGTCTGGAGCTCTAAACACTGAGGTCAGCCTTAGGACTTTATCCCAAGTCCTGATCCTCCCCTCTTCTCTAAAGAGATCATAAAATAAAAGCAACACTGGGACAAACCCACCTCATGACCCTATTTCAGTAGAACCTGAAATAAATTAAATTACCATTCCTGTCACACATAGGGGCTGCCTGAGGAAATGGGCTGAGACCAGGACATGTATTTCACAGAGCAAACCGAAATACAAGCCACAGTGGCTTTCAACAGCCCATGCTGGATGGAGTTTGGCAGAACAGAGAAGGTACCATCCCCTCAGCAGTGGTGTTCCCCAGAGCTCAGTATTGAGGTCTGATCTCTTTAATATCCTTATCAATGATTTGGACAAGTACACCCTCTGTAAGTTTACAGATGATACCAAGTTGGAAGGGAGTGTTGATCTGTTGAGGACAGGGAGGCTCTATATAGAGATCTGGACAGGCTACATTAATGGGCCAGCTGTATGAGGTTCAACAGGTCCTGCACTTGGGTCACAATAATTTCATCTAATGCTATACGCTTGGGGAAGAGTGCCTGGAAAGTCAGTTGGCAGAAATATGAGCCAGCAGTGTGCCCAGGTAACCAAGGTGGCTAACACTATCCTGGCTTGTACCAGAAATAGTGTGGCCAGCAGTAGGGAAGTCATTGTCCCCTTGTACTTGACAAAGGTGAGGCCACACCTCAAATACAGGGTTCAGATTTTGGCTCCACACTAGAAGGATATTGATGTGCTGAAGCAGGTCCAAAGAAGGGCAACAAAGCTGGTGAAGCTGGAGAACAAGTCTTATGAGGAGCAGTTGAGGGAGCTGGGGTTGTTTAGCCTGGAGAAAAGGAAGCTCAGAAGAGACTTTACCACTGTCTACAACTACCTGAAAGGAGGTTGTAGTGAGATGCAGGGGCCAGTCTCTTCTTTCAAGTAGCAAGCGATAGGACAAGAGAAAACTATCTCAAATTGCACCAGGGAGGTTTAGGCTGGACGTTAGGAAAAATTTCTTCACCAAAAGGGCCATCAAGCACTGCAACATGCTGCCCAGAGAAGCAACGGAGCACCATCTCTGGAGGTATCTAAAATAGATGTAGATGTGGTGCTGAGGAACATGGTTTAATGGTAACTTGGCAGCACTGGGTTAATGGCTGGTTAGACTTGATGATCTTAAGGGTCTTTTCGAACCAAAGCAATATGATAAGGAAAAAAACCTAACAAAAACCCATGTTTGTTCCCTTTTAGCACTGAAGCCCAGAATGGTACCCTAGAGCAGCAGTTGCTGCAGTGCCAGCCTCCAGCTTCTCTTACAGCTCTTCTTTCAGTATTGCAGAGACACGTATTTTCATAAATTCTCTTCAGGTTCATCCACAAAACACATGTGGCTCTGAAGACAGTATCAGCTGACATTTCAGTGAGTAGTTGAGTTCATAGGTGAGGCAGAAAAATAAATCATGAATTGTGATCTAACCAGGACATTTATACACTCTGTAAAATATATTTAACAACACCTTCTTTGCCTGTTTAAATTAGGAGTTCCCAAGAATTTAGACCAATAGGCTCTCAAACTTCATTTTTACATTCTAGCACAAACAGGAGAAACGATGAGTTGTTGAACATTGCAGTTGAAGGTGCAGATCACCTACCACAGCTTATTGAATCAGATTCAAAGCCAACAGCTTTTCAGGGTAAAGAATTCTACTGCAGTTTTAAGTACTCAGTATCCAGTTTGGTCAGCTTTCTTACACAAAACTAAACAGCTTTGGCAAGTTCTTAGAAAAAGAGTATCACCAGTCCTTTGCACATACTACAAAAACAGAGCATAAACCTGTTTCCTTTCAAGCCAATGGCATTCACCTACCACCTTTATGGGAAAACAGAGGGCAGGATTCTCTCCCCTTTCAAACACCAACAGGCCAAACAAGTGGTTTGAAGTAATTTGTGCTGTGATCCTGTCAGTTCTTATGAGAATAAGACTAGCTGTCTCACTGCTTCTAGTCCTCCAAAGAGCTGTGCTGTGTTCAGCAGTGCAGCTGGAACAGTGAGCCCATGTCTCCCATTGGTGGTAGGAGATACAATTCTGCAGGACAAAAAGACTTTCCACTAAGACAGTAAACCACATATGTTGGAATATGGGGTGGTGGGGAGGGAACGGGTTTCCAACCTTTGAGTCTAAACCAAAAGCCCATTCAGACTGCACAAAAAAGCCTAACGAAGACAAGAGCCACTCAACATCCCAGGCTATGGCTTGCTGACTAGAAAAGGACAGTGCACCAGGCAAGTCCACATGAGACAAGGCAGAAAGAATGTGAGAAGGGATTGTTGTCTTCCTCACTTTGCATTTGGGGAATGCAAAGACAGAACACGTCTTCTCACAATCAAAATGCACATTTGTAACAGAACCAGAAGCAACATCTACATGGCTCAACTACCATCCCACATACCTCATTAAAAATAATTAATAAATAAATAAATAGTGTAATACAGAAAGCAGGACGAGAAGAAAATACTGCTTTCGAGCCAATGGATATATTGACATTTCAACCTACAAACTTTATCTACTCCATATATTTAGAACATTATGACTGCTACAAAATAGTGCTTCACTGACAAACTGTGTTTCCCAACTCTTTTGGAACATTTTCCATGGTAAAATGGAAGCTGGGCAGAACCTGCAGAGCAGTGTGACAGCTCCTGTGAGGCTAGCAGTTAGAAAAGACTGAGCAAAGATGGGTCTGAGCAAACCCACCAGTGGGCAGCAGAAGTTTTGTGCATAGCACTGGCATTCAAATAAGCACTGCCCAAACACACAGCATTGACATTTTAAACTTATTTCCCAGCATGAAAGCTGCATTATGACATGATCCAAATTTAACTTCGATAGGCTCTGTGCTGCCACAGTTGGGATGCTCCCAGTACCCAAGGTAGCTAATTCAGCCTTTGCTGAATTGATTTATTTCTTGGCACCAGTGAGAAGCCCAAAGCATCTCTTACTTCTCAGTCTAATGCACAATTCCTGCCATATGGAAGCACAGAAGACTTTTGCCAATATGGGAACCATCTCACATCCTGGATGCACCCATAGGAAGAAACGCTTTCTACTCAGTAATTTTGTGATATGAGAGAACAAAACAGGAAGTCTAGAACAAAAGATATAACATGCCTGCTGAGATCACTGGATATGTCTAGGACAGGGCTCAGTTGCCTGATACATTTGCTTTTGTATTAAGGTGCCCCTGGAATTCAGCAGGTTTCCTAGTAATGGCTGTGCTGCAAGATGATGTGGGACAACCATTGCCTCCATGTATATGGCCCAGATTCCAGGTTTAGTAGATGACACCCAGTGAAGAATCACAGGGTATGTGTTATTGCTGCACTGTGCCAGATAAGAAATTCATGTAGGCACCTGTAGCTTCCTTCAGCCATGCTCAATAAAAAATATGCTAAAAATCTCCTACCAGTAACTTCCAGGGCACTAGAATTCCCTTCACTATGAGCACTTTATTTTTTTCCCCCCTAGGCACTTTTCCGTTTCAAGTCCCCAGTCATAGGATATGAAGAATGGAAGACAAACAATAACTGAAACAAAATGAGTGTTCTTGTATGAACTATTAACTGCTCTAACACTTCCTAAAGCTACAAGGACTTCATTTTAGCTCACTGATTTCACTGGGGCTCCAAAAGTGCCCCAGCAGGTGCTGGACTAAGATTTACAGACACTGTCCCATTCATCTAAATAGGAATTTTGGGGCCCTGAGCTGCCTTTTTTTCTTATTATACCAAGATGTAACGCACTTTCTTCTTTTTTTTATTCCACTTCCATCTCATTCAGTGATGATCAGAAAACAAGCAAGGCACCAATCAGCATGAATCATTCTATATCAGATGGTGCAATGCACTCATTTTTCCCTGAAGATGAAAAATTACATCTAACCCCAAAACTGTCTGGAGAAGGAAGATGCTCTGTTTAGTGGAGCATCTCCTGGGTGGTGGGAAGTGACATGCACTTTCTGTCCCCAAAACTGTATGAGGATGAACTTTTGACTTCAACCCCTGCCAGAACTGAAGAACTTGAAACTTCTTTGTCTTCTCTCCTTGTAAAACAATCCCTTTTTACTGTGATGTCTATGTGAAAGTGGCAACTAAGGCTCAGCCTTCTGTCATGGCCCATATCGTGCCAGATTTATCCTGACATCATCAAAGCTCATGCTGAACTGCCAGCTTCTCTCCTAGTTTTCATCAATTTGATGCTTTTTTCTAAACATATCCATATGTCACAACTCTGACGGCATGCCTTTCCTAGCTGTCTTTTCCTCCTCCACTGTCACTATTTCATTTATGTATACAAAGATTCCTAGATCAAATACAGATCACTCAACATCCTGACATTCTCAAGAGCTGTCTATGAACTCTGATTATCATGGAAAATTTCTCCTAAAACAAGTACCAAACAAAGTGTATTTTCTCTTCTCAGCAAGACCTCAGCCAGTGTAATTCTGACATGTGGAACTTCCACATACTCAGCCACTGGACTATGGCATAAGGAGACAATGAGTCATTGCTCAGAGCTGCAGGTTTCTGCAGGTGTGCTTGCACTGCCAGGGGCAGCTGAAGTCGTGGCTCAGTACGTTACTGAAAACGATACTTGATTGCCATAGGAGGCAATGGTGAAGCCTTAAAAAAACCCAGCATACTAATAAAGTGCGAAGCAACAATATCTCTTCACTTCCCAAAAGTGATTTAGCAGAGCTCAGAACATTTCAGATGACAGGGCATCCTGATAGCATGGCCCTTCAAGTACAAAACTGGTAGCAGCTGCACAATTAATGAATAACAGGGATTGCATAAAGAAACACTTATGCATCCCATCAGCTAATATCAAAGTAGAGTGGATTGCTTTTTATTTTAGCCCAGATCAGGCAAGTTCTCACAACATTTGGCAAGTCAGGAAATTCTAACAGGCAAGAGGAAAAATACCAGTAACAAGTCTGTCATCAAAGACGTCACTAAAAACAAAAAGACTAAAAGACTGCCATGAGGAGGCACTGAAAGAAGGTACCAGTACTGCAACTACGCAAAGGTATAGGAAGAAGATTCTTAGGAAATACCATGATGAAGGATTAGGAAGAAATCGCCATCTACTTGGTGCCTATTCTGCAGGATGCAATGTTGTCAAGGAAGAAAGTAGAGAAGAAAAGAAAGAAATAAATCAATATGAAGCTCTTTCAGGAATGCAACAAACACAGGGGTTGGTTCTGTTTGGCAGCCCCAGGACACTTGCAGTCCTGGCTCAGGTTGTGTGGATATGTTTTTGACTTGTCCTGGTCAGCAGATTAATGGCATTAACGAAGTTTCCATTAGCATCGGAGATTGGGTAGGAGGGTGAAGAGACAGAGGCGTCCAAGCGGAAAGCCACATGACTGCAGAATTGATAAGGCTAAAGATGAAACGGAGCTTCATTGGCAGAAGAGAGGCCAGGAAATGCCACTACAAATTAGCCCCAGGCCTCATTTCTTTTCCCTTCATTATCCAAACCCCTTCAAGAGAAGAATGGAGGAGGTTATGACCCTCTCCCAACACACACATACACAGATATTGAGTGAGTCTCTCTCAATGAGCACAGACGTGGGTATATCTCTGTATGCTTAAGGGTCTGTGTGTGTGGTATATTTGTGTCCAGGCAAACCTGTATTAATATATTACCTAAAAAAATAAGTATCTGTATTTGCATAAATATATATCTGCATATCTCACTATATATGTAAAAGCATGTGTTCTCATATCTGAAATCTTTGCAGTTAAACCGTACAATTTTTTCTCGTATTAAAGAGCTATTACTGAAAGCAATGCCATTGAAAGCAAAGACCTTGCACAGTTCAGTCCAGCATCTGAACATGCTGTGTTTGTGTTCGTAGTAACTTACGTGTGACTTACAGAGTTAATTGGCATATGTACATTTCTATATACATGTTTTCCTGTAGACTTATCCTTGTCTTCTGAAGATCTGTGTACAGGGCCTTCTTTGGGACACCTACTCTTTTCCACATGTTTTTTTGTTTTTTTCTTGTGTGTTAATATCCTCTACATGTGCTTCTGTATTCCACCAGCTATGTGGTTGCTTGCTTGTGTCTGCATCCCAGCTGTGTCTCTTCTGTGCATGAGTGCCTTTTCAGAAGCCTGCATACCTCAAATAAGTTCCAGTCTGTGTATGTGCTCCTGAGTGTCTTTCTGTTTGCCTGTCTTTGAGTCTATGTGCCTGGGAACACATGTGTCTGTATCTGGGAAAACATTTTCGTAAATTACATGCAAACTGTTCTGTGTAAAACTGGAGAAGTTTGGCTGCCTGTACCCGCACATATTGTTCTTGAGTACATATAAAATATTCTATTTGTTGCTTTTGAATACTTACTACACCTGAAAATTCATTAATAAGGTAAATACAACAGTGAGACCTGGGAAGTATTTGTAATAAGAAACACACAAAATCCAATACACTGGTATGAGAACTAGCTAAGGAGAGCAGAGCAGAGGATGAGATCCATTTTAGCTCATCATTCATATCCAGCAAATTTAGAGAAAGGAAGACTATTTCCTGCAAAGATTAAAGAATAACATCTCTGCAAGTCTAATGACATTTACATGTTGATAGGTAGGTTCTCTTCAAAGAGACTGTTAGCCATAGGCTACTAACATGAGGGACAACTTTGCCTAGGGGTAAACAAGAAAACAACCTACTGCGTTTGGAAAACAAAAAGAGGAGAGGAAAAAGGCTGAGGAAGGATGTGTAAATGGAGCTTTGTGCAATGGTGCTCTGTTATGTGAGCTCTATGTGACAATAGCCCTGAAACCCTATGCGAGCAAACTCATAAAAGAGGTCACTGTCTCTTTAATTAAAGCTCCCTGGTTTGAGGTTAAAAACAAACCCAGTGTTTTATGACCAGGTGTGCGTGTGAAAGAGATGAGAACCTGATCCCCAGCGCAGTAGCACAGCGGCAGAGAGGAGATAAGGGAGGAAAGCTTTTTATTAAGGTGTCGCTTGAATGCTGCACCAGGCAAGGCAAACGCTGGAGAGGCAGGACACACAAGCTCCCCAGGACCAAAGCTGCAAGAGGGCAGCACCAGGCAACAGCAACACTGGAGAAGCATGACAAGCCAGGACGAGCAAGCCTTCCAAACCACCATTAACAGGAGAGGAGGATCAGCTGAAGAGGGAACAAGAAAAGCACCAAGGAGGTGCCAGGAACATAACAACCATTACCAATCTCTAAGACCTACAGATGCAAAGAGGGCAGTGATGATGTGGTATCTCCCTGTTGGCACATAATAAGGCAGCAACTATGCAGCCATTTCAGTAGAGCTTGAGAGGGGACAACCCTTCGTAAAGCAGTCTGCCAGCAAGAGCCTCATATTGTTTGTGGAAACAATAGGGACTAAACTGATCCTAGCATCTAATAAAATGCCAGACCAAGATAAGAGGTTGCACCCTCTTCCTGAGCCTTTCCTGTCAGTGATGTATGTATTGCTCAAGACATTCATACCCACGACACCACTGCTGACAGCAAATTACACTTGGAAACCAGGACTTCCATCTGCGATATAATCTAATCTTTAGATCTCACTTCTAAGGTACCTGTCACTATAATATTGAACTCTAATAAAATGTCTATATCCCATGGGTCCATTTGGTTACGGGTCCTTTCTTCACAGAGCCTCTACCTGTCAGTCCCTGTCCCTAAAACTTATCAACAAGGAAAACAGTAGTCAGTTCTCTTTTATAGTGGCACTATGAGTTATGAATGATCAGTTTGAAACAGGAGACAATCCAGAATCAGTCACTGGGTTGCAGTCCACAAGCCCTGTGTTGGGGCACTTGAAACCATGTCGTTTGAGACACAAAAATCTGGATTCCCACTTCAGAACTGCCATGATTATCCCAAAAGCAGAAACAACACAGCTGTGAAACCCTTGGCAGAAAGATTTGCTACTGTAATTTCTAAAAGAAAGCTGAAATGGAACAAAATAAACCCTTGTGAATCTCCCATCTTATTACAAAGCTATGTAAATAGGAGCAACAAAACATGTTCCTGAAGTACTATATTATGAAAAAATTAAAGGCTAACTTGATATTTTCTCTGTTCAAAGGTGTGTGATTCTCTCTAAAAATGTCTTATTTTTCTTCACGAAAATGTAGATAAAATGTCAGTAGATACAATTAGAAGACAGCAGACAAAGAGCCCATAATTTACTGCATTCAGCAAAGACAGTAGATATGTATGGGAAAAGCAAATTGAGAAATGCAGAACAAAAAGAATAGAGGAGAGAGATTACTATAATTCCAGAGTGGTATTTTACTTATATTTATCAGTGTTCTGTGGATTTTAAGTTTATTTCCAGATGAGATTAAATATCCTATCTCTAAGCTATAGGAAGGGAAATCAAAACACACAGGAAGTTTGACAACCACAGAATTAGGAACAAAGTCTCAGCCTTGTTCAAGAATAAGAACAATTGATCACTCTCACAAACTTCTAACAGAACTTACTCAATTTCTTGAGACCTTTCATTGCAGAAAGATGCAAAAACATACTAGTTACAATGTTTGATCGTTAACAACTGGATGAGGTGCTAGAGCCTGTGGCATCTAGCAGGCCATAGCATACAAACTAATAATCCTCTGGGCTTGAAAACTATGAAAACTGAAGATTAAATTAATCCCTAGGATAAATTCACTGCAATCAATTGAATTTTGCCAGGAATGGGTTTTAACCACTTACAGTAACCTGCGTGTTAACACAAGGCAGGCAAAAACCCTGAACTATTATCAGTTTTATTCCCACCAATGCACACAATTGTCTCACACAATGTTTCCACAGTCATGACTGCTCTCTTTTTATACCCACTGTTTAGCCTGACTTCTGATTTCCAAAATAATGGGGCAAATTCATTGTAAGATGCAACTTTCTCACTACGAGTAAAGCTAGACCACAACTGAATTTACTCCTTCCCAGTTTCACAAACTTTCTCAACAGTTTGTGTATAATGGTCCAAGCTGACAAGTATTTTGTAAATTAAACAGTCCAGAAATAAGAATATAGAGGATGTAGAATAAAAATTTGTCTAAGATGGAGTGATTAAGCAAGCACTTAAAATGCAGATTTACATAAACTGCAATTTTCTTTCAGAATTGTCTATTTCAGTCTAGACAAATTAAATTTCTAGGAATCCACATCAGTTTGATACGCTGAGTACAAATGCAAATCTGTAAAGCTTTAAAAATTTCGTTCTACTGTATGTTTTTTTTAATTAAGAAAAACCCACTCACACTAAATGTAAACATTTCAGGCCTAAGAAAAAATGCTTGTTTTAAACTGAAAGAATAATCCTCCAACTTGCTCTACATCCTCCACTTTTTCTGGTGCTGCAAGCAAACCAACAGATCAGTTATTGGCAATATCTTACTTCAACATCCAATAATCTATCTGGTTTTTCTTGGGCTGAATTTTCTAAGCTTTGCTCACTTTTACCCTGCTGCCCCTGACACTGAAGTGAAGGAGCAGAGCTTGTGTACTGGTGAGTGTCAATTTACAGAGACAATCACTTCCATTGACTTTACACTTGTGTAAATAGTCATGTAAAGTGTGAGACTTGGGACACATGTTTACAGTCCCCTGCTGAGCAGCAGCATTGCCAGCATCTGCTTCATGTCTGATGTTGGGTCTCCTAAACTAAGTTTTTAGGGGCAAGGGCAAGTTACTTCTTTGTTGGATTTGTGGGGTAGTTTTGCATGTGTCTTCCACCTTCCTTCCTTATTTGAGGAAAATACTATCTCCTGTCATACAATGTGTTAACAGATACCTAATTCTTGTGGTTTTCTTATTTCAGAAAAACAACTATGTAGCAGCAGCAGAGTTCAGAGCAGATCATCAGCCAGACCTCTGTGGCCTCAGTGCAGCTATGCTGATCCAAACTAACACATCATCAAACTCTTTGCAAAGCTACATTCAAGGCCTTAATTCTTTTCCCCTATGTTACTACAGTGATTAAAGCAGTAATACAGGTTGCAAAATACCTGATTGCAGAAGACGTGGCTTTCCCATAGCTTCTTTGTCAGGAACTACAGCAACTTGGATATTTTGACATTGGAGGCTGAAAATACAGATTAACCACAATTTTATTTTTTTTCAGAGAACACTTCTGACAAACTACACTAATTAAAAAATTTGAAAAAAATGTTATATTTGTATGAAAAAATAATCCAGATTTCATATTCAAAACTATTCCAAATACTAAGGGGTTTTTTTAAAAAACTTCTTAATTTCTGTTTGATAGGTTAAGATCATAAAAATCTTTAATTCTTTCTACAGAACCAAACCAGTGCTTGAGGTTTTTTCTCAATTTTAATTTCTCATCCTTCCTCAAGAGGAACAACTCCCCAGAATTTACAATTTCTTCATAGAACAAAAAAAGTGTTTCCCATCCAGATTTGTTATAATTTTATTGCATCACAAATATCATTACTGCCTTTGTGCCTCCATTCTTTATCTGCAGCACTTGAATAACACTGTCCGTACTTACCATAGTTCTAAAAACTAGGAAATCTTCTTGAGAAGTTTAGTATTATAGGCTAAATAGGATCATTGAACTACTGTAAAGTTGCCCCCAAAGTTATATATAGGGGTAATGGGTAGAGAGGATTTTTTTAATGTGTGCTTTCATGTAGTTCACAATTTCTGGGAGTGCTAAGATAAAACAGAAGTAAAATACTCTTCTAACCAAGGAGGGTGAGATAATGAAAGGAAAAAGATCCTCGCAGATAACATGTATGTGATATACATGTATGGATATATTTTCTTGTTTTGCTTTTTTTCCTACTCTGCTTTATAAGACTGATAAAGATTAAGATAAGAGAAGTCAGGGTAGAAACTACATAAGAAACCAACAGTGTCTTATATACAATTATCTAAAAGTACATGTCTGCTGGTTAGGACTACAGACCAAGGAAGATGCAGTAGAAGAACACTTTCGAGGAACTCCACATACTCTGGAGAGCTAGAATGCAAGTCTGAGTGCATTTACTCTGAGCAAGGGGTCCCTGCTGCAGTGTCTCCCAGAATCCCCATCCTCCTATCAGCCAGCTCAGGCTGCTAAGTCCCACAGCTCCCTCCCTATTGGTGTGTCTACCTTCCTCCACGAAGAAACTACAGGAAATTGGTGCATACTCAGACCCCACCCATCCCTTCCCATGTGGGACAAAGACAAACGAGACATTTGGACTCTGAAGCATTTCTGGGTTCTCCAGCTTGCACATATCTACAGTAACTAAAATGGAGATGTAACAAGAGAGTGGCTCAGAGACAGTTGTGAGATGAGTCAAAAAAGAAATCAATTTGTTATTAAATGCCTCAGAAAATACCCTACCAAAACATCAGTGTCACTTTTCTACCTAGAAAGAAAAGTGTCTGTTATCTTCAGTCAGTTCTAAACCCAAGTTCCCCTCTTTGCTGTTTTACCTTACAAAATAAAATCAATACAGTCACATACTCCTCTTCTAAACACCTGACATACCATCTCTTTCTTCCACGAATCTTTTAACCCAGAAATGCGAAAAGTTCCCCTCTACATTTTGTCAAAAATTGAAATAAGAGTAAAAGCAGTGGCAGTTCTATGAAATTATAGGCATTTGCCTGCTGTGTGCTATAGCAAATACACAAACCCAATATCCTGAAACCCTTCAAAGCTAAATAAAGACCTGGAGGAGTCACTGTAAGAGATGTAATGTACTGCTTCCCAGCTTGGGAAAGAATCCCTAGTGAATCTCATATTTCCCTTTTTACATCTCTCATTCCCCTCTTCTTGCCTCATCCCATTTTTCCTCTGTTCTTTAAAATATTTGATTTCACAAACTGTATGAAACTGAGTGAGGCAGACACAAACAGAATTTAAAGGTAAAGTTGCCTGAAATGCCAAGAGATGAAATCCAGACTTTCACTGCTATTTTCCACCACTGGATTTTTGACAGTACTTTGAACAACAGTGAACAACAGAGTAGAGGCTAAATGTGCTCACATATGCTAGCAAAAGTCCTAACAAGGCAGCTATCTCCATAACTCTGTCCTCATCTTCCTCCATTCCTACCTCTTTCTTTTTCTGCTGCTATTCTTCCCCCTGGCTTTTGCTCATTCCTCCCCATGTTTTTTTGCTCCACTTCTGCTTCCCCTCTCCACCATTTCCATTCAAAAAGTTCTCAGTTAAAAGCATTGCCTGAAGCAAGATCACATCTCCAATATGAGAGGCAACTTCATTACAGTTTAACATAAAAAGATCAGCTGATATCGATCCATAATTTGGACAAGTGCCATGCTATTGACAGGAAGACAAAATAAGTTAGAATGGCCATGTTTCAAAAATTCTGTATGTACACTCAATCACTAGAACAGAAATTGCAGCCGGGTATATAATAACACAGCCGTGTTCTCCATTTCCCCTGTAGATCAATGCTAATATGAGGAGGGTCACAGAAGATGGATGTTGCCAACAGAAAACCTTGAAATTCCATGTTAGGACTTGGATGGCTTCATGGATAAAAGAGTGTGTGTGTAATGACAATACAATTTAAATATGAAAGACCAAACTTCTTCCTTAATACCTGAGAACACTCTACTTCAAAGTGGTAACTTCTGCCTTTAAATTCAAGTTAGGGAAAACGGAAACTGAGCCAACACCTTACCTCAGATTAGTACACAGGCTTCAGTTCATACACCTAAGAGACTTCAGATGGATCGCTTAATGAGGTTAGATAACCACAGGACATACTAATAGATACATAGAAAAATACAGACAAGCTTTCTATACATTGCTGAACCACCATTATCCTAGAAAGTAATTTTTCTGGAAGATAGGCAGCGGCAGGAGAGACAAAAGTAGTTTTTTTCTGGAAACCATTTTACCAGGCTGCTGAAGTGCCACAAAATTTCTAGCCCATGCAGTTTGACTAGTCAGATTTATGACCCCACATCACAGACATCTAATTTGGTCAGCAAGAAGCAAATACAGGAACTTCAGCACCATAAATACAATCCTCTACCATTTGAGCTAACTCAAACAGATATTTGCTCTAACGAGGTTTTATTCTTTATACAGACCAATCGGTATACAGAATAAAATGGCCAAACAAGGCATTATACTTGCACTTTACCAAGAGCAATTCTTTTTTGAGTACCTAACTCTGTTAAGGTCAAATTTCTCCCCACACCTCTACCCTAGTGAAGTTTGATACACATGGAAGGGTTACATAAGTGAACAGGCAATGTTAGTGTCTGTGGGAATTTAGAACTCAAAAAAACTCAGTCATGAGACACAAGCATCTCTACCATTCCTGCCCAGAAAACTCTTGTAGCTAATAGTAATGAAGATCTTATTTTCTCTATAAGCCTGCTATTTGAGACCAACATAACTCACTTAGCAATGCATGGCACACTATTCCTGATAACGTAGGAATACCAAGTAATTGAAGGGAAATAATATGCCTCAATGGCTAGGATTTTTACTAGGATTTATCCCTTCCTGCTTCTTCCAAATTGACATGTATTCATCTCAAAAGCTGAGAACTACAAGCCACACAATTAACTGAAAACTCTGATGTTGCATTGGTAAATCCTTCCATATAAAAGGAGAGAGATATAGAAATATGTATCTTGCTCTGCATTCACTACTCCTATTCAAGAAGCTTTTGCAGTACTTTGAAGCAACATGTTCTTGTTGCTAATATTATACTGTATGAACAGAGTATTTTTTAAAAGACATGTAGTCTGGGTCTTTCACATAAAGTGTTCACTTTCAAATTGTTCAGCAAAGCAGAATCACTTCCCAGAAAGGATGCTGCCCCATCAAAACGTCAGTTTGCATTTCAGCCTTGATCTGAATCCAAACTCCACAACCAGGCTCTATCTCAACAAGAAGCCAAACCTTTCTTCAGATCATCCTGCATTTTCTGCACTGCACACAATCCATGCTGAGGTTTGTGACTCATGCCCATTATTAGTTTAGTCAGATTATAGACAGTTTTGCTGTCTGGTTCTCAGTACAGTGCTGCAATATTTAGGATGTGTCTGAGAATGGTGGAGGATGGGGGCTATTAACCACTTTCCTATTGATCACAAACCTTATAGACCTACCTGCAGAGACCATAACAGCAGAAATGCTGTTAAGAGCCACAGGTTTTCATATCATCCTTAAACGCTCATAAAATCCCATCCAGTGAGCTATAACTGCCCTTTCACCTTGGTCATCCTCCTTCCTTCTGAGCCCATCTGGCTCAGAACAAAACAGGTCAAAAGGGAGGACACCTGTGCACTAAGCTATTGAAGCTGGCAGATTATTTGCTCATTCTTGAGGTCAGTTCCCACCTGAAGCACCTGCTGTTGGCCCTGGCTCAATCTACCACCGGTGGCCCCTGGTTCACCTTTTCACTGTCACTGGAGGGGTACGCGGAAGCACGCCCTGGCTCCCTCGCACTCGGGGCTTTCCCGGAGCTCAGCCCGCAGTCGGGGTGCGGGATGCCGCAGGGCTGCAATGCTCCTTGCGCGGCCCCGGAGTGGCCCCTAGTGCCCGGCTGCCGTACTACCCCACAGCAGCCCTACATGGCTCTGCCTGGATCCCGCCAATAACCGGGGTCACCCCGTCCGTCTCGAACCACAACCAAAGCAACTGGGCAAGGAAACGGGTACGGGTCTCATAAACTGCCAGGCTGAGTGATCCCACAGGAAGCAGTCAGGAGGTCAGTAAAATTAAAAGAGAGGAAATGTACTTTTCTGGTTAACCCAACTGGGCTGTGCGAAGGGAATAATTTCTGTACAGCCCAAACCAGAAGACAGCAAGTTCTGTTTAACCAAATTTGCCCTCCACCATGCACTTTTTACAGTGGTTTCACCAACATGTACCTACGGAAATCCCACTGAAATTACCAGGTACTGTCCTCAGACACCACAAGTTCTGTTCCTTACTGCTCAGAACAAATGTCTCTTAACCATAATTTTTCCAACTCATTTTTCCTCTTCTTCAATGTGCCAGTCAAATCTAAAAAGTAGAAGCCTCCAAGATCTTGCAGGGCATCAAAAGAAGATAAGGAACTGGATGCACATCCAGGGACCATTTTCCAGATAGCAAAAATAGCAGTCATCAGATTCCAAAAGACACAAATTGTCAGGATTTCTTGAGGGAGCTCCTGAAGGCAGCATCCCTTTTTTTATCATTTTTTTTTATTACATGATTTAGCCAATATAATTTTATGATGTATAATTTAATCAGAATGCTCTGCAGGCAAGTATATTATCCCAGCTGAGTATGTTTGCTCTTTTCAGTCTGTCTGAGATGAAGAGGTTGGGTATGTTAAAGAAAAGCTACATAATTATATAAGAAGTGTTGTAGCTTTAAATGCACTTTTCAGTAGCAGATCTCAGTGTTTTAAGGAAAAAAACTCAAATGTTGTTTGCCTCAATTTGTCCATCTGTGAAACAAGGATAATACCTAGAGACAGAGGGAGGATTGTAACCCAAGTGTCCTGAGCAATTTCCAGGACAGAAATATTTAGATTTTTCCCATTAAATCTGAACAAAAGAAATGCATCTGAACAAAAGAAATTAGAGATACCAAGACAGAGTGCTTAAATTATGTTCTGATCCTCTCCATATTTTAGTTCTGCCAACTGCAAAAGTCAAGCATTTATTATGTAAATTCAGAGACATGTTCAAATATAGCTAGATACATAGAATAATTTTCCAGTTCTTAAAATTCCTCTAAATTAGGGAAAGCCTTCACACTTGAATTCTGACTTTGTTGATACAAAAAACAGAACACAAAAATTACTTTTACATATGAATGCAACAGAAGAACAGATCCTGAGAATATATTACCTATAACATACATAACAAATGAAAAAGCTCCCAGTAAATTAAATTGAAAAAATTGAAAACAGTTTGGCCTTTGGCAAACTGTCCAACGTTCTACATTGTCACATGGCTGAGATAAAGTATTCTCAGAAAGAAAAGAAAGTTCCTCTTGGCAGTAAAGCCTGCATTCATGGGTAAAATGCAAGAAATGGCAACAGTTTTGGTGCTGCAAATGTCTGTTGCTTCAGAACAACTTAATTGGTAGCAACACAATTTGCAGCAGACTATTGTCCAAGACCAGAAATGGTACAGAGAAAACCCTTTACTACACCTGCCAAAAAAAAATTGTCCTATGAGAGTCACATACAATGACCCACCTTCTCACTGAACTCTAGCAGCAACTACAAGAAGCTGAGAGAAGCTGTCCAATGCATCCAGGGTACATGTCCAGATACTCAGCAGTCTCAAAGGTAGTTGTGGTATCATCTGATATTTTCAGCTGGGAAGTTCTTTTTGCTATAACCATCACTGATTTTGAAATTACTTTTTCCACTGGCTTAGGTGTATCACCATCCAATACAATAGCATCAATGGCCTTTTGCAGAACAAAGCCTCCTCAGGGCCCTTTAGTATCATCTCCTTACTACTCCTTCATTGTTGGCCAAATCAAAGTTGCAGCTCAAGATAACCTGGTCCCTATAGACTAGATTTGTTCCACATGTTGGAATCAGAGATTGAAAAAGCCATTTGTTCCCCAATTATTTTGGGGGTTTTCCACATCCTTAAAAATACTCCCAAGAAACACTTAAGGGAACACAAATTCCTGACTCCTTGTTCTGTCTCTGCCACAGACTCATAGAATCATAGAATCATTAGGAATTGGAAGGGATCTCGAAAGATCATCTAGTCCAATCCCCTCGCCACAGCACGATCACCTAGACCAAGTAGCACAGGAACATATCCAGGCGGTTTCATACTGAGACTTCTGGAAATACATGTCACCTTTCTGTGTTCCAGCCCACTATACATAATATTGTAAGTTACAAATGTAAAGCACAATGAGTTCCCTGACAGAAAGACGATAAATTATTCTTTTACTTAGTATTCACATACTTTGCTATTTATTTTTACATGAATTGCTCACGTCTCTGTCACCAAAAAAAATAGAAAGCTTTTATACCTCTGAACACTAGAAAGCTAAATAAGTCACAATACAGGAATTAGACAGACTTGCTTGTCACAGACAATCTCAGAATTGTCTGTTATTCTACTACAAAACCTTTGTTACTGTGATAAGGTGTATATGTAGCAGTAAATAAAGAGGCAAAGAGTGATTAAAAAAACCCAAGGAAACATTTGTGTCGAGCTTTCCTGTTACCAAGTAAGAGTAAAGACAAAAATACTCTAATACATCAAATTGTAACCTCGAGATGCAGATTCATTCACCTCTAAGACGCTAAAATTGTAATGTGATTTCCCCAAAGCAACTGAAAGAAACATCTTTTGGATTTTAAACTAAACACTTTTTGTGATCAGCCACGAAAGAACTACAAGAGCAGGACACCAGTATTTTCAGTTTAATGGCTCACGCTTTCCGTCGTCTGCCTACCACAACAGCATCCAGCAGAGGGCTCTGTGCCCCCAGTCTTTTTCACAGTATCACAGTAAACCAGGTTGGAAGGGACCCCTGGGATCATTGAGTCCAACTCGTTAAATCAGAGAGATACAGTTTAAATGAGATGGCCCAGGACCCTGTCAAGCTGAGACTTAAAACTCGCTATAGTTGCGGAATCTACCACTTCCCTGGGAAGTGATAATTTGTAATTACAAATTATTTCTGTCCTGACAGGTAGCAATCCTCAAAGTTTCTGTAACATCCAAGTTGGAGAGCCAAAATCTCCTTTAGCTGGGAGGGAAAATCTGTGACTGGTCTGCACTTTCAAAGGGGTGTACAGAATTTCCGTAAATCTCTGAGACTGACCATTTGTTGCTGTTTTGTTGGTTTGGTTGGGGTTTGGGGTGGTTTTTTTAATACTTTCTCAAAATAGTTTATTCTAAATTGCAAAAATGGGTCTCTGTAGAGGAACTCAGGGTAAATCACAACTAAATTTGTTAAGAACAGAAGTTCAATTTGTTAAGAACAGAAGCATTGGACAAAAAAAATTAAAGCTATACACTAATATTCTAGGCTTCAGAACCGAGAAGAGAAAATATTTTGAACTGGCACAAGGACATGTGTGATATTAACATATGACAGGATTAACCAAAAAAGTGGGAAATAAAGCCAGACTATCAAGAAACACATAACAGCAGAGAGCTCTTTCCTTCAGATTAAGCCAATCACTGGAGCCTTTCAAACCTAGAACAGACAGTATCTGCTGAATATCCATTGTAAGGAACATGCCTGCATCAAGCATGGGGCAAAACCAGGTGGAAAAGATACTTTGTTGTTCTCTAAATTAAAATATAAAATAGAAACATGTCTATGGGCTTAAATCAGTTACATATAAACATCATCCACCCACACATTAAAATGCCAGAGAATAAACTTATTTCAAGCATGTTATACTACAAGGAGTTAGTAAGCTGAAGAAGGAAAAATTTTCCTCTGGCTAGATTCAACACAGTTGCATTATTCATCACGTTTGTGAAAGAATATGAAACCCATCAAATAATTAGATGGTATGTTAACCTCCCTGGTCTGCAGCAGTCTGTGACTGACAAGCAGAAGAGCTCTCCAAGAACAATTTCCTGCACTGTTGCTTTCTTCCGCCTGGACTCATGGTGAAGGTTGTGTTTTGTGTATTTGTATAGGGGAATCCTGTGGTGTTTTTGTTGAGCTTTAGGGCAAAATGCTCTAAATTTAACTCTAAACTTGGGAGCTCTTAGATGCCTTATTTGTTTCGGTTTCTATTACCAGCACTACAATATTGGTCATCTTCCATTTGTGTAAATGAAAAAAAAATTTTTAAATCCACTCTCTGACATCATCCAGGCATGGTGAGACCACATCTGAAGTATTGTGTCCAGTTCTGGGCCTCTCAGTTCAAGATGATGATGAATAAGTTCCAAAAACTACCTCTGCTAAAACCTCATATGCTCTCATAATATAAATTAGTTTAGGAAGTTCTGTTCTAGTCAAGAACTCATAAGAAGAGTGAGATAAGACAAGGTAGCTGCAATTCTTTCTCTTAGCTTTAACGACTGATGATTTCTAAGGGCTTTATATATTCTGCCTTATTTTGTTCAACTATTTGTCTTCCACTTCAATGTGATGTGATCCAATTTGCAACATGTACCTGTCCCAGAAACAGCTTTATTTTCAGCACGCCTTCTAGTCACATCAATTTAAATCCATCCTAGAAACAGTATGCTTGTTGGAGGATTTTCAAACTACATCCTAAACTTAGGTAAAACCAGTTTGGATGACAGATAATGCAGCACACTTGATTAGTTTCAGTTAACGTATGAGTAAATGCAGACAAAAAAGTCAAAATCAGAAGAATTAAAGATAGTGAATGGTCTTATGATGAACTATATTCATACAATGTGAAAGAAAGAATATGTACATTGAAATGGACATTAAAAATGGAAACACACTGTATTCTTAATGAAACTGGAGCATAGAATGATATTCCCTGTCCAGCTGGTGTTACTTGAACATTTTTCCTGGTAACATTACAGGCAAAATCAGGCTCATTTGTTCGCTATTTAGCAACACATTACAGAGGAGCATGAGTCAAAGAATAACTATGCCATGCTGCTTTACGTTTTTTATGAAGGAAAGAAGCTGGCATCACAGAATTATCCAAAGCTGTTCCAGGAAGGACCTACTGTCTCTGTCAGAACTAAGGAAGTCAGTAAGTAGCTCACCTGACTGCAAGCAACTGAGCAGGGCAAAAGCTGCTGTCCTCAGTCCCGTCCCGGAACTGGGCTGTGCTGTGACTTCTCTAAAAGCGTGGAGCCAATTTAACATAGCATAGCCCTCAGTATCACCATAATAAAGGACTAAGCAGCAGCTTATCCAGTGTGGAGTAGGGAGACTTTTGAGTAGAAGAGGAAATGGAGCCAGGAGACTCCGTAAGCAGTTCCTGACTTTTGCAGACAGCAGCTTGTGGAACATCCTCCAGACGGTGCTTTCAGCTGGCAAGAACCACGGCCAGGGAGAGGCACCTCGAAGTGTAGGGCGACTTTGCCTCAACACTTGTAAACGTGCCATTTTCACAGGGAACGTATCACTTTGCACTTAGCAGGCGGTGGAATTTAATTCGGTCTTGATAAGGAAAAGCATCACCACGTTCTCGGGCCTCAGAAAGACACTTTCACACCACTGAAGCCCGGCCGTGCTGCCGCTGCCACCACGGGGCAACCTTTCTTTCCTCTCCGCCTTCGCCCCTGGTGCTGGCCCGGGCCCCAGCCGGAGTCAGGGGCTCTCCGGGGTAACACCGGGGCTACGTGGCCTCCAGGCCCAGCACCACTCACTGCCCATAACCAAGATGGCGACGGCGGACGGCGCCAGCGCGAGACCGCTCAGCGCTTTCTCGCGCGCACGCCTCTACGGCAGACGCCGGGCGCGGCCACGTGACGCTTTCAAGCGCGTCGCGCGGGACCTGACCCCGGAGGGAGAGAGGCCGCGGCAGGGGCGCGCGGTGAATCAGGTGACACCTCCCCCCCGCCCTCACTCCTGTCACGGCCCATGGCGGCGCGCGTACGATCTGCTTTCTCTCCGTGCCTGCGCGGGGTCCCGGAGCTCAGGGAACCCCCCGGAGCGGCAGAGACACTCCACCCCCCCCGGAACGGCGGCCTCCGGGACAGGGACATCGCCGTGACAGCTGACAGCTGCCGGGGCAGCACGGGAGGCGGAGAAGTCTGGGCGGGGCGCTGCCCAGGCAGCTGGAGCGGGACGGGGGTGGCTGCCGGACAAGGGGCCGCCGGGGCAGAAACCCACGGTGCTAGAGGAGCGGTATTGGGGCGGACTCTTTCCTGCAGATCGGAGGAGCGGGCACAGAGGAGGTGGGGAGCGCCCCGAAGCTGCGAAGCCCACCGTGCCCAGCGGTGATAAACATCCACCCCGGCTCCCGGGGCTGCGCGGCGGCGGTGCCCCCGAGCACGCGGGAGCCGCGGTGGGAAGAGCACGCGCTCGCGCTCCGGGCTGGGACGTTGAAGCCACCGGAACAAGCTGTGCTTCGCAGTGGCCGTGAGGCCGCTGATGGTGGTCAGAGACTACCACGGGTAATAGCCAGTGTTGACAAACGTCCCAGGGCGGTGGTGGATTTGAAGGCTGATAAGGGCACTGCCCTCACATATGTGTAAGCTTTACATATCATACATTTTGTTCCAAAGGATAAAGCTGTACTCTTTGCATTAGGAGGAGCAGCCACAAGTGATATAAAAATGCCAGTACAGAGAATTATCCTCTTGTGTTCCACTCCAGCTAATTCAGCTTTCTTCTTCCATAAAGGAGACTGCCATTTATGGGTTGGGCCAAGCTGCCGTAAGATGGACCATCAACTCTTCTGCAGCCACTGAAGTGTCTTCGTAAACAGCAGCTGTGTGCTGAGGTTCTTAACCAAGCAGTAGCTGTGCTCAGGTAAGGGCCCTGTGTCAGCAGAGTGCTGCCCAAGTGCAGCCACAAGCATAGATCTGTGGGGGACAGAAAAGCCCAGCCACTAGCATTATTATCTTCTATTACTGTAATTTAGTGGGACTAAGTTACTAACAGAAGCCTTATTTGAATATGGGAGCATGAAGCTGTTGTTTGTGTTAACATGCACAGTGACCTCAGCCTGCTTTCCCATAACAGCCAGACTGTCAAAATCTTTTCAGGGACTTCTGCAGCAAGCAGAACAAAAAAATGTGAGCCCTGAATACATCTTTAAGATGTTACTCAGCCCAGAAGGTTTTCTTTTAAGCCGGAAAAGTTCCAGGAAATAAAGTAGTTCAGTGGTGTATAGCCACAGCTTGCTCTCTGTCCTGCAGATGTGTCTGTTGAGAGGTTTGTTCTGAGGCCTTATGTCACAGACTACACCAAGAGCTCATTGTAGCTTAGGGATCCCCACTTCTCAGAGCACAAACTTATATCTGTATGCACAGAGCTGCATGAGATGTGTTCTGTGCTCGCTCGTAACAGGTTTTCAGAAAACATGGAGTGAACCATTCGTGTCACATTACTTCCTTAAGAGCAATTATTGAAACAAACTAAAGGAACCTTGTGAAGGTGTTGCAGTCAACCCCTCAGCCAGATCAGAGAAAGTTACATAAACTGTCACTAACCAGTTCTGAGAAACATTCAAGTTAACCACCAGTCTCCTTCCATTTGGAGAAACCTCAAGTCATTAGTAGGCAAATTTATGATGTAATAAATATTGATAGACACACAAATGACAGTTCGTCTTAGCTCAGAAAGATTTTCTGAAATTGCTCTCCTCAAGTCTGTCTTGTTACTATAAAGTCCAAGGCACAATCAGTCATTCCCATCACATTAACCATTTGAGAATGATTACTAAAATTTGAGTTGGAAGAGCTTTTGGAAATGATCCAGCTGTGTGCAAACAATTCAGATTTTCACCCTTGTATTTTAAGGAAGGCAGATTTGTACAAACTTTACAAAAAGAAGCCAGCTTTTCTTGAGTATAGCATAAGCGATTATTTTAGACACAATAGGTTAATGGTATTTTTAGAGAGGTATTATTTCTGTAGCTGTTTCAAAAAAAACCCACCTCTAGTGTGTTTATAAGGAAAATGAAAGGATGCAGAGACTACCAGGTTCTCAAGATAGACAGTAGGGCAGCAAACTTTGTTGAGATACTGGCCAAAGCATCTAGTGCATGAAAGGAATAAATTTGCACATTTTGAGAACTGATACCACTTTTCTCTGCCTCAGGTGAGTATGTATGTGTGCTACGTAATATGTGGATCAAGGAAGCACTTTTGATGTTTCAAACCAAGCCCTGTCTTAATGAAATGGCAGAGAATGCTCCACTGCTCACTCTTTAATAATAAGCCCCAGTGTTTAAGTGGCAGAGATTTCAAAGGGCTTAATGTCTCTGGTTCTGACAGTACAAAATTGTCAGCTCTAGCTGAGGGCAGAGCAATGGGAATACCATCTCTTGATCATAGGTTTTAAAAAAACATTCTGAGATTTTGAGACATTGAGAAGAACATTCATAGATAGGTTTGACTCACCTGGCAATCACTTAAGTGATCTTAAAATCCACATTGCCGCTGCAGCTGAAAGTTTAAATGATGGTAACACCTTCTCAGTCAAATTAATCTCTCAGGAGAGTGATTTCTTCTGCCTTTGTGTTTTAGATCATTCTATGCATTATAAATAACAAAACTGTGCACACAGGATAATCCCTTCTCATGAATGTCTCCTTTGCTATTGTAGGTCAGCACTAGTTTAAAAAAAGTGTCACTTAAGATATAACGCTTAAAATGTTTTGGTATTCTGAGTTTTGCCATTCTAACCTTGGCTGTGTGGGGAGGAATATACAGCAACATCAATTTATTCCTTGAATAATCCATTTAAAGTGTTTGTACATAAATTTTTAATCAGCACTCTCTGTTTCAAGAAAATATGCACCAAATATGAAAATATGATAGGCCAGAGGATCTTCAAGGCTTGGCTTTCCACAAGCCTCATTCAGACATTGTGCATTATGAGTCCCCCAGTTATGTCTTCTAAGGATTGTTTAAAACGATTGATAAAACATATATCTTGTGGCAATAAATGATCAAATGCAAGTACATTTGTCTCTCTTGGTGCCTCTGGTGTTAAAGGAGTGGAGCTGGGTTCTTTGGGTTAGAAGGTGATGGCTGATCAAGAAATACTTGATCGCATAGCTGCGTTCTATCACTCAGATGTAAGACTAGTTTAAGACCTTGCTTTTGTCACTTAAAGGGTTTCTTTTCTTCAGAGGCATGCTAGAGATGGCAGCTTGTCTTCTCTGAATGGAAACCTTAAATACAGGTGTGCTGATAGATGGGTTTGTCTAACATGCCAGAGAGAATTTACACCCAATGGTTAAAACCTGCTTCCTTCTTTCCTCTCACAGACATGAGGAAATAACTTTTGTTCAGATACACCATGGTAACAACACAGGAAAACACCTGAACATTTTCAGATACTTCACACTGGCATTTCTTGTGGTTGCCAGAGGTCGAAAATGGACTCAAAACCAGTTACTGACTGGCCATAGCTGTGATACTCCTGTTGCTAAATTATTTTTGTCTATATTTCTCTTGATTCAGTCTGACATGTGCATGCAAATGCCTTTGATTAAGGAGATGAGTGACTTTGCCTGTGCTATTGATCAGAATAAATTACCAGCAGCTAATTTATGGACCTCACAAGAAGTGCCTTTGACATGGTGAATTGTGCTCTGTTGTTCAGATAATAGGGTTGTCAGGAAATGTTATTTGTTACTATACAGTTATCTCTTATAGAATATTGGCCTGTTCCATGGAAGTGGACAAAATCTTTCAGACTTCTAGTTACCAGGATGTTATAAAGACTGAGTAAGAAGGAAATCATCATGCTTCTTGATACTAGTGACTGCAGTAAGAACATTTTGATTGCTATATCTGATGCCCCATCCCTGATATCTGTAAAAAACAAAATTACTTTTCTTGTACTTATAAATTCAAGATCCAGCTTAAAATGTGGGATAATATTCTTGACAACAGTGAGATTCAAAATCTTACAGTTGGATTTTCGATGTCTGAGAAGGATAGAACTAAGCTGACTTTTTTTTCTGTGTATGTTTCAAAGATGAGAAAGGTAAGCTGGATTCTCTCACGCTACTAGAGAACACATAAATCACTCAGGAATGGGTGGTGGGGAAGGTTTTTTTCACACATAGTTGTTTTTACAGCCAGCTTTGACCCTTGGCATATGCAAAACTGAGAAAAAGGTAAAGGACCGTCACGGGGCTGAAAAATAACAGTAGCATGGTCGCTCAGAAACTCACTTTGGGTATTGCATGAAGAACTTCTACCTAAGTAAGTTTGGACTCTTTATTTTTCCTCTAATGCTGTGAGATGGAAATTTTCAAATTGAAATCACTGGAGCTAAATAAATGTTTTAGTTTAAAACAGAAGCTGCAGACAAATAATTCTTTCTGATGATCACAGAATCAGACTCATTTTTTTCAGAAAAGACCTTTATACTCATCAAGTCCAACCATTAACCTAAATGCACCAATCCCACTATAAGCTCCATATTTACATTTCTTTTACGTACCTTCAGGGATGATGATGTAGCTACCTCCCTGGGCATCATGTTCCAATGCCTGATGATCCTTCAATAAAGAAGCTTTTCCTAATGTCCAACCTGGTGCAACTTGAGGCAGTTTTCTCTTGTCCTGTTGCATTTTGCTTGGGAGAAGAGACCAACACCCATCTCACTACAACTCCTTTCAAGTAGTTGTAGATAGTGATAAAGTCTCTCCTGAGCTTCCTTTTCTCCAGGCTAAACAATCCCAGCTCCCTCAACTGCTCCTCATAGGATTTGTTCTCCAGCTTCATCAGCTTTGTTGCCCTTCTTTGGACCTGCTTCAGCATGTCAATATCCTTGTAGTGTGGAGCGAAAATCTGAACCCTGTATTTGATGTGTGGCCTCACTGTTGTCAAATATAGAGGGAAGATGACTTCTCTACTTCTGATGGCCACACTATTTCTGGTACAAGCCAGGATGGTGCTGGCCTTCTTGGTTACCTGGGCATACTGCCAGCTGATATTTAGCCAGGTGTCAACCACCACCTCCAGGTCCCTTTCTGCCAACCAGCTTTCCAGGCACTCTTCCCCATGCCTGTAGCATTGCATGAAATTAGTGTGGCCCAAGTGCAAGACCTGGCACTTGACCTTGTTGAACCTCATACAGTTGGCCTCAGCCCTTCAATCAAGCCTATTCAGGTACCTCTGAAGAGCTTTCCCACCCTCAAGCAGATCCACACTTTTACCCAACTTGATGTAATCTGCAGACTTACTGAGGATGTACTCGATGCCCTTGTGCACATCATTGATGACTTTTGGAAGCTCAGTGACTGATGGCCACATCAGTTTCTCTATATGCAAAGCTAGTTTCATTCCTTGGAAGAACTCAGTATTTACACAAGGGGTTTGTCCACTCAGCATCTTTGTAGGCCCCAAGGAGAAGGAATGATTAAGGAACAGCTTTTCTCCGCTTAGTTCAGTCTAGGCCAATACTGATAGTTGAAGGAGGGCTGAGGGCTCCCCTCTGCCGCCGCCTCTGTAGGAGCTCTGTGATTCTTAGAACACCCCTGAGTTTTGGGTTATCAAGCATCCCTTGTTGCAGCTGCATCAACTATAGAATGGCTCATTTACTGAGTAAAACAACGAGTTTCTGTTTGAGCAGGATTCCACTGGCAGTTCATGCTTGACCTGGAGACCTTTAATATTTTGGCTGGCAGACTAATAGCCTGTGCCCTGCTTGGTATTTCCCTGTAAAATACACTCTAGGTTGTCCTTTCTTTAGGAGACATTACCCCTCTTCCCACTCATTCCTGAGTTCAAGCATCACTGCAAAAACTCTTAGCTGGAAGGTCCACCCTTTTCTGCACTGACCATACAAACACATTACCTGCTGCTTCCTCACTAGACAGCACAGTGTTCCAGCCAAGAAAGTGTCTGTGAGGTCCTGCAGCTGGACACATCTGCATTTCCAGCTTTGCTTCCTGGAGGGGACATTTTAAATGCACAGTACAGCAGCATACTGGCAACATCAACACGAGCAGAAGCGGCACAGGATACTGGGCTGGTATTTCCAGTGGATTCTCATACTGCTGCTGTCTGTGGATATTTTTGCCTGCTGTTTACCCAGGGATAGCAAGACAAATTGGAGGATTTTGTGAAATGTTCTTGTGGAAAGAGCACACTTGACTACCATGCCTTCCTTTTGATCTTGTTGATGTTACGATCTGCTTCTTGCCTTTGAAATTTTTCCTCCTCTTTTTTAGAGAAAATCATTTAGAGAGAGATGGAGCTTGAAGGAATCATTCGAGACGTGCTGACATGCTTCATCCAGTCTCACATTCCTGCAGCAGACCTCAGGTATGTTGAGATAGGACGATCCAATATCATAGTTCTAATTTGAACTCTGCATCAATTGTCCCTACACATCATGCTGAACTCTGCAGCTTTCCTGTACTTCATGTTGCTTTCCCTTAACTCAGATCCAGCGTGTGGGTAACTTCGCATTCATGGTAATGCTTGAACAACTATCGTTTAGTACTGCAATCCAGCAATGTCATTTCTTTGATGACCAAGATGATTAATTTCCTGTTCAGTAATATACATTAGAAGATGGGATTCTCCTCATTCCACAAGGCTCCCAAAGGGCTTTCTGAGCAGTGTAATGCTATGTCAGGGCTTTCCCTATTCTGAACTCTGGTAGCATTCAGAGGTCAACCACCTTCAAGCTGGGACACAGCAGCTGGTTTTGAAGCCAACAGCAGTAGTGACACAGGTACAGAGACCAGCCAGCAGAGAACACTACATCCTATAGACACTGCAACTTGACAGAGTATGGTAACCTCACCAGTCAGCACAAAAAAAGTCAGGGTTTGAGCACTTAGAATATTTTGGTTAGCTCATTTGAAGCACCTGCAGGAGCAAAGCCCCTGGGTACACACTGGGACTTTGATTCAGCGCTGCCCAGATAGCCGGATGGCATACAGTATTTTATCCATAAATGCTTCCCACTCAGCCACTGACCACCTGCTTCCTGGCTTCACTGGTGGGATCTGCCCATAAGATACAGTCACATAGGTCCTTCTTGTGCACTTTTGGAAAGACAAATTTAGAGGGAATGGGGATGGAGAGAGAGAAAATAAAAATGGGCCTGTGAACTCTGCTGCCATGTCCTGTGTTCTCTGTGTTTCCAGTGGGATGGATGATGTTTTCTTCTCTTATATCACGGGTGTCCTGGAAGAGCTGGGCTCACCAGAGTCTTCTGAGGAGACTTTTGACATGGACACCTTTGTGGAAATGATGGAAGCTTATATCCCTGGTTTTGCAGAAATCCACAGGTATGCGAATGTTACTGCTTTGTACATGTATGTCCTGCACTAGGGGCCCAAGCCCCTTAGTGCCAGAAATTCTTTTGTTATACCCAGTTGAAGATGTGTTAGTACTAAATCTGTGCCATGATGACTGTCAGTCTTTGCCTAAATACACAGGTACTAATCCTAGCATAGTTTTTAAGTAGGTCCTTGGCTGTCCGACAATCAAGTTTATTTTGTTGGGCTTTCCATCAAGCCTTTTTTTTCCTTATAAAAATGGGGCCAAGTAGGATATGGTACTGCTTTTATTCTTCACATTAATTCTACAGATTCTGTCTATTGCAGTGGGGATGTTTGTGAAATGATGTTCTCCCTCTCAGAAAGGCTTGGTGAAGCTCGCAACAAAGGTGAGTTACACAGATGGTATATTCTGCACATGCTTTCAGCCATAGTGTTTGGAGTTGAGCAGTATGACAGGATAAAATGCCATCTTGTTTCCCACAGTTAGGATCTCTTAAGGTAGACTGAATTGATTGGCAAGGGTGTTTTTAATGTCCATTCAGGTTTTCTATAACACCACATAGGAGGGTTTAGCCACGTGGAAAACTGTCCAGGATATACTGGGGTGAAAAATTCTTGATCAGATTTCAGAATGCCTCTGTTGAGATCAAGTCCAGAGTAAAAAGGAAGAAACAGCACATACGGGCCTGCTTGTTGAAATTGTACTGAAGGTTCATTCTGAAAGTGAGGATTTCTGCCTGCCTCTGCCAGCCATCTGCCTAAGCAGCACTGCCAATGCTGCATCAGCATCAATCAGCTGCATCATCAAATAACAAATTCAGCTGATTACTTGTATCATTTCTAGACTTTGAGCATCCTCAAACCTCACCATTCACCCATGAATCCTGGTATGGATGCAAAATCAGCAATGATGTGCTTCGGTCTGCACTGTGCAGAACTGCAGATGACTACACTATCCCAGTGGCCGATTCTAACCTCAGCATTCAGCTGGATTGCTGTATTCATCAGTCCAAATGGTACTTCCCTCTAAAGAGAAGTGCCTAGATATTAGATAGGGCACAGCAGTATGGGTTTTTTTTACTTAACATTACTGCTGTCTTGCCAGAAGGCTACACAATGTAAAACAGACTGTCGTGTCTTGTATCTTACTTGCTGCTTTCTCAAACTTCACAAAATCTGCTGCTCTGCTTTAGTACCCTGTATCCTACCCTTTGAGGATCCTGATATATCCAGATTGTGGAAGGACAGCACCATCCCAGTTTGAGAGAGGACTGAACAGAGCTAAAATTATTCCTCTTACAGTGACACAGAAAGCCTGTAAAGACAGATGCATCTGAGTAGCCTGATCACAGGATGTGATGGCTCACATACAGCCTGGGGACTACTAGAGTGTGTTCTCAAATTTTAAATGAAACACAGACCTTGGTTCCCCTGGCAAACAGAAGGGAATTCTTAGAAATGAAACAGAAATCTCATAAGTGTCCACAGCCAAAGCACTAGAGGGCTGAGAGCTGACAGGTAGATTGAAATCACAAACAGCTGACACCGGATAAGGCCTGGAAATGCAACACTCAGGCACTCCCTTGTGCACCAGAACTGCCTTCTTGCAGGTCAGTGTGAGTAGAGCTGCAGCTGTGCCCACTGAGGGCAGGAAGAACAGTAGTGCATCCCTGTTTTGTCACTTACGGAGGAATTTTCCTTTGGTACACAGTGCACTAGCAAGCTAATGCTAACAGCATGGAACTCCATCTTTAGTGAGACTGTCCCTCAGGAGGTATCACTGTGTCTTTAAGAAAAACCTGACCAAAAGGCAATGGAGAGCAGGAGTGAAGTACCCTCTGAAGACCTGAGCGAGGGCCAGGAGCCTGGAGCTGGAGCCTGCAACAGGGGAAGGCTGTGCAGTCCAACAGATGGAGCTGGGGCCCAGGTATGAGCACCCAACAAAGGAGCAGGAGCAGTAGTCACACAACACTAGTCTACCAGCATCACCTGAGGGCATTTTCTGGCTCTGGCAGGAAGCACAGCATATGCTGTGACACAGCATCATTGGTGTCTGTGATCTCATCCACTGTATGGCCTGAGCAAAGCTGTGTCAGGAAGTGGAAAATTAAATGCTGACAGAAGAGTATGAGCCATTGCTCTGGCTCATTCTTTCCAGCCCTCAAGAAATGCCACAGCAGCACCTCTGCAGCTCCAGCTAATCTTTGCGCCACTTCACCCTGTTCCGCTAACATCACTCCACAGTTTAAGCTGGATCAACATTTCTCTCTATATCTGTGCTGTGGTCTGCACAGGAAGCAGTCACATCTACATGTCAGTTCCAAAGACACCAGTCCTACCCTTGGTTACCTCGGGTGCTATGCACTGACTGAGTTATATGGCACTCAGTGCATTGACCCAATGGTTCTGATCCTGCAGGCATTGCAGCACCTTCTTCCTTCACACTCTGCTTACTGTTGCTCCAGCACTGATCTCTTTCTACATTGCACCACACTTATTCCATGTCCACAGCCTTCTAGCAAATGCTGTTGCTGCACTTCCTTCTGATGTAGCCACATCAGAAGGAAGTATATGTGCCATATAACAACAGATCACTGTTGAGCAGTCCCTTCCCTTTCTGATCGAAGCACATGTAACTTCACAAGGTGAGCAAGGGTTCAAGCATTCACAACAGTGTGTCCAGAAAGCTCATTCCTACAGACAGAATGGCCACACAGATGAGCCAGTTCACAGCAGCCCTACTTTAAAGAAAGCCGAAATACAGGGAGAGGAGATTAAAGAACAATGATGTTTTGTACTTGCAAAGATATGATCCCATTAGCTTCAGGAATGAGATTCACACTTTTAATGAACAAGCCTTCAGCTAAGGGCAAACTGAATTTCCTGATGATGCAAAACCAGAAGGGCCCTTTTCAGTAGCCCTCCCCAACTTATATCTGTCTCTTACTCCAACTAGGAAGGTGATGACTTGAAGGACGGGATAGAGCTGCTACTGGAGATGTTCCCAGCCTGTACCATGAGCCAGGCAGAGAAAGCACTTGCTATGGCCTTGGGGAACTTGGAGGAGGCAGTGCAGTTAATTGTGGAAGAGAAGGTGGAAATTGGTCCAGCAGGTGCAAGTGCAAAGGTACTGTATTCAGCTGGATGGCAGTGGGCCAAGGAGCAGGACATAGCAGACACAGATATCCCAGCTATCTGCTGCCAGCAGAAGCTTTTAGCCACAGGAACTTTCTGCACAATGAGCTAGGAGGATTACCCAGAGCAACAGTGTCTGTCCATCTCTTGGCTCTCTGAGCACAGGCTATGCTGGCAGCCAAGCTATGAGTTCGAAATGGGGCTGCCACTGCCCTCCCACAGGGGCTGACTGGGCTCAGCAAGCTAGCAAGGAGTAGGTGTACTTCCTTTGTATCATTCTACTCACCCACTGGCCTTGTCTCCTCCCAGGAACTGGCACGGCCTCGCAGGGCACCCAACCACGAGGAACTAAAACAGGTTATCCTACAGAAGTAAGTACCTAGCAACAAAGAACCTGTTATTTTGCTCCCAGTAAAGAGACAGCAGGTTGGGGAAGGTCAGGATGACAGAAAGTTTTACAAATAACTTCGGGTGTACAGTGTTCATTAAGGATGCTGTGAAGCCAATTTGGATATAGCCAAACGCATCTAAACATAAATACAGTCATTGAGTGGGGTAAAAAAAAAACCACAAGTTTTCGTTTCTTTTAGAGCTCTGGCACTAAAATAGGTTACCTGCACCAGCTGGTTCCTGGTGCTCTGTGTGCAAGGTTTCAGCTTCTTACAGGTATACTGTAAATCACAGTACTGTCAGCTGAGTTCCTGGTTAAAGCACAAATATCATGCTGCAGCTTAGGTGACAGATGGTGACTTGTAAAACTACAGCTACTCATTCATACCTACACCCTTGGAGACAGTCCAAACAAGGCTAAAGACATCTTTATGAGACTGCCTATACAGCAACACTGGGAAGATTAAATCTCAGTTGTTGGTGTGAATTCAATGCAAATAAAGAAACATCTCTGAAGTCTCCCTATGGATGTCTGGGGAAGGGAAGTGGGTTTAGGTTGGTTTATCTTCATTCACCTCCAAAAGCATTTAATTCTCAGCAGGAAAACCCACACAGTAGTGTTACTGATCTAGTTAAGATCTCAGCTTTCACAAGTATCCTGCAGGCACACAAGTTCCACATGTGTATCCTGTGACATCTTTTACACTGCTTTACATCCTCCCCAGTAACAGAATAAACTGTCAGTGGGATAGACAAGATAAAACAAAGCAGAATGGCATCCAGGCAGAATCAGCAGTCTCTCTCCTTGCCTTGTCTCCTATGCAGGCTTGTTTCAGAGCAACATGCAAGGGAACAAAAGAGCACCAGCTACTAGTTATGTTTCTGGGAACTTTAATGACATTTTGGCAACATGCTGTATTATAAACATTGCTGAAGCACAGGTATAGAGAGCAGATCACCATAGCTGAAAATACATAGGAGCAATTGTATCTACAAGGTGAGGGAGAAGTCATGGGCATCAGTGCTAAACCAGCACCAAAGTCTCAAGAGTAGTAACTCACTCAGCGGCGTAGTAAGCAAATGCTTGGGCCCTTATGTTTCAGTCACATAGCAAAAGAAGTAATGCTTTTGTGAAGGTGTTTCCAGCACAGACCAGTTTTGTAGTCAAGTAGTAGGTGAAGTGTGAAAGGAACGCAGTCTCTTCAGGGCAGAAGCAGCCAGCTTGGTCCTGTAATCTCATCTGTCTCCTTTTGCTGCCATCACATGGCCTGAGAAGGAGCAAAGCTCCCCCAATGGCAGACCACACTAGACCTCAGCAATTCTGCAGGGGCAATCAGCATTCTGAACAGCCTGAGTTTTCAATACCCTTCACATACAGCAAAAAACACTACTTGAGAAGCATCCTACTGGATTCTTACCAGAATGACACACTTCTTGCCTATTTCATCCAGAAGGGAACATTAAGTGCTTCTAGCTGCAATCTAGGCATGTAGGACACATTGCACAGTCACAAACCAGCCAGGGGAAAAAGGATGTAGGTTCTGAATAGCCTCATGCAGCACATTTTACAGTGTACACAAAATGCTTCTTGTGTTTCAGATACATGATGGTGGATAGTGCAGATGATCAGAAGACACATCGGCCAGCTCCACCCAAAGAGGTAAGAGCCGTGATGGCTCACCAGCAGTTTGAGTGTCCTTCAACTACTAGGTTTAAAAAAAAAAAAAAAAAATCAAGGTGCAAGTCCAAAGGGCAGTGGGACAGATGAAAGGCAGGACTGTTCACAGAGCCCACTAGTAAGCAAAGAGGGATTAGCTTAGCTAACATGCTGCAGGGTCTGTTAGTTCCTAATACTCATTACTAGTATGGCTCCTGCTCTCCACATCATACAGCTTCTTCCTTCCCAGTTTTTTGGCTGATTCCAAACACAAAGGATAGATAAAGCAGCCAAAGACTCCTGTTTTCCTGAACCTGCCCCCTGGAGCACAGCTTTGCTGCCACTTGTCCCCTCTCTTTCCCTAGTAGTATGACCATTCATCGCCTTCGTGTTCATGTCTTTCCTCTCCAGGCCCCCAAGAAGTTGATCCGCTATATAGATAACCAAGTGGTGAGTACAAAGGGAGAGCGGTACAAAGACATAAAGAAGCCTGAGAGTGAGGAGATGAAGAGAACTTACATCAGTCTCAAACCAGCCAGGAAGTACAAGTTCCACTGAAAGCCAGGTCCTTCTGCTCTTCAGCTTCCACCTTGCTGGCCAGGCATGACAGGATGGACACATGACACTAGGGATGAGGGGACTCCTCAACCTGCTACTAACTGGAACTAACCTGGGAGCCAGGACACTGCTTTCAGCTTCCTCAACTAATCTGGCTGGCAAAGACTTCTCCTTGTACGGCTGTCCCCTCTGGCCCCAGGGGCACACCACAGTGGCTTTCTCAGGCCTGGGCACTCTCTTACTCCTTGCATGGGACATTTTTAGATCTAAGATGTAGCTTGTGCTTTTGCAGCAAGTTTTTACAAGTCTGTGTACTGTTCCCTTAAACTGAGTGCCAGTGTTAATAAAGGTGTGAGTTGGTATGTAGTTCAGCTAGAACATAAGTATGCTTTATAGATGCCATCTCCAGTCCCTCCTAAGGCTAAAGATAGGAGCAAGGTCATCCTTTCTTCCCTCTAACTCCCTAATTCAAATCATTACATTCTCCGTAAGATGTGGCTGCTGTTTGGTTAATGACCTAGCAGGTACAGAGGCTGAAGCTGAATTTCAGGCCAAAGCTAGGCTGTTACTGCCAACACAACCTAGAGCAGGACATACTAGTAGGCCGGGGCAGTACTAAAATGTCGAATCAGAAGCTGGAAGAAACAAATGACAATGACCAATTGTTTTCAGTGACAGCAAAGCTAGGTTTGGTGGTTTTGTCTGTGAAATTGCAGTTAGAAACATGTTCCCCATGAAAAAAACTCCCACTTTGCACCAGCCTAAACCAGCATCGCAGGCCTGGACAGACATGCTGCCTGCCCCAGAGCCATGTCAGCTCTCTCATGCCAGGCTGGCCAACGGCCACAGGCTGAAGCTGCACTCACGCTGTCCTCCTGGAGCCCAGAGGGGCCTGCCCTCTCCCAAGAGGAGGGCTAGTGTCATTCTGCTTCAGCTGACCTGGTTCCACAGCTCTGCTGGCATGCACCCACTCCAGGGGAAAGCCCACATCAAGCACTTCCCTGCTCTCTGGACAGCCACCACTTAAAAGATTTTTTTTTTTAAATATAACAAATAATAAATCCTAACTATTAGCTGGCCTTGCCAAGGCCTGTTCAGCACCACGGTGTTCCTGCAGGTCACTTGCTCTATCCACTGCAGAGTGAGCTACGTTCCCCAGAGGCACAATCAAACTCCACTCATGAACACCCAATGGCTGCTAAACGGCCCCAGACAAAAGTGTGAGCCCCACTTGGGCCAGCCTCACCAACAAGACTGACCTCTCCCTCTGCTTATATCCATAGCAGCCAGTTCTGGCATCCTCTTGGGATTCCCAGTGTCACATCCATCCCCTCCTCCCCAGCAGCAGCAGTTCTAGATCTGGAGGTTGATGAAAGGGGCGAAGCCAACCACATCCTGCAGGAGAACAAGAGCCCTCTGTAGCGGAGGCTCCACATCCAGCTCCACCCCACGGCTTCGAAGGATGCTCAGGCTGGACTCTGCCACATTGTGGCAATGCTTCACCTTCAGTGAGCGCAGCTTGGGACAGTATTCAGCCAGGATCCTGCCAGAAAAGAAAGTGCATGCAGGTTGCAAGCCAGAACTCCTCTAAGTGCACACTTGCCCTCTAGTCCCAGCAGCCCACTGTCCACACATGCACTATCCTTTGGGAACAGCATCCTGGTGCTTAAAGGATTTGATCAGGTCCTAGAATTACACTCCATCATACCCTGGGAAATTTGCTGCCTGTAGCCTCTCCTGAAAGGCCTGCTAGTGGCTTTTCCCCTTGACTGAGCTCTCATTACTCTCAGCATGAAGAAATGTGACTTTTCTCTCCAATTCTCTTTCTCTCCCCATCACAGACACCTGCCATCCTCACCCTGACTCCCAACATTGCTTAGTACCTGATGGAGTCATTCTTAACTCGCAGACATCCTGTGAGGTCCAGGTGTTCCAGCTCAGGACAGCACTTAGCAATCTCCTCGACTGCCACATCACCTACATTAGCATTGACAGCCAGTGACAGAGACTTGAGCCTGCTGCACTTCTGTACCAAGTAGCAGATGGCCTCATCCTTTAGCTGGCGACAGGCCGTCAGGTCCACAGCCTCCAGCACCTTGCAGTGATCGGCGAGGCTGCGTAGGGACAGGCTGTCCACCCACTCACAGTGAGCCAGGGAGAGCTGTTGCAGGTTGGGGCAGCTCAGTGAGATGGCCACCAGTGCGTGGCGGCTGAGCTGGGCACAGCCCTTCAGCTGGATCTGGTGCAGGTGGTGGTTCTGTCCGATGACGGGGAGCAGCTCCCTGTCTGTCAGCCAGTCAGAGCAGTTCTGGAGTGCCAGCTGCTGTAGTACTTCGTTGTCCTTCAGCAGATTAACAAAAGCAGCTCGAGGGATAGCAGGTTCAATCTGCATGGGGAATCCAGGAAGAATGAGGTATCTCCAAGGATTTCAGATCAGCCTGATCCTCACTAAATATTCTCCCCTCCTGTTCTTCTGTCACACTGGTGACCAAAGCCACCACCCTCTCCTCATCTCAGGGCAAATCCTGCCCTCAGGCTTTCCTCCCCTCATGCCAAGGCTACTGCCACAAGCCAGAAGATGCTCAGGCTTCTCCATCCCCCATCATCACCCCTGCACTTACACTTGTGATGGACTCTGCACCTCTAGTCTCAATCAACTCTGTGCTAGACCATTCTGTGTCCTTATAGAGCAGCAGCTACTCCTGTCTTTCAAAGACCCTATTGCATAACCTCCAGGAGGACCAACAGGCCATGCCACTCCAGGGCCTAGTTTAAGTTTCTGCCAGTCAGTGCCCTATAATAGCCTGGGTGGAGCTTCCAGGCTCACTCCTCCCAAGGCCTCTTGCTAAAGACGCTGGCATTGCTGGGCTCTGAATCACCATCTCCCTGAGCCCATGTGTCCAGTCTGACACCTGAGCAGAAACCAGCCTTCTCAACAGTTTGTTCTTCCCGCATAGTCAGACACCCTCCTGTTAGCTCCAGAGCAGGAAAACATTTGTGTCTCCCCCAGCCTCAGAGGTATCCAGTACCTGGCTTGAGTCAAAGCAGCGCATGTTGGCCAGGTACAGCTGGATGAGAGATTGGAATGACTTGCTGACCCTTTGCAGGCTCAGGAGCTGCTGCAGTGGCAGATGACAGAGGATATGTGGAACCAAGATGTCTTCCCAGGGCAGGTCCAGGAGGCATCCCCTGGAGGGGGTCAAACTCATCATCAGAGGTCAGGGAGCCAGGCTACAGAGGGAGCCAGGCTAGATCACACCTATTGCCGAGTGCCTCTAGGAGGAACAGACAGAAAGAAAGACTCAGTGACATCTCCCACACAGTCAGCCCACAGATTAAAACCCCTCAGCTAGGCATCAGCAGGGTACACACCTGCCACTGCGTCACCTCCTCCCCAGCCTGGGACATTCACTCCTCAGGCATCCCACTACATCCGCCTGTGCTGCCCTCCAGGAGAGCTCGGGTGGGGCCTTCCATCAGCTGCTCGAGAAGTCACTGTCCCTTAGTGAAGCAGCGAGTGATGCTGTAGCACTCGCAGCGCTGCTGCACCCGGCTTTCAAGTCTGAGCACCGATCTGCCGGACAGCCGAGCCCAGCACCCAACGCCCAGTCGCTGGCACCTCGCCAGGGGCAGAAGAGCGAAACCTGCTACTTCCCGGGGGGCTCTAGACGCCCCCAGAGCGGCGCCGTGTGGGCAGCGGGGACATCAGGCTCTGTGGAGAGGCAGTGGAAGCCGATGAAGGAGCAGGAGGGTCCCGCCGCCCGACGAGAGGCCGCTGCTGGATTCGGCCCCACCAGAACACGCAGCTTGGGGCGGGGGGGAGTCACCGGCAGCCGTTCCTTCCACACCGGCGCGGGGCCCCACTTGGCCCCGGCACCGTACCCGAGCCCACCGGGACCAGCGCGAGCGCGCAGAGAACCGCGGCCGTAGAGCCCTGCAGCTGGGCCCCTAGCCCCAGACCCTTCCCCCCGTACGGTACCTGCCGCCCTACCGGGGCTCTCCCGGCCGCTCCATGGGCTGCGCCTCACCCCGCTTCCGACGCCGGCGTTCAGACATGACGTCACGCCGGAGGACGGAAGTACACGCGCAACCCCCGCCACGCCCCTCGGTCACGCCCCCTTACAGCGTCCAGACGGCAGCGCGCGTGCTACCGGGACCCGGCCGAGAGGCGCTGGACAACGGCAGCCTTGGGGTGGCGGGGAGTGCGCGGAATGGCCCGGCCGGGGCACAGTGGGGGCAGCGGAAACTGGCAGCCTCAGGTCCCGCTGGAACCCTCGTGGCTCCCGGGGGCGCTCCCGAGCAGCCCGGTTCTGGCACCGACCCCGGTGCCCCGGTTTGCGTGTACAATGCCTGTACCGGTTCTCCGATTATCCCGGTTCCCCGGCGCACACCCGCTCCACTCAGTGCTGCCCCAGTTCCCCGCGATCCAAGCCCCTCTACGCACGGCGGACGCCGCTTCCGTGCACAGCGGCTCCCTCGTCTCCGGTGCCCGAGCGCACCTTCCCTAGCGGACGGCCCCGCGCATGCGCGACACGGCAGCGCTGTCCCTTCAGCACCACGCGCAGCGGTGGATCCGCCGGAACACGCCGCTGCCGGTGAGCGACGGTGCAGCCCCCAGTCTCGCCAGACCCACCTCGCCCGGATTCCCGAAACCCCGGCTCGGTCCTGCTGCTCTCCCGCCCCCTCCCCGCCCGCAGGAGAGGAGACACGCTCGGAAAAGGCCAGTCCCCGGGACTCGTAGTTCTCACCGGTCGACAGCTCGATCTTGCCGTCCAGCGCCGAGGCGAGCTGCGAACCACCCTCCACACCCGCCTCGGTGATCTGCCGCAGCGTCGTCTTGTTCAGCCCGTTCTTCGTCAGGGTGGCCACGTTCTGGCGGAACGTCTTGAGCTGCGCGAGCTGCTCACGCATCTTGTCCGTCACATCACCGGCAGT
>JAOXOE010000632.1:11045473-11067751 GCA_028565055.1 Phoeniculus purpureus | reverse complement strand
TTCTCTCAGTCTGTCCTCACAGGAGAGGTGCTCCAGCCCTCTGATCATCCTCGTGGCCCTCCTCTGCACACGCTCCAACATGTCCACATCCTTCTTGTAATAAGGGCTCCAGAACTGGACGCAGAACTCCAGGTGGGGTCTCACCAGAGCGGAGCAGAGGGGGAGAATCACTTCCCTCGATCTGCTGGCCACACTTCTCCTGATGCAGCCCAGGACCTGAATGGCTACATGGGATGCGATGAATGTGTCCATCCTCATGCAGGAACGGTGTCTTCCTGCCTTACTGAGGGGAACATGGGCTGCCCCATTGTCTCAGGAGGATGACAAAGCTCTGGCTGGGGTCCTGATTCCCTTGTTGTGCATGCTGTTCCTGTGTTACAAGCAGGAGGACATGTGTGGGCAGCTTACTAGGGTTATTTTGCCCAGCTGCAGACAGAGGCTTTGTGGTGTGAAGTCTGTGGTATTCATCCCTTCCTGGCTCCCTGGAGCATTGAAACCAAAAGCTGTGGCCAGGCCCCAGTACTGGAACTATCTCCAGTGGCTGAGGAGATGTTTCTGGAGACATTGGACAAGGCACAGCGATGAGGAGGGCAGGTGGACAGCTTGGACAGCTGAAGCCCCTGAACTGATAAGTCACTGTACTGCTGTGACAGAGACTTCTGCCTTCTCCCTGCCTGACCCAGTTCCCAGCAGAGCTTGGCTAGAGAGGGCAGTGTTCATTGAGTGCCTCCAATCTTGGACTGCCGTGCTTCTCTGGCATGGCTGGTTCTCAGGAGAGTTCTCTAAACTACTGCCTCCCCATCTCAGGCCTTGGGAATAGGATTAGCTCCCTTGGGGTATGCCAGGCAGAAACCACTGCTGCTGCTGAAGCGTTACAGTTGGCAAATACTTGGGATGTGGAAGATGGATTCCCACAGGGTGCCAGAGCCTTAATGGGGGGAGGCTGTTCATGAAAAAAGGCAACAGAGGGTGAAAAGCTAAGCTCTCTTTTCAGCCTCTGTGGGTCTATTCCTGGCTGTATCACTCACCCCATCATTAAGGGGTTACCAGCAGCTCTCAATAGGGCTGTCCTCCCTCTCAGCCCACGCTTCACCAGTAAAAGGAGTTACTTAGGAAAAATTCTCCTCTAATTTTACACCCAGCTCCAGAAAAGGCTTTAAGCACCCAAAATGGAATAGAAACATCCAAAACAAGGACCCTGTACCCTTGGCCTCCAGTGCTGCTGCACTTTGAAACATAGAAGCTCTGCAAACTACTTGGCTTGGCCCCTTTGCAGCCCACAGCACTCCACAGGCACCACCCCAGTGCTGTTAAATTTCACTCCCAAAGGTACCAGCAGTTTAAACTCTGATGATCAAGTTATCCCATCTGATCCAAGGCAGTGAGAAGTAGTCTTCAAGTGCCATGAAGCTACAAGCTTTCTCAGATGGGTAGGGGCCAAGTTCTGCTGGGTGTAAGGGAGTGGAGGGTGGCTGCAGTGCTGCAGCACAGCCCTGTGCAGTTCTGCCTGCAGACCAGCAGCAGGGAGGCTGCTCTGCTAAAAATGGCCTGTTCCCTCTGCAGCTGCGGTACTTCCCACCACCACTTATCAGCTGCATCTGTATGGGATGGGGAGAGGGAGCAAAAGTCAGTGTGAGAAACCACATGCAGGGCAGGCTGCAGCTCCTCACCTGAAGCACCGTTCTGCTTTGAGGAGCCGCTGCCCTTGTAAGGGGGAGCAAAGCCTTAGGGCAGGTGAGGTGGGAGAAGCGCTGTTGGCCTGTGCTGAGATGAGGACCAGCTCGCCTGGGCAGCTTTTGCCAGCCTCAGCCAGAGAAGACACCCTCTCCTGTCCAGTGCTTGGTGCTTTGGTCCCCACACAAGCTAGGGGAACAGAGAAATGAGGAAAGGCTCTCCCACTGTGTTTGTCAGCCTGTGTTTGACCTGTTATCCCACGTTGGATGTTGCCTTCTCAGCAGACCTGGCTAGTGGGTGGGTTGTGTCTGAGGATTGAGGCTCCTGTGCATGTGTGCCACACAGCTGGCTAACTAATTTTAGCATTCCAGGAGTACACATGTTTCCTAAGGGCAGCAGGGGAGGGGAGGGGAAGGGCTGGCAGAAACTTCCAAAAACTCAGGGATGGGTCTTGGGCAGCTCCTGCAGCACAGAAGAAGGGTCCTGGGGATCTTCCAAGTGTGCCTGGAGAGATAGTGCAGGTTGTTACCTCACAGGCTTTAGAGCTGGAGGGCTGGAAGTGGCCCTCACCCACAGCACTTGCCAGTGTCAAATGGGGACAGTAATGCAGGGCCTAGGTGGCTGCCGGGGACACAAAGCCACCAACCCCTGTGATTCTGGGGGCAGCATCAGCAATAGACCAGTAGGGAGCCTTGTCTCTGGCTCTAGGGAGTCTCAAGACAAATGCAGCACATGATGCCTGAGAGCGAGTGGCAGCTTGAGTCAGACAAGAACTTTATCTGCTACTGGATAATAAGTCTAAACAATTCCAGTTTTTTGCAGAAGAAATGAAAACACTGGAAAGCGTGTGCGTTCACAGCTGAGTACTACATCCCCCTCACCAGCAGTGCCTGGCTGTGCCCTGGAGCTAAGGCAGTGAAGCCTTACCAGCAATCCTGCTGCTGCTGGAAACCCTTTCCTCTGGCTCTGAAAGCTCCCCTGGAGAAACACACACTGCTTGCAGCACTGCCCAGCTCCTGACTCTGCTGTCCTGCCCACCAGGGCAGGGAGCCATGATAGAAGAACCTGTATGTCATGTCCACTGATGCCCATGTCTGCAGACTTGGACCTGAACCCCTATAGCCACATGAAGGCAGTTGCCTATGCAGCAAGGAATGATATTAAGTGGGACATCCCATAGCTGCTGGTATTTTGGTTAGTTCTTGGGATGTTGCTCTTCTCTTGTCTGTGTGATTTTAGTCCAGGTCCCCTGGGATTTCACTCACTGTTGCTGGTTGTCTGTTACATCTCAGATGCAGATTTGACCTTTACATTATTGATCTCTCTGTAGAGCCTTAGCTCTTCCCCATCTTCCTTATTCTTTTAGTTAACCTTGTGCTTTGCTGGGTGGCAGCAATTCAGTATGGCCAAATCAGGCCTTATTTTCCCCAGCACTGCTTAGCAATTGATAGGACGAGCCAGATCTGTGCTACTTTCAGATTAGGAGCCCAGAGCACTTCACAGATGTTAATGAATTAAGCCTGACAATGCAGTCAGTTCCCCGGGGGAGGAAGGTAGGATGGGCCCCCACTTTCCAGCTTGGAGGCACAACGGCAGGGCTCAGACGCTCAGAGTGCTGGGTAAGTGATTAGCAATGTGGGAAGGAAGCCCTGGCTCCCACCTCTGAGCTATAATCACAGGAACGCTTGCTCAGTTTGATCCCCCGGGCTATTTTTTTTTTTTTTACCTGTTTCCCCCAGGGAGTGATTTGCTGCCCTGCTTCTGTGTCCGGTTGCTGCCTGCCAGCCTCAGGGGTAGCCCAGCATGTCTGATGTGTCAGGCACCCTTGTGCCCCTCCTTCATGAGTTTTGCCCAGTGAGCACTATGCCAAGCAGTTAGGACAGAGTGGAAATTTTCCCTTTCTCCACTGGCTGCATCTCCTACTCATTCAAGCCTAACTAAATTACACATCGATCCTCACGCCTTCTACAAGGCTGCCCAGCGCTTCGCTTCTCAGGAACAGCTGCCTGGAGCATCTGTGTCCTGCCCTTGACCAGCTAGGTTGCTACAGATAGTGATCGTTCTGGCCTCGGCTCGAAGGGACAGGCAGAAAGGTTAAATGTGCAGTGGGCACTGAAAATGGGAGGTCCGAGTACATCCGCACTGGATCTGTCTCAGTCACGATAACAGACCTGGTTAGCTCAGTTGAGGTCCCTGGGCTGCTTGTAGCAGCTGGCACAGGTCGGAGGTGCCGCTGTAGCCCAGGGCATGTCCCACCGCTGCCTCCGGCCCCAGGAGAGTCCGGACACCTGATGGGGCAGAAAAGAGGCGGGAGGCGACGCCAGCAATTCGCGAGGCATCAGCGACAGAGAGGGTGACCCGATGCTGTCTTCGCGTTTGGCCGCCCGGCTCGGCTCGGTTCGGCTCGGCTCTGCCCGGCCGGGTGCCGCGGGTCGCCATTGGCTGCGGCGGGCGGGGCGGGGCCCCGCTTCAGTCGGGCAGCCGCCGCCGAGCCCTACTCGGCCCGGCTCGGCTTCAACAGGCGACGAGGGCGAGGGCCGTGTGAGCAAAGGCAGGGGCAGGGCCGAGCACCCCCGGGCATTTCGCCGCCCTCCGGTGCCGGCAGAATGATCGGCGTCAACAGCATCAACAGCAGCGCGGGGCGCATGCGGTCCCGCTCCATGTGCTCGGTGCGCTACGGGCGCAACTACCGCGGCGCGGAGACCTTCTGCTACGGCTGGCCCCAGCGCTCCCGCACCCTTAAGCCAGTGCTCTACACAGACCTGGTGGTCAGCCGCCTCCAGAGCCGCCGCAAGAAGAAGCCGGTAAGCAGGGAACGAGGGTTGCCACGAGGGGATGCGCAGAGCCCCGCGCCCCAGCGGGTACACGGTCGGTGGACGGACAGACAGACACGCCGGGACAGGCAGCCGCCCGCCCGCCTGCTGCCAGAGCCGCAGCTTAGCACCGGTGTAGAGAGCAGCCGGACCCAGCCGGCTTGCTTGCTTTGTGCTGAGTCGGGTCCTCATGATCCCCTCCCTGCCCTCAGGGTCCCCGTCCCCTGCCACCCCCCGGTGCCAGCCCGAGCGCGGCAGCAGCCGGGTGACATTGCGCCGCTCGTCAGCAGCGCTCGCTCAAAAACATCGCTGCGAGAAGAATCCAGGACAGCCGTACCGCTGGGACCAGCCCTTCGGCGTAGCTTAAGTGACAACAGGCTCTGCGGGCTCCTTGCCAGGAGCTACGGCGAGCTGTGCCAGCCCGGCCACAGTACACTGGCACCCGGCTGGACCGTGAGGAGAGTCTAGGGGCTGTAGTGCGATCCCGGCCCCCTGCCCAGCCAAGCCAGAGAGGGATAAGTGGTTGCCTGGACAAAAAAATTGGATTCTGCTGCCAAGAGCTTTCTTGGTGTGCGCTGGCATCAGTTTTAGAGGTGTTATTGTAGTGTGCTTTAGTCCTAGATGGGGAGAAGTGAACAGGCTGTTTCTGGACACATCCTGACTCTGCTGGGTGCCAGCCTGTGATGTGACAGTGAGAGAGGATTTCCCACTCTACCCCAGAGCTGTCCAGGCTGCCCCATGGTCAGAACCAGCACAGTGGGGACATCAGGGCAGTGCCAGGCGGCGATGCTGGCATAGCGCAGAATGGTGTGGGAGCAGCATTAAGTTGTGACGCACTCAGATGGAAACATGCTGTTGAAAAGGAGATGCTTGATCTCCGCTTCCTGAGCTGTCTGGGGGGGTTGCATTGGGAGGGATAGAGTGGTCTACTGTCCTGGGGGCAGTAGTTGACTGGGCAAGGAGTGTTTCAAAGTGGTTAGTGCAGCTTACAATATTGCTGATTCAAAAGTGTGGGGTAGGGATGAGTAGCTGTACCCCACTGTCTGCTGTTGTTGTCTGCAGCAGGGTGGAAGGTGACGCACAGGACACTGTCCCTGTGGCACCTCTTCCTACGGGAAGAAAAAAAAGGTCTGGCTCTGAATCACTCTGCATTGTGTGCACACAGAAGCCCCTCTGCAGAGGAGGGGAGGGCCACAGGGTGTGCGCAGAAAGGTTGATGCATGCCAGGTGATGAGTTGTTCTTTAGCACAAGTTGTGCATGGTGGGCACGCAGTGGAGGTGCTGGGTGGACTGCCAAGGTGAATTAGAGACCTGATGTAGATATGGTACCTTCTCACCTACAGCTCTGATCTGGCTTTGCCATTTGTGTCCATGCAGCTGTGGGGCTTGACAGAGCTTTGTGGCTGGGTGTAGAGAAAGGTATTTTGCTAAGAAAAAGTTGTGAAAAGCCGGCAACTGAGCTCTTATTTTGAACAGCTGCCAGGCACAGAGAAAGGGAGGACGACTGCAGGAAGGGCATTTGGTGGCTGTGAAGTCTGTCTTGCAGAATGTTCACGCAGCTGTAACTGGTCACAGGGCCGGCAGGAGGAATAGGAGCCTTGACCTGTGCTAAGCATCTTGCCGTGCTGAGAGCTGAGTATAGGAAGCAGCAGGATGAAAAAGTGGTCTGTAAGACTTACGATCCATAAGAGAGACATCTTAGCAAGGGTTAAAACCCACTGTGGATGCCCATATTTCCTTACTTAAGTGTTGGGTTGCAGACTTTGTCAAGTCCAGTCTGCGCCAAAGCTGTGCTCCCCAGCTTGCAGCCTGGCTCCCCAAACCAGCACTGGGTCTTTGCCCTGGTCTGCCCTGAGCTCAGGAGGTAGTGGGGGATGTCTTCTACCTGCCCTGCTTGCATAGGGCCATTCCCAGCAGGGCTGAGGCCAGACTGGAACCACCTGCCTCTTGCTCTGGGCAGCCCCCCACCTTTCTCGGAGATACTTGCTAGAGAAGACTCATCTGAAAGAGGGATGTCCTCATAGCCTGCTTTCAGGAGCAAGGGCACCAAAAGAGCTGTTGATTCAGTTAGCAAACCCACTGGGACAGTGTATTCCTAGGACTCTCCAGTGTTGTGCATGTCTAGGGCAGAGTTGGCTGGCTAACCCAGTGTGCTGCAGCAGTGAGCTCCGAACTCAGTGGTGACAAAAAACCCCAACAATGCTTGGGGTCAGCACCTTGCTTTCTCTTTGGCAGTGTTTGTGTGTTCAGAGGTGCTAGGAGAGGCTGTCCTTTCATCCAGGGGCAAATGATTCACTGAGGCAAGACGGTCTTGGAGAGAGGGACCTGCTGAACACTGAGAACAGTGTCTGTGGACTGTGCTGACATGAATTAGACTTCAGGACCTTGTGCTGTCTGTGTTTCCCTGGCAGAAATGGTCCATGCAGCAAGAACATTTTTTTTTTAGGGGGCTGACAGGTGCTAGTGCTGCCCTGGGACCAGAAAACTGGGATGGGCTTTGTGGCTGTAGTGCATCTTCTCAGTTAGGACTTGGTCTGAGTCCAAGCTTTGTTCCTTTGTCAGCTGGAAGTGGCATTTAGCTAAGCAGAGTCTTGGCAAGATTTAAGTGTAGATGTAAAAGTTGTGTTACCTCTTCATAACCCCCCGACCCCGAGGCCCCCCATTACCTCTCACTGTTGTCCCCTCCCATAGGAGTGCTGAGGAGCCCCTGCTCCCCATCTTTGGGGTTAGGATTTTTGGCAGCTGGGGCTGTCGAGGCTTGTAGCGGGGCAGCTGGAGCCTTTTTGAAGGCACAAAGCAGTTCAGCCTTTGAAGTGTTCACTGACAGTCCCGGAGCCCAGGATTTTATAGCATAGCGCTGTGCTGGGCTGTTTTCTGGCACTGTGCCATCCACAATTACTTGGGATTTATCAGCAGTTCTCCCTCAGGCCCTGCCCAGGGCTGGGTGCCTGGGGGCTGCAGTCTTCTCCCATGCAGCTACTTGTCCTGCCTTCCAGAGTCTCCACTCAGTTGACTCATATCTCCCTTCCTCGGGGAAGAAGCCAACCCCTCTGTATGGCCACTAAGCCAGGTAGAAACCAAGTCTTGAATCCCATTCTACCTGCAGAGAAACTTTCTGCCGTTTCCAGTTCTCCACTTCTCTGTGCCAGATTTTCAGGCTTCTCTTTTGTCTGTTGGTTCACAGCATCCCTGACAGTGAGCAAGATCCATGCTGTTTCCTGTGGCAACTCCTTATTGGCTGTGTTACTCTGATACACTTGCTTCACCCCATGCTCTGCTCCCAGGTTATGTTCCGCAGGACTTTGGATTGTTTTTTCTGTCCTGACTCTAGGGCTCTGCAACCTGTGCTCCTCTGTCAGCCTTGCTGCAGCCTGCTGGCAGGTCCCCCCTGCTTACAGCACTTCCATGCCTGGGGCTGGGGGTCTAATCTCTCAGGTGCTGAATCTGTACCACCCTCTGTGAGCCTGCTATCTTCCCAGGAGACAACTGAACCCCGCTTATTGCCTGCTAGACTGGGACAATCTGCTTCCTCTGAAAAGCAGGCTGGTGTTATGCCAGTGTTTCCCAGACAGGGAAAAGCAGGAGGAGCTAGATTGCCGCTTTGTCCTGGCCACTTTGCCTCTTGGGGGAGTGATGGATGTCCCTTCCTTCCCCAGACACTGCTGGGGCTTGTCTGCTGGCTGGCTTTCCTGGGCACCTGCACACCTCCAGTTGTACTTTCTCAGCCACCAGCAAGGTCTCTCAGCAGCAGTCTCTGGCCCAGTGATGGATGTTGACAGCTGCCTGAACAGCCTGTGCAAGACTTGATTATTTTTCTCCGAGGATGATGCCTTCCCAATCTTGCTCCAGAGCCCTCTGTGAGCACTGTCCATACCCAATGCAGAGCGATGCTGAGTGCTTCTGGTGTGTGTCCAGCTCAGACCAGATAGATGCTTGGTATCAGGGCCCTGGAGCTTCCTGCTGCAGGCAGGCAACAAATGTTCCTGTGCTGAGGGGGTCCTGCGTTGCTCAGTTTGGGGGTGTTTCGATCCCCAAGGTGAGTGGGGTGCTGGGGAGGGGGTAGAGACAGCAACAATCCAGCAGTAGGCAAACACCTATCCTGCTTCAACTGGACATGAAGTGCTGGTGTCTCTGCAAGCTCAGGGCCAGTGCTGTGCTGAAGTCTTTTCCAAAGACTAAATGTTCCCTCAGGAGAGTTGTATTGCTGCAGAGCACTGGATGCTGCCATGAGCCCATCAATGCCAGCCCAGGACAGGCGGCCGATGGCAGGGAGGTCACTGGCTGTGCTGTTGTGGCATGGAGATGCTGGAGCAGGCAGAGGTCCCACTGAGCAGGGTGCAGATGTGCATCACTGAAGTATGGCTTAAACACTTGCAGTGTTAGGGCTCAGGCCTTCTGAAGGCAGTCCCTTTCGCCTGTCTGAGACACCCAGGAGCTGGGAGGATCAGCTTTCCCAAGCACTTTGGAGTGTTTAGTGCACCTCACGATCACACTGTTGATGCTATGCCAGTGTCACAAGCATGTAAAGAGGGAGTGGAGAAGAGGGGGGGCACTGTGCCCAGGGTGTGTGTGAGTTGAAGGTTCCACGGTGACCAGGAGATGGTGTCTGAAGCCCTGAAATGAAGTCAGACAGCTGGCCCAGCCAGTACTGGGCTGTATCAGGATGAACTGTGCTTGCCTTGATCTCCAGTGCCCCTGAGCTGGCCTGGCATGGCCCCACTATCCCTGGAGCAGGTCCCCCTGACGTGGCACTACTGTCCTGCTGACCCTCTGCTTTTTTCTCTGCAGGCACTGTATGGCTCCATTAAGAATGAGAAGTTGCAGTGGGCCATGTGAGTATCCCTTCTAGGAATGCTGCTGTCAGGCACTGGTGGTGCAAGACCCTTTCTGACCCCCAATACTCTCCCCACCACAGTACCTCCCTGTCCTAGAGGCTGCATCAGGCTGCAGGGCAGCTGCTTCTATGGGGATATGTAAGGCAGAGGGAGCTCGGGATGGGATGGGTGTACCAGTAGTGTATCCCAGATGTCATGAGCACCTCCCTGGGGACCCTTTCCCCAGCATACTGTGGAAAAGCTTCCTGAGGCCAGTGCCCCGTGGCTTTGGCATTGCTTTGAACCTTGGCAGCCATGCCTGGGGTTGGAGCAGACAGGCTTAGGGGGCCCATGGCTGTGTTGGAACCTCACAGGGTGCCCGTGTCCTCGCCCACAGCTGCCATCTCCAGCAGCAGGAGCGGCAGCGCCTGCGCTGCGGGGATTAATCAGCCCGGTGGTACCGCCAGCACTGAGCCAATATACTCGGGCTGCTGCCATGGAGACACTGGCAGATGCTGAGGGGTTTAATTAGCAGCGAGCGGGTCTGAGGGAGGGGGGAGGCAGCAGCTCTGGGCTCCTACATCCTCCTGCTGGGTGGAGGGAGTGGCATCGATGCAGCCTGCCTGCAGCGAAGGACCAGGACCTGGAGGAAAAGTATGAGCAGGGACCTGCTGATGAGGCTGTCTCTGTCCTGCCCATGTGAGAAGGCATGGGGACTACAGTCTGGGTCTCTCTTTTGCAGGGGGTGATGGTTCCCCTTGTAGACCCTCTCTCCTGCTAGCTGGGTACCTGCGAGCCCGTACAATACACAAGCTGGGGCATGCAGTGCTACCAAGCCCTGGGTTGCTTCTCCTTCATGACCTCTGACTCGTTGGCATGGCTGGCATCAGTCCCAGCCCTGGCTAAAAAGGCTTCTCATTCCCTGGGGCAGGCAAGGGCCCCACCCTGAACCAGCAGCACACACTCCTATGCTTTGGCTTTTGAGGGGCCAGGCAGCACCAAGTCTGCCTGGAGGGTCAGGGAGGAGCACAGAGGCATGGCTGGGGTTGGGATGCCAGTGGTGATGGGAGCCTACTCAGGCTGGCATGCTGCTCCCAGCCTCCCTTTCAGAAGCCAGGCCTAAAAGTGACACCAGTAAGTGAATGGCTTGATGTTTGCTGTCCTCAGCAAGGTAACAAACCTTTTTCTCACCCAAATTTGTGCCTGGCAGAGATGAGGAAGAGCTGAGAAAGTCCCTCTCGGAGCTGGCAGACCCCAACCCAAAGTCCATCAAACGCATCAGCAGCTGCAGTAATCCCTTTCTGGACTTCTCCCAGGACTCCAGCATTGCCACCTACAAGCACGGACTGTTAGTGCGCAAGATCCACGCTGACCCTGACTGCAAGAAAAGTAGGTGCCTGGGGAGCCCACGGGTAGAACTCAGGTCTAGAGGGCACCAGTGAGCTCCAGAAATCCAACGGGAGCCGGCCAGGTGTCACTATGTGACATGTGACTGTAGCATCATGCCAGCCTCCAACATCAGCCCCCAGTGTCCTGTGTGTCTGTGCCAGGTGCAATTCAACCCCCACACACGGGAGTCTGAAAGCCTCTGCCCCACCATCAGGGCTGGGCACAGGCCAAGATAGCAGCAGGCAGTGCAGCCCCTGCCCAGGGCACTGGATAGAAGGCAGGCAGGGAAGATGGAGTTGGGCTCCTCGGGGGATTCACCCTTGCCACAGGGTGTCAGGGATGAGGGAAGGTGTCCTGTGGTGTGACAAACAAGCTGCAGAGTGGGCTGCTGCTGGTTGGGCTCTGCCAGGCACGTTCACAGTTTTCACTGTAAAATCCCCTCTAAGCCCCAGCCATCTAATACTGCCTTGATCTGATTAGATGGCGCTGCCCTCCAAAGACAGCATTACCTGTCAGGCAGCACTGCTTCATTTCTATTCCCAAGCAGGGGATGAAGTTGAGTGTGAGGCAGGGAGCCCAGTGGTGCTGGCCCTGGGGGTAGCAGGCAGCCCCCCTGCCAGCTGCACCATCTGCCATCCACGTGGCTAGCATGGGCTCAGGTGTGCAGGGACAGTCCTGGGATGTTGCCTGTCCCCAGGGTGGGGTGACGTGCGTTGTGGCAGGGCTGGCTGGAGGAGGATGGGGGAGACTGGGGCTGATTCTTGGGCTGTTCTCTCCTCCCCTGCAGCGCCCCGAGGGAAGCGGAGCTGGAAGCCCTTCCATGCCATCTTGAAGGGGATGATTCTCTACCTGCAGAAGGTAGGCAGCAGTGGGGCTGGCAGTGTCCATGCCAGGAAGATACAGTATCTCAAACACAGGGAGGAGGTCAGAGCAATCCCCATAGCAGCAATAGGGTACTGCAGCATGTGGTATTGCAAAGCCTGGCCTAAGTAGACTCAGCACCATGACTCCTTGAGATGTTGCTTGAGGACCTGGAAGCATCATTGTTCTTGGGTTCAGACAGGGCAGTGAATGCCACTGCCAACCAAGGGACATGAAGGGGCATGGCTGGGGACAAAAGACAGAGAGAAGAGGCACTGGGATCTTTGCTGAGTTGGGCTGTGCTGGGCTACACATCCCATCTCCTGCAGGCATACTCCACCCAACTGTGGGGCAGTTGGGAGTAGCCACCATGCTGTCACTGAGCCTGTGCACCCTCTTCTGTGTGTGTAACAAAAGTTGGAGGCAGAGCCCACAGCCACCTGGTGGAGGATGTGTAAGGCAGAGGGAGCTCGGGATGGGATGGGTGTACCAGTAGTGTATCCCAGATGTTATGAACACCTCCCTGGGGACTCTTTCCCTAGCATGCTGTGGGAAAACTTGCCAAGGCCAGTGGCCAAGGCCACCACTACCCGCATTTTCCTGCAGTTTTGCCTCATGCTGGGGTGCATCCCTAAACTGGCTCTAAAATGCCCCGTGGTTTGCAGGAGGAGTATAAGCCAGGGAAGGCATTGGCAGAAGAGGAACTGAAGAATGCTATTAGCATTCATCATTCACTAGCCACACGGGCTTCTGACTACAGCAAGCGACCTAACGTCTTCTACCTCAGGACAGCTGACTGGAGGGTCTTCCTCTTCCAAGCACAGTGAGTACCTCAGGATCATCAGCTTGACCACACGCTGGAGTGCAGGAGCTTGTCTGACTGAGGCGGTAGGATGGGGCTTGGGGCCACATTGCTCTTTTCTGTCCTGGTGCTTAGTGGAAGAAAAGAACCTAATGTCAACGCTGTGATTTGCCCAGCTCTTTTTGTTCTCATCCTAATGTGTTCATGGTGGGCCCAAGTTGTTTGCAGGGCAGATCCATCTTGCCTGTGTCACAGATAATGCCACCTAGAGCCCATCTGTGGTTTGGCCTTTTTCCACAGGAACCCTGAACAGATGCACTCATGGATCACACGCATCAATGTGGTGGCAGCCATGTTCTCTGCACCCCCCTTCCCTGCAGCCATTGGGTCCCAAAAGAAGTTCAGCCGCCCACTGCTGCCCAGCTCCTGCACCAGGCTGTCGCAGGTAGGACATGGTGTGGGGGCAGCTGGGAACACAGGACAGACTCCTCCGTTATGCTGGTGGCCACTGTCCCCTGCAGACAAACCTGTGTACTCCACCAGCTGACTCCCAGCAGGGTGAAAGGCCAAGGGAACATGCCCAGGAGACAGGGAGCAAGCTAGTGCTGGGGTTGGGAGTGGGCAGCAAGGTCTTGTTCCTGGCAGTGGGGATGGGAGACAGGCAGTGGAGTCAGACCGTGAAGAACATGGCTCCCGTACCATGGCTTGCAGGGTCCAGCCAGGGCTTTGAAAAGTGACTGGCTGGGGGGATTAACTGGTGCTTGCATGTGTCAGGGCAGTTACTTATAGAGTAGAAAGGATTAAAAAAAACAGTCCGGTTTTAAAGGTGATTACATGATTCTGCTTTAAGACTGCAGCCAGCCCCCCATGTGACAGGAGCAGATCTCCTCCAAAGGCCTGTGCTTTTGCCGGCCATTAAAAACACCAAAACAACCTAAACCCAGCAGAAGAAGAGGCTGAGATCCTGGAGGGACCTAGGAGGGGGACAAAACCGGTTCTGGTCCTGGCCAGTTCATATGGCTGTGGGGGGGCAGAGCAGAAGGCAGAGCAGGCATTGATGTGGTACCACCCTTCCCCAAGGAGGAGCAAGTAAAGAGCCATGAGACCAAGTTCAAGACTATGTCAGCAGAGCTGCTAGAGCATCGCTCCTCACTGCCTGAAAAGAAGGTGAAAGGCAAAGAGTATGAGGAACTGAAGCAGAAGGAAGAATACCTGGAGTTTGAGGTGAACTGAGAGATCCTCCTTCTGCCCCCCAACCTTTTTGACCCTGCCTGCCTGAGGCAGGCCATCCTGACTGATGGGAATCTCCCAGCCCCATCAGCGGAGTAGCACTGTGCCACTGCTGTGCAGTGTCTGGGACCATGAGTATCCCCCCTCTCTGGGGTGTGGTGGCTGGGTGGGGAGGGAGAATGAGCACCACCACCCCACTCCTGGGATGCTTTGCGATGGGCAGTGCCCACCTTGTCATCCCCTCTCTCTGCCCCCCAGAAATCCCGCTATGGCACCTACGCCATGCTGCTGCGGGCCAAGCTGAAGGCTGGTTCTGAGGACCTGGCAGCGTTCGAGTCCACCCTCTTTGACGCAGCTGGTGGAGAGGATGACAGCCTAAAAAAATCCCGCTCTAGCCCCTCACTCAATGTGGAGCCCTCCAGCACAGCCCCCAAGGTGAAGCGCAACATCTCAGAGCGCACTGGCCGCCAGCCCCCTGGCCACCCCCAGAAGTCATAAGCAAAGGGCATCCGCTGCCCATGCTGCAGCTCCGTTCCTGCTCAGTGCCTGGGTGGAGGCCACACGTCTGCTGAGACTGTGCATGAGTCTGTCCATCTGCGGCACAAGCTGGGAGCGTGACAGCCCTTCCCCAGCCGCCAGCACCAGCCATGACCAGCCACAGCCTCTCCACTGGAGATGGTACAGAGCAGGCTGGTCCTTTGTCCTTGCCTGTGGAAGCTGCCTGCACTGACAATCCCATCAGACACATTCCTGCCCCTCCTTGTCCTGCATTTGGCTGCAGGACTCAGTTTTCCCACCCTTGGGTGGGGAACAAGTGAAAACCACCCACTGGGCTCAATTCTTCAGTGGCTAAAAAAAAAAAAAAAGACAAAACTGCAGCAAAACAAAGGCAGCGGCTGCTTCTCCTCCAGCTCCATTGTGCCATGGCAGGGCAAACAGCAGGGAGCCAGCTGTGGCCTGTCCCTTCTGCTGGGGCTGATGGCCAGGGGAGCCAGCGCGATGGCACCCATCCTCCCAGTCACCTCTGCACCCTCCCTGCTTTCTTACAACTTTTGAACGGTTTTTGTGATACAGTTTTGCACTTTTTAGTACCAGATTGAGCTGACCAACAGGGAGGGGATTTTTGGGGCTACTTTTGATGCTTTTTGGGAACTGTACAAAGTAACAAAACCACAAACCCAGCCATGTCCTGCAGGCACAGCACTTTGGGAGAGAGGAGGTTTGCTTGGGGGTGAGATGCAGCACCACCCTGGAACCAGCAAGCTGACCATGGGCTTTTGCGTGTGCTGCTGCCTGCTCCCCATCCCTGCTCTGGCACCAGCAACCCGTCAGGGAATGCCAGCCCTGCGGCTGCCAGCACCAAGGATGCAGCCTTGGCATGGCAGCACTCATTGCTGCACTTTTAGCTGCAAGGGCAGCTGATGTGCTGGCACTTCGTGACCCAAATCGTCCTCCCCCTGGTGGCCTGGACCTGCCCTGTTTGCACCACCTGGGTGTGAGCATTGTGCTGGGCAGCAGCATGTAAGTACTCCTGTGCTGGGGGTTTGGTGCCCTTGAAGCCAGGGTCGATGTGGGCTCCCCACTGCCCTATGGGGTTGGCACAGGCTGGAGCCAGCTTTCCTTCCTGTGCCACTTTGACAACACATGGCTGGGGCTGCAGCACTGCCACGGCTTCATGCTGCAGCAGTATTGGTGCAGCCCCATCCTTGGCCACAGGTTCCCTCCTCAAGGTGAGGAGCAGGCTGGAGCAGCACCTACCACCCCAGCATACATGGGAGTCTATTGTCCAGAGCAGGGTGGCAGTGGTGAAGTAAGGCCAGCAGGACTGAGGGCAGGGGCCTCACACACACTGTTCTCAGCCACCTGGGACGAGTTGGTTTCACCACTGACTTTGCAAATGTGTCAAACTTTTTATTCTGCTCTTTTGAGTCTATTGCAAAAAAAAAAAAAAAGAAAAAAAAGAAAAAAAAAGCCAGCCCACCCTCGGGGGGAGAACAACCTTTGTACAGCTTCTTCTCTCGGTTACTGAAGTTAAAAACTTGCTCTTCGCTTCTTGTGTGCGCTGTGATTTCTCTTGGAGTTGGGGATGACCTTAGCATGGAGGGATGTTGAGGAGGGCCTGCAGCCACCTTGTTGCTGCCAGTTGCCCAGCCCCAAGCAGGGCTCAGAGCTGCTGGTTCCTGCCAGCGCAGATCCAGACTGGAGAGAGGGAGGGCAAAGTCTAATGGAAACTGTCCCTTTATTCAATAGAGGGACAATTAAATAAGAGCAGATTGTGGCAGGAGCCAGCAGTGTCCTGTCCCCTGAGTCCAGGCAGCCAGACCCCAAGTCTAGAAGGCACTTGTGTGGGTGGGGCAGGAGGGTGGCAAGAGGCTGCTGACCCCTCAGTGCACCTGCGGCTGCTGGCTGTGGGGCAGCTCCTTCCCTGGTTCCGGCTTCAGGGCCACTGCAGGTGCCTGCTCCTCTTCCACTGACTCGCTGCCATAGGCACTGTCTTCCTTCAACTCTGCAAAGCAAGCCCCAGGTGCCATCAGGGATGGGGGACAGCAGGGACACCCCTGCCACCCCACATGCCCCATACCTGTGCTTTGCAGCTTTTCCAGTGCCTCAGTTTTGTGGAGTATCCTTATGGCCTTGTGGAGCCCCATGGACTCCAGTGCCTCCAGCAGCCCCCTTAGGCTCCCTCCTGCCAGCTGCAGAGAGAGGGCACTGAGCAGGGTCAGGGGCCAGGCAGGCAGGGGAGACAGGAGCATCCCAGCCATACACTGACCTCATAACTGCGCAGGAGGCTGACACTGGGTGAGGGGGTGTCCTTGTAGGTCTCCACAAGGCTGCAGAGCCCCAGGCGCTTGGCCAGCTCAATCCAGTCTGATCCATTGCAGTCCTGGTTCAACAGCTGCTCCAGCCCCTGCACTGCCTCACTGTCCAGTGACAGGACCTTCCCTGTGGGAGAGTGCCCATCACACGCTGCCCATCCTCATCCTGGTCTGCCTGAGTGCTTCTGCAGGGAGAAGGGATGCTCACCTGGCCAGGGGACAGTAGGCTGCTCCACCTCGGGGCCCTGCTTGGAGGCCTGCAGCAGGATCTCCCGCACCTGCAGACAAACACTGGGATGTAAGCAGCTGACCCTGCCTCACCTCCCTGTGGCATAGCCCTCCCTGGAACACTAGGCCATGAGCAGCCTCGCAGGAGCATCTCATGGAGCTCTGCCCATGTGCACTGCAGCCTGCATGAAGATTGATTTGTCCTGCCACACTGTGACCATGCACCTTCTGACTTCGTGTCAGGTCCAAGGGAGTGTGGCAACGGCGCTGCCTGTGCCCTGCCTGCCCCTGTGCTGGGGGCTTGGGGCCACGCTCTACAGACGGCTCCCCCAGCTCCATGGCCAGCTCTTGCTCCTCAGGGTCAGCATCAGTATCACTGCTGGCCTCCGATGAGGACGGGCTCACGGGCTCATCGTTCTCGCACAGCACATCTGCCCCTGTCAGGGAAGGGTGGACTGAGAACCCAAAAGGGAGGGTTGGCCCAGGGATCTGCAGGCAGCCAGTGCTGTGGGCAGGGGAAGGGAGAGTAGGAGTGGGGAGCAGCTTACCAGCTTTGAGAAGCAGCTTGGTGAGGGTAGGGGAGCCCAGGCCAGCAGCCAGGTGCAGGGGGGTGTTTCCAGCGAAAGTCCGACTGCTGACATCTGCTCCCAGCTATGAAGAAAGGTGTGAGGCCATGAGGATAAGCTGCCTGGTTGCTGCCTCCCAATCACCCCAAGATCACAGTCCCACGCTTTTGTCAGGATCCTGTAAGAGGCCATGCCTCATCTCCCAGGCACCAACTGACCAGCCACCCATACCTTCTTCACCAGGTGGGTGGCCATGTTCAGGTTCTCCATTTCCACGGCTAGGTGCAGAGGGGTCCTCCCACCCTGCCTCTCCACTGCATTCACATCTGCTCCCTTCCTGACTAGCAGGTCCAGGCAGGCCAAACTCTTTGCTTTCACAGCCAAGTGCACAGGCAGAAGGCCTGCAACATGGAAGAGGATTAACAGCTCTCTAGCCAAGCCCACGATGGCTCCACCAGGGTCCAGTCCATTGTGTCCCAGCTCCACTCACCATGGAAATTGGGCAAGCGGAGTAGGTAAGGAGCAGCTGAGCCCAGGTGGGACAGTAGTGTCCTCAGCATCTCTTCATCACCAGCCTGGAGTGCCAGGTGCAGCAGAGAATTGCCATAGTGGTCCAGCAAAGTAGGGTCAGCACGAGCTTGCAGCAGGAGCTGGACCACTTGAGGCTGCTTGGTGATGACTGCTAGATGCAGTGGTGTCTGTGGGACAGAAGCACCTCTCAGCAGCAATCTCAACAAGAGCCAAGCCCCACACCATTGTCCTTGCCTGTGAAGCTGCACCATGCTCATTCCGGCAGCCTCCCAGAAGCAGAAAAAGCAATGGAAGCTGCTGGGTTTAGGAGAGGTAGCCTCAGGTAAAGAACCAGCTACTCTAGGAAACACAAACCTGCTGCAGATTGTTGGAGATGTTGATGATCTGCTGGCTAGGTATGCTAACAATGACCTCAATCAGCTGCTTGATCACAGCCGTCTGCTCATGGATAATAGCAAGGTGCAAAGGTCTGTGGAGAGAGCAGGATTGCCTCTGGCTCAGCTCCACATTTCTCCAGGTCCTCCCTGCCACCTCCCACCTCCCATAATGACTCCAACAGCCAACAAGGCTTCCATGCTCTCCCTCAAACCCATCATGTACTCACGTGTCGCCATTCTCATCCTGCGATGCAGCCAGGTGCCTCTGGACTGCCAGCAGCATGCGGGGATCGGCGGTGACTGAGTAGTCGAGCAGGGCATGGGCGTTCTGATGGGCCAGTGCCAGCATCCACAGCTGGCAGCGCTGAGCTGAGGGGCGACACAGGACATCACCACCATGAGCAGCAGCCCTATCCACCCTCCTGCATCTCCTCCGTCAGGGAGGAGAGTAACACCCAGCCCTCTGTGCCACCTCTTACAAGCAATGTCCCCTAGCCCTCACCCCAGCCCTCGTACCATGCTGCTGCAGCTCACTGCAGTAAGGGCTCTCCTGCCTGCCACTCCCAGGAACCTCCACCTCAGGGCCCTTCATCTGCACCCCTCCCTGGTAGCCCCCCATAGGGTGGGGTCCAGGTGAGTAGATGCTGTTGTAGGCCAGCCCAGGAGAGTAGGGGAAGCCGAGGTTCCCACCTGTGGGGCAAGGGAGAGAATGGGTGAGGCTGGAGGAGAGCAGGGACTCCCAGGGCTAGGCACAGCCACCTGAGGAAGGGGAAGAAGTGTCCCTACTCACCTCCTCCAGAGCTGAAGCCCCCAGAACCCCCACCAGCACCCCCCATGTGTGAGCCCCCACCAAAGTGCTGGGGAAACTGTGGCAGGACTTTCTTGCGCTTCCTCTCCACTTCTTCCTTATCTGCAGGGAGAGAAGGGCAGCGAGGTAAAGGGCAGCACAGGAGGCAGAGAACTTGCCAGCCTGCCCAGGGTGGAGCTCACCTTCCACCATGGGGTAGTAGGTGAACTGCTTGGGGTCACTCACGTCACCCCCTCGCTTCCGCTTCAACTGCAGGAAGACAGTGACGGGACGGTCGATCTTGGGCTTGTGGTAGGGGGGTGTGCGGAAGACGATGGCATACTGCGGGCAGGACAGAGAGACGTGGGGTCTTGCTCTTCGCTGGAGCTGGGGATGGAGCTCCCCAACCCCACAGGATACCTGCCTGCCTTGAGGAATGGCAGGACAGCCCCCACCTCCCACATACCTGCTTGTGCACATCGGTAGGGGAGAAGTCCCCAAAGGCCTGCCAGCCGTTCTCATCGTCCTCGTAGAAACGCACCTCAATGTCATCTTAGGGAGAGAAGGGGCCCTGGCACAGCCTGTCTTCCCATCCCCAGCCCCAGCTGACATGGACCTCTGGCTACCCAGGGCCCCCTGGTGTCTCCTGCAGCAGTCCCTCCAGAAGGATTTGGTTGGAGGGAATGTCCTTTACCTTTCTGAACTTTATCACAGAGCAAGTAGACCTCGTCCCCGCCGCGCACAGAGCCTGCTGTCTTATCCATACGTGAGATCTTCAAGTTGGAAGCTCCAGGGGACTCTGCAGAGCAAGAGAAGGCTTTGGGAGCTGTTATGGCAGAACACCCCTTGTACGCTTACCTTGCCCTGCCTTGTCCCCTCCCTAGCTTGGCCCAATGCTCACTGCTGTCATGGATGGGGTCTGAGATGACAGGCTGGAGGGCCAGTGTAAAGTTGCCGCTGCTGTCACGGAGGTAGGCAGTGAAGCGCAACCGCACGATGCTCAGGTCCATCACCTTCTTCAGCTCTTTTGCCTCTAGCTCAATCTCACGCAATTCCACTTCTTCCAGAGTCGGGGAAAAGGTCAGTTAGACTAAGTGAGGGGATGGGACTTCAGGTCCTCCCACCCATCCCCTGGATCCCACACTAACCCCAGTCACAGTTCTCATCCTGGCCTGTCCCACTGAGCCCTCAGGCTGCCCTCACCTGTCAGTGGATGGCTCCTGGTGCGCATTTTCTGCTGCTTCAGTTTCTCCTTCATGATCTCCATCATGTTCTTCTTGGTGACATGGAGCACACCCAGGTTGCTGAACCTGAAGAGAAGAGGGACTCCACTGAGATCTGGAAGCCCCAGGGCTGGGAGCAGACATTCTAGAGGGCACATGGGCAACTCTGACTGGGAAGGAGCTGAGCAAAGCACAGAGAGCAGTGGCAGATCAATGTGTGCATCAGCTGGGGCATGAGAAGAGCAACCACAGAGGAGAGGGAAGCAACTCAGGTAAGAGGCATCTGGGAAACTCCAGGATCCCACAGATGACAAGTCCAAAGGGGAGGACCTGGAGGCAAACAGGTCCAAGCTGAGCCAGCAGCCAAGGCTGAATTCATAAGACCTATTGCAGCAGTTGCTGAGTAACCCCACGATTGAGCCTGGCTACAGGAGTCATCTGCAAAGTTGGGGAGCTGCAACCCCAAGGACAAAGCTCAAAGCAAGTTGCACATGCCAGACCCAGAGCTGGGCAAAATGCTCAGGGGACTAAACCCACTTCTGGCCCCATCCACCAAACCAAGCTCCTGGAAGCTTAATTCCCTCTTCTCCCCAACCCACAAGCTGCAGTGAACCCTGCAGCCATCCGGCATAAGCAAGAGGCCCCTCTGGTCTCCCTCAGACATACTGAGCTGTCATGTCCTTGGGCCCCACAATGGCAATGCAGTTGCCAGCTTCATTGCACTGCTTGCCCACCAGGCTGTGGGCATGCACACGAGGAGGGTCGGTGTGTGTCACCAGGTCTACCTCAATGCGGGCCATTCCTGTGTAGTTGCAGATCTGCATGGTGAAAGGAGATGGGAGTCAGGTCCAACAGCCCAGGAGCGTGCAGGACTCTCCACAAACCCCTGCTATCCATCGCCATGGCCACCAACCCTCCTGCCACAGACTTCCCATCCCCCTAGTACCATGAGACATGTATTGCTTAATATATGTTTCCTGTCCTTCCTTCAGGGCACCCTCCCAGTGCTCATGCACACCAGCCACAGACACTGCCCTGTACCCTTCCCCAGGGCAACGCTCACCTTGACAGTGGGATAGGTCTTGCGCCCCTTCTCACTGGATGCTCCTGGCAGACCCCCATGTGAAGGGCCCTCACAGCCGTACCGGAACCGGAACCCTCGCTGTGGAGACAAAGAAGGGGTCAACTAAGGGTGGATGGTCCAAACCTGACACTGTGAGACCAGTGGGTGACAGCTACAGCTGCCCTTACCTGCTTTGGCTGCTCAATGATGACAAGGTAGGGACCTTCCGCTGGAGGATAGATTGGAGAAGCACTGGTGAGAAACACAAGACAACCAAAGTGCATGCTCCCAGTAAGGATGGTAGAGGTATGGGGATGGTGCCGAGGGTGAGATGACCCTTGTCTGACCCAGCAGGTTGTCAGAGCCCATTAGAGCAGCAGGGAGAGGAAGGAAAGGCCAGAGGATGCTCTGGCATTCTTGGAGTGGGGACCCCCTGGGAAACATCATAACCCAACCTCAAATCGTTAACTGAGCAGTAGGGCCAGACCAAATAGTCCCTGTCCTGGTGGCAGGGAGCAGGGATTCCCAGCCAGCCCACAGTGGGGACACAGCCAGTGGTGCTGCTGGGAACTACAAAGGTGTGAGTCAGCCTGCCCCGGGAACCCCCCACTGTGGCTGGGGACCCCCAAGGGCACAGCCAGAGGGGCCCTTACCCGTCTCCATGAGGGGCTCTTTCTGCTCCACCATGTGAGAGCCAAAACTGAAGTCATCATAGTCAATCCCATCCAGGCACTAGGCGATGGGAGGGAAGATGAGTGTGGTAAGTGTGATGGTGTTACAACTCCCAGCCGCCCTGGGGGTTCAGACACAGACGCTCATCTCCCACCCTGCAGGAGGCCAGTCTGGCCCAGACCCCCAGTGCCCACCTCAGAGGTTTGGGGGGAGGCAGGCACCGATACCTCATCCTTCCCCGGGAGGAGACATGGACAGGTGTGGGCCCCTCACTGTCCGGCCATGGGGGCAACAGCAGACCTCCTCTGCCCGCCCTGGGCACCGACACACCAGAAGAAGCCCCAAAGAGCAGGGATGACCCATGTGCTCCACCGCTGGCGTTGGTGGAGCAGGAGATGAGCCGTCACCATGCTGTGAGCTCCTCTCTGCTGT
>JAOXOE010000632.1:11019614-11045373 GCA_028565055.1 Phoeniculus purpureus | reverse complement strand
GGCAGCGGAGGCGCCCGAACTGGTCGCCGCGCGCGCGGACGCGCTCAAGGCGCTGAAGGACCCCAAGGCCCCGCCGGGGCTCGGCACGGCGCGGTGCCCCCGGCCCGGGGTGGTCGCCAGGCGGTCTCCTCCCCGCCTGGTCGCTGCGGACCGCGGGCTCCGGGCGAGCTGGGAATCCGGCGGCCGCTCCCCGGCGAAGTGCCCGAAGGTGCCGGTTGCCCGCCGGGAGCTCAAAGCGGGTTCGTGTCCCGCCCGGAGCGGCCATCGCGCCCTTCCCGGCGGCGCAGCACGGCTGGGACCAGCCGGGCCACCCCGGCAGTAGCCCTCGGCAGCAGGTCCGCCCAGGTATTCTCTGCGTCATCTCCCGCACAGGGATGTCTCTCCGCAAGCCTCCTTGCACTCAAAGCCCTGCCCGAACAGTACCGTCTCCTCCTTGGCCAGGGGCTCTCCTAGGGTGCTGCAGGCAGAAGCCAGCACCTTGCTGGGCACCCGGAGGGTGCTTCCCGCTCCCCCCATTTCCACTCGGAGGTGGCCCGAGAGGCATCTACCATCTGCATTCCCATTCCCTCTTTCTCTCTAGGAAGTCTTTGGTTTCAAAGCAGGAGCAGTAGCCCCAGAGCCCCCTGTGAAAACTTCCCTCACTGCCCCAGCACCCAGCTCTTCTGACTGCCTCCCCATCAAGGCACCACCAGCACCAAGGCCCCACATTCTGCCCACAGCATTCACCTCTCCTACTCACCCAGGAAGAAGAAGCTGGTCTCCGCAACCTGTCCAACCCCAGCATCGCCAAGGGCCACCAGCTACTGCAGACTGGGTTCCACTAGGGTCAAGGTCTGCTTGACTGCAGGAAACCACCGGAGACTTCCAGTAAAGAGACAGGATCAGAGCAGAGCCTCCAGGCACGCTCTCTCGTTCCACATTTCTTCTCCCCACTAAGCAGTGAAAAGAAAAAACAAAACCCGTATCTGACTCCGCAGTGCCCTCATACCATGAATTTCTGAATCAGTGGTTGCTGCAGGTCCTGCTCTGGGGATTTTGGGTGTGTGGGAGAAGGGGGGGAAGGAAGGGGATTGTTCAACCCGTGCATGACTCATATTCTTCAGAAGCTGAATAGAGCCTTTTCAAGAAGATTTTCCAGCCACTCAAGTACCCTAAAGGGGCTGCCCTGTGGCCCCTAGCCTGAGGTTTTCCCAGGCTGGCTGCCACCTGAGCCCAGCTGAGCTCCAGCAGACCCTGCCCAACCTGCCCATGGCCTGTAGCTCAGACAGTAGGGTTTAAGGGATTTGCAGAGGTAACAGGGTGCAAGGAGGATGGAGGTGGGGATTCACAACTGCAAAATGAGGTGTGACTGTTCTTCCTGAGTTCTGCAGGGGCTTCTGGAAGCCAGAGAGCAAGAACACAACCTACAGCTGACTTGTGGGAAGCAGCACATGATGCCTACTTTCAGGATCCCACTGGACATCCCACCTGAACAGCCTTAGTCTGCCACCACCAGCCAACCGCCTTATCTGCTGGTACAGATTTCTCACGGAGGTGAAGGAAGGGACAAACATCCTTCCTCATTGTGCTGGAAGCAACCATCTCAAACCCTGTGTATTGAGCCTGGCTGGGCAAAGACAGGCTTCAAGATGCTGGAGAAGAACCTACTGTGCCCCTACAGCACAAGAGCTCCCCTTCTTCAGTGCCCCATTCCCTCTAAAGGGGTCACCACAGTTCACTCATCGCTGCCCCAGACACTTCCATTTGTTGACTAAGGAACATGAAGGGGTCATGCCTGTTTCTCCCCAGCCCACACAGCTCTGGTGCCTTATGCTAGCACCCTTGCAGTGTGTGGGTTAGAGGAGGCCCACTGTGCTTATGGCTTATGCAGCAGAGCAGGAGCATCATTGACCACTTCCTTGTTCCTGGAAGAGCAATCTCAGGCAACTTCAGACTTGCTCCAGAGGTAAGTCCCTCTTCCTGCACCCTTCAGGCCACTGGGTTTCCCCTTGGGTGTAGCACACTTGGCTTTTATCCCTCACACATCCCAGAAGGGGATCCATCTTCCCCTCCTGCCATCAGTAGTGTCCCCTGCTCCATGGTACCCAGTACATCCAGCCTGGCCCCTGTGTTTGCACACACACTGCAGCCCCCCTTTGCTGGGCTATTCCTCTCTATTCCTAGGGCTCAGGAAGGATTCTCTGAGCATTGCTGGGACTGGGGTGGAAGAACAGCAACCTGACTACAATACACTGCTCAGAGCAGCACCAGCTCCCTGTCCCAAAGCACAGCGTTGCTGGATGGGTCAGCATGCCTGTGCCAGCCATGCTGCTTCAATCACGGGCCAGCCACCAGCAAATGACACAAGTCAAAGCTGTCTTTCCATGCCTGCAGCTTGCTGAACGTGACCTAGTAATGCAGGTACTGTTTTCTTTCCTCTCATGACAGCCGGCTGACTTGCAGAGCTAATGCCCTGTGGGCAGAAGGGAAATGTCTGTCTGCAGTGGGAGCATTCAGCAGCCCTGGGAAAGGGCACTCCAGAAATGCAGGAGGTGCCATGTGCACAGCTCCACTCCCAACCGCCCTGCTGCACAGCTGACATGTTCCAGCCACCCAGCTGGCTGCTCCTCTAACATACTGTTCCCTTCTGTTTTGTTTCCCCTGGGGCCTGTTAGCACCTGCAAAAGATGGCCCTAAATACCTCACCTTGCTTTCTCCACAAATCTTGTGCTCTGCTCCATCTCCAGAGTCCCAACAGCTACCGATAAGAGCCTGGCAAGAGGCTGCCAAGTCGCACTTGCACAGTGCTCACAGGGACTCTGTTCTGAGACCTTTCCTGGAAATCAAGTCCTTGACTTGCAAGTATGGGAGGGAGAAATTTCTTCTCCCTGAAAGCTGTCCAAGCCTTCCCTCCGGACAGCCTGCATCAAAGCCATTTGTATCCCTCTGCATAACACCCCTTAACTCCTGTTGTGGCTATCAAGTTGGTTTTGGCAAACCCCAGCCACTCACTGATCTGGTTTTCTCCTCCACAACTTGTAAATCAGCTGCTTTGCTGTTGTGTCACAAAGCAGCCGTGTATCTGCGTGCCCTTGGGACAGGCCTCTCAGCACCAGCCCGGCGTTGCCCTTCCTCACTCTCCCCCATTTCTGCTCTGCCTGCGGTACTGCCCCTGCTCTGCTGGTCGAGGCTCCTTCTGGAGCAGAGCTTGTGGGCACAGATTTCTTCCCCTTGGGCAGGCAGCCCTGCTCACAGCCCAGGAGAGATCAGACAGGGAGGGAGAAATGTGGGATGGGGCAGTGTTCACCAGCAACACTGAAACAGAAAAACAAGCAACTTCCACACTGTCAGGGAAATGGGGGCCAGCACTGTGGCACCCGCTTTCACCTCCCCGTGCCCAGACAGAGGATGTCTCTGCAGCCTGTGTTCCCAAAGTCTCCTGTGTCCCAGAGGCGGTCATGGGACAACGAGGAACCAGCGGGGCTGCCACGGAGCTGGCAAGGACCGGCCACTGCAGATGCAGACCCTCTGCAGAGACAGACAGCTCTGGCACCGAAACTTTGAACAGATCGGCTCCCTTTCGCTGGGGAGCTGGACTCACCCGCCTGGAGCGCCCCGGAGCGCGGGGGGTTGCTGGGTGTAATGGACAGACGGGACCAGCAACTGGGATCAGAAATCGCGACTGGCCGCACGGACCAGCACCCCCAGGGGCTCTGGGATCTCCCCAGCGATGCGACGGTCCCGCCCGCTGCCCGGCAGGTCCAGGGCTCAGCCACGCTCACCACCCTTCCAGGCACCAGCCCCTGCCGCTCACCTCCAGCCCCGGCGCTGCCTCCCGACCCCAGCCGCGGCCTCGGGAAAGTCCCGGCGCGGCCCCGCCTCTCGGGGCTTCCCGCACCCGGCCCCGCCCAGGGGTCCACGGTGGGAGGGCCGAGGGACCCGCGGCGGGACGCGAAGGGCAACCCGCAGCTGCTGCCTCCGCTCGCCTGGCACTCGCCCAGCACTCGAGAGCAGAACCTGGGCCCCGGAGTCAGGGCTGTGCCCCCCGACCCGTGAGATCCCCTGCTCCCCTCCCCTCTGGACACTCCAGAGCCAGTGGCTGCCCCAGTCCTGCGCTGCAGGGAAGGACGGTCTGCCTCACCCTTGCCTGATTTTCACTTTTATTATTGTAAATCTGCTGTTCTCTCTTTATATATATATATATTTAAACATATATTAGATATAAAAGTCAGAAATGCTCCTTCTCGAACTACTTGTACTGGTGGAGTTACAGGCTGATTTTGAAAAGGGGGGCAAATAGGGAGCCCGACCTGGTCAACGCGCACAGCAGCAGCAGCAGCAGCAGCAGCTGCCCCTCCCCAGGGGCAGTGTATACACGTGTATAGATGTATGTACAAATATATGGAGATCTATACACACACACACTCACTCTCACCTCTCTCAACCCCACACCCCAGGACCCCCAGACTGGGGCTGAGCAGGACAGGCTGTCACCAGGCAGGTGCTGGGGAAGGCACCAGTGGAGAGATATATGAGCCCCAGCAGAATGGGGTGTGGGTTTCCTCTGCACCCACAGAACTGCTTCCCCTTTCTGTGCCCGTGCTCCCCTGGTGGGAGGGCTGGCAGCAGCCCACCACACCGGGACACCAGGACTAGGGTGTGCAGCCTCTCTGTCTGTGCAGCTTGGCTTGGCAGCACCATGGAGGGGACATCCACTGCTCTGCACGCACTGTGCTTACAGGACAACCCTGGTGTGACTGTTAAGTGTGGACACCCATTCCTCGACCTAGCCGACTGCCTGGGAGAATGGGAATGGTGTGTTCCAGGAGGTGATACCTGCCTCAGCAATTTTCCTCCTAGATTACAAAGTTTGGGAAAGTCATCATCTGCAGGAATGGAAGACCCTGAGCAGCGAGAGCCCTGGCTGGGAGAGTCATCACAGTCCAGCTGGGGCTGCTGGTGTCATCCTGCAGCAAAGCACTATCCCCACCCTGCGAGGCAGGCAGGAAGAGACAATCTCTGCCACCCTCACGGGAGGTGCAGGCAGACAGGCACTGCCATCATCCTCCCAAGGAAGGGAAAAGGCACTCTGGGGTTTTTGCTCCTCTGACAGTACAGCTCCTCTGACAGTGTCCTTGCTCTGCTGAGCCAACCCCTCTGGCCAGCAATCTGCCCCCTCATTAGCACACCAGGTTTGCACAGAGAGGGTAGGGTGAGACCCCAATTCCCTCAAGTCCCTTACAGAAGGGCAATCTGTATGATTGCCTCTGACAGCCCCTGACTCAGACAGGGCAACTCTGGAGCATTGGGTAGATCCGGACACCAGACTGGCATCCCCAGACCCAAGCAAGGATCCCAAATCCTGCAGACAGGGAGGGCGCAGCTCCTGCAGGGGACACTAGCTGCCAGAGGAGCCCTGGCCACTGCTCCCACCAAGAGGAGAGGGCACCGCACAACCACACGTGCACACACATGCACCCTGGGGCAGCTGGGATCTCAGAGAAATTCAGGCAGGGGAGTCACCAGCAGAGACCAGTTTGGAGTCCCTGCCGTGAGTATCCTGTGGGGTCAGGCCATGGCCAGACCATCTGCATGGCTGTGGATATGGGCCATGCTGGACATGCTGCTCTCGCCTTTGTAACTTTTGGGGGCCCGGCTGGCTTTCAGCAGGACCAGGAAGGTGTCTGTGGAGATGGCCCCAAATTCAAAGGTGAAGGTGCCATAGAAGACCAGGACATCAATGATGAACATCCACTCACACAGGGCAGCCACGTGCTGCAGCACAAAGCTCTCCTGGATGAAGAACACACCACCTGAGGGCACCTCTGTTAAGGAAAGCACAGGTAGACCACAACCACCCCATGGAGGACCACATCCCTCTGCCACTGCACACTGGGGTGGCCATGAACAGCGCCCCTCTGCAAGAAACACTATCACCCCTAAAGCCAAGAAACCCCACATGCATTTGACAGCACCAGGGGAGTCCTAGCAGGGGTGAGGCAGTGACACACATATCAGTAACTGATGGGACTGATGCCGTAGTGAGGATTTCCTGATGGGACTGGGGAAGAGGGAACTCTGGCTGCAACCCTCAGGGCAAGCTCGGTGCCCAGATCCTTCATCCTCCCCACACCCCTCACCTCTTCCTCAAGGCAGATTGACACTCTCCATCCTTCCCTGGGATGCAGTCAAAGTCGATAAAACTCATTAGCTCTCCCTCTCCTTGTTAAGGGTGTTTGGGCTGCTGCTTCTCAGCCCCACAGTACGCCACCCCTCCGTGCTTCGGGCTGGCTCACCCCAGAGCAAGGACCTGCTCCCTCTCCTCCAGGTCCTACTGCTGCCAGAACTTCTGCTTCTCTCATCCCCACTCTAAGGGAAGCTACTGCCAGAGCCACACAGCTAACAGAAGGCAGGTACGCTCAGGTGAGGCCTTGGATAGCCCCCTGCCCTCTGTAAGCAAGACAAAGATCTGAGAAAGCTAGAGGCAGGGCCCTGACATACAGAGCTTCTGTTCAGACCTCCCATCCCATCAAGAGACATCCCAGCCCTTTCCCCACACCATTCCCACCATAGCTAGCTGCTTTCCCACTTCTAGCCCCTAGTACTTGCAGAGCAGCACAGCCACAGCAGACGGCCACCAGTCCTATCTCCCTTGTCCTTACATGCCCTGCTTAACTGTCCTACCTGGCACAGCCCCATGGTACTCCTGCTCTTCCCAGCTCCCCACCTGCTTCCTGACCTGCCTGCCTGCTGCAGTGACAGAGCTGGACCCTCAGGCACATCCCAGACCCACCAGCACACCCTTGCAATGCTCACCCCAGCCAATCCATTTGGGACCAGGGGACACCACGTGCTTTTTTAAGCTTCCTGCTCAATAACCTTGTTTTCCAGTTTGTCCCTTAACCTCAGTCCCAAATGAGCCCCAGCCTCTCATGCCACTCTCTTGGGACCATTCTTCCAGCCCCATTCCACCTGTTGCCATGCCCTCCCACCCCAGTGTGATGTTTGCAGACTCCAGTGCTGCCCTCAGGCACTCCTTTGTCTCATGAACAGGTTGGCCAGTGGGTGCCAGTGAGTGCCTGCCTGGCACCTGCACAGAGCACCTTTCTACTCAGCTTCAGTCATAGGGGAAACTCAGACAGACTTTGCATTGCCGAGGGCTCAAAATACCTTTGCCTCATTAAAAAAACCAAACAATCAACTGGTCCTTCCACTCTGCAAGGTGTGGAGCTGGAGTCTGCAGGGGTGATGGGGTAGCTGCAGCAGGCAGGGCAGGGCTGGTTTGGGGCAACCCAGTGCCCCAAGAGACACCCACCAGCATCTCTTCCCCATCTTGGTCCCTGGCCAGCCCTGATATTGGCGCTCCTCCAGCCTACCCCTGTGGTGAGCTGCCCCATCTCAGCCCTCTGCCCAGGCTTTGCTGCCAGACCCAAGGATGGAGGATGGGGGCAACACATAACCTATGATGACCACCTTTCCCCAGCCCATTCCAATCTCCTTCCCACACCCTTCAGAAGGATACTGAAGATAAGAGTGAGGAAGGCCACAGTGGTGAGGATGCTACGCAAATGGCCGGTCCAGTACTGCCCACGGGTTTTGGCCATCCGGTAGGTGAGGACGGACTGGAGCAGCAGGAACAGCATGCTGGTGGGAAAGGCCACACCTGCCCCGATGTAGTGTAACACCTTGGCATGATCCACCTGCAGGGAAGAGACCAATGGTGCCAGCACTCTGGGACACTCCTCTGGTATGACTGTGCCAGGGGGTGGGCTGGTGCCCAGGCAGAGGTGCAGGCAATGCCAGGAGTGGGACTGGGCAGCTTGCCCCAGCCTGACTCTTGGCTGAAGAGCAGATTTGGACTCACTGGCTGCTGCTGAGACCTCAAAGTACTTCTTTATCTTTCAACTATGTGTTAGTAGCTCCTAAGCCCTTTGGGCCAACAGCCTTTCGGTGCCTGAGGGCAGAGGCTGCCCTCTGCTCCAGGCAGCACGTGGGGCTGCCTGCACCCCCTTAAAGGAGTCACAGCCCTGCCTTCAGCAGAGCCACTGAGCTGCAGCCAGGGCGCAGGGGGGATCGGGGCCAGCAAAGCTGCTCACAGGGGGATGGTGCTGGCAGCAGCCTCCTGCCAAGTGAAAGGACTAGCCACCACAGGCAGAGGGCAGGCAGCTGCTGGAGCCACTAGTGCCTGGCAGCACAGGCATGGGGGAAGTGCTGCCAGCTGCCGCCAAGCCCTGGACCGCTCTGGAGTGCAGGCTCTGCCCAGACATGTTTCCTGGCGTTGCCCCCCCGCTCAACAAGCACCCACAGTGGGATGGCCAAGCTGCAGGAGCATCAGCAGCTTGGCTAGGGCTCCTCTGCCTAGCTGGCACATCACTGCCCATGCGGGCCATGGCCCATGGAGGGGACAGGCCATGCAGAGAGTCTCAGATAAGGGTTCAGCCAAAGATGTACCTGAAACTAGGCACACACAAGCAAAGAGGACTTCCCAGCACCTGGGGAAGCACAGTGCCCAGAGGAGGTGAAGGAGTGTGTGAGCAGCAGGGCTGGAACAGCATCATCACCCCAAATCCTATGCTGTCAACAGCTGCCACTGCCCTGCTCCAGCCAAAGCATCCTCAAGATCCTTCCTGAGGAGATGTCTTACCTGGAAGTTACCGACCATGGTGAGACCAGCAGCACAAACCCAGCCAGTGGCCAGTCCCAGAGTGTTGAGGAGGGATGGCCCAAGGCACTCCAGGACATGGGCATAGCGTAGCAGCCCCACCAGGATGACTGAGGGAGGGAGACACAGTCCGATCACACACCATCATCTGCAGCTCCCTACTACCCGCCCTTGACCGCCCTGATGCAGGTTGAGCTCCACAGGGCACTGTGCTCCCAGACCCGCTCCCTTGGCAGTGGGCACTTACCCATGAAGGAGCCCAGGCTGCAGATGAGGCTGAAGAAGCAGCTTTCAGGAGGCAGGGTACCACACTTGCTGTGGGGACAAAGCAAGGCCCAGGGAGCCCTCAGCCAGGGGGCACTGAGTTGTAGCACTTGCTCCCTCTCTCCAAAACATGCTCTTGGGTTGCCCCAGAAGCTCTTGGAACAGCTCTGACCCCCATCCAGCCCCACACTCCCACCCCAGCACTGCTCACCTGACAAGGGGAATGTGGTCCAGTGTGCAGCAGGAGCCAGGGCCATCCATGCCGCACGACTGGTTGTAATTCCTGCAGGAAGCAAAGAGGTGGGCTGGGAGAGCTGAGCTGATGCCCAGGACCCTCCTGGCACAGGCCCTCCAAGGACAGCAGAGTTGCTCCTTAGTAAGTGCAGCCTCCAGGGAGTGACCCATTGCAGGGTTCTCTAGGAGCATCATGCCTGAATTTCCACAGCGTGGCCTCTGCTGTCCACTTGCAGACCTCCATGCAAGGGGGAGGCCACTGAGGGGTAGGGGCTGCACAGGCCATGGTGCTGAGCTCAGGGGCCTCTTGCAGCCCCATGTTCGAAGCAGGAGCACCCATGTATCAGACCAGTCGCACACATCCCTGGAGTGGGAGTGTGAATGGAGCCAGGCACAAAGGTACTGGCAGCTCTAGGCTTGCATGGGATGGGCGGGAACCTTGAGCTGAGGGGGAAATGGTCCCCACAGTCACAACCACCCCAGGGCAGAGCCAGCTGCTTGAGAGGAGAAGGTGGGCATAGTCTCCTGTGGGGGCTGGAAGCTGCCTGAGGGGACATGATAGGAGACTCCAGGCTGCCTGAGGGAGCCTGGCACAGCCCTGACACAGTGGCAGTGCAACCCTTGGGAACATTAGAAACGTACAGTGCTGCTGGGCTGGGGCAGGGCTCTGCCATCGCAGAGCCTTGGAAATGCTTCCTGCAGCCACAGAGCCCAGGAGTCCTTATCAGTCTGAGACACCTTCCTGTAGCACAGCTGCTGCCTGCAACCAGAACCACATCCCCCACCACGGCAATACGTGCCCCGTCACCTTCCCATCTCTCCTGGGAGCTGGCACACACTTGCAGCATGTCATTGCTGCAGCATCACCCAGGCACCCGGCAACTCTGCCTGGCACCTACTACCTCTGCCTGTCATGGCCAAGCAGGGCCCTAACCCCACCCCACAGCCAAGGCGCTCAAAGCCTTGTGCCTCAAAGGGTCCCCTCTGACACCTCCAGCCCCACTGTGGGGAGCAGGGCCATGGGGGCTCAGTGCTGCCCTGTCCCAGGCCAACAACCAGGCAGCCGCCTAAGCTGCTCAGCAAGCGCACAGTTAAAAATGCCTTTTTAGAAAGGACTGGGCTGGGCTCTGCTGTTTTTTCAGTCTCCTCCTTTACTAGTGGCTTTGTTTTCAAAGCGTGAAGCCCTGGTGAGGCATGGAGCCCCACAACCTCCTCAAGGGCTGCTCTTAGGACCGTGTTTGGTTTGGGAGGATTTTTTTATTATTATTTTGTTTGAAGCGAGCAGCCCGAGGCCAGGAAGCATTATTCATCATTAAGGGCTGGCTGTGCAGGGAGACAGCCCGACACACACATTCTTCCCAGGGCAGAATCAGCCATCAGGCAGGAAATGGCAGTGGGGATTTTTTTCCCCTTCTCCTTCAAATACTCCGGCAAGAAGTAAACTAACACGGATTTTTTCTGGGCATGTTTTTAAGGAGACATAACAAACCAAAAACTGTGCAGAAGTTGCCAAGAGAGCAAACTTTTTTTTCCCCAGCCCTTGTCTCTCCCACAGCTCGTCCCCACCTCTGGGCTGCTACAGGCAGCTGTGCCCACAGGGTGGCCAGGTGTCCTGCCCCCTGGCACTGCTAGATATAGCCTCAAACAAGCCAGCCTCAAACTTTTCCATGGAGACACACGGCCGTCTGTAATTCACTGACCACTTATTTTCATACTTTCTCCATGCTGTGTGTTTTCAGTGGTTTCCTTCTCCTCTCCCTGCCTGGTTTCCAGCAGGGCTGAACTGTTCACCAGAGCAGCCGTAACCACAGGCAAGCCTGGGTGGGGAAGGGAGGGCTGATCTGGGTAGCCCTGTTTGGCCCTGGCATCCTTACTGCTTTGCAAACTCAGAACCCAGTCCTGCCAACAGTTAGTCCCCAAGCAGCTCTGTTCCCAAAAGGCACCCGGGGGCCAGACAGACACACATGCATCCCATCACTGTTACCACCACATCTGCTGGGGGAAAAATTGGCTCTGTATGCTCTTTAATACTTCCACCTCTCCTGCCATCTTCAGCCCCCTCCCAGGGCTAGCCTGGGATCCCCCTTTCAGCATAATGATGGTCCAAAGGAGGGCCTCAGCTACCTGGTAGTCCAGCACAGCATGGCACAGTTCATGCAGGATGGGTTTGAAGGAGGACCCAGCATAACAGGATCTTTAACTGAGCAGGTCCATGGCAAAGGGCCCCTGCAGCCCCCCAGGCCTTACCAGTTGTGGACGGGGCAGATGTGGTTGTTGGAGAGTGCCATGGCGTACCTGGGGTGGGGGAGACAACAACAAGGATTACTGTGGCCACCTGCTTTGTCACAGCCCTGCTCTTGACACCAGCCCTAGGGACTAGATGCAGGAGTGGGGTAGCTCTTGCTACCTGTGACATCTCCTGCCTTTACAAAGCAGGAAAGAGAAAATCATGTGCTTGAGTGCAGCCCACACTCCAGGGAGCTCCTGCTGCTAGGACCATGGCCCCCTGCCCAGTACCTACATCTCTGCTGAGTTCCATGTAGCTGCTCCTACATGGCCTCTTCCCCACCGTGTTGCCATACTCTCCAGCCTCTGGGAGATGCTCTACTGCAGAACCCACACCCTGGCAGTGGGTTTCTCTACAGCTGTGTGGAGTGTGACCCAAGGGCCACAGGGGTCCTGGGTTCCCACAGCCCCGGGCTGGCCAACACTCAAAGCTAAAAGAAGTCTGGAGAAGTAGCCAGTGTGTTGGCAGGGTACTTTGAACAGCTCAGTTCCACCGAGTATTTCACTGTAGAGTCGCCCTAGTCAGTGTAATGAGGGGTTCATGACATGCACCCCACTCAGTTCCAGAGGAATTTTGGCTCCATGTCTCCCCTGGCCAGTGAGGAGCCCTCCATGCCGGCAGCTAGAGCAGCAGGCAGCATCACGCCATTCAAATCACCATAAACAGCTTAGGTTAAATATAGGCCCCAACGCAGGTAAGAAAGCCCCTCTCCCATCTAAGTAGCTACGTAACAGTTGGGCTGAAAAAAGGATGATCCTGGCAGAGAGGCCCTAGAGCAAAAAGCAGGACTGTTGGGGGCAACCAAGGGGAAGCACTGCCCACCCCAAGGGGCATCCACCAACAGCTTCAGCTCCCACTGCAGATCCCTCACCCAGGCATTTCACAGCAGGGGTCTCCCCCAAGCACCCAGTCCTCATCCCTCTGTGTCCTACTGAGAGGGGGGAAATAAGCAGGAGGAGGCACAAAAGGCATTGCCCTACCCCAGCAGGATGTGCCCCACCTGCACAGTCCTCCCTCACAGCTCTGCATCCCAGGCAGGGCAGGAGGGACCCTGTAAGGGCTTTATGCCCCCACGTGCAACTGCCGGGCCTCACCCTGCTACTGCTCTGACAAACGACACAGTGTCCCTCAGGTGGCTGCAGGACACGTTTGGGGCCAGAAAAGCAGCTCAAGACATCCTCCTCCCAGGGCAGCTCTGGCTGTAATGACCACAAGCAGCATCTCCCAACTGCGCTGCTCTGGGCTGGAACAGTATCTGTTCCACAGGATCCCCCACAGAAGACAGCCAGGGCTTTGTGAAACATTCAGCAGCAAAACTTGAAGCACGTGTCTCCTGCACTAGGGTCAGCATTTGGCTTTGTCGTGAAGGACAACAGGAGACACCACAGGGTGAAGAGCTCAGAGGAACCTGCATGGTATGGGGTGTTTGCTCTATTCTGCATCCGACAAAGTCCCACCACCCCTGCAGGAGCAGGTGTGCTGACAGACCAGGGAAGGACGGCCCTATGTGACCAGCTGAGATCCCAGGGTCAAAGCCCAGGGAAAGGACTGGCAGGGTGGGCTAGTGCTGCTCGCCCGGGTGACACAGCCTCTGCCTCCATACAAAAGTCAAATCCATCCAGATGCCACCTAGGATGAGCGTCCCTGTGCTGGTTGCAGCCCTGGTGTCACCGGTCCCGGAGCCACTCCATGCCACCTAAGCATGAGCTGCCCTCATGCCTGAACAGGGCCGTGTGCTCGCCAGGGGTTTGAGGGCACGAGGTCAGGAGATTGATGCCAGCAGTGATCACGTTGGGTGCCATGTGGGGGCACAGAGCGTGCAGAGGGGACCCGACACAATGTGGGTCAAACAGAACCACGCAGCATCCCTCCCCGCAGCCCGAGGGCCCCGTCCCGTTCGGCCACACTCACACGATCCACATGCCGGTGATGGTGAAGGCGGGTAGCGTGACGGGCAGGATGGCCCAGACCGGCATCCTGGGGCCAGGCATATCCCGCCGGGCTATGGGCGAGCGGGGCCGCCGGCAGAGCCTCCCCGCCACCACCTACTGCTGCCGGGCCGCCGCCGGGCCGCGCTCCCCATGCGCGGCCGGGGCCGGGGCCGAGCCGAGCCGGGACAGCCCCTGGCAGCGCCCGCCCCGTCCGAAACGGGACGGGATCGAGGCGGGACCGGCCCGCCCCGGGCGACACGTGGCAGCAGCGGCCCGGAAGCGGCCGGTGGAGGGAGAGGGGCTGGAGCTCTCGCCAGCGCTGGGATCGCGCGAACTGCAGCCGGTGGAGGGACCGGAGGGCAAACACTCCCCGGAGCTGCCTCTGCCTGGGCTGAACGGGACAGAAGCGGCTGGGGATCCCCCAGCCTCGGGTGATACTGTCGTTGCCCGAAACACCCTCCTTGCTTCCGTGTCCAGCAAGCGGAGCCAAAGGGTGCTGCTGCAGCGTTGAAGACCCTGCTCAGTCCTCCCTTCCTTGTGAGACAAGGGTGCGCATGGGCTTAGCAACGCCCTCCTGAGGGCAAGGCCCTTTTGTGCCCCTGCACTGTCCCATCCTGCTCTCCCCCTCCGCAGCAAACCTGCTTGCACTGTCCCGAGCCACTCAGCCTGATCCGTTTGCGCCGGCACTTTCTACAAACTGCAAGAGTAACGATAAAGTTTGGCATGCATCCATCAGCTCTGCTGCCCTGAGAAATTTCTGTTTGCCTTAACTGGAAAACTCGAGGAGGAAGCACAACTTCCCCCTGCAGAGCAGCCCACAAAAGCCCTGTCGGTACAGCTCGTACTCAGCCATAAACCACCCTCCCCTCAGCTGCTTTTGGGGGTGTGTTTGCAAGTCTCAAAATATTCAGCGTAGTCAAGGGGTGCCCTTGGCCCCAGAGCGTCTGGTGCTTACAAAGCATTCACCTTCCAGTGCCTTCTGCAGAGAAGAGCTGCTGGGTTAGTGCTCTGGCCTTTGTGAGATACCACCTCACCAGGGCCAGGGTGCAGGTTATGCAACTGCAGTAGTAGTATTGCATACTGGGACTTGTAGTCTTACGAGATTTGTCTTTCTACCCCTTAGATTGCACTCCAGACAGCCTTCTGGCACGGTGCTAGATACTTTAGTCTCTGTAACAGGCACATTACTCCTGGCTGGCATTTCTGGGAGCAAGAGTAACTTCTAAAGGGCCAGCTGTCACAGAAGTCTTTCTGACTGACCGGGTCTTCTGAATATGCTCAAATTCCGCGTAAAACATAATCTACAACAAGGATTGTTTCAGTTCCACGAGTTTTAGTGTTAAATTTGTGTCTTACAGGCAGGGGTTATCTTTCCATAGAGCTTTCATCCACTAGGAAGGTTCACATGGATGAGGAAAACACCAGCTCTGCAGTAAGCCATCCTACTGCTGTACATTAAACCTCACTACTCACTTCTGTGCAGTTCCAGTGGTGAAAGTTATTGATGTAAATGGGAACTGAGGAGCTATGCCAATCCAAACTATGGTGATGTCCGTCCAGCCTCCTCTTGAAGACAGTGAGTCACACCTGTAAAACTCAAGAAAAAGGTCCAAAACTGGAAAAAGCACACACTAGGATAAACGTGAGGGCAGCATTGTGAATACTGCTGCTCACCAACTGCCACTGTCTTTTATGTAATTTAATTTAGAAGTGTTGAACTCATCGATAAAAAGATATGTCACAGTGCATAGTGTACACTCTGTCAGTTGATTCTGATGTCCTTTTGAGTCACTTTCACAGTTGCATTTCTCTAACACATGAAACCTTGCTTTATTGCAAAATACAAAGAACACTGAAATACATTTTTCCTGGTTTTTTAGTCCATTCCTATTTACAGTGTCGTGAAAACTATTTAAAGTGCAATTGTTTGTCTTCCCTGCTGACATTCTTTCCATTCCGCTCCTGCTTCCCGCAGTTTCCTCATGTGTCTTTTGCTTTGCATGGTGATTGTCTGAAGTAAGATGTAACACTGTCAGTAGAATCTTGGCTTGCAAACCCAGTTTAAAACAGTATCCCCCAGACAACTGTCTGAAGGCAGAGGGGGAAAAAAGGGGCTTTGCCATTAGCTGACACCACTCCAAAAAGTCAAAAGACTGTCTGGGGATCAGAGGGCAGCAGTAGTGCTGACATCAAGACACTCGACAATTGAGCAATGGTTTACAAAGAGTTAATCATCTCAAGGTTTCAGTGCACATTTTGGAGGCAGGGCAGAAAAACAGAGCTGTAAACACAAGTGGAAGCACTGAAACACAAGACAGAGGTGGGCTGGATAGAGAAGGGCCTTGGGCAGACTAAGATTCAAACAAGTGAAAATACCTAAGGGCTGGAAGGAAACAATCTGGAAGTCGTGGACGGAGAATAGAAGGCTGCAACAGTGAAAATGGTGGAAGTGGGCTATGGGAACCAGTATCTATCGATGGGACTTTTCAAGTAGGCACACTAGTCTTACATTATGCAATATTTAAGACCCTTGCAATTCAAACAAACTGTAAGTTTTCAAATCCCTTATCAAGCCTGTAGAAGTCTCTTGGAATCCTCGCAACAGGGAATGCATTGCTGCCTCTTGCAGATCTAAGGACACTGTGGCACTGTGTGGATCTTGCCACAAGACAAAGTAGAAAATACGAGGAGTGTGGTTTTCCACATAACTGTCAAGCATTAGCCATCACAGAACCCAGCATTTCTCTGGCTCTCTCCAAGTCTCAGTTCTCATCAGAAAGAGTCTTCCTCATCAGACAGAAAATGCTCCCTTCTCCAAAGTCAGCCAGATTGCCTCTGAGGTCTGTGTTTAGGCTGCTTGCTGAGACCAGACACCTGCTCCTCAGCCCTAGTCTTTGCCTTCAATCCTGGCACTATATGAGCGCACACCAATGTAGCATCAGAAATTTTACAGCTGACACTAAACTGTTGCCAGAAGCAAGAGCAATTTAGCTGTTATTGTTCTGATGGGAACAGTTTCTGCTTTGCTCCTTGGTAGTCAACCTCCACTGCAGCCCCTTCAAGAGATGACCATTTGTTAGGGCAACTGTCCTCGTGGTCCCCGCAGACAGGTAATACTGTTGGAGGACCCTGGTGTATCAAACCAGGGGGCTGGCAGCCAGGCACAGCACCTTCGACAAAACTCTGCTCTTCCCAAGCTCTGCGCCGCAGACCACAATAGAAAAGGAATGCAACAACAGAGCATTCATTTACAGGATGTATTTATTACACTGTAAAAATTCCATTGGATTTGTAGCAATTTACTCTATGTACACTGGTCGTACTACCACCCCCACCGCAGTTCCTCTCAGTACAGAACACACTGGGTTGGAGTCATGCCCATGCCCCTCCCAGTCACCAGCAAGATTTTCGAGGTTGGTGATATTGAGAATTTAGCCAACTAATTGAAAGAGCAAGAACAGAGACACAGCGCTTGCCAGGCAGCCAGTTCTGTTCCGGGCATGAGAGGGTGGAAGAGCAGGACATCCTTGCTACTAAAGGCAGAAGCACAAGAATGACTACCAAGGCCTCAGCTGCAGAGGTGCTCTAGACAGAGGAGGAGGAGGAGGTGGGCTCCCAATAACCAGAAGATGCAGAACGGTGCTATCATTGCAGAGCTTCCAAGAGAAAGCAGACTTGATGGGCATCTGTCAGCAGGTGCCACACATCCCCACATTTTCACTAGTTGCAGAGCACACTCTAGAGAATGCTCTCCTAAGGAATGTGGCTGAACACCAAGAGGTCAATGCAGCAGTGGCGCACAACACAACACTGCTGTGCACCTCAAACAAGTGGCTCCCAATGGCTACGGTGCTCTGCATGATCTTCTCATGCTCAACTAGGCAGATTCTTCTGAATTTGCCCATCTATATTTGTCATAGGACAAAACGGAGTGCTGCCCCTAACAGGCTCCCCTGCTCCCTGTCTGGCACAGAGACTGCTGTGATCTGTATTGCAGAAGGAAAGCATGTGGTTACAGCAAACAAGAAGCCCTACATAGCAAGCTGGGAGCTGCACTGTAAGCAATCCACATTTCTACACAAAATTCTCAACCTGCTGAACCCAGGCATGCCCAGAGCCCAAACAAAGCAGTGTGACCAGAAGCACAGGCAGGAAAGCTAGGAAATGGCCGGGGAATTGTCCAAGTACTGGACTGATAATCTGAGAGGCAGTCTGTGCTGCAGCCCCCCACTCTGGTGTGACATCAAAGAGTTTTCCCTCCTCACCAGATGAACTGGTGGCAACTTGGTCCCAGGCTGCTGGGTGTGGGCTTTTGCCTGGCCCCTGAGATTGTGAAAGCAGGAAGGAGACTGGTCAGTGGAACCGGGCACCCCTCCAAGAAGACAGGGATTTCTAGGCAGATTTCTAGGTGGTTGCCACAAGAAGGGAGAACGTGATGTGCTCCAGCCAGGGGGATTGTGGCAGCAGCCCTTCTGCTCAGGTTAGCATCATCATCTAAAACAAACATACCTGCTACCAGAGAACATTTGGCCAGCATCGTCCACCCACAGGGCTTCCTCAGCAGGCAGTTCTCAGACACCCTCAAACTAATTGACTTCAGAGGTTGTCATGGGGTCAGTAGGCCGTGGAGTAGCTAAGAGGGGAACAGGAGAGGTGGCCTCAATTAGGGCTGGGTTGAGAATGATTGGCAGAGTCATAGGTGGCACCCCAACCTGCAGGGGAGAGGCAAGAGGCTGCAGGATGAGTGGTGGCTGTGCTGTTGTAGGAGGTATGTCTGTAACAGGACTTGTCTTTGTTGGAGCCGATACTGGGAAAGGAGAGGCAGAGGTGTTGATGGTAGGTGAGGCGGATGCAGTGGCTCTCTCAGACTCTGGAAAAAGGAAGAGATAAAACACATCCTTACACAGGCCCTGACAAAGTCACTTTTCAGTTCAAAACTAAGCAGGGCCAAAGATCAATTTGGGCAATTTCAGACTTGACCCTTCCACATGTTGTCATACAAAGGCCCTGAGGAACAGGTGCTGCTCACAGGCATTCTGCCTCAACCTATGCCAAACTCCAATACCTCAGCAAGAAGGCCACATCCTATCAATTTGGAAGCACAACAGTTCCACATTACTAGAGGCCTGACTGCTGTAGATCATGCTGAATCAAGGAAAAGTCAATCCACATATATCACTGTTCTGGCAAGATGATTCCAGAAAGAAACAAAGAGAAAACTGGACTCACCACTGGCACCCAGTTCACATGGCTTCTCCAAAGGAGCCAGGGGGATGGCTGGTCTCAAATCTCCCACAGGAGAAGGGGGCAGGGCAGACACTGTTGATTTCTGATGCTGCTGCTCCATTGGTATGCTGGGGACAGGATCTAAGAAAACAAAACACCCACACATCAGTTTGCTCACTCCTTTTGCTGACCCTCAGTTTGTTCTTGTGCCAAGCTCCCACTGCTTCTTGCACCTATCATTTCATTAGCATCCAGGCACTATGGCAACTTGGCACTGGACAAGACGCAAGCACTAGGTCCAAGATCTATGTCTCAGGATTTCTCAGCCCTTTATACCTTGGATGACTGTCTGTTTGAAAAGCTCATCTCGCAGTCTCGGTAAGAAACAATCGATTCGTTCCCAGGTGATCTCCCAGAGATCTGAGTATCCTGTCCGTGAATCAGCACTGTGGAATATCCCGGCTGTATCCATTACGAGCAGCATATTCTTCAGAGACTCTGGGATGGCCTCCAACTGTAATCAGAGATAATCCTCAGGATGCAGAGAATGGACATAGAGCAACAATCAAAAGTCCAAAAGAAGCTGATGGGCTGCCTTGGAAACAGAAGCCAAGGGGAGACACCAAGGAACAAAATGGTTTTGGAAGGCTTACAAAATTAAAAAACCTCCCATCTTTCAAGTTTAGAAGGTTAAAACTGTTGAATGGTTGTTCTCAAAGCATGCAGCATCACTTCCAGCATCTTACCAGTAGGTCACTGGAGCCAGCATGCATGTATTTGTCCATAAAGTCCAGAATTGTCAGCCACAGGGCAGCAAAGGTGGTCAGTGAGAGCAGTGGGGAGAGATGCTGTAGGAAGACCTAGGAAAAAAAAAAAAAAATCAATACAATTGCTGTCAACAGGTAGTATCAGGGCTGCTGCTTAAAGCCTGACAATGCCGGTCTTGCAAATCTGGAGTTCTACCGCTTTGTGTCAGGCTAGGAGCATGCAGAAGCCCAGCCTGAGGGTGCCAGAGACTTCCAGTCTTCTAAGCTACAGAATAGCAGAGTGGATCTTGTCTCCTTTGCATGAGGTCACCACAGTGCGCATCACCATGTTTTCCAGACTGTCTTAAGGTTCAACACTATAAGCTTGTGACACGCATAATTTCACCACTAGAATAAACTGTCTTCAACTACATCTGTCTGGATTTCTCTCCATCCTTCATAAAGTCAGAGACTCCAGCCTGACAACTATTCCACAGGCCAGGACCATAGAGACAGTTCTGGAAAGAAGGCACGTCCCTGCAGCAGAAGGTTGTGAAGAAGCCCAGCACTGAAGACAGTCAAGCTAGCAGACTGACACTTATCTGGCTTATCTGGCTCAGAGATGCTGAGAAGCTAATAGAGCAAACAGTTTGGTTTTCTTGAGGCACATAGTTTCCCAAGCTTTCCAGTAGCAGAAGCACGCTCACACCTTGGAGAGTAGCGTTGAAGCTCTCATCCTAGTTTCTTCCATACCACCAACGTCAGCTGGGCTGATATTCTCGAGTAGTTTGGTTAGCAGAGGAAATAGCACCTGTTGGATCAGACACATTGATACTTCAGAGCTGAAAAATGACTGACTGCATGGATAGCCTTGCAGAAAGGAGATGGCTTTCAAGACTGGTGGTTTCTAGGAAGGGAACATGGAAGAAGCAAGAGGAAGTGGAAATGGTTCATTCATTTCAATACTCAAAAGAAGTTCTGTCAGAAGCCTAAGCAGAGAAGAACTTATCATAGGATCAAGGCAGGAAACACCAAGTCTGTTGTGGTGAACAAGCTGTTCAAGAAGACAGAGCTGAAGAAAGAGACCATTGTGGCACTCATGCACACAGGTTTGCCGTTTATAACAATGTGTTCCTACCTACATGTCTAGCCCAGCCAGGAGGTTACCTTGTTGAAGCAGGATTCCCATTCTAAAGCATCCAGGGCCTGCAGGTCATGTACTAGGAGGGCCCGCTGCAAGTAAGTGAGTGCCTGCATCCGTATCTGGCGTCGGGCATCACAGCACAGCCAGGCAATACCTGCAAGAGATGGTGGGATTCAGGGTAAAGCCCACAGGGAAAATGTCGCATCCATGTTTCCCCTGTCTAGGCTGAAAAGTCTAATGAAAATAAAACAGGGACAGAAGGAAAAAAAAAGCAGGAAAAAGATTATACTGGTCTCAGCCTACAGACTAGGAATCTACTATCAGGTCCAGGCAGCTAACTCATGCTAAAGATACCTTTCCAGATCTGATTCAGTTTCTTTTTCAGTTACAGCAGACACTAAGAACAACCTCTGCAGTTGGTTCTTGGCTCCTCAACTTTCCTGAGTGCTGCCATTATTTTGCAAGTGTTTCTGCTCACTGTCATAATAATGAGATGGCATTACCCTGCAGCAAAGGGCACCAGCAGTTGGACCACAGTGTTCGAGAATCTGCTTCGATTTTCCTCCCTGATGTCTCTAGATGGCGTTGCTCCTCTGCCCAAGAGCTGTAGATGGTGGCTGCCCTGGTGTGCAAGGTGTGCATGAGGTCCAGGAGCTGCAAGTCAAGCATCACATTAAGCAACAAAGAGAACTTACATTCTTTAAGCAACCATGTATTCTGCTCTTCCTCAAACCAATGCTAAAGGCTCACAGCTACTCAAGCCTGCTTTCTTTATGTACAGAACCACGTACAGCCACGGAGATGGTGTTAGACCCTGCCTTCCCTAAGTGGTCATCTTCAGCAAGTTTTGTCAGTTTAGTAGCTATGTCAAACCCAACTCTGAGGAACAGCATCTCGATCCTGCCAGAAGAACGAATGGAGCCTTTCTTGACATACCGCACTGAATCTTCTAGTTTCTCTAGAGGGAGAAACTCATTGATTCAGTTATACTAACCACGGCCAAGGCTCTGCAACCTCTTTTTTCGGGGGGAAGAAAAAAGAAACAATGATAAAAAAAGCATGAGGTATATGTAAAGCTCCATCAGAATAGCTCCACATGGGCAAATGACAACATTCTGGTCACTTTATCACTGACCTGAGGCCAAACAGCCTGGTGGTCAGCAAGCCTGTACATTCACACCTTTCAAGTACCAGCTGGAGAAAGAAATGACTCCCTCATGCAAATCCTCTGTTCTTGCCTCAGTCCACAGGCCTTTGCTCTCTCCAAGACTCAATTGCTCTGGCAGACTCCCCACTGATCCTACATGAACCTCACGCCTCCAAATGCCTTTTATCCACATCCATCTCACCTACTACAGGAAGACACAGCTCCAGATCCCACCTTCCTTGCTTTTCAGAATACATCTCTCTACACTGTAATTCTGCTTTTGCCTGTCCAAACTGCAGCTGTCTTCTCTCACTGAAGAGCCACACACTGCCACCAGAGCCACCGTCTGCCATCCAGTGCCCACTAGTCCAGGATGCAGCCCCTTCCCCACCCCATATAGAAGCACAGTGACTCCCCAGCAAGGCCCTGAGTATGGGAAAGGAGGAGAAATCCTTGCTATACTTACGTCCTGACTAACCTGTAAAGACACAGTGTGATAGCTGGCAGGAATGCTCTCATCCTCGTCTTCATCACTGTGTGTGTGTGCCTGGTGCTGGCTTAAGACCCGTGATCGCCGTGTGGAGCTCTCTTTCGGCTTTTTTTTTAACCGACTGGATTTACTGTCATACCTGTGGCTCTTTCCTCTTTTCTCCTGCGACTTGTAGCCTAGAAATTGAAAGGCAGCAACGTACTAGATACATGCTCCACAAAAAAATGTTCTGCCTTTCAACACACACAGCAGCCATATTTTAACATCCTCAGTAAAAGACTCCATCCTATGAAATAAGAACTACCCACTTGAAGAGATACCTAGCACCCCTCAGGAACAACCTTCAGCAGCAGCTAGTACTGCTGCCTGCCGATCAGCTCCACACTGTCCCTTTGCCTCAAAGGGAGGAACACAAATAAGGCCCATGCTGCCAGTAGGAGTTGGGACACTTTTCCTAACAGCAGACCCCTTTCTGGGGACTGGGGGCTCATTCTGTGGCAGTATACTTGGCACCTCAAAGCCCAATCCCAATAACCAAGCCAAGGGCCATCTCACCCCCATTCAAGCTCGCCTCTACAAAGATGCGGATGGTTTTGACACAGAGCTCGAAGTTCTCAGGTGTAACATGGGCAGCATCTCGCACAATGAATGACAGGGACTCGACACACTTCATCAGAGACTTTGTGTCGTGTGGGCCCAAATCCAGCCCCACAGTCAGGCTGTACTGGTTGACAAGAGGAGATGGCCCCAGTCTGCTGAGCCCAGGAGTGCATCTGGAGGTGTCAATGTCTTCTTTCCCAACCTGCAAGGCACAGCAAGAGAGTAGCATGACAAGCAGCACCACATGCACACATCAAAAGGAATTTTCTTCTGATGCCAGCTGGTAACATTTCTGTAGGATCCATTTCCTTTTCTTCCTTATCTGTCTCCAAGCTTTCTCCTCTCTATCTGCGTCTCCTCCTTCTTTTATACCATCAGTTCATCTGAGTTCTCTCTTCTTCTGTTTTATTCTTTCTCTCCCTACCACACCCTCTGCCCACAACCATGCTAGAAGCAGTCTCCCTCAGGCACTGAAAGTCCATCAGCTACTCACCATTAGCCAGCCACTGTTCACAACATCCACATCTGTCACTGAGCGATGCATCTTGCCCAGCTTCCCATGGTCTGTGTACACCTCTGAATCAGAGGTGTAGCCACGGTCCAGGTTCATGTCACTTGGATGATAGGAGGAGGAGACCTCACTGTCTGACTGAGCACCTTCAAGACAAAAGGCATGGGCTTAATATCAAAGCCAAATGAAGAACTTGGAAAAGTAGGTATAAATAAGGGAGAAGTAATCCACATTGCTCATACTGGCATCAACTAGGAACAACCAGCAGGCCCTGGAAGAAACCAGACAAGGCCTTTTCTCCTGTGAGATGAAAAGCCACTTTGACAGAAGCATGCACAGGAAGGAGCAGGAAAATACAGATTTTTTACACTCTTTCTCTTCACAGGGAAGGTGCTTTCCATTCTCTACTGCATCAGTTGTCATCCTGACCACAGATTTATAAAGGGCAGCAAGTCCAATGCTTTGATCCTGGGGGAGGAATTATGTAACACATGCTTTCAAAACTACTGGTGGTACTAGGTTCAGCCAAGACAATTCCAAAAGCACAAGATGGAATTATATTATACGACTCACACAGGGCCTCCAGAGTCACTCAGCTCCACAAAGATACTAGTAAATACTAGTAAAGTCACTAACAGCAGTGTACATGAGCATGCTCCACACCTTCACAGAATCACAGAACATTAGGGATTGGAAGGGACCTCAAAAGTCCAATCCTCCTGCACAGCAGGATCACCTAGACCAAGTCGCACAGGGAACACATCCAGGTGGGTTTTAAACATCTCCAGAGAAAGAGACTCCACAACCTCCCTGGGCAGCCTGTTCCAGTGCTCCATCACCCTCACTGTGAAGTTCCTTCTCACATTCATATGGAACCTCCTATGTTCCAGCTTACACCCACTGCCTTCACACTTGTTTGTTGGAAATAAGTTGTGTAATAGATGGCAGTGGCCGTTTATTCTCTTCTCATTCAGAAAGTACCAGAATGTTAAATAAGCAAAGAAATTTTCTGGACAGCTTGAAATAACTTTATAAGAGAGGTGACAATAATTTGACATGAAGTACTTTGTATAAAATACGTTCAATTGCAAAATAGCCTTTATTCCAGTGTAATCCAGTGGCTCAACAAAGGACTACAAAGTAATTTTACTCTCCCTGGATAAAAGCATGCGCTATTCCTGCCGAAGTGAGTTTCATCCTCTTCAACTCGCTGATAGCATGTCAGGAAAGCATTGTCCTTTGATAGGAAGAAGAGGACAGTGTGATATTGTCAGTCCCTTACAAGGTTACAGAGCTTTTGGCCCCTGCTTTCCCAAGTCTGTGGTATTTTAACATCAAATGCTTTCACAGCTTCATGGTAAAGGACTTACTACGTTAGATAATGATCCTGACATTTTCCGAAACACAAGTGTCAGTACGTTTATCTTTCTGTAAGCTTTCTGGAAGAACTGACATTTTTCTCTCACTTCTGCAAAGTTCTGTGCAGGGCTGTACACAAACTGGCTTTTGAAAGCTGAGCGCAGTCTGGAAACAGCATTTAAAAAGAGACCCAAAATGACAAAATCCAGACAGAAAGGCGTGACAGAATACAGGTGATTGAGCAAAACTTACTTTATCATCAGGCTTTTGAGGTCCCGATCTTCACCTTCTTGTAAATCATATTTGCTTGTTAGAGACAGTGATATCTCTGTTTTTGCAAGCTGATTCAGGGTGCTTTCCCTGTTGGGGTCATTGGGATCAACAGCTCCTTCCCCTGTGAGGAAATACATTTTGCTTCAAGTTTGCCAGCTTTCTCATGATTCAATGCATTAAGCAAACAAGCGTCTAGGTAAGTCAGCATAAATCAGAAGTATTAAGTTTATTAAACAGCACACCAGATTCTACCAGTTAGCAGCAGGATTTTTTTTTTTTTATACTGATCAAAATCATAAGACAGCAGTTTATAAACTCAGAGAGAATATTTTGGAAATGCTAGCAATTCCTGCCTTCAGGTTACCAGCATGGGAGAGTTCCATGTCCTCCTAAGAATATAAATAATTTAACATCCTTTGCAGTTATAGTAAAAATGAAAGGGTAGCACCTACGTTAACATGCTGTTCACCTGGAAGCTGGTATTATCCATGACATTGTACCTACTTTCTAAACAGATCACATATCGACTACAGTTAAGGCAAATGAATTATATTTATTACTTACAAGTTTATAATAAAAGTGCATATTTAAAAAAAACTTGAGTTTTATTTATTAGATAAATATCAAAATAAAAAACCCCACTGGTTTAAGTATTTGCTGTGAAAGTATTTTTATCAAGTTCCTATTTAATCCTGCCCCTGTAATGAAGTTAACCATAAAGACAAAAGCATAGCGTACCAAGAAAAGATTCAATGTCAGGAACAGGTCCCAGCCCTTCCAGCAATTCGTTCAGGAGATCATTTGGCTCAGTAGCGATGGCATCCTGGTGTTCTAACAGTAGCTATAAACCAATGTAAGTGAAATAATAACAAAAACCCCAACAGCAGACCCACCCACCCACCTCCT
>JAOXOE010000632.1:10993148-11019514 GCA_028565055.1 Phoeniculus purpureus | reverse complement strand
CAGGCTCTGCTCAGTGTCATCTAATGATAGGACAAGGGGCAGTGGGTGTAAGCTGGAACAGAGGAGGTTCCACATCAGTATGAGAAGGAATTTCTTCATGGAGAGGATGACAGGCTGCCTACAGAGGTTGTGGAGTCTCCTTCTTTGGAGAAGTTTAAAACGCAGCTGGACATGTTCCTGTGTGACTTGATTCTGTGATAATCACGTTTGATTGGATTTATCTCAGGCTTTTATCTTAAACATTTCCTTCATAAGGAAGAAAAAAAATGTGATGGAGCCTTTGTAGAATCTGCAATGCCACAAGGCAATTCCATTAGGAATGGCTGACCACTTAACTCTCTCATGAGTTAATAGTCTCAAGCCATAGATTTAAAAAAGGTTAAAAACAGGTTCTTCAACCTAACTATTGAGGACATTTTTCAATGGCAAAATTCTATGTTAGAACAAAATCTAGTAGATAATTTAATGGAAGATGACTCCATCAAGGTATGATTGACAGAGAAATACAACTTGTCAGAATCTCTTGAGGCCCAATTTACTGAGCTGAAAGAACGGAACAAGAAGCGTGGAAGCTGATGCTTTCCTTCACCTTCTTCCCTAAGCAATTGCATTGGGTACTATTAGACAAGGGACTGGGCACGACAAGCTTTACATCTGATTATGGCTGCTGGTCTAGACTTTTAATATTTGGCTGGTTAGGGTGCATATGGTGTCTTCTAGATTTCTTGCTAATTTGAAAATCATTTTAAAAAATTTTCTAACAGGGCTGTACATTTAAAATCCAATCTACCACCTACAGTATCACGTAACTCTGAAAATCCTTTTTGCGTGAGGACAGTTGTAATGAAGGTAATTTGGGGCCATTTTTCCTATCACAGTTCACACTGAGGAGTCATTTACTTCCTGAGCAATTTAATTCGTTCAGATAATTCTCCTTTTGGTAGTGATACTGTACTCAACACGTCTATTTGTTTTTAAATTACCAGCACTGTACTTCTCTAAATTTTCCTGATATAAACCTGTGATCTGTGTAGTACTTTTTATGCAGAAGGAAAAGTGAATCAGTCACTTCATACAACCTGATCGTTAAAAAGATGAATACTTCTGTAAAACATATTGATTAAAATCACAATCCAGTAGCAATTGGAAATTTATGCTTCTACAGCTGAGAAGTGCTGTAGACATAGAAATTACTATTTTTTAAAGCTGTTTGAACACTCATTGAAGAAAAAAGAACTCCTGTTGACTTTTGCCTACTCTGAAACAAAAACCTAGCTCTAGACTCTTGTATGCTGGCTAGTGGAGTGGTTCTCTGTGAGAACTGTTGCTTAACAAAGCTTTAGTCCCTGACCTTTTTAATCATACAATGTTATATGCCAAATCTTTCTGTGGTTAATATTTTTCTTTTCTGCCTACAGCTTTTAATTGCAAGATTACTGGCATTAGTTCAAGAGCTGTGCATCAAGTAGCGTTCTTTTTTGTTGCAGTTTTGATTTGCCTAGAAAATAAAAATGTTAGCAACCATTCAGGATTAGTAATAATAGAATCCAGACTATTGACGTTAAAAACAGTGGAAAAGCTATCGAGTTTTGTGTGTTGGAGAATTACACAATGCTGCAAAAACCGCTGTCTTTGGAGCAGAAAAAACAATTGAGAAAGACATCAACTGAAAAGGAGAAAAAAGATAAGAATCATAGAATCATAGGATGTCCCTACACAGGGACAACTCTACCTAGCTCAGGTAGCTCAGAGCCTTCAACAAGCCAGACCTTAAATGACTCCAGGGATGGGGCCCCCACCACCTCCCAGCGCAGCCCATTCCAGCCATCAACCACCCTCAAATTAAAGAACTTCTTTCTAATACCCAGCCTAGATCTATCCTTTCCCAGCTTGAACCCATCACTCCATTCCTATCCGTACAAACCCTCTTGGAAAGATCTTCCCCTGCCTTCATGTAGGCCCCCCTCAGGTACTGGAAGGTCAAAAGAGAGTGCCCCTTGGAGCCCTCTTTTCTCCAGTCTGAACAGCCCCAACTCTCTCAGCTTGTCGTCATATGAGAAATCTTCCATGCCCCTGATCATTTTAGTGGCCCTTCTATAGACACACTGTGATTTGATTTCTTTTCCTGTGAATTGCTCCTGTGCCTTAACCTTTCTGCTCTGTAAAATAACAATCAAAAACTACGTTGGCTAATTACGAAGGGTCTTCTATTTCACCTTCATTCAGATGTAATGATTCTGTGACTTATCTAATGATTTCTGTCAATCTTCACATAAGAATGGAACTTGTGAGTCAACACTGCAGATGCAAATAATTGGTCTGAAATCTGCCAGATAGTAAGGATATTTTTAAAACCAAGTTATTTATTTACTGTGACCTTAGCCTAAGCAATGAAAGTTTCAATCAAAAGATCTTATTGTTATACAAATTAATAGAAAATGGACTTGATTTAATGCAGGAACTGTATCAAAGTGCATTGTAATGTGGGACCAAGTCGTTGCACCCACTGATCTGCAGTCATCTACAGTGGTTTTTATTTTATGTGTATCTATAATATATGTATTTAGGTTTATTAGAATTATGTTATCAAGTGTTTTTTATATATATATATATATATAGGGGAGACCTCCTCGCTCTCTACAACTGAAAGGGCATTGTAAAGATTTTGGTGCTGATCTCACGGGTAATTAGTGACAGAACCAGAGCAAATGGCTTCAAAATTCAACAGGGGAGATTTAGACTAGACATCAGGAAAAAGTTCTTCATTACAAGACTGGTCAGGCACTAGAATGGGCTGCCCAGGGTGGTGGTTGAGTCTCCATCCCTGGATGCATGTAAAAGTCACTTAGATGTGGTGTTGTGGGATCTGGTTTAGGGGTGACCTTGTATAGTGTGATTGGACTCAATGATCCCAAGGGTCTTTTCCAACCTGAATGTTTCTATGGTTCTATATTATACGTTTATATACAACATAGGCATTGGTAACACTAGTTGAGAGGTATCCTGGAAATGAAATAATACTGAAGGAACTGAGTTAACTGTCTCAAGTATAAGCCACGGGGTTACAGCTGAGGACTTTAAGCTGCTGAAGCTGAGAGATAACAGAAAATAACAGTACAATAATGACTTGCCAGTGAAGTGTTCAGGCAATGGTGTGTATATATATATATGTCTTTTCAACCTTTGAGGCCTTTCCTTTATGAGAACAAATACCAATTTTGAAAGCATGTTTGCTCTCTGAACTCAGACACTAACTAAAACAGTCAGGGTAAGCATATGTATAGCTCTGCAGGATAAAGAGAATCATGTAAGCCCTTTTCTTTTTCTTCTAATTGCAGATGTAGCTCTACACTTGTCTTCAGTAGTGTCACTTATGTCTTATAAAACTGGCAAATTTGAGATTTCAACTGGTACGTCATGAACTTGATTTAAGCCTCATTTCGCACGCTGTAACATTGCATCGTTCTCTGTGCTTCCCTTTACAAAACACACGTGGTGTCTGACTGCGTATTTTGTGGATTTATCGTTAGAGTCACTCACTCTACATGAGTGCCACTTAAGTGAGTCCAACTCCTTGTGCTGTAGGGTAATTTAACATAATTATTGGAAGTCAGGTGTGATTTTGAAAGACATTTCAGGAAGTGTTTTTCAGTTATGTTTATCTTTAGTAGTGCACTTCATGGCATTATAATGTCTGTGAATTCCTTTACACTATTCCCTCTTAAGGTTCAGTGAGCTAGTGGATGGGCTGTTACTGACCTTTTTAATTCACGTATTGATTAAACTATTACTAGGCAGCGATTTTAGGTTATGTGATGGTCTAAAATGAGATGCAGACTACATGTGTTCTGTGTTAAAAATGCTGAAAAGAGCTCAACAGCAAAGATAATATGGCAAGCAAATTGTCCTTCCTTTGTGTGCAGACATCATAGGAGCATGAATGGTGCTCCTGGAAATGACACAACTTGTCCCTTAGAAATGGATCATTGTTACCGTTTGATATGTTTGGACACGGTAATGATTCATAACTGTCTCAGAGATAGATGTGGAACAGTAGAAGATCTGCATAGCAATTCCTCTTTTCAGTAGAGGCCTTGTGCCTTGAATTTCACAGAATAACAGAATCACCGAATACCAGAGATTGGAAGGGACCTCAAAATATCTACTGCTCCAATCCCCCTGCCACAGCAGGATATCCTAGACCAAGTCACACAGGAACATATCAAGGTGGGTTTTTAACGTCTCCAGAGAAGGAGACTGAGCAACCCCCTTGGGCAGCATCTTCCAGTGCTCTGTCCCCTTCACTGTGAAGTTGTTTCTTCTCACATTAATATAGAACCTCTTATGTTCCAGCTTACACCCACTGCCCCTTGTCCTATCACTAGATGACATTGAGAAGAGCCTGGCTCCATCCTCGTGACACCCACCCCTTACATATTTAGAAACATTAATAAGGTCACCCCTCAGTTTCCTCCAAGCTCAAGACACCCAGCTCCCTCAGCCTTTCCTCATCAAGGAGGAGTTCCACTTCATCATCTTCATTGCTCTACACTGGAGTCTCTCCAGCAGTTCTGTACCCTTCTTCAGCCAAGAGGCCCAAAAATGGACACAGTGTTCCAGATGTCATCTCACCAGGGCAGAGTAGAGGGGGAGAAGAATCTCTCTTGATCTGCTAACCATCCCCCTTCTGATACACCCCAGGATGCCATTGGGCCTCTTGGCCACAAGGGCACATTGCTGACTCATGGTCATCCTGCTGTCCTCCAGGACCCCCAGGTCCCTTTCTCCTACACTGCTCTCCAACAGGTCAGTCCTCAACCTATACTGGTACCTGGGATTGTTCCTGTCATTTAGGATCCCAAGCACAGAAATCTTTGCAAGGGACAAATTTAAGTACTACTGGTATAATGTTATTCAGAAGCGATTAATTCTCCCCATCATTCAACATTACCTAGAAACTCTATAATGGAGTCAGACTTGCTGTGAACACAGTGCACGAAACATTTTGAGAAGGAGGTAAATGTTCTGATGTGCAAGGTGCCACAGTCAAGTAGTTTGTTCAAAATCAGCAGAGACAGCAGCAGCATAAAGAAAAAAAATAAATGGAAAAGACAGTCCAGTGTTAGTTCAAAAGGCAAAGGCCAACAGAGTTTTGCAAATTCAGGTTTCTCTTATCTCTAGCACAAAGAATCAGGATCAAACAAGGTAGTTCTAGAAGAGTAAAAAGGAAAATGAAGGCTTTTGGATAAGTGGGTTTTTTGTTGTTTGCTTTAAAAGTCTGAGGCCGTCAGCCTCAAGCCACTGCAAATACATTGCCAGCTGGCTTGAACAAAACACAAACAGTTTGCTGAAAAGATCGTTTTTCTAACACGGTCAAAAGAAGTGGGAAAGAGTGGGTTGCACTTGAGTGAATGGTTCAGGCACTCTGAAAACAAATGGATTTGAAAACAGCATTTTAAAGACCAATTCTTTTTACAAGATCCTTAAAATGAGGACAGAAAGGAGTCAGTCCCACAAAAAAAGCAAGTATGACAGGAATAACAGTTGGGTTTACATTACACACCCAGATGAGAGATTAAGGCTGTATCACCCAAGGCACCAGACCACAACCAGCAGAAAACACTCCTTGGGTAAAGACCTCCTACAGCTGTTACAACTGATACCATTTTCCTCCCACTGTCTCCCCAGGGAATGGCACCTGGACTGCTGCTCACAGAGTAGGAAGAGATGGCAGAGTAGATGGGACAGACTGTGGGGTAGGAGTGAACAGCAGGTGCTGGTCTTTAATCTCGCTAATGTAGCTTGATATCAGCTTTGTTTTCTTGCAGTCCCCTTTGCTAATTGAAAAGCTTGAGAAAGCAGCTGCTTATCTGGCCAGCAAGCATCAGGTTTCCTAGCAAAGCTGGCGTGTCTTACCTGTGTCGTTATCTGCCCTTGCTGTAACCTGCAGGGCTGCAGGTGGCTTCACCCCAGATCCAATACACTCCAGGAGGGTGAAGAGTGTGTACCAGTCATCACCAGAGTGAATATTAGCAGCATTGGTCTTCAGGAGTTCATGTAGGCCATAGGCCACCTCATGGCTAACTCTGGAAAGCACATTTGGCTTCATCATGAGCAGGATACGCAATGAGAGGAGAACCTGGCCAGAGGAGACAAGAGTAACAGATCCAATTACTTACTCTTCTTTCCACAGCAAAGGCCCTCTTTATTTAGATACACTTACAAATCTCTTTGTTGTTACCTGCAGCACAGATAAATGAAATGTGGGTCCATCTAACAGCAATTGGTTCCTCATGTTGCCATGTATAGCCACAAAACTTCATTAACTGACTTTTAAATCTCTCTTACCTGTGCACTGATTTCTTCCCGACGGAGGAGCCGAATTGCCAGTCTCAGCAGCCCTACTACTGCCCTCTCCACCAAAAAGCAGAACTCCATTGCGTGGACACAGAGATGATAGAGGTGGTCTCGAACTGTCTGCCAGACACAGGTCACACGGTCCCTAGCCACAACAAGGAGGAGGGAAAGGGCAGGATTAAAGGAGATCAGACAAGAGGAATCCAGCTACCTTGCCCCCTAACACTGGACAACCTGGTATTTCTTCATTTCAGTGAAAAACTCTAGCTGGGAGATGAGAACAAACATGCAGAAATAACAAAGCCATCAAATACCCTATTTACTTCATTACTTGCAAAGCAGTCAGGCGGGAGAATCCTCCCTCCAGAGTTTCGTTTACGTTCTCCAGATCTCAAGATATCAAACAATAACTCATGAGCGAATAGCCCCTCTGTTTGCACATGCTAGAGTGGAATTGCTGAGACCTGAAATTACAGCCACATGCTGCTTCAGCTGGCAAACCAAGCACATAAGGAGCTGATTCCCTGAGCCCAGGCAGCAGCTGCAGTAAAGCAGGGACATTTACAGTCAATCTGCATGTATTTCAAGTTCATACCTATTCTCCAGCACAATCCTCAGAAGCATCTCCAAGCAGAAGGCAGCATCCTCTTCATCATATGTCTCCTCATCAGGAGTCACAGAGATTAGAGCCTAGAAAAGCCAGGAAATGTTTATGAAATCACAAGTCTTGAAAACTGTGATATCAACAAGTGAGGACCAATTTTGAGTCTGGACAAACTGCACACCACTGTCTGTTGAGGTCAATCAAAATGCTTCAGAGAGAGCTAAATATACAGAAAACAATAATATAATGATAATTACATTATTGTATAATTACTTATAAAATTATATATTACTAAATATTACTATACAATTATTATTATATAATTATATTACATAGGATGCAATAGGAACTTAAAATATGTCAAATTCTGACAAAGTCTCAGACAGAGAGGAATTCTGAAAGCCAGAAGGTTCTTGCTAAGAGTATGTGATACACAGAAAAGGCAGACTACAAATAGTGGAACTTTCCCTCTCAAGCCATTAGCTTGCATATGAAGGGAGAATTCCTGACATAACAAGGGTAATAGCAAAATGTTCCCCCAGAATTGAGATGGCACGCAAAAGTTGAGTCACCACTTCTCCACACAAGCCAACAACATAATGGTCTTTCTATGATCTAACAAAAAGTTCCACTTTAGCTGTTTTCAGTATTATGCTTTGGGGTTTACTTATCTTTATTTTGAAATTAAATACCCATTCTTCTGAATCTCTGCAGCAAGCTTTGATAAATAAGCCTTTCGTTTGTTTTAGCACAAGTCTCACATAGTGTAATGTGCCCTACTGATGAAGCCAGTGAACTGCAATTACAGCAGCCAAAAGGAAAGGCCCTTACACTTTAAGGAGCCATGGAATTAGGCAACACACACTGCCAGCCCACACAGCACCCCTGCAAAGGCTGCACTTTCACTGTTTGCTTTTGGAAATGGTGAAGATCAGCCAGATTCATTGCATATGCTGGAGTGGTTTCAAAGTCCACACTAGCCTGAGAAGCCACTACCAGAACCAAGTAAGTAGTTTCCCTGCCCATGCTGATCAGCTTCTCTAGCCTAAAAGCTAGTGAGAGCAGCCTTAATAGGCCTTCTATTTCAGCCAGGTAGAACACTACCTAGGGGCACAAGTGAAATATTTCTGTATAGTTTTTGCCTTTGAAGTGGTCCTTCAGGATGTTCTCATTAGGTACACAGCACACCAGAAAAGATGAAGAAGCGTAACCTCAGGCTCCTACACAGAGCTACACATATTTTAAAACACTTATCACAACCTCTTCAAGGCTTTTACAATACATTCCATACTTTTATGTCTTTCTTTACTACTAAAGGAATTGTGGCTGTCAGCACAGAAGTTACATGTAAAAGCTGAAGACTGGTTTCGTATCCTAAAAAAGCCCAAAACCACCTCTGGGGTCAGAGGAGCTAGGTAAGTACTCTGCATAACATAGTTGTTCAATCACCAGTCCAATCCCTTGCAACATCTCTCTCACCTTCATAAGCTCCTGGAGGGATTCAAGTTGGAGGAATTTGCTTTCTGTGATCAGTTTCTCAGGATCACATTGCTGCAAAAGACAGAAAAGAGAACTGTGAATCTGGGGGAGAGGGAAAGCATACAAACAGACCCTCCAGAAATACAGCTTGTTCCCAGGAAAGATACAGATTATGGCTTGCCTGGAGGAAAACTACTGCCAGCTAGTTCGCTCATTTAGCGGCAACCACTTTTAACAGACCTGATCTGTGCTAGACAGATTTTACTAAGATTTCCTCTGTCCATACACCCCTTAAACACCAGGTTCAGATTTTGTTGCCACAATATTTTGTAAGACTGTCTTACAAAATATTAGTCATATGAGAATTTATTTGTATGTCTTCAGTAATAGACTGTGATGACAAGGGCAGATTGCCAGCCTCTTGTGTGGAATTGTTCCAGATTTCATGTGTTACTACATTTGTGCCTAACAGCATTTAAGACCCCTTAGCTATCAATGCAGATACACTCCTGTGTAGTTTCATACAACTCCCAAAGTCCTCTGAAATCTGTAGATGCATGCATATTTATGCTTTTGTTGCTTGTTAGTAGTAACGTCACCACAAAAAAACCCGGTTTCTTTTATAACCTACGTGTTACCTTTATGCACTCTAGAGCTGCTCGCTTTGCCTCTTGTGTCTCTGTAGATGGCCCTCTCATGCCAGATTGCTCTGTCCCACTGAGGGTGAGCCAACTAACAAAACTCAGCACTGTCGATTCACCACTGCAAAGCAGAACGCACCAGCATTAGTGAGAAAACAAGAAATAGTAATATTATCCAGCTTTAGTACAAAAAGAACTGCCTGGACCATCTACACCACGCACCGGTTAGATGGTGTTTCCTCACGTTGCAGATAGATTTTGCCATTAGGATCCACAAAATCTTCAACCTGAAAGACAGACCAGAATATGTATATGATCAATTATCTCCTCCTTTGCAGCCTTCCACCCCAACTGTGTTATGTTTCACTTAGTGATGAAACACTACACCAAATTACCCATGTGTAGTGTCAACTCCACCCCCTCACCCCTTCAAAAAGTGTCATCCCTCATCTGACAACATCAATGCTATGGGATAATTCCTCATGTCTATAAGCATATTCCTCTTCTGCACAATATTCAAAATCCCTTCAAGTAAAACGAGTGCTGGAATTTCTCACACCCAACAGACAGTAAAACAAGAAAAAAATTAAAATTCAGTGGAAGAAGCTGGAACTTGCACATAACTTGAACACGACACGCTCTGCAGGCTCTCTCTCTCTGTACACACTTTACCAAAGGCAAGAAGGCTTTTCTTGTCTCTGAACTGATTCTATGAAAAGGCAGCTTCCCACTCCCCTACTCTTCAATTACCAACAAGCCAGCTATTATTACCTCCACCATGGCCTTGGGCAGCAGCTCTGCTCGGAAAAGCTGTAGCATAGCCTCCATGATGTTTTTCCAGCCCTCCCGCAGAATGTCACCATGGCGATGCGCCAAGTGAAACACAGTCTTTGCTGCAATATGGGCCTTGGGATTACTTCCAAAAACAGTGGGCAGGTTCTCAATAGACTGCAAGAAAGAAGAGGGGGTGGCAATCAGTCAGCAAGAAATGTTTTCTTTTCAACACAAATTGGGGCAGACTGTTCAGAACTGGTTACGGTAAAAACAACAATTCTATGCATGATGCTTGGATAACTCCTCGGCTCATACTCACTTTTCACAAAAACAATGACAAGACAGCCTACCTGATACAAGCTGAATCACTGAACCACCCAGACTCAAGCTCTCCAAGTATGACAACAATACAGAGTATTTTGAAAGTGCTTTCTGAAAACTCACATACACTGATTTATTCTGCTGTGGGAACTCACTCCAGGATCTTAAGCACCAGATCTTTCTAGAAGCAGCAATTTACTCCGCTCTACTGTTAGGAGAAAGAAACTATGGCCAAAAGCATTTATGACCTGCAAAGCTACTCCTATCGTTACTTAACAGCAAGATTAAAAGAGGTGAACACTGACATGCACCACCTGCCAATAATTGCTGGACCACAATTCCTCATAATCTGTTCAATGCACTCACAGCTTTTCAAAACACAAAAAAGCAGGCAAAGTCATTTAAACTAGACAAGCTTATGTTGCCAAAGCAAGAAGAAAAACCCAGCAAACATGTGGGCTAGCATCGGCCACTGTAACACGTTCATAGTTTCTACAGTTACCAAAGCTCATTGCAATGTTCCTTTGACCAGACACAGGCTATGCCATTCTCTTGGTTATGTGAACAAACCCCGTACTTGTTCCTTCATCAAGAAAGGAGAGAGAAGACAGTAGGACAGGATGGACTGAAAATGTGGTTCTTCCATTTTCAGACCTGAAGTTCAGAAAAACTACCTCTTGCTTCAGACAGACTGCTGGGAAAACTATTATCAAAATGGGTCTTTGAGATCTAGAAGTGAACTCCATAAGAAATGTCAGTCTGGAAGTCTGCCAGAAATATGATTACCAATTTGTTGTTTCCTTTGTTACGTTGGGGAAAACACATGAACACGCACATTACTGAAATCCTGGAGTACAAACAGCAATATGCATGGTTTTGCACTGTGGTGACAAGCCACAACCACAGAATTAAAACACAGAGGAGTTTTGCTACTACTTATGCACTCAGTCGGTATGAGTCTTGACTGTGGACCAAGAAGTTGGGAACTTGCTTTCCTGAAATCACTTATCCTCCTCCAGGTTCCTTTCCATTCCTCTTCTTTCAACTGACGTGGTCATGAACAGCAATTGCAGTGCTTGGAGAGGATGCCTCATCACCAAGATGATCTGACCTGGGAAGTGACTAGGAGCTATGTGACACTTTGACGTTCTTCTCTCACTTTCTAATGGTGGCTTTTTGTTTTATCTCCTCAGCTCTTGATGACAGCTGCTCCTTTTCCCCTTCCAACAGACTGTCTCTCAAATATTTGTTCAGTTGTCATATTCCATTACTGCCTCCGAGCCTTACAGGAATTTAAGACAGCAGAATGTCACTGGTGTACTTGGAATCTAGCCAAAGATAAGAACTCAGCCTTCTTCAGATTCAGAAGTCCCTGATTCTATGTCATCACCAAAAGACCTGCTTAATTTACACAGCCTCAAACTGCTGCAGATTCCAGTCTCATAACTAGATGGGAAGCAGCTGGCAATAGTTGGTGCCTCTGAGGGCTTAGTCTATGGTGTAAATCTGTATCAAACAGTTGTTTGTTTCATGGTAGACATTCCTCTCCTTGTTTTATCTACTGGTAGTATCGAGGTCTGGTATACCAGAAGATCAAGTATTTCATCTTTACTATTGCACATTGTGGATGAAGAGGGAATCTAAAGCAATTCCAAATCCAAAATTTGGATTTTGTAGTCTTTTAATAGTCAACCTGGTACTTTTTCACTGCTAATGATGCCACAATATACAACATCCAGTCCAAACAATTCCATTTCCCCTCAGCTTAATTTTATTAACTGATTTGCAAGACTGTTCCCTTTCTGATATCCCATCAAGAGATTAAAAAAATAAATAACCTGCCTTTACCTTTTTACTCTCATACCTTCAGTTTTGAATGATCTTGCTTCCTTTCTTTGTATGTGTGACAATTCTATCTGCATAGTGCAGGTCTCATACTGATTCTCAGAGTAATGCTGAGATTCTTTTTGAGTTTTAACTCTTTAAAGAAGTTTCTGTTGTCTTTAAAAAAAAAAAATGATGAGCAGGTTTGAAGGATGTCTTTGTCCCCCTCTTATGAGATCCTACCTGGAATACTGCATCCAGCTCTGGAACTGCCAATACAAGCAGGATCTGGACCAGAGGAAGGCCACGATGATGAACAGAGTATAGGCTGAAAGAGTAGGGATTGTTCAGCCTAGAAAGAGAAGACTGTGGGGAGATTTTATTGTGGCCTTCCATTATTTCAAGCAAGAAAGCTTGGGACAGACTTTTTACAAGAGCTTGTACTAATAGGATGAGGGGTAATGGCTTTAAACTGAAAAAAGATAGATTTAAATTAGGTGTCAAGAAGTTGCCTAGGTTACCCAAGGAAGCTGTGGATGCCCTATCACTGAATGTGTTCAAGGCCATGTTGGAAGGTGCTTTGAGCAACCTGCTGTAGCGGGAGGTGTCAGTGCCCATGGCATGGAGGTTGAAACTATGTGATGCATGAGGTGCCTTCCAATCCAAATCATTCTATGACTCTCCATGGCACAAAACTTTGACACATACTGTCAGTCAAACACACTGGGGAAAAGCAGGCTGATGCTGTAACACACAAACAGATTTGGACAAAAAAACAATTACATCAACTGCCACACCTTGAATTTACTCTCCCAACATAATCCACAAAAATACTCTTTACATCTTGCCAAAAGTGGAGCTAACAGCTGATCTTACTACCCAACTCCACATACCAACCAACAATGCAAAGCATTTATATTTCTACACCCTTTATGCTGGATGGATGCACAGCCCCCACACTGCGGAAGGTAAGTTCACAGAACAACCCCTTCATGCTACATAAGCCCTGCAACTAAATACTCCACAGCTGAATAACAAACTTGCTTGGGGTTATGAATGACCAGTGCCTTGACTAGAGGGAGATGTAGGTCTCCTCAGATCAAGTAAGCAGAATAAACGTTTCTACATCATGGCATTCTGCTCTGTACAAACTGCCACTTCTGAGTGAGTAGAAGGAAATGGGCATATTTGAACTTTTCTGTGGAAGTCCTACTTCACTACACTTTTCATTGCCTCCTCCAGAAAACTCTGGGCAGGGACTGATCTACAGATACTGCATGCTCACACAGCAAGTGCAAGAAAGCCAGGCAATCAGGGGCAGTCAGCATGGGTTTATGAAAGGCAGGTCTTATTTGACCAAACTGATCTTCTATGACCAGGTGACCCATCTCGTGGATCAGAGGAAAGCTGTGGATGTTGCTTCACCTAGACTTTAGTAAAGCATTTGAAACAATCTTCCACAGTATTCTCCCAGAGACACTGGCAGATGATGGCTTAGACAGGAGCTTACGGCTTTTTTAACCTCTTTGCTAGGTAAAAAACTGCCTGTATGTCCAAGCCCAGAGAGTTGTGTTGAACAGAGTTAAATCATGTTAATAGCGGGTCACAAGCAGTGTTCACCAGGGCTCAGTACTGGGGCCAGTCTTGTTTAACATCTTACCAATGATCTGGATGAGGGAATTGAGAGCAACCTCAGCAAGTTTGCAGGTGACACCAAATTAGATGGTTGTGTCAATCTACTTGATGGTAGGGAAGCAGCTGGATAGGCTGGACTGATGGGCCAACATCAACTGTATGAGGTTTAACAAGACCAAGTACCGAGTCCTACACTTTGATCACAACAACCCCATGCAATGCTACAGGCTTGGGGAAGACTGGTTAGAGAACTCCTCAGTGGAAAAGGACCCAGGGGTGTTGACTGACAGCCAGCTGAACCGGTACCAACAGGGTACCCAGGTGGCCAAGAAAGCTAATGGCATTCTGCATCAGAAATAGTGTGGCCATCAGAACTAGGCAAGTGACTATCTTCCTGTAGTCAGGACTGGCAAGGTCTCATCTCAAGCACTGCGTTCAGTTTTGGGTACCTCAAGACAAGAAGGACACTGAGATGCTGGAATATGTCCAAAGAAAAACAACAAAGTTATTGAATGGCCCGGAGTATAGGTCTTAGAAGGAGCAGCTGAGAGAACCGGGGTTGTTCAGTCTAGGGTAAAGAAAGTTGAAGAGAGACCTTCCTGCTCTTTACAACTACATGAAAAGGAGACTGTCAATATAACAAGAGGAAATGGTCTTAAGATGTGCCAGGGCAGGTTTAGATAGGACATTAGGAAAATCATCTTCAGTGAGAGTGGTGGGGTATTGGAACAGGCTGTCTAGGGAGGTGGTGGAGTCACTATCCCTGGAGGCGTTCAAAAAAACGTGTAGATCCAGTACTTGAAAACATGGTTTAGTGGGCATGATGGCACTGGGTTAACGGTTGGACTTGATGATCTTGAAGGTGTATGTCAACCTTGATGATGGCAATATCCATGCAGTAACTAAAATAAGCAAATGTAACTGCTTAACAGAGGAAGAGAGCTCTGACAAACTAAAAGCCCTGGAGTTTTTTTGCTTCACTGCAAACTTACCTCACTGCTGAGGGCTGTAAACTTGCAGAGAGAAATTATAAGATTGTCAAACACATCACTAAGGCCATAGTGAGCAGAAATCATTGCACATTTCCTGAAGAAAGAGTAAAACAGAAAAAACATTTAAGTCAGCACAGACAAGTCTGCCTATAAGACAGCAAATCAGAAAGCATCTCTGTTGACATTTTAGACCTTTCTCCCCACCTATCATAAAATATACTGATATATAGTCTACTGTTACCTCAAGTAATCTTAATCCTCATCCACAGATTCTAATATTTGCCACTTGTACCTGAGCCAAAGTGCCTAATCTCTCATCTTGACAAGAGAGAGAGAGCTGCTGAGATTGTTGGTAGGTAGTGTTGAAGGTCTAGTTTACAAGAGATCATGGTCACAGCAGTGTATTAACAGTTTTAAAACTATGCTTAAGGCATTATTTAATCTGGACTTAAGCATGATCAAAGATCATTCCAATAGTTTCTCCCAGATAATTTTTTAAATAGTGGTCATCTGAAAAAAAAAAGAAAAAAGCAAAATCCCCCAACCTATCCATCCACAGCTGTGGCCTCATACATATGACTGGTTTTATTCATACAGAGGGATTTTGGTAGCATCACTGGGCAAGTTAAGAGTGAATTCTACCCCCTTATTTCTAAGCAGCACGACTATGGCCACAGGTCTTTTAAATGTAACTGGGCTGGAGCTTAAAAGTGCACAGCCTAGACACTTTTGTTTTATTAACACAGCAGTCAAACAGTGAATAGCAACCAAGAGAGGCCAAGATAGGATGAATCAGTAGAAATTACAGAATAAAATTAGAAGAATGTAAGTTACAATACAGTACTTTCCTTAGCAGTTGAAGAGCAACAGTTGATATGCTCTGTGAGATCTCTGAGAGGTAAACAGGAGGTAACTGGATACCTCTTCTGAATCTTTGCATGGAAGAGTTACCTGAAACCAGAGATAGCCTTCTGGATGATTGTTTCTTCTAAACTCTTGTCAAAAACATAAGAAAGTGCTGCAATGGTTGGCCCCCATGTCATGGTGAAGAGATCATAGTCATAGCTTCCTGGAGGCACATGAAGAAATATTCCCTCATCAGTGGCACCACGATGTAGCAGAACATTCCAGATATAGTTCTCCTTCACTAGGCCCGTTTGTTCTTCTGGCATCACTATCTCATCATTTCTACAATGGAAGAGGGCAGAAAGCTTGAATTCTTCATTGTAAGCCAAATCTAACATTTACAAGGTGCCTTTCATTACATGGTCTCATAGCTAAGCAATTCCTACTCTGCAGTGATTTTGCCAACTCCTGAATAATAATATTTTCCTAGGCCTGCCTGCTTCCTCTGGTCCTTTTTGACACCCTGGATAAAAAGTTTGGTGGCTCTCAGCAGCATCTGTGTAAGGGCAGTACTGGAGAAGCAGCTACTTAGCACTACCAGTGCAAAATGCAACACAACATAGTTAAATCCTGGGAAATTTCTAGACAGCACACTGACATAGTGTCAACCCTAACTCTTACTCCATCAGAGTGCTCTACAAATCTCATAACTCACAGTGTAAAAAAAAAAATAAACTATTGTATCACTGCAGTCAATAGTCAGCATGAGTACCTTTGTATAAGAAAAATGCAAATATCTATATTATGCCAAAATCATACACGAGAAATCCAAGTAGTATAAAATTAAAGATAAAACAAGAAGCCAAATGCATGATGGGTCATTCACAACCAGGGTACCGCAACTCCTTACTCCAACTGGATTAAAGCTATACAATAGCAAACCAATTATAATTAATGCTATGCAGTACTTGCAATCCCAGGTTAAAATGGATCAAGACTCAATACATACTTCCTTGACTAGGTAACACTGCACAAGAGATAACCCTCTGCAAATGACCAACTCCAATCTATTACAAATAGTAAATTGCAGTAGAGATGCTCTTATAACTATCAAAATATAAAGCGTTTTGGTTGCCAGGACACAATTTTCGTGTGCTAACAACTACACTAAATCTTCTCATTTATGCTTAAGAAATAAGCTCTTCTCAATTTCAGGTTACTGCCTATTTTGACAAAAGCAATAATTACTGAGATTATATAAGGAAATATGTTTGCAATCCAGTGCTTATTTTTTTCTAAGAACCCTTATTTGATTAATTTTAACAGAAACAAGTGAATGCGAAAGTCTCAGGAAATGAATTGCCTTTGAAAGTGAAATGCTGAGATCCTGAAGAGATCACGCACTACTCTGTATGGATTAGAGTCTGTTGTTTTATGCGTTATTAAGGGAAAAAAATCCCAAACAATACAAAGAAAACAATAATTTCTCGATCTCAACTATGACACTGGGGCAATACTGAAATGACAAACTGCTTTTTAGTGAGAAAGCTTAAGTACCTAGTGAAGGAAGGATAAAGAAAAGGCAACTCAAAACTGAGGCTCTATTTGAAAGCCAGAACTACAACCTGAAGAATTTCTAGATATTAGTACAGGGCACATCCCCACGTGCATGGAAAAGGCTTAGAAGGGAGGGCCAGCCTAATGGCCTGCATTTACAGCCCAAGGGACTGCCTGCTATTGCAGATTGAAACCAGCTGAGAGTCAGAGTCATATCCTGTCTCCTCAGAGATGTAATCCTTTCAACTTCAAATTGGCTGAGACTGGAATTATGGATAGGCTAGATTTCTGATCTATTATTAAAGCTTCCCGCTCAGAGTTAGTCCATACACAAAAGGGCCTCAGCCACGAGGAATTATCCTCAAATACTGGTCAGTGTGCCAAGAGCTTCAGAGGAGGCAGAAGAGACTGGTGCACACAACAGTCTCATATGAAAAGCTCAAAAGCAGAATATATGAAACTGAGACCTGGACATGCTGTGTCAGGGCACAGGTGTTGTCCTGGGGATAAGATAATTATCTCCAGCACTACATAAACATTTCAAAGAAACCTCAAGTCATAATATGACAGGTTGCCCAAAGAAGTTTTGGCTGCCCCATCCCTGGAAGTGTTCAAGGCTAAGTTGGATGGGGCCCTGAGTGACCTGATCTAGTGAATGTGTCCCCGCCTACGCAAGGGGGTTGGAACTAGATGACCTTTAAGGTCCCTTCCAATCCTAGCTTCTTTTGCATGTTGATAGAAGTAACGTATTTTTGAACTTCGGCTTAAGCATGTGGATTAAAACACCACGGTAAAAATCCGAAAATACAAGTCTAGTGCAAACACTGTGACAGACTGGTTACCACAACCTCACGTTGAGTTGGTGTGAGGCAAACAGGCACATAATTGGTGAGTCTCTGCACTCTCCAGAGGTCTCACAAACCAAACAACTCTAGTTTGCTCTCTGCATACAACAACTCCCAGGTAGAAGCTTACTTGATGGCATGGTACATGTCTTCCAATATGTCCTGCTCAAAGTCTTTGCCTCCATTCACACCTTTCAGGTTCTTCCGAAACTCCTGAAAAAAGTTACACCACTGTTAACTCCTATTGTCTCCAGCTTTAACTGCCTGGGTAGGATTAGTACTCCACTTGTTTTTTCACAAAGGAGGTTTTCCTGCCTTCTTTAACATGCAGTCTCAAAGACTAAATAGCATTCTTAGTGGCAATAGTGTGCACAACCCCTGCCTTCACTCACAAGGGAGGTACAGAGACACAGCACATACTTAGCTGAGGCTGGACAGAATGACATGTCTGTAGGACTCGACTGACACCATGGGACTTGACCTCTCTAGAAGACAACAGCAGTTCAACAATCTTCTCATTCTTACTATGTCTTAGGATACAGTTTGCTCTCACACACACAAACATACAAACTTAACAAACTTGGCAAGTTGTCTGCTAAGCTTGTATTTCTTCATACTTCCCCTTGCCCACAGATCCCTTCTCCAACTGTATTCAACTTCAGTGCTGCACCCCAGCTTGCTGTGTACATGAGTGATGAATGCCAGGGAAGAAAGAGAATACTGTTGAGGTAAAAAGAAGTACTGCATTGCTATCAAAACCAGAGAAGTGCCTACACTAGTAACACCCACCTCCAGAGTCATTGGGACGTTCTGCTTGCGGACGTTATGATTGTGTTGATCAGTGTTCAGCATAATAACCGCATAGGCCAGGGCAAAGCAGGCATCACTATTGGCAAATGGGGACCCATTTGATTTCTGAAAGGCAAATGTAGGCACAAATTAGTCCTACAGGAACAACAGTATCAACGATCCGAGACAGCTATTTCCGTACTCACAGTACTGAATAATCTCTGGGAAAAACAGAAATGCCAGGCTCTGCCTCCAGCTTTCACAAAGCACCCTGGAAATCTGTGTGCCACTACCACCTCCCTACAAAGCAACAGCTCCTGACTGCAGGGCATAGTAAGTGTATATAGGCAGTTTGATCTGACATGTCCATCATGACAAGCAGATGCATGAGAATGAGTTTCGAGCTTTTTGCCCAAGAAGTACACACCCTCCAATGTTCTGTGAAAGCCTCCAACAGTCTCTGGATTACAGGTGCCTCTCCTGGTAATCTGAAGGCCTCTAGATAGAGTCGTAAAGCTTCATCCAGCCTCAAACCTTGGAAGCTGAAAGTCCTGCAGAAGAATGAAATGCAGTGAGAAACTGAAACGGGATAGGAACAGTAAACTTACTGACCACAATTGTGTTTGTTTCAGCATCAAAACAGATTTCACAGAGAACAAATAGCAAACAGGAAAGGGTGAGGAGAGAAGAAACATACCATGAACTGACAAAACCCAGTAAGAGTCAACAATCCTACAGGTGATTATGCATGTATTAATCTCTCCAGTCTATAGAGACTGGCCTTACTGAAAGGAGCTTGAGTATCACACGGTTATAAGAATCTAACGTGCTGCCATAGGCAACAAATGCACAGAACTAAAGCATGATGGTACACAGAGAATCAAGAGATAGACATCCAATGCCTTCAAGAATTACTGTTCTACTGCTTACTGCTCAATTTGTCTACCTTTCTTTTCTAATTAGAGATACAGAAAGATACTCACCCAACAAAGCTTTCCAGCAAGTCTATGTTCTTACGATCACTAACAAATTCCCCAATCATCTTTTTGTCCAGGCGAGGATTTTCCCGTAGCCACCTGGCCACCTCATTGTTGTCAATGGGAGTGGCCAGAAGGTTCTTCTCCTGCAGAAACTGTATCCCTTTCTTTGGCTTTTGGTTGAACTGCTCTGTGCCAGTTATCAGGAGCTGAACAAAACATTCCCCAAATTAGAAGCTTGAAATGCTTTTCTTTCATTAGATTATTTTTGGCATTTGAACCAAAAGCAAAACAGAAAATACATCCACCTAAGCACGACCAAGTTTATTGTACTGTACAATCAATCAAGAAGGTTAACCACAGCCAGAAAAGCTGCATTTATCACAAAAATTCACTACTAAATACTAGACAGAGCAAGCACACTCTGCTGTCATTGAAAAGCTTTGATTTTTTCACTGAGCAATTAGCTCAAATACTACTACCCTAAATATCTCACCTAAAACAGAACAGAGAAAGGTCTCTGATGAACCCCTGACATGCAGCAAGATAACTCCACACAGTTACAAAAGCAGCACTGCTCTGTGCACTCTTCTGCCCCCTTTGCTCTGCTTTGCTTCCAGGAGACACACAGCAAGGACCCTTGGCACTTGTTCAGCAGGTACAACAAAGAAGGGTTGCAAAAGCTTAAGAAAAGTAAAACACTCTGCTCATAGGATATGACGCCAAGAATATCTAGTATTCCTGTATGAGAGAGCTATCTGTAGGTTGGGAAGGTAATTCAACTCCTCTGCTTTGTATAGCTCTTATTTTAGGACACTAGACTGTCCCAGTCTAATAAAATACATGTCTAAGAAAGGGTTAACTGAATGCTCTTGGTGGTGGTCAGAAAAACCAAAAGCACAAACAACTGCATGAACTTTACTAAGGCACTAGAATAAATGTCAGTTCCCTGTTAACTCCTATCACGATCAAACTGCTAGAGATGACCTAATGAACTAAATTCGTGACCATCATGATTACTAACTCCCCTGGGTTTCTCAGCACCTCTGAAGCCACCAGCCCTCTGTTCTCTGTTTCCCCTACCTGTGTGAACATCCTCTAATTGCAGTGAAACACAGACCCTGAAACAGCATAGAGCACACAATGACCCAGCATGGGCATTAAAAAATAAATGTGCTGTAACAGTACAACAGGCCTGAAGGGACTATGATACAAGCCATGTTTCCATTCAGCTGTAAAACTTAGGGTGCTCTATGGACTGGTTATACTTCTTAAGATCACCTGAAAGGAGACTAGACAGCTGGCTGTTTGCGCAGCGTTTACAATCTTGTGAGTCCTACGCTTCTGTTTATTGCCTTTGGAAATACCAAGGAAAACTTTTCAATGTGTAATTTGGCTTCTGCTTTTGCTTAGCTTTTTTCCCACCCTCCAACTGTAGTAGCATGTAGTACTTAGGGGTTAAAGGAAGTAGGACATGCTGGAGGTATGTCAGCATCAACATCACTTAAGCTGAATGTTTTGTATGCCCTGTTTAGGTGCTCAGGACAAAGCCATTAGCTTATTTAGGGTCAGAAAAAGATTTGGACCTAGCTCACAAATTGTGCCACAGGACTTCCCCAACACTTATGCATCTTTTAGCATTACTAAACAGCACAGATAATCATCCCTGCTGTCTCTGCTGTGTTTTTCAGCGACTAAGTTTTACCACCAAAGACGAGAACTCAAAATTTCTGAGATATGACTATGCAAAGCCCACATGCAATGGGAAACAAGAAAAACAAACGCCATGATCCATTTGTAGTATATTCCATAGCATACCTTTTTTTTGTTCTTAATCTGCATAAGTTCCTGAGGGCTCGGAAGGATACAAGAAAATCGAGTAGGCTTCCTAGGGATACTCTTCTCAGCTAAAAGGACAAAGTGTTATTACAATCAAATCTATTCTCACAGTTGTACTTAGCCCACCATATCACCGTATCATAACTTTCAGTCATGGAGTTTTGCTCCAATGTGTAGGCCTGCAAACGGTGGTTACATTCCTGCTATTTAATTATTACATTCCTTCCACCCATATCTTCTTCAATCTAACTGCATAGCAGCTTCTTGTCCTGAACAATTCCACACATGCGCAAGATTTCATTTTCTGGCTGTACAGACCAAACTCATTACTGATTCCCCAGACAGCCCTTGAATATCTTAAAAATATTAAGCACTGGTATGATTTTCATACACTTTTTCCTGCAAATAACTCACCAGATCTAATCAACTCTCAGAAGAAATACAACAGTTAGTAGACGTATATAGCATAGTTATAACAAAGCATTCATTGCATATGAATTCTCATATCACATATGAGATTTTTCACTCATTCCTCCTTTGAATTTTGAACACACAAAAGCTACAGTGGTCTACAGTACCGCAGAACCAGTCCGCAAACATCAAGATGATTGTCAGCATACAAACACTCCACACATAACACCACAGACATTATTACCTGCCTCACTTCCTCTTTCCAATTCCATGCTGCTCTCTTTCATCTGTTCAGTTATAAGGCACCCACTGGTGGAAGGCCATGCCCCAGCTGACTCTGAGACTGCACTGCAAAATTTTCCCTCAGCAAGTACTCTCTCATTATCTGTAGAAGACAAAAACCCAAAAGCAAAACCCATAACATCCATGAGCCAAGGAAAAATCTTGCAACAGAGAAATAATGACCTGATTCAACTAAATGTGCTTATTCAACTGAGTTCTGCCCAGTAACTGTGATTCCTCAGTATCTTCAGTGTTTTGTCTCTAGGTATTCCATAGCATACTCTTCCTCTGCTGTGACTGTCAGTTTTGACATGACTTCATGAGTGGCACACGGATAGTAAAATATCCATAAATTTTACAAATAGCAAGGTTATTAACATAGTGTTGCTTCTGAAGTCTGAGAACATATATTTAAAGAGTCATCTACCAAAGTGTAATCTGCACATTTAGCATAAGCTTAATAGCCAAATACCAAAGAAAGGTGTCTTACTGTTTGTCTCTTTGGTGCTGTTCATGGTTTCTGGGCTGGATTTGACAACTTCCTTCTCTTGCTGATGTATGTTACTCAGCACTTTTGCCTGGCAATGTGCTTCAGTGCTATCTATCACAGTCAGCAATGCTTCCAGAGACAGCAGATGGACAGTATACAGCTGTCCAGAAACAGGGAAGGCATTCTGGAAAATAAAACAGAAGTATTAGTCAACTTCCATGCCTCTCTCACCATAATGGAGCTCTCACCATAATGGGTGAGGAAAGTTTCTCCCACAGCTTAGGAAAGCCTAAAGCATACAACAGAACATCCTAAACTTTACTAAGTTTTCTAGCAAATACTTAATTGTTTATGTGCTCTAACATTACTAAAGTATCATGGCCATTCTTCTACCTTCTGCTTCCAAATGACAGAATGGCTTTGGTTAATGTTAAATGTTAAACAGACTTATAATGTCTACATACCACTTACACTGAATCTTTTGACCTCTCCCATTCTTAAGTTCTGCATCTGCACTCACCCTTGTTCTGAGTTACTGGATTCCCCTTTGCCCCCAAACATGCAAACCTCCAGCCCATCTCACAGTTCAGCACCTTGGAGAGCAGCTTGGTGAGCTCCTCAAAAAGGTTAGCGCAGTAGTAGTCACAGTCATAATTAATGTAGAGCTCTGTTACAAAACTGGGAATCCTCCACAGCTGAACAATGGCTTCCAAAGCCATCTCCTTCATTTCATATGGCATCTTTGGGTTTTCCACAGTTATAATTTCCATCAGCTTCTTGACATACATCTAGCAGAAACACAGGGCAGCTCAGTTTAAGGAAAGAAAAAAAGAAAGCAGGACAGTGAATAGCTTTGAGGACTACAGAAACAGAGTTAAGATTCATGTTCCTACATAACATTCCATCTTCAATGATGGCTCATCCTGAAGGAGGATGCAAAAAGGTTTCCAATATTTCTACAGTTCTAAAAACCCAACAGTATGAAGGTGGGCAGTGTAATAATATCATCTCAAATCCATTTTATCATCCAACCATGAAAGGCCTACATAGCCCACTGTGTCATTTATATAAAGGTGAATTGAAATCTAGACTGCATCTTACTGCCTAGCTCTGTGTTTTTAACTGAAGCCAAACAAACTACTACTAGGCACCCAGTGACACTCAATACACTCACCTCCAGCTGGAACTTCAGATGTTCTCTCATGCTCTCAAAGAGAAGAAAGCACACCCTGAGGGAGGTTGCATATAGATTGAGCCGTTCAACACTCAGCAGCTGAACAAGAAACAAAAATTAAACAGGCTAGTTGTTATGTGCTGTAAGTAGCAGTAGTGTGGCACTACAGGGCTCACCTGCAACAGTCTCCATACCCACACAGGGCCTCCCATTGTTTTTTGAAGTACCATTACAATCTCTTACTCCACCCCCTCGTCTCACCTTTTGCTGTGAGGATGAATATATTTAATTACCTTCTGCTTGTGGTAACACTTTCCCTACTACAATTTTGTTTCTCAAGTCTACAGATCCTTTTCATGGAGCAGTAAGATGTTCTTATGCAATTAATAACATGGTAGCCCAAAGGTTCTGCTTACTACTAAGCTGCTAATTTGCATCCATTAATTAGCTCAAAACCAAATATATCAAAAACACAGTGTTATCCCACAGTAAGGTTGGACTTGATGATCTTACAGGTCTTTCCCAACCTAAATGTGCCTGTGATTTTGTGATTCAAATCACCTTCATCCTTCTTGGATGGTCCTGATCTGAAGAAAATGGTACAGGAAAACCTCTCTGCTTTTGCAACTGCATGGTTTCACTGGTGCAATTAGAAACTCCCATTACAATGCAGAAGAGAACCCATCTGAAGACTGAGACCTGCCAAACCTCAGAATACTAAGTTCCAATGATTCTATGATAGAAATTAATATCTGACTCCCCACTGCCACAAGCCATGCTGACATAAGCCAGACTCACTTGAAATAGGTGCCGACACAACTCCTCCTTCACAAGCCCCAAGAGGGACTGGCAGTTTGCAATAGGTGCTGACTCGAGGGCAACAGTCAGCAGCTGTAGCCCCATGTGGATCATCACCTCAGAGTTGTGGCGGTCATGAGGATTAGTGAGCGAGATAAGAAAACGGAACAGCTCTCTAATACATGGCAGCCCATATGGGACCAGTGCCGCACCTAAAAGAAAGAAATCGATTAGACTGCTAACTTCCATTTTGCTTTTTGCCTAACAAGCATTACAAATGAAATCATTACAGAACTGCTGAGGAGCAGGAGCTTATCATCTTCTTAACAGAAAGTGAAACAGAACAGTAGAAAGGAGAAAGGACTTGAGCAATATTACCCACCACTCACCTTCTTTTTGGGAAGACTGAGTAAAACGTACACCTCGGGGATTGACATAATCCATGTCATGAACCGAGGCAGAGTCAGAATGTTCTGCCACAGATGTGCACTCCTCTAGAACCTCAGGGATAGACTCAACAGAAACTGACTGGATCTTCTCCTCCTTCAGACTTCCATCCTTCATTGATAGCCATTTGAGAATGAAAGAAACAAAAAGCACACTATTTCTATCTAACATTTTTAACATTCAAAATACGGGTTTTTTAATCAGAAGAAAGTCCACTGAGAAAAGCTTTGATTCAGGTTTGTTATATATCACACCAACAGCTGAATTTCTATAAACTTCAGTACCATTTCTCACTAAATTAACAGAATTCGTTCTACAGTTGTCCTCTGTGTTTCCCTCTAACAGTTTCTTCTGTAATTAAAGTCATGGGTACTGTCACAAGTAAAACTAGCTACATGGGTCCAAGTTAGGCTGCATAGTTTCATTTCTGAGTCAATGGGTATGGCCTCAAGAGAAAATTCAGAACGAATGTTTGTGAACAGTCACAGAGAAGAATATTTTATTCTGTCCCTAATCCCTGAAACTGAATATACACCTTATGACCCAGAGACAGAAAATGAATAAGTGTGCTTAAACTCATTAAACTGATTATGCTGAGAGCTGAAACTTATAAAGAAAAGTAGTATCACATACCTGAAGTTCAGGCTGATTTTGATTTTCAGTGCCCTTGGCCTCATTTGAAGGCACTCCTGCATTAACTCCCAAAGAAGCAACTTGGTCCATGTCTGTTAGATCTTCTTTGGAGGTAGCCTGCGAGGACAACTCCATACCACTGTCTGTAGTAGGGCTGACAGCAGATGAAACATTTTCTGAGCTCCCAGAGGAGCTAGGAGGAGGTCCATCTATGAGACCAACTCCACTTGCTGATGGGAAAACAGATGCAAAAAAAAAAAATCAGTATTGTTCTGTCACTCACCCACAAATTCATACATGGAATACAACAACAAAGAATTACTTCGATCATTACTTCATGCTACAAGTCATGTCAGATAGTTATGCATTAATGTAGAGAACATGACCAATTAAGCATCTCTTTTGCTAGATGTTAAAGCATGAAATAGATGAACAGATGAGATATTAGCAATTTTTCCTATTTAAACATAATAGTTGGAATCTAGTTGGACTTTTTCGGACATCAGGTAGCGACAGGACTAGGGGCAATGGAGCAAAGCTGGAGAGGGGTAGATTTAGACTGGATGTGAGGAGCAAATTCTTCACCATGAGAGTGGTGAGAGCCTGGAATGGGTTGCCCAGGGAGGTGGTTGAGGCCCCATCCCTGGAGGT
>JAOXOE010000632.1:10949854-10983062 GCA_028565055.1 Phoeniculus purpureus | reverse complement strand
GAGACCTGACTGCTTTGGTTTCCTTTCCCCTTAAAACTTGGGAGCAAAGCAGTTTCTTAGTTTCAACCCGTTACAGTTACCAAATGACAAACGCACACAGCTCGGCAACTCCACACACCCTGCTCTCTCTTTTATTCCTTTGTCACAGTTCTATCTTTGCTTGCTGAAAGGATAAAAGCCTTGCAGCAAAGCTTTGGCTGTTTATTTTTCTGGAAAACAAGATGGCCAAAGAACCCCTGCAGTTGCCATCTTTGCCTTGCTTCTCTGTCCCAAGGTCCAGAGGCACAGATGGTGTCTCCAATGCTTACCAAGAACAACAGAGGATACACAGTAAGTGATGAATAAGCACTAAGTGAAATTCACATATGAATTTTGAGAAAAAGCAATGTAGTCTCTCCTCTTTGGAGAGACTGAATCTGACTGCTGCATGTTCATCCAGTGCACTGCATGATACAGCATGCATGTAGGAGTAAAAACAACTGAGCTCCCACTGGAACAGAGTGTGACAATGAGAAAAAATAAGTGTTACCATAGCTGTGTTTCACAAGCTGTTGGTTTTACTACAATCCTTACCTACTGAAAGTATTCCATTGTCTGTACCTTTCTTTTTTATAATATCCAGATAAAACCTATGATTATTTCACTATCCGGAGAAACAGTTTTGAAGTTAAACAACATATTTGAGTTTAAATTACGCCATCTTCATTACCTGAAGAGTGCTCAAAAGGGCAGAACATTTGTTGAAGACAATGATCTCGAGAATTTAAAATTACCTTGACATGAGGTCAAAGCTCTCAGTTTGGCATCAACATGTGGCTATTCAACACTTTTTCTATTCTCTCTCCTGAGGAGAACTGTAATTTTTTTACTACTTTTTTTTTCCTTGTGTGAAGTTTGCCTTCGCTGTCCTCAAACTGGTTCCCTTACACTAAAGCTCTTCATTACTTGGCTGTCCATCTCTTCTCAAAGGACACCTTAAGCCAGGCAACCTTCCCTATCTGCCTCCTTGCAGTCTGACAGGGTCAGCCCAAGAGAAAAGTGCCAAATCCTTCATCCCCTGTTCCACCTCTAAATAATGACCATTTTGGATGATTTTTCTGAGGGCCTTTAAGTGGAAGTGTGGAATATTTCTGTCCTTAGAGGGCCATCTCGGCAATGCTGAGGCAAACACAAGCAGGTTTACCTTGTGAAGAGCAGCTGCACCATGTCGACCAGAGTGTGCTCTGCAGATTTTCTCAATAACTCTGCGAAGACAAAAACAAATAACACAGGTGTCATTACTCAGTGTGATATTATCAAGAGGCTTCTTCAAGCAGACTCCCCTCCGAGCTTTGTTTACAGAGATTACGGCAAATTTATTAAAACCAGCTCAAACACCGCGTTACTGCAAATAGATTTATGAGCACAAGGTGGCGCCATGAAGCTGGGAAAAGAGCAGCCAAAGGACAACTGGAGCTCCTCCAGCACATTCTCCATGAAGTTGTAGAAAGACACGATAATAAAAATCTCAGCAGCTTTCCATGGGTCTTCAAGTTCTACAGCAGAACTAGTCAATGATGATGAAACCCGATCATTTTTTAAATGCAGAAGTATGAACCTACCGCTGAGTCTCATTTCAAAGCAAATGCGGAAACAGGACTGCATGATTTCACACACGGATTCATTAGTGAGGTGAGCTCCCACTGGCGTGAGCAGCAAGGTTCTCAAAACCTGAAAAGAGCAGTTCATGAATGTCCCATACAGAACAATGCCATGTGCATACATTTCTGAAGGAAGGATGGCTTTCTGGTTGGCTTCCTCGAGGGAGTGTTGTGAGCAGAAAAATCTATGGGTTTTCTAGGAGTCATTTCAACTGAATACTGTGCTCAAGAAACAGAAAGATAGGACACAAGCATGATCTCCCAACCTACTTCAGAAAGAGGCCTGATATGCTGAATGCTACTTGACACTTAAATTCAGTAACTAACTGCTCAAACGTACAAAACCCAAAGACGTGTATAGTACATAGCTCTGTCTCTATGAAGAATTTTTCTCAAAAATAAGCATACGGAACTTTAAAACTTAATTCACTTCTCACTGACATGGACCACACACAAGCTAGAAATACCAACACTACCACATTATCAAGCCCTTAATTTAAAAATAATTTCATTTACGCTTTTAATTATTTTCATTTGGAAAAGCTTTTACCACAGGTATATGAGCCATCTGTTTAAAAATAAAGTCTGTCACTAAGCTCCTACAGAGTCAAAACACTACTCCCTCCTCTTCATCTCCATGTAACAGGATATGCTCTGCAACAAGCAGGAACCATTATAGTAATTACCATTTCTCTCCGCTTACCTGCAGGATTTTCATCAAGACAACCTCATCACTTGCATGATCTGTGCCCACGAATCGAGCATGTGTGACAGCATCTGCCATGTTCTCCATCCCTTCTGCTGTGCCTTCATGGCTGGGATCTGAGCAAAAGAATACAAATATATGACAAGGAAAGGCCACCTACAGCCTACGACCTCTGTGGGGAGACATCTACACACATCATTTCTTCCCATCTGCTTCCTTAATTTGTGTGACTAGAGAGAACTGACTCAACAAAAGCAAAACTCACCTCCCATATATAACGTTTTCAAAAGTGGGAGCCTGCAGAAAGATTTTATCAAGCGTCTACTTAAAGTTGCAAAAACATCTAAACTAACAAAGAAAAGATTTACAATTCAGTTGTTAGTGGCTATATATGTTTTCAGATGTTCATTTGTAAGTCTGTGTCTGTCCTGTTCCCAACAATATAGCAAAATCAGCTGTTAAATGCATGCAGTTCTTCCTTGGGAATGTAGAGAAAACAGCTCTTATACACAGGGAACTTCAAATTTACTCCCACAAGGAAAAAATGCCAAACAGGCTCCAGTACACCGAGAAGGAAAAATTGTCTCTTGTTCTATATTCCTCCTAAGGAACAGGCACTGGGGAAAGAATGGGCCAGTAGCTTTCCCCAGAGAAAACAGTAGACAGACAAAATCGCCATCTAGTTATCAGTGTTGCAGGCCTCCTGCTTCAATCATTCATCAAGGCTCCTTCTCTCTATTTCAGTCTTTTGTAGCTAGAAACAGTTGAGAGAATGTTTAGGATGAGATTGTTGCTAGTAACTGTATCTTGTGCTACATTACAGTGGCTTCAGGAAAGCTGTCTCTGGTTTTGATTTCATTCTCACTTAAACAATACAGCACTGAACAGAATCTTATTACCTTCCTATCTAAACACTCATTAGGAAAGAAAGGAGACAACCTAAACACTAGTTAATACCTTATTAATTGGCAACGGGACCTCTTGAACTCCAGCAAGAATGAAGCTGACTGAGGAACCAAGCAAGACCTTGCATACTTTGAGGAGAAGCTTTGCAGACCTCCTCTTTGACTCCAGTTGTGTTCACACATAGCAGGGGCTAAGCCTAATGCATTAAAGCAAGCTGCCTTCATTGTGGTCCCAAGTTTACAGCCTCCACCACACTGCAGGGATTTTTGGGGCTATAGGATAAGAAACTTCTCATATTTGCATAAAGCCGAAACGTAATTACATCAGTGTAATTCAGAATCCCATAAATGTGCACAGGAACAGTACTTTGCCATCTCTTACACAGCCCTATTAAGAGAAGAGCTTACCTACTTCGGACACAGTTCTCCATCTCACACATATCCACACACAAATGTTGCATAGTTGAGAGTGAGTTGCTCTCCTGCTTTGCTAGTCAAAACTCACTGAGCTATCAGGGAGTCTGTTGTAAGACCATGTGGTCATTTTTTACCTGTTTCAGTAGCAGGCATCAACAGGATACCAAACTCTGATATAGGGAAGCATTAGATAAGAGTCCCAGCTGTCAAAGGCAACTCTCTGTTGGTAATGGCTTATAATCCAGTTAGAAGGAACTGCTCTTCTACCAGAGGCAACAAAAATCAACCACATGCTGGTTGCTCATGGACCTCTATCCACAAATGGATACAATAGCTTAAACCACCAATGGTGGTATAGAGTCATTCTAAATTGCCTCAATTATATTAGCATTACTGTTAGGTGACCTGAAAAACTATAGTGGAAAGCAGCTAAGTGAGCACCAAGAGCAAAAAGCTGCTTGCTGCAGAACACGCAGCTGCACATCACTGTTACCTCTTCCAGGAGGCGTGCTCTAGGCTTACACTAAATCCATTCTCATACTAAATCCAAACCACAGCACTGTACCAGCTACTAAGAAAAGTATCTCAGCCAAAATCAGGACAGGGATATATTTAGTCATAATTACAGATAAACAGTCTGCGTGAAAATGAAATGTAAACAAGTTATGCATATGCTTCTTCAATAGATTCACGACTAGTGTTTCACTGTTTTAGCCCCTATATTCAACACTACTAAACATACCTCTCTCCAAACACATACCACGCCTGACTACATCAGTCCTGGCTCCCTGGAACAACTCTACAAATTCAGGTCAATTTATAAAGCCTCTTGAGTTCAATTAAAAGCACAGATACTTCTACTTTGCAGAAACAAGATACAGAAAAGATCAACTCACTTCTTTGTTCCCTTGTGAGAAAACAGTTCTGAAAGACATGTCAATGCCTGCTCAGAATCACTAACAAAAAGTCTGTATGAAGCAAAATACCAATTTGAAAACTGCCACCTACATTGCAAAGGTCTAGAGATCCCATCTAGAGATACAAATCTTATGGGGTATACTCTTAACAAGAGGTGGGTAGAAGAACAAGCTGAAAGCAGAAAATCCAGGCAAGTCAGAAGTCTGCTCAGTAACACCTTTAATGGAACTAAAATAAACCACCGAGGAGACAGAGAAGGTAGAGGGGAGAATTAGCTTTAAGGTCCCCAAACAGCAAGTCCTCTTGTTCAAATTGGAGCAACAACTACTCACATAAGATACGTAGTTTTCAGGAGCACCAGGGAAAGCTAGCTTTAAAAACAAAGCCAAAAGCTGCCGTAGATAAACTCTAACAATAAAAAGAGCACATACTTTTTCTGAGGAAAGCAGAAATTCTGACTCTGAATTCTGAAATTCAGTTACTAGTCTTCATATAGCTAATGTGTGATATCATCAAAAAGGCTGACAACTAGCTAGTACAAAACTGCTGAGTAAGTAAATAAGCAAAGAGATGAAAATCAATGGGAGTTTAGCATTGTTAGGCAGTTTTCTTTCACTTAAATTAAAAATTACCATGCAAGTTATTGACTGTAACTCTTCAAATAACAGAGCAGAGGATAATCTCTGTAAGGTTAACTATTCCTACTAATACACACACACATAGTAGCTTATCAATTTTACCTAACTGAGCTGTGACTTCACACTACACAATCAGTGAACTGCTGCATCTAACAATCTCACAACAGATCTTTGCAACTCAGACTACTAGAGAAGTTGCAAAGGCTACTCAAGAATTAGTGGTTTGTAACTGGTTTTCAACACACTCATCAGCAATACTGGCCTGAAAAGGAGACAGATAACCACCTGCTGACATATGCCAGAGTAAGAAAATCCATGAGACGACAAGGATTAGCAATTAAATGCTTTAGAAATAGGAAAATAAAACCATTTTAAACAAAGATAATTATTGGAGTATGGTCCTTTCACTGTCCATTGGTTTTTGAACTAGCAAACCCCATCCACTCACAAAACAGACACAGCTAATAATGCTTTTGAAAAAAGTGCTGGTTTAACCTGACAATTAAGTGATCCCAAATGCATCACAAATATCAGCCACACTGAAATTTTCCCACTGCGAATATGTCAAAGTTCTTCCTTCCTTTCTTATTCCATACAGTCTGAAACAGATTCATGCATTAAGGACAGTTTTAAACTTCTCCTGCCTTTAAGCAAACAGTCTTTAGCTCTAGTCTTTTTTTACAAAGAGAAATATGTGCCCAAAAAGCTTTAATATCTGACCCTAGCCAGATATTCAGTCAGCACCACTAATCCCAGAGTCACTGGTATCTGGCGCAGCTCAAAGGACAAGGCTGCTGCGAATATCACCTGAAGCAGTAAGAGCCGTTTTAGATTATAGGCTCTGCTCCACAACAGCCAGGCAGAGGCTCTTTTCCACTGTCTACTACAAAGACATGCTCACCAACAGTTACAGGGATGACCTAACTAATATTCTAAATTAAAAGTGGCTAGAGAAAGACTACAAATTCTTCACCACTTTTTTCCCTGTTTTTGTCTCAAATCAACTATTGTAGTCAGTTGCCTATGGAGACGCTGCCTAAACCTGTAATGCCATTCTGATCCCACCCAGACCACAGAAGTCTGGAAGAAGAGACTCATTCTATGTTGACACTAATGTCTTTTGTATTATTGCTTAGTCCTTCAGAGAGATATGCTTTACAGGCTCATTTATTATGATTTTTTTACTGTCCTATGAAGTTACAGCAATATGGCATCATGTTAGTTATTTTTTACCTCTTAGTTATATAAAATACTGCCCACTAATTGGTATACTGATAACTAAATTTCCATCAAACTCTTATATTTCCCCCCCCCAAGTCCCCATTTTTTCTCACTTGAATTTTCTGAATTTCCCACAAAAACTGTCTGCATCTACATCAAGCTTTTTATTTTCTTTAACTCCCTTTATCCTGTCTCTAAAGAACCAAGAATTGAAATCTGAACTCACAGAGGAAGGAAGACAGGTAAAATAATTTTCTCCAAGTGAGACCATTTATAAACAAACATAAATAACAAATTTTGTAATCCTCACAGGTATGATTAGAAAGCACTAAGAGAACTTATACAGAAAAATCAAGCATGACTAATAACACGGTGACACACTGAAGGCAGACAGAAAGCCAGCTAATGAGTTAGTGTAAGTCAGCTGAACCATGGGAACTGACCACCACATCATTAGTCTTTCACAAATATAAAGGAGAATGTGCATATCTGAAAGTCTGGGCAGTGGCAAAACTGTCTCTGCCATGACAACTGTGACAAGAGAACTGGCACAGGACTGGACAGGGTCTGGGACTGGACAAAACAACATCCTCACTCTAGAGCAGAAATATTAGTTCACAAAACTAAATAAATTCTGCTGTGTTTCTGTATAGTACAACATTGTAATCCAAGCTGGTGTTCTCTGCTCTGTGGCTCTTTCGCTCCGATTGCATTAAGAAGCAGCTGGTGAACACCAGGAGTCCAGTAGCAGGGCATAAGCACACACAGCAGTCAGAGCAGACTAGAGGCATGGGCTCTGTTTCCAGCCACTGCTCTAGTGCCATGAAAGACCAGCAGGTACAATACTAAGAAATTACAGGTGTCTACCTCCCCAGCATTAATGACCATTTTCTTATTTCCCCAATCTCCTCATTAAGATTGTAAGCATGTATCCTGGAGAGACACATCTCACGGAGATGCACTTGACTGGCATTTTGGTAGATCCCAGGAAGGCAGATAACGTACCTATTAGTGCATATGAGAGAAACTTATTCACAGAGGTGAGGGCCAATCCAGTTATGGGGCCTGTAGTGTCTTCAGAGCGGATTACTTCCAGGAAAGGCCGAAGAAAGACGTTGGGTTCTATTTCAGATAGCTCTGTTAAAATATAAACAATTTTAAGATACATTAGACTTGATTCATTAGGATACATTTTGTCTTCAAGAATCTACACTAAGCTTAATCTCAGAGGAAAGTGTCTGCAATAGCTTAGTTTCAGAAGGCTGGTGAGGAAGATCACGTTGCTTTTATAGATAGAGAGATATATATACACACATACAGTTTTTAAAGCAATGATTTGTGAAATTCATGTTCTTATCTTCAAAACAGCCTTCTGGAGCTTTCTAACACAAATGCTATTGCAAGAACACCGTAAACACCACAGAGCCACTGTTATCCAAATTAATGCTATAATTAATTAGCAGATACAGTTGCATTTGCCTAGTACTCCTAGAATTATATGATCACATGAACTCTGTAGACACCTTCCACCACTTCTGTAACACACTACGACACACACAGTCTCATGCTAATTGCATGCAGAATAGAAATGTACAATCATGTTAGTTGGACCTCTTGCAGCTTTGCCAGAGTACAAACTGCAACTCAGCAACACCAGAAGTCTGCTTGGTAAAGAGAAGAAAAACCCACATGACAAACAAATTTAAAAATTCTTCCGTCTTGTTCTGAAAATGCCTTTATAAACCCTTTGATCAAAGAAGAAAAAAGGTGCCCTTCTCTACTTGCTGCTTTGGACAGCAAGTATCCTCTCTAAAGCTGCAATCAAGAAGGTAGATGCACTGAGCTGTTGAGCTAGAGGAAAATCAACAAGCTTCCTAAACTTTACAAGGTGATGAACGGAAGCTTTGGGAATAAAAAAAAAGAAATGCAGAAAAGAATGGTCAGAACGAAAGAAAGTGACAAAAACCTCACCCTAAAAACCAAACTAACCAACCAACCAAAAAAATGCAACAAGGAATCAGGAGGAATTCAGAGAAAAAGGATTAAAAAGCAGGTGGAAGCAATCACAACACAGCCAGCAGACCAGCAAAAGAAAGAAAGCAATCTGGGTAATTCTGAGACCAGAAATAATTAAGTTAAAACACTCGGTTCAACTTGCTAGAACTTACATATTATTCTTAACGTAAGCTAAATCTAGTGTCACAGAAATGATCCAATATTGCAGTTATCTGTCATATGAGCTCCTCTGAGGCAGGGGAGAAAAACGCCTGTATGTAACTCCTGAATCCTTAGACAAGCTGCTGCTTTTCTATCTACCAACATAACCCAATTATTTTACTTGAAATACAAAAAAAAGGAGAAAACACTCCCAATTCTAAGTTAAATGAAGATCCATTCTATCATAGTTCCTATTGGAAAGCTTTAATTCTCAAAATAAGAAGTCTATCAGAGAAAGCATGCTAACATAACTGTGACAATCACAGTGAGGAAGGAAAGGAGAAAGAATAATCCTGGGGTGGGGGAGAAGAGTGTTGTTTTAAATAATTATGACCAAAGTGCAAGTCATTTTGCTGTTAACTAAATCAAAACTACAATTCTAAAAAGTAACTTTGGGAATCACTATGCAACCTCTTGCTTTTCAGCCACCAGTTCAAATCAGGCCAACACCACTAACTTGTGAGAGGTTAAAAGGTACATGATGACTCAACACCTTTGGCTTAAGAACAGCCCCTCCAATTTGTCCGATAATATTCTATTCTAGTGTGATATTACAATTGTGTCACCTCTCAATAGCTCATGGAAATGCAGAGGATCATATAACATGCTTCCATCAATGTTTATTTAAGTGTGCTTTATAGAACGTTTGTCTGGACACAAACACTGGGTCAAAATTAAATTTAGTAAGACTACTAAGGATCAACGCTCAAACTCTTCTTCCCCAAAACTGATTATTTCTATGGACAGTCAGCACCATCAGAATTCTGTCAACTCCTGCAGCCTCCTTCAACCCAGAGAGCCTCAAAATGGAAAAGCTGCACTGTCTTCAGTAAGAAAAATGAGACTTGAACAGCCATACATGGCTGCAAGGGTGGAACAAGATGATGCAAGACAAACTTGCTAGTGGAGAACACATAGGTTACCACACTCTATATTAATCCATTTTGTGGACAACAAGTCTTTTCAAGACTTTTCCTTTCAATTCAAAGTTGAGAATCCTGGCATGATTAAAGATTAGCTTTCCATGCTGCCTAACTGAAATTCCCAAAATTACAAGAAGATCGTAAAATGGCTTGTCATAATCAGGATTTAACTTTGGCACACACTGTTGATTACACTGCAACTCTGGCCAGCTTCTCTGATACTCAGGGAGTCAAGTTCTTATGGTAACACAGCATTTTACATTGAGCTCTCTCAAACTGTCTGTGCATGCTAGAAAACTGTTTCAGACTGGATAGCTGGTGCTGTGTTGATTTTAAAAAAAAAAACTAGAAAGCAAAAAGAGTATTTAGTATAAACCTTATCACTAAAGGACTATTGCCTGACAGATCTAAGTTTCAGTGAAACACCAATCACTGCTCACTGCTTGCGTCTGAGGGGTATTAACTTGATTACTACAATGACCTCTTCTTACCAGCAGCATTCACAGGCATCGAGGACTTACAGGGTCACCAGTTCCCTTTTCAAAGCAGAACTCCATCGTGGCAGTAGTGCTTGCTTCAAGAGCACAGAAAAACACTCAAGTTGTAGCTTCTCTTGCTCTATCTTGCCTTGAAACAATTACTCTCATTGCGTGAAGTGGCAGTTCAGCATGTCAAAGAGACACTAAAGCTACATAGTTTTCAGCTAAGTAAAAACTTCGCAAACAAGTCAGTAAGTTAAAGATCATTCCTTTTAACCCAACCCTGTTGCACTCAGCGAAGTTAACCCATAAGCTATCTCCCTTAAAGGTTTTTATAACCTTATGTACAGACTACGACACTATCCAGAACTAACCAGCCAGCCCTTTCAGATCAATAATTACAACTGCAGGGTGCACTCTATGCTAGCTTTTACTACCAGATTTGAAATTTAACCTAGAGTGTCAGATTAAGGTTCAGGCATTACAAAAGAGGACACCATAATCAGTGAGAAACTTGATGAGTACTGAGAAAGATGTTTCTCCAAGTACATTTCCTAGCAAGAGACATTTCCCAGTGTTTGCACTAGAAAACACAGGATGTTTCACTTCTTAATAACTACTTTCAACACTGCGGAAAAAACAAACAAGCTACCCCAAAACCCACCAGCCCTGCAAGCATGACCTCAGCCTAGAGTATTACAAGGGAAAAAGATGAACAGTCTTCCTTTTCAAACTAGTCAAAGCTGGGGAAAAGTATATTAAAACATCATTCAGTCTTACATAAAGAGCCTGAGCTGCATTGGGGACCAGCTGAAAGCACTTCCATTCTTTTCACACAGGTCCCTTCAACTAAATTTCAGGGACATAAACAGAGCCTTGCACCAGCACTCCACTAAAAAATGCTCAGCTTGCCCAATTCAGCACTTGGAGACTGAGAAGGGCAAGAACATCTTAAGCAGTGCATCAGAAAGACACTTTTCAGGCTGGCAATTTTAAGTATGAGAACAGAATTCCTGTGAGACCACAGCACTTTCCTTCATTCATCCTATGGATTATTTGCCCTCAGACACACATCTATAAAGATATTCAAACAAGTAATTCATGTTTAAGCACCTAACTCCCATCTCAACAATCCCAACCAGCGGTCTTGGCACTTCAGCAAACAAGGCACATTAGACCTCTGGTGTCCCATTTCTCCTGAAGGACAGGAACAAGTCCCCCTCTAAGAGGTTTCTTATTGTTAGCACACTGTTGGCACATTCCTGATCTAAAATGCTCACATAAGCTGCTTTCTCTGGCACATCAGTTCTTCACTCCTGAATGACTCTTATCAGGATCGGCTATGTGTTCCAAATCAGAGTAAATGAACAAGAAAAAATTGTTTATGACAAGTTATTTCAACATCATTTGTCCCCAGGACAGGCAACTGCAACCCAGACCACATGACCTGGACTCCTCTTATGCAGCAGCTGTTGGCCTCTGATGCCTAGGCTGTCTCAATTGTAACCCACGCACCTCCCTGGTGCAGACAAGGGCAATGCTCCAAGCGTGTTATTTCACTCCCTCCTGCACTGTACAGTGAACAGGCATTCTCTTTTCTTCTTAAGGTAGAAAAAAGACAAAGGTAATGCCATTAACAGAGCAGAAATCCAGGTCTTCAGAACTTCCACCTTCTCAGCTGACCCACCACACACTACATTTTGACTTTTCACCCAAGCATGAGAGGTCCCTGCAGTCTCTCTCAGCAAGTTGCAGAGAAAGGTTAGAAGTAAAAAGGACAAAACTGTACTTCCCTTTTAAAACCATCTAAAAGTCCAGATTAGCTAATTTCTGAAGTCTTAATTGCTGGAGTAAGTACTGGCTTAACCTCACCCAGATCAAAACACACATCACAGGAGAAGAAGTAATTCTTTTTAGCTAGCCCTGTGATGGTCTGCTGGTTAATTTAGAAATTAAAAGATGTAGCAAACAACTACAGTAATTTGCTCCACTAAAAATTTGCAGTTTGAATTTGCTTAACACAAAGTCAGTTAGGTTACAGTCATGTATATGCATATTTGTTCTAGGTGCTACAGCAAAGCTACCATTTCAGCAGCTCTACAGCTGGTGAGAGGAAAAGACATGTATTTCTCTCCTCCAAAAACAAAATAATTCTCCAGACTCACTGGAACACATGCCACCCTGCACGTGCAATGAAAAACACGCTCCAACTTCTAGCTAGGAAGGTCAGTCCAACGTTGAACTCAAGTTCACTAACAGCCAGTTAACCCATGGCAACAAGTAAAAAAGCACTAGGCTAGATTCGATCATCATTTGTTGTTGAATATTATGTTCCTCTCCACACAGTCCTGGTACAGTCAAGGATTCAAGTTAAAATAACTTTCTGCCATCTCTCTCCAAAGGGGTTTTTTATTGTTGTTTTGGTCATATATCATAAAAATCACAAAATGGTTTGGGTTGGAAGAGACCTTAAAGATCACCAAATTGCAACCCCCCTGGCATGGGCAGGGAACCTCCCACTGGACCAGGTTGCTCAAAACTAAATTCAAGCATGGCCTTCAACACATCCAGTGATGGACCATCCACAACTTCCCTGAGCAACCTGTTTCAGTGTTTCACTAGCCCCACAGTGAAGAGCTTCTTTCTCATATCTAATCTAAATCTACCCTCTTTCAGTTTAAAGCCATTACCTGTCATCCTATCACTATAAGCCTTTCCAAGGTCTGGATCAGCCCTTGTGACATGGTGTAACGTGTAGTACATTTCTGAATAGTCTGACCTAGCAACTACAGTGATCAGAGAAACCTCTAGTTCTGCTTCCTGAAAATAATGATAGCAATGACCACTAAACTTGACAAATATGAAGCTATAAATAAGAATAGCTACCTGACATTCCCTACAGGTTGCCCAAAATATCATTGTATCATCCTAATCTAAGCTTTTAATGCATCTAAGCATCAATCTAAGATGAAGCAGACAGCTAGGGAGAGACTGAGAGCCAAGAGCCTACACCCCAGTTTCCAGGACTCAAATACCGTAGGGGGGTTCAAAAGGGTGCTGGGATTGCACAACACATCACATTTTCGGTGTTGGGAAGGAAGCTTTGTACCTCTGAAATGAGTACCTCACTGTAAGTGTCACCAAAATCGTTACACATGATAGAAGTAAACATAGGCCCCAAATAAAGGCTATTTAAGGCAGTGAAGGAGAAGTGAAAATTAACTGCAATCCTTTTCAATATGCCAGTAAAATACACTCCTCAAAGCTAATTTGCTGTGAATTAAAGTGGTCACCCAGAGGCCCAGGCCCACCGTATCAAGATGGAAACACTGCCATTCACAGCTGCATATGAATCCAAGGCTAGAATTACAAATGCTGTTTGACAGGGAGAACCCAGAGCTGTCAAGCCTGTTCAGTTTGCCTAATTTCATTACAATGGCACAAATGCTTTCATTCGTCACACTCCAGCTTCATGTGTTTCTCTCCCTTTTATTAAACATGAATTTAACAAACAACTGTTCCATAATGCCAAGATCTCAAGTGCTGATCAGAACAGAGATTTTTATTATGGGGAAGGATGACAGAATACACCCTGAGCATTTTACTGGTGATACTCTCTGGGGTCAGGACGGCACAAACCCAGTTGAAATACTGTCTCCTATAGGAATTACTTGCCTTTGCCAGTGAAGCAGAAGCACTGACAGTCCCACCAGTGTTAACCATTAGTTATCAGGGGATTCTTCTGATGGAATGACTCAAATTCAGCTGTTCTGATTGCCCACTAAAAGTCACTGGGCATTTTTCCATAAGCAGGTACTTGTCACAGTTATCTTCCTACAAAATTACACTGAAAACTCCGTTTTTGTCTCCACTGTTGCTCTACGCCCTTCTACCCATTTGTAGTATTCCATTCCAGGGAGAGTGACAGTATGAGAAGGAGAAGACAGTCACTTCACTTACAAGGAAAACAAATGACACAAGAGGAAACATGAAGCTGTACAAAGTGCAGGCTTTCATGATTTCTATCTATACGCACTTGAAGACATGGCTAGTCACGTCTGCTTGAATTTTAAACGTCAGTCACACAAATTGCTGAGCGCAGAGAAAAAAAAGTTGTTAGGACTGCAACTTATTCCAACAGGTAAAATTGTTCAAGTTATTAGCACTGACGAGACAGCAGAAATGGGAATAATTGCATCCTGGCAACTTTTTTTTTGAGCTATGGTTGACACATATTAGAAGTTCTATTAAAAAAATGGCTCTGTTTCAAATCAAGGTTAACTCTTAAAGTGAACTAAGGAGTAACCTGGCATAGAAAGGTTGAATGTCACCAGAAGACCATACTATGAATTCTGGAGTATTTCCTTCCACTCTATGGGAAAAGAATTAATTAATTCTACATAGTAAAAGCCTAATATTCCTAAACTGGTCTCCTGTGTGTTTATTGCCAATATGAAAGGTAATATCCGTCTACCTTTAAGTGTAGTTTCAATGCTACAGTTGCTTTTTAGAAGCCATTCCATGTCCTATTTGATAGCACATTCCAGAGAAAGATCAGATCAAGACCTATGGTTCATGAAGCCACAACTGCAAATTCAGATTACTTAACTAAATTTTGATCGCCATTGCTAAAAGGCTGATTGCTCTTGGGGAATGGAGATGGGGGAATACAGTTGACACAAGCCTCCGATACGATTAGAATATACAACAACTTTTGTGGCTTTGTCAGTCAGATGTAAGCTCTTAGAACTGTTAGTGCCAATAGCAATGGTGCTTCATCCTGCTCCAGAAAACTGAACTCTTCAATGGCTCTACAAAAACAAATTTGAGATCCTATTACTTTATGAAGGTTTTTCTTTTTTCCCCCTCATGGATATAAGTTAGTTAACCCAAAGCTCTGAATAACTTCCAGGGAAGATAAATCAACTTTCCCAAACAGTTACAAGCAAAAAAATCTTTAGTAAGGTAAATCACATTGAGTTTCTCAGATGTTAAACTCCCAGTTACCTATCTTAAAAAAAAAAAAAAACAAAACCCAATTGCACACAAAAACATCCCACAGCAACAGCATACATGAAATGCACGTAAAATGCACTGTCTGTTTCTATGTAGAACCAGCTGAAAAGGTTTCAGATTTCTTACAGAAAACCACAACAACAGCCTGTTTTGAACTTCAAAACCCAAGTGCTCTCCTCTGATCCAATGACTGTCAACTCTAAATGAAATGATTAAACCAAACTAAACCAAAACAAAAAGCAGTCATCCCATGACAAATTCATCTGCCCTTGACCAAACACTGATAGTTATTGATCTCGCCACTGTTGTGAATTAGGGCCAGGTTTCCCAAGGTTCCCTCCTAATACGAGGAAGAGAGCATAGCCACTCTAACAAGGCCAACTAGGCTAAATGAAACCTATGGGGAATTGCATTGAACACTGCCAAGTCCAGCGGATGGACTGATCCGTCTGTCTTACTGACAGCACAAGTCTGATGCATGTCAAGTTTAAGCACTCTTTTTCCTCTCTAAAAGAAATTGGCACATGTCGAAGGAAGAGCAATTAGGTTGTGACACTCTGCAGAACTCTATTCAGTCACTGGACTTGCTTCACTATGGTATTTTACACATCTTGCACAGTACCAGGCCCAAACTAAGTAGGCAATTTAAAAGCCCAGGAGAAATTAAAACTTCTGTCTTGACATTTTAAAGCACAGTAATTCTCCACAGCTTTGTGTGTCTGCCATGCTTTGAATACCGCTCTCATTGCAAATTCACCCTGTTGTGAAAAAGAAAGCTTCACTATTTCTAAGAAGCCAGCAAAAAAGATTAGAGTTTTATCATCAGTTAGCTCTGTGGATGTTACCTCATTCTGTTTACCCCTTCCTCAAGGGAAGCCCACAAGTGCCAAGGGAGACAAAGAAAAGGAAATTGAAGAATAACAAATCCCAAACAAGCCAGGACATTTTTGTGTTGCGAGAGAATCTAAAAAGCATCAGTGAGACAGACAAAACCTGAAGAATGAAATGAAAAGCCTGATGGCCTGAAAGAGAATCTTTTAATGACACAAAACTCTCTCATAGGTTTAATTGCTTTTATGATTTACATGAATTCTTCTATCCAACCTGAACTAATCTAAGAGACATTGTTCTTCACCACGTTATTACCAGAAAGTAAAATTCACAAGCAAATGTCAAAAGACAAGTACCCGGAGCTCAAGAACCAACAGAGTAAGTTACCACAGATACAAAATGGGAACCTCAGGGAAAGCAGGGTGCAAACCAAAAACATATGAATATTAGTTTCATACCTACAGGAGTTGAAAGATAAGAGAAGCAACAAGTGGAAGCGACTGGCCTGGTGGCAATCATTCTTGCTGTTGCTATAAGACACTGCAACAGTAAAAACATTAACCTTCTCTCCCTACCCCAGCAGTAATTGAAGCAGTGAATAATCACACAAGAAGAAATTCAGCCAGCCTCCATTAAAAGGCAGCTTGATTCCCAGTGTGATGAAACAAGTGAATACTATGTTCTTGAGAATTGGCTAGGTGAATAAAATTCATTTTTGCACACTGCTATGTGCTAGACTAATCTACTGATACAAGGTGCTGACAGTACACAAAGGAAAGCATAAGGCCAAGACTTAACACTCATTTACATTTTTTTCGGCTATAAAAGATCTGTGAATGCAATTCAAGCATACTTTTTTCTTATAGCCTATTAGGTAAAATACTGTTGATTTTGTTCCACTGGCACTCTCTGAATAAGCTGACCTGTTAAAAAGTAAAGAATGTTAGGGTTTTTTGATTTCCCGTTGTGCTCTACCCTATTCTAGAAACTTATCCAGGATTTTGATGAGGTTTCCATCACATCAGGAGGTCTAAAGAATGCTACAAATTCTAATTATGCTGCTATTTCACAACACACACAAGTATAGGTAGTCTATGAATGCAACGATTTCCATGAGGAAATGTGGTACTCTGAAGGGCCGGACAGTTGAAGCTCCCTCTGCAACACTTTCGGATGACGACTGGTTGCCATCCTGGACAAAATTCTTGTTCTCACATCCTTAACATTCCTAATTTAGACAAAATTTTTCAGGGCAGAAAGAGTCCATATGACAGCTCATCTCTCTCCTGGAGTCTGGAAAGACTGCAAACACCAGATTTATCTGAAGATTCAGGTATAGTACAGCTTAACGTTAGCAACCACTGTGGTCCTGCACCAAACTGCATCAGCTTCCCTGATTTAAGAAATGACAGATACCTGGTATCCTAAGCAGCAGGACTGTATAAGAAATAACTCTTGGTATACAGGCCACTAGCACTATATCTAAGTGCCAAAGAGATGTATTCCAGTATGCTGATCATGGTTTTGGTCTTGTATATGCATATTACAATAGAGATCACCAGAGTGCTTCAGAAGCTCAGCTGAATGATCCTGCCCTAACTTTTACAAAGGCCATCGCTGACTACATGCTGTCTGGCAAGAATGATCTAAAAGTGACAGCACAGCACAAAACCTCACTCACTCAGACAAACAGTGCTATTTATTCAAGTCAGCGCTGGTTCACATACTTACGTTGGCTTCTTCAATCCCTCTCTTCTTCCCTTAGGGCACAACTCAGCTCCAGGTCCCAGATGAAATACACAGCACACACTGAACAGGTCAGTGGACACAACTCTGCTTTAACCTCTCACCCCAAGCATTTCTGCTACTATGACCTCTGGGATAGATCCATTAAACTTCAACAGTAATTGCTTCCAAGACTTGGTAAAAAGGCAAAAGACAGAAGATTTTCCTTTTGGCTTTCAAGCCTAGAACTTATCAGAGGAAATACTAACAGGATATAAGCACACATGCAAATAAACAGAGCATTAGGTGGTAGCAAGGTCCTTGACGACAGGTAAATCAATCTGCTTTCATTCTCGGTCACTCAGCTCCGCTTCATTCTCTTGGGCAAGTCACTCCATCTCTGCTTGAATTCCTCAATAGGAAAAGGGGACATGTTTGGCTGTTTTTAAGTGCTGTGCCATTAGATTACCTGAAAATAATCTCAAAAAAACCCCCAAACCCCATTCAGCTCAATGGGTTCCTGCCCATCATTCTGCATTTTCCCAAAATCTACAGTTAACTAAGACTCTGGGTGAAGGAAGCTATTTTTCAAGCTCCTATTTAAGCTATGGAAGTACGACAAGCACTGTATAACACTAAGATAAAAATAATCTCTATAATCACACAGAAAACCAGTAACTCTGTGAAATATCAAGGAAATTAATAGGGACATGCTGGAGTCACATGCAGAACAACTTAGCAGTGCTTGACAACTCACAACTCAGGTGTGTCAATGTTAAGGAACTTTATTTAATAAATTTTTAAAAAGGCAGCCTAACTTTCAAAGGAGTTCATGAGTGAGGGGAAGAAAACGTACATTACGTAAAAAGCAACAGCTAAACAGCTACCAAATTCTCTTAGTCTTGTCAGAAATGGAACCACTTGACAGAGGACAGTATTTTGTTCAACTTTGAGGCCAGTGCTTAAAACCAGATAGTTACTCTAGGTAACAGAAGTACTTCCAAGGGCCCTTCCAAAAACTTGGGGTGAAATCCCAAAGCTCTAAGAGAGCAAGGCAAGCACCTGTTTTCCTGAGCAGTTAATTTTTTTTATGCTGCATACTTTACACAGAAGCTGCATTATTCCAGAGAAGCTGCATTCCAGCCAGAAGTGCACAGTTAATGTTTTTTGCAGCACCCAGCCTTTAGTGATGGATGACCATTTTATAATGAAATACTTTATGCTCAATCAACTTACAAATAGCGGATGTTTTATCACACTGAATTAAAAAGAATGTTTTTACTAGGAAAAAAAAAAGTAACAGACAAGAGGATCAGTGATGAGCAGAAGCAAAAGTTAGTCCTGTTAAGGGTGGTTAAAAAAAAAAAATATGTTTCACTTTAACTCTTTCACTGCTCTCCAATATCAAGCTAGTATTTGCTCTGAACACTCAAAGTTGTGGTTCAAACTATCGAAATATAAGAATACAAGGCTTCTGTGATTCTGCAAAAATATTTAGGTCTGTAACATCTCAATCAGGTCTCCAAAATGCTAACGCTAATAACTAAGCATTGTCTGAAGACAAACCACTGAAAATAACCTCTCACGTCCATTTAGCATTAGAAAAATCATTCCTCAAATACCTATTAATCAGCTGTGGGGTTTTATCCTCCTAGCACTGCTTTCACCTGTCAGTGCTGAGTGATAAATCAGAGAAGTAAATGCCTTGCACTCAAAGACTATCACCATTTCTAGACCAACATTTGGAACAAAATATCCAAATTGAACTGATAATTCTATTCAGGATTCAGCGCTTGTTGTCACCTGACAACTGTTACTGTTGTCACACACTACAAGTCAAGAAACCCCACATCTTACAGGGCCATGTCTGAATCACCACTAGCCCTTGAAAGAGGCCACAGAAGCACTCATTGTGTCCTTTCTCTCAAGTAGCGCATTAAAAAGTCTTTGATCTAGTCCAAACATGCCAGAATGTCTCTTAATTATTGTATTAGATATACTTTTAGGAAAATAGTATCTTCTAATAGGAATAAAGCAATGGATGAATACAGAAGAGCATCAGATACAGTGGACACAAGCTGCAACAAGGGAAATGACCATTAGATATTGTGGAAGACATTTTCTCAAAAAAGGTGGTCAAACACCAAAATAGTTTGCTATGACAAGTTATGAGTGCTCCAGCCTTGGAGAAATTCTTAATTCAGCTGGCTCTGACTCTGAACACAATCTCAATTCTAGGCTGATCCTGCTTCCAGCAGGAGATTGGAGCAGGCGATCTCCAGAGGTCTCCTCGTACCTAAACCAGAGGTCTCCTCGTACCTAAATTGCTCCAATTCTGAAAACAAACCAGACTTCTGACACCGTACATTACTAATGTAGCCACTCTAACATACATTGAACAAAGTTCCTCCTTCCCAGATCTTCTACTGGTTAGCAGTAGCAATAATTTAATAAAAAGCAGTAGCTAATTCCAGAACTACTCATAGAAAACACTCACAATTTCTAAATCAGTCTTCTAAACAGAAGACGTAGACTCAGGCTGCAACAAAGCCAAAGCTCTAAAACCAAATTTGGGGACTTCCAGAAAACTATCAGAGACACAGTACATTGCTTCTGTCTTCTCTTAAAAAGATATGGCACGTGCTGCAGATATTAAAATCAAAACAGCACCTTCATCCTGATTCACAACTTCGAATCTAGAACAATTCCCCTAGTGGCAGAGCAACCACTTCTAGCCCCATTAAATTCAGAGTTAATTTATGGAGCCTTCACGCTACTACTAGAAGTGCTGCAGATATTAATCAGTCCAAGATTTTGGTCACAGAATCAATTCTCCTCCCTTCTCCATTCCTCAGCTGAAGGCTGGCACTCAATGAATCAGACCAAAGGGAGAATAGTTTCCAGCACCTGCTTCATCTTTTAAGTTTCCAACTGAAACCACTGTGGTCTTGCAGCAAACAGTCAGATATCATTTTCCTGCTCTATCTAGGGCTGAATTACAGTACAAAACCAACAGAAGTAGAGAAATGAGTGAAAAGCACAGCAGCAGGCAAAGGAAACCACAACACAACTTAATATGGCTAAAGAGAAAGAGCAGACAAAGACAGTAGTGGTACAAAATATGACACAACATTGTTGTACAATTTGACATCATTGCTAGATGTTACAGATTACAGAATTTTACCACAGTAACACTAGTATTTTAAACCTAAAAATATAAAATACATTCCCCTTTGAGAGGAAAGTAAACAGGTTCATTATATTCAAGCATGCTGATGGGAAGTTTCTGTGTTTTACGTAAGGATGCACTGATAACTCAAAAGTATAATTCAAGACACGTTTTTCTCATGCAGAGAAATAAGGCCAAACACATTTGTTCATTGTTATAATAGTTCTCTTAACAAGGCATTGCAAAACTCAAAGATTTACCTACAAGCAGATTCCCTCCACATACAGGAAAGAAATCCTCACACTTAGCCAAACAGTATGCTTCAAACAAAACAAAACCAAAAAAAGGCCCACCCTTTAGCCCTAATCAATGCAGCAGATGTACCACCTCCCTTAAAAACATAATTTAAATCTAGGAGTTGACATTACAAAACTAAAACTAACATAGCTTTACTGGGGTAAGAACCTTTGCAATGCTCACAAGTAGGCAAGCTGCATTCACAGACAATGGGAAACAGTTTAAATTGCACAGAGCAGAAGCGGAAGGGTGCAGGTACTGCATAACTGCATATTTTACAAAAATAGAAGTGTATCCTACATACATCTAACCAACATTCAACCTTATTTAATCTTATTCCCTTCCCCAAATATGGCCATTGAGATATACTTATTCTTCTCTCTCCCAAAGCTTCCTTGGTCACAGAAGCTGCTTACCGAAACTTTCCAAAATGCTGAAGAGGCAGAAAAAAGAGCAGAGAAAGGGTTAACCCACAGCTGGGAGAAAATTTCCCTGGAAAATTGGAACACATGCTGTGGCTGTGACTAAATTTCACACTGGTTCTGTGGAGTACAAACATCCACAAGTGTGTGCATTTGAGAGAGCTGAAGAAAAAGAAATGCTCCTTATATATTAGCTTCACCTGCTAGGTTCCTTCAAATGAATAATGACATGCTCTAGGGAACAGAAGAATCCTTCATATTCACTTCACAATTCAAGCAGAGATGAGGTGCCAAAGGGGGAGGGGGGCTCAGGAATAAAAATGGAAGGAAGTAGTCCTTCCTTTCCCTGCTCCCAAATTTTCTTGAACATACAGCAAAGCTGAGCCTATAGTCTGGCAGGCTTAATTCTGCTGTTTAAGTCTAGATAGTACAGATGTTGCTTGAGCTGTCACTGCAGACATAATACTTTCCATGTACATAGAAAGATGAATTGTACAGAGTGAGCAGAGAAGAGTTCTTGTACTCATTGTGCACACACATCAGTTTTAAAGACTTTAATAAATTCTTTTTAATCCTTTTACTCACTGCTTTTTAACTGAATTTACAGGAATTTATTTTCCTTGGAAAGTCACTTGTGAGGATCATTTAAGAAATATCAGATCCTTATATTCTACTTGTTACTGTACAAATTAATGTATGATGACATGCTAAAATAATTCAGCTGAGAGCTACAGAGGCAATCATCAGAAACTAAATCATGCTGTTACCCATTGCACAGTCAATGCTGCATTTCACAAAAAACCTGTTTTACTATATTTCAAATATCTCCTGCAACCACTGAAAACTTCAGGACATACAAATGTAACTATGTGGACATCAAGCAACCAGGAGAAAAAGTACTTCTTACAGACTCACAGATACCACAACTGCAGCCAATTTAAAGTATTTTTCTGAGTTAAGGAAATATCTTAGAAATAACATGCAAAAGCTAACAAAAAACCTCCCTGCCTCCTCATTATTAAGCTTTTTAGAAGCAACAATTACGTATCGTGCTCTGTTCTACATTAAAATTTTAATTTCCTGCAGTAAGTACTAGCAGTTTTTTAGTTTTATAGCATGCTTTCAGAATAACAATCAAACCAGCAATCCAAAAGACTTCAGAGGATAAGTGGATCTTCCTACACATACTGGAATCTAACTGTCTTACAAACAAATTATATTGTCCTGTTCACCACTGAAGAGCTGTAACAGTGCTGGGGAACAGGACTTCAGGTGAGACTGGGGAGTCTCACTTTAAAGTCAGAGATAAAAACACAGACAAATCAGAGATCTAATGCTATTACTTAGTAAAACTCAAAATCTAGAAGAAAATAAAATTTAAGTAGATTTGATATATCATTAACAGGACAGCAGTTCTTTTTAGAACCTTTTGCATAAATGAATACTGATTCAGAACTAATGACAATACACAATGAAAAAACCAAATGTACAGAACCAAAACATGTATTCCAGCAAGCTTAATATTTAGCATACTTTGCATTTCCTTAGCTACAACCAGATTTATCCTATCAGAAATTGTATATGGTCTCTGAAGAACTAATGCATGACCCTGCATCTCTTATGAGAAGCCACAGCTGTATTCCCACATTAACTGATAAAGACAACTGAACAGGCAAACTGAGTCCCATCCCCTCTTTGAAACAAGCCAGGCGTTTTAACTCCTCTCACTGAAAAAGTATTTTCTGCCATAGTGATTAAGCATTTCTGGCTTTCTATTACATTATTCAAAACAAAAACTTATCACACTTAAAGAGCCGGACAACTTCATACTCTGATCCCAAGTCACAAAAGAAAAAGTTCCATGAGGTCTCCTACACTCCTTTTGAAAGGATAATGTCTCAGCAACACAGATCTTAATGTGGTCACAATCTGGCCAAGTCTCAAAGAGAATCCAGTTCAAGTCCATAAGTCTTTAAGTTGGGAATAAATGTCGCGTTCAGAAAAAACCCAACAAAAAGGGTAAGAAGGCATAGGAGTTTTGGAAACAGAACAACTGGTTATAAAGATTACGGCTAATAAAGCTCAGGAGCAGCAGGAAGATAAAAAAATCCCAAATATCTTTTTGGCAGAAATTATGGTTAACACAGCCAATGTATCAGTACGATACTTTGGGCATCAGACTGGCCGAAAGTTAACAAGTGGTCAATATCTGTGCACAGCACAGTAAGATCAGCGGGTTAAACACTTGTGTGATGGTAAACAGACATCCTTCAAATCTCTGCCCAGCTAAGCATTTCAACTTGAAATGCAATTTTCTGTAATCATTAATATTAAGTAAGTCAGTAGGACAGTCAGCAAGACCCAGAGAGATAATCCCTCTTCAGTTCATGCACTCTTCAGATACAAGACTTCATTTCATATTTTGAAAATTTAAGTGAAAAATAAGATCATAGAACAGTTTCAGCTGGAAGAGAACTTCAAGACCATAGAGTCAAACAATTTCCTAGCCCTAACATCACCAAACAACCATGTTCCTCAACTAATAAAATGTTCTACTAATAAAAGGTTTCTGAATCTGGGTCCAGTACAGCTTGGCAAGCTTTGTCCCTCACACCCAGTAGTGCTCTCCAACCTGCAGCTCTAGTTTAGCAAATCCACCACTTTGCACCGTATTTTTTGAAATAATTAATCTGGCCACAACCCAGTTTACTTCCCACTACGTTAAACACTACTGGTCCATCCATGTTTTCATTCTTTCTTAATACATAAGCTACTAAAAACATCTCAAAAGAAGCAATCTCAAAAAAAAAAGCTTCATATACTGTATTTTTATCTAAAAAGATCTAAAGCGCAAAAAGCAAAAAAGTTTAAATTTCAGCATAGAGATCTTAATCTTTCCTTGTTAACCTCTGCAGTTTTCCCCTGGGATAACTAAGGAAATTTGTACTGCTCACAAGATAGCATCTTGTGGCCTGTCTGCTTTAATAGACACTGACAGACAAACTAGATCGTGTTCTAAATCCTCACAGTCTACCTCCTAGCACCTAGAATTTGATCATCATTACCTCCCATATCAAAATGGACACGTTAACCAGGGCTGAGGTTAGGAAATAATTTCTTCAGAGCTAAATACACAGACAGTCTTTGCCCTGGCCACTGTTTTATACTCAGCTCAATCTTTAAACAACCCTTTCTTAATCAAAACTGTGAAGAACCCATCAAAGTAAATTCCACAGTGACTTCTACCATGCACAGAAGTAAAAAAGCCAGCCGTTTTCCTGAACTGTTTTAACAGGAGACTTACTTTGAAATAGCAGGTTAATGCTCATTAGCTTAGTAATAATTAACTGTTTTCCTCTTCTATACCTTGAACATTTGCAGATGGCATGCTAGTTGGCACACTGCATTGGAAGGATCAGAACAGACATGTTCTCCTTGCAGCATAGCCAGGAAGCTGAACATTGTTGTGTGTCATGTATATATGTGCCTGTGCTTTCCCAATCTCTTAATTCTACTTTATTAACCATCATTTAGGTTGTGGGTACCTCTTGGCACATGGTATGTCCAGTTAGAAAAAATCATTACTACTAATCCAAAAAGGTAAACTCCATTGAACCATATGCTAAGTATCCCTTGCACTCCAGTTTCTTCCTAGCCTGTCCTGCAATTGTGTTCCAATCTGCCCGCATTAACACAGATACACAGCGGTATTTATTTGATGCCTATTCCACCAAGCTGTATTCACTCTAAATCCTCCATGTGTATTTAATAAATCACACTAGTTAGGTGGGCAGGATTAGTTCCAAGTCACCTAATGACTATATCATGAGCTGCAGTATTAAAGGGATTAATATTAATCTTAGCCATTTCAATTCACTACGAGAGGCCAGTCCCCACTCCAACAGGAGCCACAGCAGGCAGCGCAAGAAATTCTAAACAAGAGCATGAAGATTAATGAGGGCTTCCTCATTCTGCTTGTGAGTCTTCTCTACCAGCATACAGGGCAGTGAATCCCCAGCAAAGACGGGCACATAAATAAACACACAACACCACAAATACTTTCAGCAGCTGAGCCCAGCATAGAGTTATTTTCACTCACTATCTGCTTCTCCTGTAACCCACACCTCCAAGCATATCAAGAATTCAAAAGGCTTGCACAGCAGACAATTTGTTTTCTTTCACAAAAAAAAGTACACACCACATCACTCTTAACAAATCACTCATTTTAAAAGAGTTTGTGGAATTAACAGTTAAAATGAGCTATGTGTAGAGAGGATGAGAGCAGCAGGGGAATCTCAAAGGGTAACTCACTGCACAAAGGTTTAAAAGGATGTCAGACTGACAAATTTGATCTGCTTTATTCTTGGCAAGAATGATCATTGCAAGCAGGAGTTGTTAAATATGGAGAGGAAGCCCTTCACTGAGTGTTAGTGGCAAACCTAAACATAGAAATGGAGTGATACAACTAAATCTGATTTTCTGATAACAGTACTGCATTTCAACGAAGCACTGGCAAAGATCCCCGCAAACAGCACAGAGCTGAATACAGTATACCTGCCTGGAAGCAAGTAGCTCACAACCAACAGAACAGAAAAGCTCTGCAGTAAATGTGACAGAGAAGAAGTACTGAACTTGTGTTACACTAACATGGTGCCAGTTTATCTAAGTTTATAAACTTAATGCCAATAAACAGACTTAAAGTCTACATAACATGCAGCAGAGCAGATGGGAAGGGATCCACCAAGTGCACTAACCCTTCCAGAGGCAGAATGGAGCAGAGATGGAGTTGACATTTTCTATATTTGTAAACAATCTGCTCTTCTTTCACATGAGAAATATTTGGCAGCAAGGAAGTGCACAGCTCACACTCTTACACCTGTTTGTCATCTTTGGTTTGGAGAGTGTTTTGTTTGTTTGTTTTAAAGGAAAGGACAAATGAGGAAAACTCACAATTCAACAAGATGTAACATGCACAGGTTTCATATTCCATCAGCCTTCAGCAATCAAAGACCTCAATTCCCAAAGTATCTTTTAAAAGGTAAAGGTATGCTACAGGCCGTACAGCTAAAAACATTCCACAGAACGTTTTTCAAGGAACGATTTCATGGAGTGGGCCATTCTATTTTGGAATGGATGGAACATTTTACATATCAAACGTACCTTCAGATATCAGCAGACTCTTGAATACATTTTTCAGGACAAGTAACCAGATAGCAAATAGTTTTTTCAAGTATCATACTGGGTTTGATACTTCAAAGCCCACAAAACTAAACTCTCAATGTCACGATTCAAAATAATTACTCAAAAAAGATATGACAGATATTAAATATCTGTGCCCAGGTCTGAAAGTTTCAAGTTCATGTTAAGCTGTCCTCAAACACCATTATGGTTAGTCCAACAGGAAAGCAACATCCACCAAACTTCCTGACTGCAAGTGGACAGAACATTTCACAAGTTTTTATCAATGCATGCCCTCAACACTGAATGCATCTACTCTGAGGCAGGGAATCAGCCAAAAGAGACAAAGCAGTAAATTTTATATTCTTGTGACTAAATGGGGGTCATTAGTCATTAATCATCTTTTCACATTTACTCCAGTCCAACCTTGAAATACACACCAAAAAACTGTAGTAGCTCAAGTGAAAATTCCATTTCTGGGTTCTCTTAAACAAGGCTGTCTTCATCAAGTCTACTTTAGAGGATAGGTTTCAGAAAAAGATAACCATCTGGTTTGCAGTTTCTTTTTTGAGTGGTGAAACCCCAACTCTAGTAACGTAGCTGACAGTGCTGCAAGCAAGAAACTAATTTTCTACACAGTAAGTTTGATTTCTGAAGCGTTTGAGCTTTATAAATCAAAATTATCAAAATACTATGACACATTAAATACCTTCTAGGTAGTCTGTTTTCTGGAGTTTTAGCATGTAAGCAGGGTTTCTTCTAAACACAGAAAGCAAGAGGCTGAAAGTAGAGCTCTGTATACACAAACCTCCTCCTACTACTGCCAAGAATATAACCTGTAACTTTCACCTTATTTTACAAAACTAATAAAAGCAAACTCAGCTTACAGCTTCAGAAGGGGTACATGACTGAGTATTTTTAGCACTTTGGCAAGGACAAAGACAGTCCCAGTACAAGAGATTCTTGTAGCGCTAACAGGCTGCAAACCCTTATCCAAAAGATGCTATTCAGACCTGCGGACACTGTATAAATATAGGCGTATGTGAGAACTATTTCTGTGCACGATAGCAAATTTTTCCTCCCCATGAAGTGCTCTATAGATGAACCCATTCTGCCTGCTGCTGTGTCCACAGTCCATTCTGCACACAAGGTCAGGCCCATCCAGTGGAGCTGCATCAGTCTCCTGGAATGCTGAAGTCCACATATTTGCCATTCAACATGAAAACTGCTTTTCAAGTTCAATCAGCTATAAATGTTGCTTTGTTTTAATTTTCCACTGAACTTCCTGGAACCTATTATCAGACTGTCAGGGATGTATATTTAGCAGTGGCAACACGGCCTCTCTGCCGCTGCCCCACTGCTCATGTCACCTCCAATAAACAGAAAAACAATCCCACAGCAAATGCCATTTTTTGCAAGCTATTTACTGCCAGCATAAGGCAGTGGATGAAACTGGAAGTGCACAGGGAAGCATACATCAATTTAAAAAAAAAACAAAAAAAAAAAACAAGCGATCCAAGTGGTCCCTCAGGAGAGGGACAAAAGGGAACATTAACTTCGCATTTACACATTAAGTCTCACCTACTGATGCAAGCTGATATCCACGAGGCCGTTAGTAATAAATGACAAATGTTTGCAGACAAGTGTGCTCAGGGAAAATACTTGCCTCATACATCTGTAACTGGCTAGATTTCAGAGCCCTTCTAAATGGTCACACACGAAATAACTACATTTTAACAAATTATTATTCTTACGCAGTATTGTTCAAGCCATAGCACTTAAAAATAATAGAATAATTATCAAGTCTAGTTCACCTCCCTGCTGAAACAGTATCTTGTAAAGAAGGGTCCCTCTCCTGCTTTTGCAAAATAAAGTTAGCAATATAAACTTCTCTCAAAAGAAACAGAAGCCAATACCAACTGGGAAAGGAACACAGATACAAAACAAACAGGTAAGGGACTGCAGGATATTCTTTTATCAAAAATTACAAGTTACACATCATTTCATATGGAAAATTAAGTCCATTTCAAAAAATCAGAAAGTCACCAAGTCAAGGTATTGAAAACGGGTTGTACAGCTAACATTTGCATGCAACTAACGCTAGAGTGTGAACAACTACTCTGCTGCAAAACCTTTGCTGCAGAAAAGAACAGTGAACAAAACTCGTAGGGCAAGAATATTGAATTCCTTCTCCTAAGATTCACTTATAACAGATATTGGAGTGGCACAATTACCAGGCAGTTGATAAAGTAACCATCTACAACAGCTTAGAGCAAACTTCATATGGCATTTTAAGGTGTCAAACCATTCAGCAGAATCCTGCTGAACAGCAACAGGCAGAAATGAATTAATAAAACCTTTTTTATTAAAGCTAACAGTTATTTTATACTTACTGCTTACTCTTTAGAGACTGGACTAAGTTTTGCCTCTATTTTCTGTCAAAGCTGGTTATAAACAAAATGTGGAACGCAATACCTATTACCTTCATTAACCAAGGTCACTTGAATGACTAAAATATAAACAGGGAAAAACATGCCAAAACTACACTTGTGAATTGGGGGGTAAAAGTGTATGTATGAGTTGAAAAGAAAATTGCTGTCATCTAGGGATTGTGATAAACAGTCTCCAGAAGGCCCACTCTTGCAACACCTATAAGAAGTTAGCTTTGCTATACTCACTTTACATGGTTCAAAGGAATAGATAATTACTTACTTTTGACAGGGAAGAAGGATGAATACTAGGAATAAAGCCCTCTAAAACTCCAGCTGAGGACTGCCAAGGCTGGTCTAACAGGTAAAGAGTGACTCAGTGCTGATAATTTGTGATAAGCAGGTATCTAACACCAGAGTGACCTACTCTACACCAGTGGCCACTCACTTCTCCATAGGAAGTGAGCAAGGCAGACTGTTTCCCACTTCTGAAAAGGATGTAAGAATTACTGTAATAAAAATGTGAGTGCAAGTACCCCAGAAGACAGAAGAATTATATGAAACAGTCGTTAAACATTAAACTGTAGAAAAAGGAAACTCCACCACTGTCACAACTACTCATCAGCCTATTTTTAAGCAAATACCTGACTGCTTTCAGAACAAGGGTACTATAATGTATGCTCCTCAGGGCTTGAATTTACAGCTTTACACAGCACTTAGTATAACCAGGCCTAATTTCTAACTGGGTTCTTTGAGTGGTGTAACTAAGTACTAAGAACATCCATCAAAAACATATTCAACATGGCACAGGAAGACCCTTGTAAACATTCAGATCCAGTGCAACCAGATTAGTAAATGGAAATTCTACATGAACTCTGAGTAGAATCTCTTTCCACCTTCCAGATAATTTATAGCTTAATGTCAGCTAAACATAGTAACTAATCCCATTTGTCCACTGAAAGTAAATTCTTGGCTGCTCTTCCAACGTCATTGCAGACATTGCTGTCAATCCCCAAACTGTGGCCTGTCCAATCAAAGTGTCAGCACTTACCTGCTGCTCAACACTTCAGACACATGGGCTGTCATATCAGTCAGTGACTGATCAGGCGCAGAAATCAGATAGAGCTTTCTCTCGACAACCCAATATGATTAGAGTCCAAGCTACGCATCAGTCTCCAAAGCCCATGTTAGCAGAAGGCAGCTTTACTATTTGCGACACATCTGATGTCATTTTGCAAACAGATAGCAAAGTCAGACAGAACCGTAATAGCTGCAAAAAACCACCACATTCTCCTTTGCATGCAAGTCATTAAGGTGCTAAATTACCAGACCAAGGATCAAAAGTCCTCTACAGATTCACAGAGGAAGTAAAAAAAGTCAAGGAGAAAGAAGGACCACCTTGAGCCCGAATTCCCACTATGAATTCTAAATCCAGATAATAAGAAAGGATTAATTCTTCAAAAAAGACTGGTCTCTCTTGAATGCTCTAATTTTTCCACCTAGTGCTATATGTCAACCAAATAATCATAGCAGAAACAAAACCTTACCCTTCACTTGATAGAGGCTACAGGGTAGCTGAGTATTCATTTTAATTTATACGTGTATTTTTGGAGGTTCAGAATGTAGTCTTGAAATTTAAATCTTGCATGTGCATGGTTTTTTTTTTTTTTAGTAACCTCTTTCCTGCCTGAACTTGGCTGCATAAGAATAAATGAATGAAAAGTTATTTAGAACTTATTTTCAGAAGTTTAGATGCTTCCAAGCCTCTTGTGCTGTGTGATGATTTTGCCTTTGCCAGGTAGAGCTCCATACATGTCATCTAGCAGGAAGAATATCCAGCCATCTTGTCAAGACACCGTTCTCACAGTGAGTCTGCAGCCCCCCAAGGCAGTACCAAGCAAATGCAGGCAAGGAAGCATTACACTGTACCGTTTCTAGCTCACACCAATCACTTCAAAACAAGCAACAAGGTCCCAATAAAACAGGTCCAGCCATTCCAGTACTAAGTTTATCAGTAATAATGTCAAAGCTCCACAAAACTTTTCTTCCCACCACAAGTGCAAAAAGCCTATGCCAGAATGACCTTAGATTTTTTTTAGCTCATGAGTCAAGTTTGCCCAGTGCTGTCATATTCTAATACAGAGCACAAGCTGGACAACAGGAAATTACTCCAGAAGCCACAGCTGTTGCAGAGTCCAATCTTCATCTTCCAACCATGAGAACTACTTCATTTCCTTTTTCAATCAACATGCCCAAATTACTAAAAAGGATAGTGCCCCAAATGATAATGAAATTTCTACCATTCACATCTCCAAAGGCAGAAAAGTCTATGAAAGAATCATTACTTCTACATCTGTCTGCTTAGGAGATCAAGTCCTTAGAGATGCATTTCTCTAGCATCATACATTCACAGAGCTGTTCCAACGAATCATGCTCAACAGACCAAAACACTCCAAAAGTTTGAGTACAGTCCAGCACAGTATAACACAGAATAATAACTGTTCTTTGCAATAGAAACATTTTAGGACAGAAGTGACTGGCTGCAAATCCACAATGGTGTGAGGACTTGACACCACTGGGAGTAATAAGATTATTAAAGGCTTTCCAGCAAATATTCCCCCAAAAGTTACTAAATTACTCCACCTACAACTTTCGTACAGTTTCTTTCTCTACAAGAAGCAAATTACAGTCTCAGGGAATGAGAAGGGTGAAGAAGCAGGTCTAAACTTTGGGTTAATTTCCCATTCTTAGTTCTTTATTTGGCTAACTCAAAGTATAAAGTGAAAAGCAAAAGCCGCCAGTAAAGAAACCCCTCCATTTCAATTTGCTCATACCCACCCAAGAAGCTTGTTATGCAGTTTGACACCAAATTAGATTCACAAGAAACTAATAATTCACAAAGATAAAATTCCTTGCAGTGTGTACAGCAGAGTTCCTAATGAACATTAAAGGATAAGTCTGTGCTTCAATTCCCCATCTCCAAAGTGGCAGCTCTCACCTGCTGTGTGCCACTTTTAACTGAAAAATTTATGCATGGTTAAAACAAACTAGCCTAGCCATACTTGGAGCTCCTGAGTACTAGCAAAGTACAAATAACAATAATAAAATACATTAAATCACAGTGTAAGCTACTGCTTAATCAACAGAGTTAAAGCAGTCATCAGATTCCTGCAAAATATTTGAAATCTCAATATCACTCTGCATCCACTATCAATCAGTAGCTGCGGCTTTGCAGACTCCCAATGTACTACAATCAACAGTTCAAGAATGAGTGGACTCCACTACACTGGACACTTATTACTCCATAAATTGGGCAGCATATGAGAATATTTTCCCATGAGACTAACTCCTTTACTGCATAGTCCCTCCCTGCCAAGAGCACATTGTTTACATAAGGAAAGAAACTGCCTCATATTTTATGTCATTATTTTATAAAGCTAGAAAAGTATTTTTTACAAAATCCCCTGTCTAGTCCGTGAGTATTACTTTTACCCAAGTATATCCACCAATTACATTAAATAAGGACTGTCAGATCATTCCCAAATTACTCCCAACCTAGGAAGACTTGCAGCTGGACATAGTATGACCTACAACTAGTCCAAAATATCAAGGCAATAACACTTAATGACTCAGAAGCAGATCTATTTGGAAGTATGGGGGCAAAGTAGAATTTCTCACTTCTAATTAAATTCATTTACATATTCAAGAAAGGAAGGTATTCATACCTCTTTGCAAACAAAGTGGACATCAGAGGAAAGCATTAATGTACAATCTGATGACCCACCAATACCTTTTTCATCAGTGCTGCTCTAAGGAAGGGGAGGGGAAGGGATACAACCTAATGAATAAGAATGAGGCATTCATTAAGGTTTTGTTTACACATTATTATTCAACACTAACTTTCAAAATGGACTACAATAAATAGGAGAAAAGTAAAGTAATGTATACATGGTATTATGCAGAAAAGCTGCAGTGCTTTAAATTCACCGTCTCCCTTAGAACAAGTTAACATCTAAAGTATAAATAAATTTCTAACACGGAGTAAAGTGACTGATCGAGAAGAGGCTGAGGATCGGG
>JAOXOE010000632.1:10899439-10945687 GCA_028565055.1 Phoeniculus purpureus | reverse complement strand
CCCACCTGGACATGTTCCTGTGCGACTTGGTCTAGGTGATCCTGCTGTTGCAGGGGAATTGGACTAGATGATCTTTCGAGGTCCTTTCCAATCTCCATTGTTCTGTGGTTCTGTGATTCTCAGCTTGTCTGAAGTCAAATTCTTCTTCTTAAGGGAAGACAAAGTCAGAAAGCTTTTTGACACCAGCCACAAGATTTTACATCAGCCATTACATCTCTCACATCAGTCATGGGTGTGACTGGACTCTGTAGCGATTGCCATGGATTTGGCAATGGGTGACTCTCAACCTCTCTGTTCTTATTATGCAGATATGAGAAGTGTTAGAAATACGTGTTTCAGTCCAAGCAGATGACAGTGCAGAATCACAGAACATTAGGGATTGGAAGGGACCTTGTAAGACCATCTAGCCCAATCCCCCTGCCAGAGCAGGATCACCTAGACCGAGGTGAAGACACGCATGTGTGCGTGCAGAAGACAACCTTCCACAAAGTGCTACTTCCTGCACCCATCAAATGTAAAGGCAGTGAAAGGAAACGAGACTTTCCTTCTCAGCTTAATGTCTTTAGGTGATGGGGAGGTCGGCTTTCCAGAAGTTTCCTTGAGTGTCTGCCCAGAAGCACTACTTTCATCTTCAGTTTATCAAGAGCCAACTCTTCTCTCCAAGGCTGCACATATCTTCCAGGCAGTTATGGAACTGACACAGACCAGGCTTTTAGAAAGAAGTCTAGTTTAAAAATTACTTTTAAATATTTAAGGGAAGGGGGATAAAATGGAAGAGAGACACGTTCTGGACAACTAACCACGGTGGGTTTTTATTAAATTAAGTATCTCTTGCTGGTTTGTTGGTTGGTAGATATTTTTCAGATTAGGGATGCCAGAGGCACTGTTTGACTTCTTGGAAGTTCACACAACCAGAGATAGCAGACCTCATGTTGAAAGATGACATTTTTACATGAGACAGCTGCTAGTCAAACAGGATTTAGTCTGACTCAAACTTTCTAACCACTGGCTAGCAAAATTCTCTGTTTATTTCAGAGTGGATCTTCTGAGTTTCCTTCAAAAATATACGAAGGCATCACCGAGTGCCTGATTCAATAAAAACTACGGCCAGACCGCCCTGCCCTGTAAGCTCAGTGCTGCAAAAGCTGCAGAGATGGGACATATTTTCTATTGAATTGGCTACTGCGAACGCTCGTAAGGTTTTTGCATTGATTTTTGCAACAGCAGCAGTGAGAGACGCAGGCAATATCAGCTTCATCCACCACAGACCGGTGGGCACGGAGCAAAACCAGCCTAAACACAGTGTGAGGTAACTTCTATTCAGCAGAAATGCAAATGTGCACCCTGGTACAATAAAACCCTTTTCAAGCTACTCTGCTTTGATTAACAAGAGATTTAGGCAGGACTTGTGTGGTGGTGACTGCATGTCATGGGTTGAGGATGGGGCAGCCTCAAGATGAATGAGAAATGCTCTCTATTAGCTCCTTTTCGTCCCCACCTCTCCCCACCAAAAGGGGAAAAGAGATGGAATAAGGGAAAGAGACTTGTGTATTGGAAAAGAAAACTACAAGAGCTTTAATGAAAACAATGATAACATAAGCTGGAACATCAAAGGTTCCACATAAATATCAGAAGGAACTTCTTCAACAGTGAGGGTGACAGAGCACTGGAACAGGCTGCCCAGGGGGGTTGAGTCTCCTTCACTGGAGATTTTTAAACCTCACCTGGATGTGTTCCTGTGTGACTTGGTCTAGGTGATCCTGCTGTGGCAGGGGGACTGGACTAGATGATCTTTCGAGGTCCCTTCCAATCCCTAATGTTCTCGGATTCGTCAAAAGGTTCCATTACAGTCAATTCAGCTATTCTAGAAATGCTATTTGAACACGCTACATTCAAACAGCAGGTCCTTTTCCAAGGCAATGTTCATTGTCTTGTTATTTTGAGAAGGTAGACTATGTCCTTTTCTTCAGCCCCTATACTCAACCCTTCTCGTCCTGGACAATATAAAACCCAACACAGGCTTTAATCACTGCAAGAATGAGGGGCATAAACAACGCAGCTTAAGCATGGTGACAAGCAGCCTTCCTTTTGCTGATGTTCAGCTCAAGTCATCCTTGCCCACCACACTTTCTCAGCTAGCAGCCAGAAGCTATTTGCACAGTAGAGGCGATGAGTTAACACACACTCTGAGTGGTTGCCAAAATTGTTCTTCATTAGCCAGCCTCTAAACAAATGGCACTTCGCTAGCAGTCAGCATACTAAAATACTTTGAACCATCACATTTCTGCTTCAGAACATCAAGCTCAAAAATGAAAGAGTGTTGCGGCAGCGAGGCCAGTCAGAATTAAACCCCTTTTCTAAACAAGAGTGAGCAGGCAGTCTCAGAAGTCAGTCCCCTAGGGCTTCAAAACATTTTCATCTTGAGGCTGAGAACTTTTACAAGAAGGAACCAGCTAACTCTGTACCTGCTTTGCCAATGTACCTAAGTCAGTGTAGAAACACTTAACTAGCTGTAAAACAGAGAAAGAAGTGCCTTTGCAGTATCTAAAGAAAGAAAAGACAATATTAAATGTGACATTGATCAGTGATAAATATTTAACACTTTATTTTTTCCTAATAAGAGGTCACAGTCTAACTATGTCTATTATGTCAAGTGTATTAAATCCAGTAAACATGTGGTCACAAAATCAGCTCTGATATCCCTCCTCCCCGCCTCAGACTTTTGCATTGATATAAATCAATACTTTGAAGTTACCTACACTGCATTGCTCGCTGTAATATAAAAGAACTGTAAGATCTAGGTTCTGAATATACCGCATACCTGCACTGCCTAAGGATGCATATTACCATGGCAGAATTTAGCCAGATGGAAGTTAACGAAACTGCTTTGTACATAACTCTACACAAACATGCTGCCTAAGCAGAGTCACTTCTGCATATCTCATAATCTGTACTATAAATTTATATAAACACAGTGACAGTGGTTAGAGAACACAGCTCTTATTCATAACTGACACAGATGTGCTCGCAGACATGAACAGCACAGGTAAGCTTCAGGAGCAGACAGACTTCAAGAGGATTTAACACTGGGGACTTGGTTACTTCATTGACTGTATCAGAGCAGGAAAGGCCAAAAAAACCAGGAAGTACTAGTGTCCAGATGTGACAGTTCCTCAACCTTGAGTTCTACACGTAGGAAGCTACCATGGCAAGATTCAGGACACCAACCATGCAGTGAAACCGGCCCACTCATGACATAGAGCTGAAATTTCTATCACACGTTCCCTGTGTAGTGACAAGGGTTAATATCAGTTCTGAAGAGATGGAGCTCTGAATTGCATTTAGGTTTGGTAGCCCTGAACTGAGCTTTATGTGCCTCCGAATCCTGGGGTGACTCTTGCTCACTAAACACCAATATTTGTATGAATAAAAATGAAGGGATTTAACAAATCTTGTTCCTGCACACAGTTGTCAAAAAATCTGACCTTTAGAACAGGAAAAAGAGAGGGGATTTAAAGGTTTAAAGAAGAGGCAGTGGCTGCCCGATGTATAACAAACCTTTGAAAAATTATAAAGCAGTGAAAATCCCCTACAGGTCCCAACAAAATGCGTCCAATTTGCATTCCTGCAAGCCTTCCATACACAACACTCTGCTCCTGTGTGTACACAGGCAAATAAATCCCTAGGAATAATACAACTGGGACCTGAATCTGATCTCCAATATATTATTGCTCCAGAGGTCCATTCCAAGCTTCACAAATGACTTTTTTTTTTTTTGTTCCAGATAACTAAATCAAAGCAGTCCTGATAAGCTTTCAAAGCAGGGAATGTGAGGAATGGTTTAATGAATGTTACAACTCAACCTATTACAGACTACAGAGCATTACAGAAGACGACAGGGGCAAGAAAAAAAAAAAAGCAGCACATATGACACTCCATGTCTGGAAGTCTCATAAATTCAAACCCAAAAGCACCTGCCTTTCTAAGCCCCTTTATATTAAGCTCAACAAAAACTCAGTGTGACTGTGCAGAGAGACATAAAGAATGGGAGCTAAAAGAACTGTGTCAGACAAATGCAGAGGTTTTCCCACTGAAAAGCTATGTTAGTTAAAAATTGACCCAGAAAGATGAGTATCTTAATGAAATTACATGGAAATAGACATGAAAGAAGAACATAAATAGACATAAGGAGAATAGACATAAAGAGAAAAGTAACAACAGAAAAAGGAAATATGAGTCATGGAAGAAAAAGCTAAAAGTAGTTTTAATATTTTTGCATGCTCTTCTTGCAAAGAAGCTTCTGTGGAGTTTACATTTGTCCCTAAGCGCTGTTTGTGCACTGCAAGAATATCAGGCAGCCTCTGCACATATAAAACTTCACATATACGTGCGCAGGATAGTTATGAAAGGTTTATGCTCTGGTCACAAGTTTTGCTTTGATTTCACTGCTTTTTCTGTCTCTAAGCACAAGTGATTCCTCTCTCAAAAACAAAATTGAAGTAGCATAAATACTGTGCAACAGGTTGTAGTAGCTAATAAAATTCTGTGCTGTTTACGTTTATAGACTCAGAAGGAAAGACTAAATTAAGCTAATACTTCAGGTGATTTTCATGAAGTGGAATTGCTGCTTATACACCATATGACATATAATAAAGAACTAGGTTAAAAGGACTTAGAGGAGCAGCATCTGGGCAGTCTGAAGAGAAGCAGAGACATTGAAGGGGTAGGCTTCAAATACTAGTTGCTGGAGACTGGAATAGCTGAAATAAGAGGCATGCACACAGACAGTAACGCAACCATGAAATGACCACAGACTTCTATTCTTAATGTACTGTTCCTTCTGCTGAGGTTTGCACTGCAAAAGGCCTAGACAAGTCAGGTGTGCCATGTAACAGCTAGGAAATGGAGTAACAAGCGTTGAGTTGACTCTGTGAATGAGAGAACAGTGAGGTTTTATCTCTGTGTAAGCTAAGACAAGCTGCACAGTATTTGCCCCGATGCAATCAGAAGAAATAATGAAGTAATCCTGAAGGCTTGCAAGTATTTATGAAAAACATCGTACAAAGCAGTTTTCTCTACACAGTCACATAGGCTTTGTCCCATATCTTACCCTATTGCCTTTAACTGCAGGAAATTTTGGGATACCCTTTAGTAGTTTGAATCCTCCAAACTTCTACTTTTCTCCTGTACACCAAGAAAACCTGCATGTCAGTTTAGCTCTTCAAAATTCTGAGGCAAAAATTGAAGCTTATTATTATATGTAAGTTTGTTAGGCAGATTTTAGAATAGACTTCTTGCTCAGAGAAATTGTTAGCATTCACACAACACTTTTTACAACTACAGTAATTTACCCCCAATGCCCTTGGACACAAATTCCCTGCCTCCACATTCATGTGGTATGCTGTGCACCTGTTGGTTGCTAACCCCACCCCAAAAACAGCCACAACAGAGCAGTAGACCAAGAGCTCACCACGGTGTAAAGCAGTGCGCAACCTCTCAAGAGAAGCCACAGAGTGTGTAACCACAGACAGCTACCATATACGAAATCGCCAGGGGTTCAACCTTTCATAAATTCTTGAGCAAGCAAATTAAAAAAAAAAAAAAAAACCACAACACCCCACTGAGTCTAGAATGGTATAGATCAATTTAGTCAATGCTTTGTGTATAGTCAACTAGGGTTTTGGCTTTTCGTCCAGTCTGTAGACATCTCCAACTTCCATTCATAAACTTCAGAGAGTTTCTAACTCACTGTTCCATTTTCCACTGCTTGCATATGTTAAGATTTAAATTATCATTTCCCATGAGAATGCCTTTCTGTATAAAACAGCCTACACTGTCCCTGTGCTCATACAAGTTTCTGCAACAGCTCTAACAGCTTTGGTTCATTTTCTCCACAATCAGTATGATTTGTGTTGAGACTTGAACTAATATCGCTATGATTCAAGAAGCTGTATGCCTTTGCCAATCAGCTTTTGTTGGACAAAAGCCTTGTAATCAGCTTTTTCTATCCCTACTCATCTTCTACATATCAACTGCCAGATTAAAAAAAAAAAAAAACCAACCAGCATGGGCTTTCAGCACATTTTCATGGTGGATCTTGGCAAGTTCTTTGTTTAGGGTCATTTGTTTTCTGCAACAACGTGAACTAGGCACTAAAAGCTAAACACAAGTCAGGATTCTTCAGTATTACTATGTCCTGAAACTCTGTGAGTTACTTTTAACATTTGATGTATTTGCCTACTTTCAAAAAGTGCTTAAACTAGAACAAAGTGCCACTACTATTCAAACACGGTAGGATATATTGGTAGTAGTTCTCTATAGCTACTCCTACCTATTGCACAATTTCTGGCAAGACTTCCACCATAAGAACAAAATAAGGTAAGTATGTCAGATCATGCTGCTATGTTAGTTACACTGAAAGAAACAGGTAAGTCTCAAAAATACAGGAAATTGTTATTCAGATGACAGACAGACAGCACTTCCTTTCCCAGAACAATCTGTCTCCTGTCTTGACAACCCATTCCTGTTATATTTACCCAACCAAATTTTGCTAGTGATGTATTTCCAGATGCACTTAAGCCACATATGTGCCTGTCAGTCAGTCCAAGCACAGCACAATCTGAGCAGAGAACAGCACCTAGAAAACACTACATGTTAATCCATGCTTCCTCTCTTGCTGGTCTTTAAGAGTTAAAGGAGACAAAAATGTGTAAAACATTATTCTCAGTTTATTTTGGAAGCAGTTGTGGGGATTGCTTTCTTTATGGCTGACAGAGACACCTGAAGAGTACCAAAAAAAAAAGTGAAACATGCAGTTAAAAATAACTGGCTGCTTCAATCAATTAATACTGGGTGTCTAGAAAGAAATTGTAAGGTTGTTTGAAGAAAGGTTAGATGCTAAACAGGGAGCTTACAGCTCCGATCTGCCGCAGCAGATCCAGTTTCTCATCCAGAAAAAGAAATCATGCCATCTTTGCTGGAGAAAACCAACACATGACAAATATCAACACATATCAGGCAAGGCAAGTCAGTAGTAGATTTCAGATAGTTCAATGAGCTGGGTTGTGGAGCAAAGGGAGCTACTGAAAAGCTAGGTTTATTTATTCTCAGCTAAGCCACTTCACTTTTTTTTTTAGTTATAGTCTTCTTCTATTCTAGCATACACTTCTGATCCTGTGCTCTCTCTTCCAACACTAACTGCACAGCTAACTTCTTGTATTTCATAGTTTCATAAACATCTCACATCAAACTTCTAATAACCATCTTGACTCTTGTAAATTTCTAAGCCCCCTTAGGTCCTTTGAGCAAAGAACCAAATAAACTCTCTTCTCCACCTCCATATATTTAAATGATGCTCTTCACAGCTCCTACCTTAATATTGTTTCAATTCCAAAAGTGCATTTTTTGAGTCTACAACAAAAAAAACCCCAAAGAACAAAACTAAAACAACAAAAACAAAGAAATCTACACACACACATACACCACCAAAAAACCCCAAACCATCAAAATAATCTCTCAGGATCTTATTGGCAAGACAACTTTGTCATCACATGGGTGATGACAGTCAGTGGAATCAAGGTATTTCTCAGTTCTATGTACTATGATTCTTCCAGAGAAGCAGATGGGAGATAAATCAGTGATGTGATAGAAAGAGGTGAACAGAGGCACTGAAAGGGTTTAAAATTGTAAATATCCTTCCTTTGGTGCTCTCCTCCCCTTTTCTGGAAAGCACAGACAGGCAGTTTCAACCTTTCCACTGTTTATTTAACTGGCTTAACAGAGGGTCCTAACAGGTCACAAATAAGCTTTTTAAATAAAAAGCACAAGTTGAAATCAAGAGTGGATATATCAAAACTTATGGCAAGGCCAATTTTATTTCTTGAGCCAGAATTAAAAACCACAGCAGCTTTCTTTTAGTAGTGGATTCACATAACAAGACCGCTTCAGCCAACTGAATGTAAGTAGGGGCTCCTCAGAACAAAAGCACTTTTAACCCATTTGAACAAACCTTACACTTGTATCTAGAATTAATACTGCTCAAGGACAAGTTTATCCTTTAAAAAAGTCTAGATTATTTTCACAACAGCATTACAACTTTTACATTTTAAAATATTTTTGCTGAAGAGATTATTCCTGCTTCCTTATATCCAGTACATTTGCACATTTTCTAGTGCCCTTATCTTTTCATGTTTGTAATACTGGAATGCTTTTCAAGCATCTGACAGACACCTCATACGAGGGGCATGGATACCAGCATAGTAAGAAAATGAGCACCTTATGGGTGGCACTGAAAGATGTTAAAAAACATACTGGACAGTGCTGAGTAGGATCAAGTGAAATGTGGACCAAATATGAACAGCATTACATGTTAAGAGTTTATTAGCAGCCTCATACAGCTGCTCAAATTCAGGCATCTAATACAGGGATGTGAACAGCTGGTACCATCACCTGCTGCTCCGGCAGAGTGAAAGAGACTGTGTGACCTTCCGCTGCAGCACATGGGGCTTGTGCCTGTGAACAAGTACCAGCATGGGTTTCAAAACCCAATAGCATTAAGAACTCCTATCCAAAAAGAAACTGCAATTTAAAGGCAGCTAAATGAGAATGAACTTCACTGTCAGATTTTAATGGATAGTAAATAGAAGAGAGAAAACAGCAAAATGTAAGTTGTTGTTACCCCTGACACTAAGCTTTAATAATCAATTACAAAACAATCAGACAAAATTAAGCTTTCTAGCATGCCTGTGCGTATTTCTTCAGCATTTTTTTTATCTTTGAAGCAATTTTTTTTTCCAATTATTGAACTACCATTCTGCTATTGTGTTAAGAGTTGCTCTGCTGCTTTCTACAGTGTCCAAATCTTTTAATTTCTTCCTTCTCTGTGTTTCTGAACCTCCAGGCAAAGCCTTTTCCCCAAGAAAATTCTAAAACATTTTTAAATTACCAAACACGGATATTTCTTCTGTTATGTTCTTAATGAAGTAGATGCCCTCATGTTGAGTGTACTCATACTCCTGCATCATGCCAATAAATCACACACATTCAGAAAGGTTTGTTGCTTAGAATTTAACTCTTTGCCACAGCAACACCTAGCTTTTCTACAATATCTCAATTCTCCTGTTTCATGTGAAAAAGTATCTTCCTGTTGACTGTACTTTAACAAATTGGTAAATACTTGAACAAACCTATTTCCTCACCTTTGTGTTTATCGTTAAGAAAGCCACCACAATAAATATTCCCAAGACTGTTTTCTTTCTGCTCCCTGTGCCTGTTAATATCTGAAGTGCTGATTTCATACTGAGGCATTTAAGAGGGGAAGTACAGAAGCAAAATTGGTTAGTTAGTGCTTGTTAGATCTTACAACTGTTTGAATATATTTACACTTCTGACACTAAAAACACAAATGTTTTAACTAAGAGCTAAGTGTGCAAAAAACAACAAAGTATTTCTGAAGGACTAACATGAAAATCGCAGACTGAAATGAAACACAGCTACTGATCCCTCCTCCCATGCATCCATGATAGCCATGTTAGTTACTAAAGAACTACTATAGGCCACTATAAACTGTCTAATCCTGCTTTGAAGAACATCCAAGTTCCTAATCCAAGTTACTCAAGATGCTTACATAAGCATCATATTTACCACTGCCACTCATTTTATTTCTAGTATGTGATCCTGCTGTGGCAGGGGGATTGGACTAGATGATCTTTCGAGGTCCCTTCCAATCCCTAATGATTCTATGATTCTATAAAGTCCCTCCCCTAAGGCTACACACAGATCTATCATATCATTCTCCTTCAACATAGCATGATCAAGATAACAAATACCTCTTGATTTATTTCAACAGCACCTCACATTCAGAATTTACCATCTAAATTACTTAAGCAGTTAATTAAAAGGTAAATGGAATCTAATTCAACAGCCTCTTGGTAGACTTCATTACTGTATCAAGAAAAATGTCAATTTTCTGGAAGGCAATGGGACACAAAGTTTTTCATAAAACTCTTCTCCCAGAATTAAGCTAGACACTATCGTAAGTGAACAGCATTGTTTAAACATATCACATCTCATTTAAGTAGCACACACATGGAGAATTATTCAGTCATGCAAGCATTCGAACTACTGCACCAACATTAGCACAAGCTCTCATGGAAACACTTTATCAATCTATTCAGGACAGCTAAAGCCAGTATCACCCCACACTTTAGTTATACTGCATGTATGTGCAAGCTCTCATCTAACAAGTTTTATGTGTTTTCGACCCATCATTCTACATTTCTACCCATCTTACTCTTTTTTTCCTTCACATCCCACCCTGTTCCTCAGCTATCATGCCACTATACACCTCTTCTTTCTTTCCCAGTGTGCTCAAACACAAAAGAAGTTTGAACTGACAAGTTTTCACTTCACAACTGCACCATGCAAAGGGCACAAATACATTCATTTCATAAAACTCAAGGAATGAAGAGTCCATGTCTGTCTGTGCCTTTAAACTAAATATGAAAAATCCAAATATAATGAGGAGTTCAGAACAAAAGCAGATAGCTTTAACACTTCCAATGGGACTTCCAAGTCACAAGGGTACTGTGACAATAAGAACATAGATCTATTGATTTTCCACAATATCTATGACTAGTTGATAAATGTTCCTTTTCATGACAGGTTTTTTTCCCCTATAGTTTTGTGATGACATGCACTGACTCATAGTCCCTAGAATATATACATACAATTAACTCAACTCACAGTCTAGCCACCCTCATTGCCTCACTCTACTACCTACTCCATTACACCACTATTAACAACTTCTAAAACCTTTTTCCCTAATAAAGTATCTGTTGATACTTTCATCAGGTATCTATTTATTCCACCAATGCTGGAATGAATGCACTTCAAACTCATCTGTGTCATGACACGTCCATCTCCTTCACCTCAGAATCCATTATATCACAAAATCTCAGACCCTACCTTTAAGCCACCGTATTACAGGCTACATATTCAAAAAATTATTTTCCTTGTAGCTTTTAGAGGTGCTGTAAAGCCAGCTAAAATCATGCAATCTGAAAGACTACAGGAGTCTTCATAGGACTGCATGTAGCTGTGTTTTTGCTCTTCCTTGGACAAATTTGCTGGTTCATATAATTTGCTAAAGTCAAATTATAAAAGCAAGATAGATCTTTGCCTAACCAAGTTTTTGAAGAACTTACAATGAGAAGGTCCATAAGATGCTAGAAAAACATTGCAAATGTACATTGCAAAAAATTATGATTGAAAAAAACCAAAACAACCTTCAGTAGTAATATATTCCACAACATTCCAAGAACAGACAAGCTAGGTACAGTCACCTTAAAAACCAAAATGCTTTGCAGACTTTACCTCAAACAGGCAAACCACCAACTGCACATCTCTCACTATTAATACCAATCAATTTGCTAATAACAATGTGCTCCACTACTCTGCTACTTTTACTCTTGCCTTTAAATCCCTCCTGTTCTACTCCTCTTCTCGCTGGCTTTTTTCTTCTACAGTAATTACTGAGAGAGGTTGTAATTTATCAAGTATCTCTGCAATATTTCTGAAAAAAGGACATTTTGCTCAATTGAACCTTCTTTCAAACTCACATCATGCTATAAACCGTATTATTATGGATCAGTTGACGACAGTGTATTCAAAGGACAAATGGAGGTACACATTAAGAAAAACCCTGAGGTGTTAGAGAACTTTGAATACTTACTGACTTCTCTGTGCTTCTACCCTCTTACACTACAAACTCTTTGTGGTGAAGAATGCTTCAGTATGCCTGTTGTGTACATATGACCAAAGCTCCTGGCAGTCCCATTATGCATTATGCAACTACATAAATATGTATCTGCACTTTCTGACACATGTTGCATCCTTGAAGTAAATCACCCTTGAGACATTGTTTTTTAAACAGGTTAGATGGCAGCAGTCTAATGAAAAGACAATTAAAACAGAGTGACAGAAGAGCTGCGTGTTTTATCAACTTCAACTAGAATTCAGCAATTTCATGTGCATTCCCACTTTCAGAGGGTTTTTATTGTAATGTAAATAGCCTTAACATCTCTTAATCGGCCATGATTCTTTGTAACTAATCTTGACAAAAAAAGATAGAGACATCATCATTAAAAAAAAAGGGAATAAAACTTCCACAGATAGGCTAAGAGAAACCTTAACTTCAACAGAGCATCTGGTACTGCCTTTCTACCAAATCAAACTGCAATTTATTGCCCTCTAATGTATGTACTTTAGGCCATTTCCTTTATGGCTCCACTTCACACAGAAGCAGTAACTGAAGGAAATAACGGAGTGCCCAACAAGTGGGGAAGTAATTGCTCAACAAGCGTGGAACAAGAGAGTCAGTTGTGCACCGTGCACATGTGGCAGCTCTTCAGAGCCCAGCACTGCAGCGCTAACAGAAGGCTGGTATTACCGAACAAGCCCACTGTGGGAACTCTGCCAACCAACAGCCAGGAGCGCTTGTCCATCTAAATCCTTGGGTCCTTAAGGACTAGGGGTCAAGAAACAATTTCCTCCAACAGCACCACCTCCTGCCTGTACCTGTCAGTCATTAACCAGGCAGAAATGAAAGACTGTTAAACTCCAAGCTCTAATCTTAAATCACACCTAAAGAACTATATTAAAATGATGTTTAGGTGGTATCACAAAGGCAGTGGTGCTGGACTGCAGAAGAGACAGTTCAGATGTCCTGACTTCAAGAGGAATGCAGAAATACTTAGTGTGAAGATCATCTGATTGGATTGGTTGGGTTTTTTTACTCAATATTTCCAGGTCTCCAGGTGCTGCTACCATTCTACCGTTATTAGGGCACTTTAGGTAAACTGTTGAGAAAGTAAACTACAAAATTAGCAACCAATTGGGACAAGTATGATTTATTATTTCTCCAGTAACAAAGAAAATTTGTTCTAAATATTTCAATAGAAATCTACTATCTGAGGGAATATTCAAAGACCTCAGACATAAGACATTCATGCAATTCACTTGACGCTGCACAGTAAGATGAGAAAGAATCACAGAACATTAGGGATTGGAAGGAACCTCGAAAGATCATCTAGTCCAATACCCCCCACCACAGCAGGATCACCTAGATCAAGTCACACAGGAACATATCCAGATGGGTTTTAAATGTCTCCAGAGAAGGAGACTCTACAACACCCCTAGGCAGCCCGTTCCAATGCTGTCACTCTTATTGTGAAGAATTCCTTCTCATATTTATGTGGTACCTCTCATGTTCATCATCTCTCTTAAAGACAATATTTGGACCTACCTGCAGCTTCAAAGCAAAAATTCTGCATTGGTTTACATTCTCTGAGCTTGGGAGGGTGCCTGGGTTTGCTAAGACTAGGAATTTGCTTTAAAATTGTAACTTTTACTGGATCATCTGAACATGACTTGCAAAAAGCAAGTCTGGAATCAGCCTACAAGCAAAGCATCAAATCAAGGTAGCCACCTTAATCTTCATATTTCTTATATTAAGTAGGTGACAGAAATTTAAAGAAATTGATTGTCACCTCTGTATCTTGTGTCAGTTCATTCAAAATGGACTAAAATTGTACTGCCATTTGCTAATTAGAGTGAGGCCAAGTCAAACTTTATGGAAGAAACCATAACAACTTCTCAATCCTCCTTACACTCTTTACACTCTTCTTAAATATTTTATAAAGAATGCAATAAAAGCTAAATATTAGTCTGAGTTGCTTGGTTTTCCAAAATACCAAGTTAACATGATGGCTACCTGTTACTTAAAAATATTTTTTTTCACAGGAACACAGTAATTGTACTCCGGCACAAACAACAACCAACAAAAAGCCACAAATCAACCAAACATCATTTTTTCTGATTTCTTAACTTGAATGGACCACAATTAAGATCTCAGATTCTACTGAACAGCTCTGCATTAGCACTGAGAACAGGCCACACATTTATATTTACTACCAATTTAAATTTCCTAAAACTAGATCTTTCAGAAAATGTACAGACATTAAACTGAAATCAGAATAAAATTCCTGTAGTGTTCTAAATTAATGTCAGATTTTCCCTAAAAAACTGAGTTTCCAGAGCTCAGACATGAGAAAATAAGTGTGCAATCAAATCTATACACCAGAAAACTGATGGCTACAGTTAACAAGTATATTAAGTCAGTACACTGGGCAAAGGTTCTTTTATGGTTACAGTCATTTGACCTTTAGCCAGCTCTTAATGCCCCAGCCAACCATCTCAAGATGGAGATTTGCAGCAGCTTCTTGTCTGAAATAAGCCAGGAAAAGATTCTTCTGAACCCACTGTACAAGCATTCATTTAAAATGTCATGAATGTGCATGAAATCAGAGTGCTTCTAACAGCTTACTTTGCAGCTTCTGTTTAAATGCACTAACTCTGAACCTCCAGAGGATAAAAGGACTCCCTCAAACCTTCCAGTCTGGCACTCACGGACCTAAAACATACACAAGCACCTCTTCACAGGTGTGTTTACTGAGTATAAACCTTATTTAAATAGACCCTCGATGCACACACTTTACACAAACACCTGCTTCTCCCACTGCAGTGCTGACTTGCACAAGGCAGTTGTATTCACTCATCTTCTGTTCTAAAGCTATCCTACACACCAGTAAGCTGTACTTCTATTACAAAAATCCTGGTTACTGACTCATCCCCCCAGTAACAACAAAGCACAAAATCTCCAGTGAGAATTACTACAGAAGTATCTGCTCTTCATAACTGTGCATCACACTGGAAAGGTCTGCAGATGTCAACAGGCACAGCAAGATTCTCCTCATCAGATCCTGAGTACATCACAGAAAAGCAAACTTATAATGAATTCTTATTTCCAGCCACTTGTGGTTATACAACCTCTCCTTAGTGGACTCAAAAGTATCCTAAAATGGAAACACTCATGAAAGAGAAGATGCTCAGTTATCACAGGATGTCAAAAAGAAGCTTCCTTTTATTGACCTAGGTTCATAGCAAAACTTGACAAAACGAACAAATATTTCAACATCCAGACACATTTTCTAGATACTCAGCCTACTGTAAAAAACAGTCATATAGAAGTTATGGTGACAGTGATCCTAGAGACAAACTCGTATCAGTACTAAGGCTTCCATCAGTTTTAAAATAACCTTTAAAGGTGTAATTGTATTTCAGTTTTGCATGCACAGACGAAGCTTGATAGTCAATGCTTCCGTATGGTCTCAATGCAGGAGAGTTTTTGCTTTTTCTAGGTACTGGAAATATGAAACACCACAACAAACTCAGGCTTGTGATGTTTATCTCAGTACAACAAACATTCAGCTTTTAAATTTACCTTGCAGTAGCTTAAGCGTCACCCAAGATGACAGAACCTCTATTTTTCCTGTTTTTCAAGCAACCACTATCAATAATAATTAAAATATATGCAGCCCATTAAAGTGTAAAAATGGCATACAATAAACTACACTACAATGTAAGTAAAAATCGAACAGTAGACATGCTGTGTATTTTTTAATTGCTAAGCTATTTTATAAATCTACATAAAATTGTCACAGACATTAAGTTTCTCTGTCAGAATTTTAAAGAGGAACATCATTCCACGTATTTCATGTCCAAGGCCTCAGCTAGGTATGCTGAACTGAATACGTTCTTAACATAATCATGGGACTGTTTATGCTGAGCAACAGCATCTTCTCCAGATGCTTCCTTCAAGTGCCCTTTCAGACATTAGAATGGGGTAGGATACCATGACTTCGTTGCAATCAAGCTTTTACTATTTTGGTAATCAAATAAAAGAGACTATGTAATTTAGTTACTCTTGACAAGCAATACTTTGAAACAGGAATCTTTAGCTGCTGGAGGCATAGGGTGCATCTTTATACCCTTGACCAGGGTATTTCAGCATCACAGTCATGACAGAGTTAATACCCACTAGCTCAGAGGAGAACAAAAGGTACTCCACTGCAACATGCCTAACATTTACATTGCCTCTCTTTGCTCATTAAACAGGTTTTGGTTAAATAATGAACAAACTGTATTACAGACTCCGATGAGAATTCCAAAATTATAAATCAACTGGTAAAGCCCAGAGGGGAATGAAGGGAGTGGGAGGGAAGGAAGGATAATATTGACTAATATAAAGGGCGCAGCTTGACAGTGGATATTCCTGCCACACCTGATCAAACATGCTTCGTGGGGGAGGGGAAGGGAGGGTGAGAGCAAGAGGGAAGACGGGACAAGGCAGCCTGAAATTTGCATCCGGAACAGATTAAAATGGGTTCTTGGGGGATTGAGAAAATACATAATATATATTACTATAAATGCAAAATTGTACTAAAAGCTAACTCAAATGTCAAAGATTACAGCTTGAATAAATTTAAATACAAAAGCAATGCGTTTCCATGAGCTAATGAAAGAGACATGAAAGGAAGGTCTAGGCAAAAAAACCCCAACCAAACCCAAGAAAAATCCCTAAGCTTGGACTATTCATTGCCTGGAAGATGAGGCAAGAGACTCCTCATTGTTCAAAGTATTGCTTGGGAATCAGTCCATGCTCAGAACTGAAAAAAAAGAGCACAGCAGTGATGTCCTATCTCAAGATATTAGTTGGTAGTAACAGTCAATGAAGCTGAAATCAGCTGTTTTAAAGAACCCCATGTATTCAAACCAACACACTATCATCACCATGTGTAAGCAGTTATTATCTCAGCATGAACCACACTCACAAGATGACTAATACTCAGAGAGAGTCTCCAAATCTCTCTGCACATTAAACTTTGCTACTTTGCTTTCTCTACCACAAGCAGGTAGTAGGCTTGCATTCCTTCCCCAACTCAATAGCACACATTGCATCTAGCTACTTGAGATAAATGGCCAGTCCGTGACATTTACTCATCCTGCATTTATTTGAGCATCCTGACATTCCCTGCTCTTGTTGATGAAAAGAGATATTTGCAATAATGACAAAGAACTTCCGGAGTCTTATTTTAAAGAAAATTTTAACTCATAGAAGGGAAAGAAGATACATTTCCTCCCTGAACACTTCTGGTGACTGTATTAATTCCCTACAGAAGACGAGTGAGCTTACAAAAACCCACAAATACAGATTGTCACATAGTCTGGCTACAAGCAAAACATGCAGAACAAAGCCACTATCCACAAAAGCAAGCTGTCCTCAACATGTCATGACCTGACAGAAGAGTCCTGCTCACAACCAAGGAAAGCTCAGTTGGCAAAGAAAAGCATTATACTTACAGGCAGCCACAGAAGAGGAAGTAATTAGGGGCTTTGAACTGGCACATGTCCTCAGCATCAGCTGAGCACCTGGAAGCACTACTGTGTTCTGGGGAATATACTTTTTATGAGATTCCAGGTTCAGCAATGACTGAATGGACAAGCTTCACATTTCAAAATTAGGCTCACTGCAATTCTCAACACTCACTATAATAAAGGGATCAGAAATAAAGCTTACTTTCAAATATTACTGTCAGCAAGACAAATCCTGAGGAAAACCAGCAGAATGCCACCTGGACCTTAGGATTAGCCTCACTCCCAAATTCTCAAGGTATACTTAGGTTACACTTAGAAAGGAAACCACAAAAAAAGAAAACATGGGGGGAAAAAACCAAGAAATGTTGGAAGAAAAAATCTGGTCAGAAACACGTCACAGCTTTGTGTTCTACTTCTGCATAGATTTTCAGTTCATTTCAGTGCAACTGGTCACAAAACAAGCCTTTTACTTCAGGATTCAAGAGACCCAGGTCTGTGCTTCACTTATTACTGGCAACAGACAATGGAAACCAACAAACCAAAGAACATGAAAACAGATAATAGGAGGCTACTTTCTAAGCCAACTTCTCCCATCAGTTAGGGATCAGAAACCACAAGCAAGGCACAGAAGAAAGACCATGCATAACAACATACTAGATTTCATCTATTACTACAAGCTTCAATACACTGAAGAAGCATTCATGTTTCTATATAAAATTTTATTTTAAAATAAATATAAATACACATTTATTTTCAGAGAGTGGCAGCAGTGGAATTTGTGTATTTGTTTGTACTGGTATAATTTGTCTAAAGGCACATACATAGTTGCTTTTTTCTTGTTATTCAATACATGTCCTCTGGATAGTAAATAAGACAAACAAGTATGTCTGTACATTTATTTTCATGTACCCTAGCAGACACACATACCTGCTGATTTGTGTATAAGCTTACCTGTTATGTTATTCAGCACTTCTTTTAAGTCACTAAAGCTATGCAGCAGGGGATCTCTTTCTTCATCCTACAGGTCACAGACAGGAAAGAAGTCATTCATAAGGCAAACATATTCCTGAAGACAAATCTTAATAATGGGTCTGTAAAGACCTCACCTCAATATTCATATACTTACTGTGGGTTGAGTTTGTCACTGTCAGTGTATTTACTCCACCAAAATCGAGAGAACCATTTTTATCTTACTGCTAGCGCTCCCCAATGTCACAGATAGCCCAAATGTCCAAGCACAAGTTCAACACTGAGCATTCTAGTTTGGTTTTATTGTCCTTAGAAGTACTTCTGATTAGCCTTCAGTTGTTCAATAAATTTCAGAGGAAATCTACCTCATACCACATTGAAATGGCTCATCTGGATTTGCTATAATGTTAATCTATGCAGATTGTAATGGGAACAGACATGACATTTGGTGCCATTAAAATAACTCGAAGAAAAGAACCACACTACAAAATTTATACGAACAGGTAGCTAGCCTTATTATATCTTTAAGATACTAGAATAAGGAGGAGCAGCAAGTTCTGCAAGCTGGATACACCCCACAGCCACACCTCTGGCTGGGTGGCAGTGAGCTCTAGTGAAGAAATGCCTGTTAGAAAGGAAATGGGCCCTGCCCTTTGACAAACTGAAACCACTTGTGCTGAATGACAGCAATCATTCCTGTGTACCACAGATACAGTACTACTACAGGAACAAAATGTACACTGTGGAAGCCATAAACTGACCATCACTAGACTTGCAAACACTGTGATAATGGCTTTTAACAAAACAGGTTTGAAACTGTTACGTTTCAGTTAGGTGTACAGTTAGCAGTCACAAAACAGAGATAACAAAAAAAACCCACTATGCCACATGAAAAAAATTAAAAAAACCCCATTTATAAATAATTTCCACAATTTTTATTTAATTATGAAGGCTGTAGTCTAAGAGGACACAAAAGATACATATGAAAACATTGTGCTAAGTAAAATAACACCATGTGTTCAAAATCCCTGACATACCAGACAATCCGAGTCTAAACTGGATTACTACCATATGGAACACAATGTGACTTTTTTTGTTTGTTTACAGGTTATAGCAGCGGAAAATTTCCAGCTTTGTACATATTGCTGGCACACAAAACTATTCAGCATGAGAAAATGTAGAAAAAGTTATTCAAACTTTCCTTACAAAAGAACTATAATGAGTGCTAAAATAAATGGAGGTACTATTCTAAAATCAAGTGGTTTCTGCCACAGCACAAACAAGTAGCAACAACTAGAAGGAACTTACCAGATGTGTGTGGGTGCTCCATCGGGCATTGCGCTTTATGGCTCCCACCACTGCACTGATTTCACCTTGTACGATGTAAATATTCTTATCCACCATCCTGACAATCCTGAAAATAAAAGTTAATTTGAATTAATCTCCAGCACCTGGGAATCATTCCCTTCCTCAGATGAAATTTGAAGTTGGCCCTAGTCAAGTGTTAGGCCTGTAGAAATGCAAGAAACTCTCTCAGAACTTTTGTTTTGTGCATGCAGACAAATACAGTTATTTTGCTAAAAGGAAGACAACAGTTTTCCACAGAGTGCATTTTCAGGACCATGAAAGCAGACAGTTAGTTACAGGGCATCTACGGAGCAAGAAACAACTTTGCCAAGGCACATTACTAGTTTTTTTTCCTAATTGATGGAAGTTCACAGAAAGACAAAGTATTAGGGTACCAGGACAGACACCCATGATAATGCAGTAACACACACATCTCCAGCACTTGGGCAAAGTCCCGCAGCTCTGCACAGAACACAAAGCCAATTACAAAGCATCAGTGGCTGGAAAAACCTGGCCAGGGTAAAACTCTCTGGTACTTTGACAAAATAATTTATAACAGATGTTGATTTCACACTTGCTTCATGAAAAATAGCATTCCAAAAAAGCATGCAAGTAAAAGAGTCATGGGTAAAACTCCACAAAGAAATAAGCAAAACTAGAGACAGAATTAGATGGAACAGAGGAAGAAAAAGTGAGAAAGCTAAAGGCAGACATTTACTGTCATGTAAATTGAGGCCTTCCAGGGAAAAACTTAAAATTGATGTACACAGAGAGAGAGAGAAGAGAGGGGAAAAAATTTTACGGACAAATATTTGTAACTGTCTCAGAAAAAGTAACAAAAAGAGTGGATTTTCTGTCTCAGAAAATAACAAGAAGAGACAGGACCGTTCTCTCTGTATCAGCTTGTAGCACAAATACAGTCAAGCACAAAGAAATAATAATGGAAAGGAATGAACGGACATGACTGTTTATAAAGAATAAACAAGACTTATAAAGAGGTCAGAGTGTCAGGTGATACCGTATCTGCAAATGAGAAGGATTGAAGTGAAACTGTAGCCAAGTAGTAAGACTTTAGAAGACAGGAGGAATCTAGCTTGAAATCACAACAAGCAGTCCGCACAGAAGCAAAAGACTGAAAACATATGAAACATTGATCATTACACTTCAAATCACACAGGCTCATTTAAAGTGCTCTGTTAGGGACGCAGGGCAAGAAGCCATGAGCAGAATTTTTGTGTAGCAAAAGCAAAGTTGGAAGGAAATCATTTTGGTGGATTATTCCAGACATCACACAGACATTTCAAAACAGAATACATCCTGGATCTGTTGGGCTTCATGTTAATTCACATGTCTGATTTATCAACAACACTTCAAAAAGGTAAATAGCCTCTAATTGAAAGAGACAAATTTGTTTCAGGACTCTGCAAATAATGAAAAGAAAGCCAAATATTACAAAAAAGGTACCTTATGAAAGGAGAGAATCAGATTTGTTGTTTCAGTTTTTTATGTTTACAATAGAACAAATAATTTCATGGCAAAAATATTTCTTGCTTCATTAGATTAATTATACCTAAAGGTATACCACCAAAATGGCAAGGTGGAAGTGACTTCTGGAGATCTAGTTCAGCTAGTCTTGTCAGAGCAGGTTTTTGGCAACTATATCCTTTCACTGGTCACTATTTGAGAAGACGAAATGCACTCCTTTCTTCACTGAAGATTCTGTTAAAGGTAACTTTATTCAAAAGTACAAAAATTTACTCTACACATGCCAAGAAACTTACTGGTCCAATGCAGCTGAACTACCCGACTGTCATGCTGGAGACAGAAACTCAGATTTCTGAACATAACACAAAAACCCACTTAACGACAAACACTGGATAAGGGTAGGGGGAAATCCTACTTTACATTTAAGCTTGCAGTTAACCAAGCAATAGCAGGCACACATTCCCAAGCAAACCACAGCCAACTATCTTCAAGCAAAGGACCTTTTCAAATGTGTGCTGGTGATGGAAACAATAATTACAGGGTGGGGGGAAGTCAGACAACTATTTTCAGAAGGATGGTGCTGGTATGGTAAACCTATCAAAAGCACCATCTACCCCTCTAAAAGTTTACTTCAAGCAATGGGAATAGCTCCTCCAAATTCTGCACTTCCCAAAGTCTACCCCTTTTAAAGTAGCCAATAATTTCAGTATGTAACTCAGTTGGATTTATGACAGCATGGTCACAGTCAAGCAAAATCATTACAATGCAAAGCAAAACCTCCTAATGCTGAAGGTCATAAAAAATGTTGAAACAATCCCCTTAGCAAAGCCATAGTTCTGACACCTCTTGATGCGTTCAGATCAAGCCTGGATGCCTTTATTAAAAGCAATCGAACACAAGAGACTCAATGCAGAAAGAAACTAATTAAGTCCTGCAGAAAAAAAAAAAAGGTATGCATTAAATTCCAAATGCTTTTTAGCTCCTTATCTCTTCAGTCAGGCCTATATAAACTACTGTTTCTTTCTAATGATAGGTTCAAACATATGCTTCAATCTACATAGTAGTCCTCAGGCTTTTGCTCCTGTGCAGGAACTTTAACAGGCAGCACAGTGGTAACGATGTCTCCAAGCCAAGGCAACACAGCTGCCCAATCTACCACAAGTTACAGGGCAGCTGTCAGCATTCACAGTCTCATTGCTAACAAGGTTAGGAACACCAAGAGTGGAAAAACATAGATGCCTGAGCATGTTGTAAAGGAACATAAAGCTTCTCAAAGCCTTTAGCAAGATTACATAGACAGTAATTACCACTATTCTGAGTCTCCTAAAAGAGTATCAGATGTGACATATTCATACAAAATCACTGGCGGGATTTACACCTGCAAATATTACCTCACACATGCACTGAATACTCTACAGCCCAACCCCAGAACACACGACCCCAAACAATCCCAAATTTTTCCTGGACATTACTATAAGAAGTCTCAGATCCCTTCACAGAATGGTGAGTTTCCTGAAATGTAAATGTCTGCAACTCATTTGGAAACATGTAAGAGTTCATATCAGAAGTGACAAAGTCGGGCAGACTTCCAGCACATCACTTTTTATCACTAACTTCAGCCTTCAGCTAAGGTAACTGACTCAAACCCAGTGAAACTACTCCAATAAACATCAATAGTAAGCATCAACATAATCACTACATATGCAAGAAAAGCGGTATTTCAAAGTAAGCTGCCGCTGACCTAAATTTGCATTGTTTATCACAATGCATGAATAATCTGTATAGTCTCTGTACTAGATTTGGCCACACAAGAAGGATACAATTTGTATCACGATACTGCTACCAAAACACAACACAAAACATATTTCAGTCCACGCATCAGAAACCCTGTCCAACCCAGAGCTAGACAGGTTACCCAGAAGTCCAGCTGGCAACACAAAGCCTCCTTTCCCTCCTAAACCACACATGGCAGGTACATAAATCTCTATCAGGAACTTTAAAGAACTTTAGCTTGCATGGGTTTTTCATGCACTAACTACTCTGCAATTAACATAATGGGCAGTAAAAGTTCAGAGAACTTGCGGTTCATCTTGAGAGGCCTGGACAAAAATAACAGAAAAGCAATAATCTACAAGTACAGTAAGAAATTCTTCAGCCAGATGATGCCGTAATTCTGAGCAAGATAAAAGCTTTAGAAGATAAGCAACAGTAACATCACAGTGGTAGGAGAGGCTTCTCTGCAAGTCTGCACACCTAACTGCAGTACTGAAATAGCATCTGGGAAACAAGAAGGGAAAGCAACTCGCACTTGTCTGTCAACACTGCTGCACAGTCAAAACGAAACCTATGTTAGATATGGAGGGGAGAATTTTCTGTCTTCCAATTACTTCATGCTGTTGAAACCAAGGAACACAGTACCAGCTGAACTCTCACAACGTACAGCTTGGGCTCGCCCTGAGGCTTCCTCCCGCAACAGTCAAGGAGCCGGCTCTGTGCTGGGAGTCTGTTTCCACCGACTTTTAAGTCGGTCAACCCCGCGCTCAGTGAGCGGGTGCTGCTGCAGTGTTCGCTCGGTACCTCCCTACCGGGCCCGCACCCGCTCTCAGCCCTCCCCCGGCTCTCCCTCTCCTCCCGCTCCTCTCCCCCTCCTCCCCTCTTCCCACCCCTTGCCCCGCCTTCAGCCCGTGCCCAGCCGTTAGCCAGAGCCGAGAACCCCCGCCTAGGCCGAGCCGGCACACCCCGGGACGGGCTTCAGGCGTCACCGCCCGGGAGGAGGGAGCGACAGGGCGGCTGCACCCATAACCCGTAGACCACTACACCACCCGCCGCCGCCTGTTCCCGCCCCCTGTCCGCACCGCTCTGCTCCCTTACCACGGCTCCTGCCCGCCCGCCCCCGCGTCGCAACAGTATCGCGACAGACTCTGCCCGCTGGGCACTAACCCCCGCATCCAAGATGGCGGCGCGTGTTCCCCGCGGCGGCGGCCACTTCACATAGCGCTCAGGCAGGTAGCACCGCGAGCGGAGGTCTCGGTCTCGGCCCTGTCTGCCCTGCCCCTCTCTCACCGCCGGCGCGCAGAGGCCTCCAATCGCAGGTCCGCCCGGGAACCGGACAGAGAAGCCGGTCCCGCACTGCTCTCACTGACGTGGAAACCGGCGCACCGTAACCCGCTGCCTGGTTACTGCGCCGACGGACAGCCCACAGAGCCAACCCGCGCACGGTGCGGCAAGCAGTGCCCGCAGGAGCCCAATGGGATCGCGGCCTGAAACCGGAGGAGGCGGGCCCTGCAGTGACAAGCGGAAGAGATCCAATGAGAGGGGAGAGGGTAGAACTAGCAGAATCACTGACCAATGGCAAAGACGTCCTGGGTTTGCGGACCGGGGCCTCGACTGAGCGGGCGCAGCAAGGGCACTGGAGCGGAAGCGGGAGGTAGGTTCGCCCGCCTGGAGCATTGTGGGCTGGGGATTGCGGAATCTCCCGGGACCTCTAGCCTACTTCCAGCCGCCGCCTCCGCTCGGGACTGTCCCGGTGCTCCTGGGCCGCCCCGAGCGGTGCGGGTATGAGGGAGTGCGGCCTCAGGACAGCCCGCACGGACAACCGGGCAGGTGCGACAGGGCCCGTCAGAGGCGTGTCCGTGGGCTGCTCGCAGGAGACTTGGTGAGCAAAGGTTGTGAGGAGGAGTACCGGACGTGTAGAGCGGAGCTTGGCCCGCCTCTCGTTTGCTGATGAGGCAGCGGCTGTGGCAGTGTCTCTCCGCAGTGTTTTGCTCCTGCAGCCTCCCAGGTGCCCAGCGAGCAGCTTGTTTCCTCCTGGACACTTCCGTGGGTCGCAGTTTTGCAGTGTGTGTTGCTGGAACTGCTCAGCCGGTGCCGACCTTGAGTGAGCAGGGGGAAAGTGCAAATAGCTGAAGTGTGGGAGTACGCACAACAGTACTCAGCAGGGGATGTATGGCTTGTCCTTCCCCTGCAGTCCTGCTCACTTTCCTCAGACCTAGCTTATGTTTTGCCCCTGTTGGGCTACAGGACATGTGCTGCAGCTTCAGTTCATCTAGACTGGTAGTCAGAAACCACAGTTTGGTTTAATTCCCCTTGGAAGCCAGTTCATTGTCCAATTCTACAGTAATAGAAATCATAGTTTTGCAGTGATACAAGACCTAACACGATGAGTTCTTGGTGCTCTCCAAACTTCTCAGCCACTTTGCATGTCTATACCCCAGTGTCAGTGTAGTACACTTGATAGGCAATAATTTGCTCTGTTTAAATTACCTGTTGAACTTGTGGCAGAGGACAGGACCTTGCTACCTAATAGTTTTAGAGTGCCAGGACAGCTTTGGGATCTTTTGTAGCAGTGGTCAAAGCACCAGTTACCCCAAAATCATATGCTTTGACTGTAGGGAAAGCACATATCAAACTGAAGGTGAAGGAAAAGTGACTTGACCAGAAAGTATTAATTCACTATCCTAGTAATAACTTTACCTGCTGCAGTGCAGCTGAATGGATTCAGTTCTTGGACAAAGGCCTAAGAGAAAATGCAACAAGTTTCCTCTGGTTGACCCAATCCAAATCTGAGCCTGACTCCAATGCCATCCTAAAAGGTGGCCAGATATCATCGTGTTCCTTTCTTGAGGCCACAATCTCCATAAAGGGTGTGTGGGATGGGACACTCTGGAAGTGGTGGTTACCATACTCTTCCCTCTTCCTGTTAATAGCTGCCTGAATATTGCCTGAAGGAGATTCGGTGTATTTTAGACTGAAACTGCTGTTATCACCCAGTTCAGACCACTGGAGGCTATGGGTCCTGCTTCAATTGGGCTTTACCTGGTAACACATAGGATGCCTTCAGGGTTGGAAGTTTAAGCTGTAATTGCACTAAGCAGCCACAGTCATTCCCAAAAGTGGAACAAGAAGCAGCATGTTCCAGTGGCCTCATCATGGGCTCAGAAGCTAAAACTTATCACCCCGACCTCTGCTGCAGCCATGGTACCTTCAGGTTTTAGCTTGAGTACCTCAGCTGTAAAACAGGAAGTCAGATACTGACCTAGAGCAGAGAGACTGCAAAAACCACCTAAGCAATGAGTGAAGGTTTGCAGAGCAAGCAAATTAGTTGCTATTGCTCTCTCCTTCCCTTCTCCCCTGCCCCAGCTGCCCCTAAAATGCCTCTGGTATCTGCTGGGCATTTGAAAAGTCATGACACTTTGTCATTGCTACTCTGTCAATCCACCCTCTGCTCAGGAGTGGGTTTTGGGTGCTGACACAGCCATTACACGTAGCACAGCTCAGTCTGGTCCTGCCTACCCTCCCAGGGAAGGAGCTGTAGCCTTCACCATGCCTTCTTGCCCCTTCCAGTGTCAACTGCACAGCTCAAGCTCCCACCCAGTCCAATATGGTGAATCAGACCCTGCTAAGGTGTTGTTTACAGAAGCCTGTCACGAAGCTTGAAACTGAGCCAGCCAGGAGCCTTCTGCTTCACCCGAATGCATCTTAGTGCATTAATAAAGAGCAAACATTACAATGTGCTTTGCATTTTTACTTACAATCCAATCTGCATTGTCTGGAGAGAAAACAATACGGTGCTGCCTAGGGAGAAGAGTTCACTTGCACACACTACAGCACTACATTAGTCAGCCCTCAGACAGTCCAGTACCACCCTGACCACACAGAAAATCCTGCTGTGCAGCACCAACGTCTCCAGCTCAGCAGCAATGGGGAAGCCTAGGTTGCCTGGACCACCTGACCCAGCAGCACTTTGCCAGAGCAGTGCACAGCTGTATATATTTTGTGTGTGGGCAAGTTGAAGCACCAAAGAATCTAAGTGTAGGACCAGGACACAGGACAGTACCTTGTCCTTTTACTCCCAAGGGAATCCACTAGTGGCTACACACAATGTGGTAAATTAAACCAAAGATCAGATTAGCAGTCTATGGAAATCCCACAAGTGCTTGCTGTATGATCACCAAAGCTGGGCTTTATCCTCACTGCAAAGATACAGCTTTTCAGCAGTGATTCAGTCTTGACTATTTATCATGGAGAAGGGGCTGTAAACTCAATGACAACCATCCTCTCAAGCTTTACCCAGGCACCTGGTCAGATCACCTACTGAGCAGACAGCTTCTCGCAAAGAGCACCATCTCCTAGGGGCACACCAACCACATCAGGTCTATACTGCCAGTGTAGTAGCCTGCTCCCAATAAGCCTTTGATGAGACTGTCACAAATCTATGTTGTAAATCACATTAGCTTCTGCAATCTGTACCAATGGATGGGACGAGCTTTGCGCAGTCCGTTACACTTGTTCAGCCCCTGCCAGTTTGTGATGATTTGCAGAGCTCAGATATCAGATGCAACATAGAAATTTTATAGCAGGTTAAGTACTCTCAGAAAGGTAGAAATTCTGTCCTCTCCTCTAAGAGGCTTTTACTATTTCTCAGAGGTTAAGTCAAGTCTCTAGAAAAAGGGTAGAAGGGAGTTGATTCATAAGGTACAAGCAGGTGGTCATGTATAGAAACTACTTGCAGCCAGAGATGAGCATCCAAAAAACACTACTGAGTGCTGAACACAGGGTTCTAAGCAGCCACTCATTTCCAGAGCAAGCTCAGGTAGAGGCTAGCCTAAAGCCAGCTGAAGGCTCTCCAAAGGAAAACTGATGTGCAAAGGAAAATATCTGGTGCAGCCTGCACTGGAGCCCGGACCTACAGCTGAACCAAGACAGCTAAATTCAGATGCTCACAAATATTAAAACTCTTCTCTAGAAACTATATGAAGTACAATATTGAAGCTACAGAGCAGCCTCCTTAGGCTAAAATACCCCTCCCACTAGCCCCATAGCCTGTTTCTCAGGAACACTCCTGCACTTCCTGGTGACACAAAAATTAACATCCCAGTGTAATGCTTTCCATCATCTCTCCTTGGCCAAGGCAAGCCGTGCCTTTTTGGCAGGAGAAACCCAGGATCAGTTGTATCTTCATCACTTTGTGGCTAGACTACAAGCTACAAGATACACAGGCATGAAGCCCATGGTAAATGCGAACCTCAAACATGTTGCAGTAGGAGCCCTGACTACCAGAAATACATCAAAATTACCCTTTGCTCCTTTATGTGCTGGTAGCTAAGCCACATTGAAGCCTGAATCCTGATCTTCAAGACAGTTGATTGCATGGACTCAGCAAGGCTAAAAGAGCATTTGACACAAAGAGGAATACCACGATCAACAATCAAAATCTGCACCGCTCTCTAGGAGCAGTGGACTCATCCAGCATGAGGACCACATTTTCCTGTGGCAGAGATGGGGTGTTCTCTGAGAACAAACTTGTTCTGTCTGGTGAAAAATTAAGTATGTCTAAGATGCTGAATAATTCCTTCTTTTGCATATTTTGTCTCCTTGCCAAGATGTGAGTCAAGTCCCCTCTGGGTTTAGTTTGCTTTCTCCTCTCCTCTCCTCTCCTCTCCTCTCCTCTCCTCTCCTCTCCTCTCCTCTCCTCTCCTCTCCTCTCCTCTCCTCCCTTGTCCCTCCCCTCTCCTCTCCTCTCCTCCCCTCTCTCTTCTTTTTTCCCCTCTCTTTCCCTTCTTTTCCCTTTTCTTTTTTCTTATAAATGAAACAATCTCTCTCTCCTGAACACAGGTGAAGTTCTGGGTTCCCCAGCAATGAATTCTCCAGCTGGCAAGACAAGACAAGACACACTACAGCTATGATGTCCTGGCACTAACCAGCAAAATCTGCTTCTACATTTCAACAATTTCTCTTCCTCCCAGAAAGACTCCTTTAGGGGTCAGTCCAGCACCAAGGTTGCGCTAATGAAAGTCTCCTAGTGCAGGTCCCTGGATGGTCTCCACACTGTGCTCCACAGAAACAAGCTTGCAACGTAGTGCCAGTTCACATTTCCTGTTGCCCAGGGGAAATAGTTAAAATTACCTTTGTTTCATTATTACTTGAGAGCATATGCTCTAGCTGCTGTTTGTTGTGGGCTGCTGATGGTGAAAAGTTTTGGAGGGAGAGGAGTGCAATTCGAATTAAAGTCCCGTCATTGCAGCAGACCTTGAGCAGGATTTTCAGCTACCCTGTGACATGTTGTTACAGTGCCCTGTGGAAAGTGCTAGTGCCCTTATACTGTGTCTGCTTCTCTTGATGGAGACAAACCTGTGCTTTTCAGAGTGGATTAAAATCTGGGCTGCAAAAGGATGTGGTCTAGCTTGCTGCCATTTTTGACAGGCAAAAAGTAGGCAGTAAGGTAAATACAAACCCCAGATTATCAGTATTTAAAAGTACAGGTCTCATAAGCATGTCAACATTGTGCCTTCTTTTAAACTCTCTGTGTTTTTACTGAATTAGCATGCTTGTGCCTGATTTTGAACTGTAATCCATAACGTCTGGGTCTACTTAACATCTGTGATTCTTTGTGTGTGTTTGTCTTCCCATACATATGGAATGTTATGCATGTAGCAGGCTCCTTAAATATGGCTCATAAATCACTCCTATTCTCACAACGTTATTTCCTAATCTCTAAAACATGTCAATGGAAGAGCTTGAGGGTGACCTTTGGCATCACAGATCGGAGAGCAGGTTGACATGGAAATGACCTCAAGAAAATCAGACCGTAGGATCATGCATCCAACTCACTAAGAGCCTGGTGAAAATAAACCTCTGCCCTGGGCTGAAGCGTCCTTAGGCAGGAGGGAGGTTCTGCAAACCTCACCATGTGAGCACCGGGAGAGCAGGGGCCTGTCTGCTGGGGGTGTAAGGTGTGCGCAAACCCGTCCAAGGCTCAGCAGCAGCACTCGGGAACGAGCATTCGGGACATTTCAGGGAGGGATCGCATTTAGCGCCACCGCACCGAGATTTTGCAATGAACTGCCAGCTAGGCTGTGGTAGAAGCCGGGCTGGAGCCTGAACACCGAGTAGCATTTGGGTTCCCTGAGAGCGGTGAGCGGGCGGGAACGCGTTGATTCCCCGTGTCCTGAGAAAAGCCGCCCGGTACTGCCGGAGAAGTGCCGCTCTGTCCGGCTGAGAGCCAGGACAGGGCGGGCAGTAGTGACCCGGTAATTAGCATTGCCGGCGACTGCTTCTCCACCGCTCAAGGATGAAGTCCAGCAGCCGATTCGGACTCGGCTGCCCGTAGACCGCACTGCCTGGCTGGTGGCTCCCATCGCGAAGCTCGAGGGGGCTTACTGTACCTCAGCCAGGTACTGGGTCGCCAAGCAGCGAGCGACGCGCGCAGGCAGTGGTACCGGCAGCGGTAACGACTACACACAAGCGAGCATAGACATATACGGATGCCTGACAGTGCCCACGGAGCTGGACGGGAAGAACCCCCGAGCCAGGTACCCCTTCCCGGCCCCGGCGCGGCCCGAGCAGCAGCCGTGGTGCCGCGGAACGGGGTGTGGCCAGAGCGCTGGGGGCGGGGCCTCCCGCGCTCCTTGGCGAATGCGGGGGCCAGGGCGCGGCGGGATGTAAATGAAGCGGGTGGCGATTGGTCGGGGCGTGGTGCGGGGCGTGGCCGGGGCGTGAGGTGCTGGACGGGGCGGGCGGCGGCGGGCGCGCAGCTGGAATGGGGCGGGCAGGCGGGTGCGGGGCGGCCGGTGCAGCTGTCGGGGGGCGCCGGCCGCCCGCCATAAAGTGAATGGGCAGGGTGGAGGGGCGACAGTCAGTCCGCGCCCTCAGCCTCCGCCCTCCCCGTGAGCCGGCAGCGAGGCGCCCGGGGGGATTTACTGTGTGACAGCGGCAGAGCAGCGCGGGCCGCGGGGTGAGGGCTGGCGTCGCCCCTCTCGCAGGATTAAGGCCGCCCAGCCAAACCCGCATCTGGAGCCGCTGTAAGTGCGTCCCCGACCTCCCGGGCGGGGTTCTCCCCTTCTTTCGCCGTGAGCCCTTCGGTGCTGGCGCAGAGTAAGAGCATTCCCGGCGGGGCAGCTCAGCCTGGCAGCTCTCGCCTTGGACTCTCTTTCCGCTTCCTTCGGCGGGACACAGGGCAGCAGGGGCAGAGGGAGTGCGGACGGATCGAGCCCTGCTCTGTCCTCGAGAAGTGGGTCCCGGGGTCGTGTGCGGCATAGCCGCCTGCTGGCGCTGCCGGGACCGCCGCCCGTCCCCTCTCTGCCCTGCAAGAGCCACGCCGCCCCTGCTCGCCGCCACCGGGGTGTCGAAGACCCGGTCGCTCCGTCGGGGCCGCCTCGGGACCCTCCCGGTAAGCGCTGCCGGAGCCTCTTGCCCTTGCTAAACTTAGTTTTTTTCCACTCGAGCGAGCGGGACGAGGCTGTTTAAATTAGCCGGGGCTCGCCGTAAATAACAGCGCTGCTCTTCGGCTGTCTGTAGGGTCCGGGGTGGAAGGGCGCGGGAAGCACAAGCGGCCAGAACTCGCTGAAGAAAAGGGAGGTGGCCCAACGGCTTCTGAACAGTTGGATAAATGGTATTTATGTAATGGCCTGGCTCCTGTTTATAGCAGAGCCGACTGTCCCGCAACGCTGGGTAGAGGCGAGCCGGGGCCCCCCAGGCGGGACGACCCTGCCCCGGGACATTGCTGGTTCCGGCGGCAGGGGCTCTCGGAGTCTAGATCGGGAATAACAGAGCCGGCCGGGCTGCAGGGGAAGGAAGCCGGGAAGCGCCGACTCCTGCCAGGAGCTCCGAGCCGCTCGGCTCCGGGGGCTACGGGCAGAGCCACCTGGCCCGACTCCGTGCGCTTGCACGGGCTCCATCGCTTCCCTGGAGCTGGAGACATGGTGCGAACCGGCGATCCTCCACCTCACCGGGTGCCCGGGCACCCCGGCCGACCGCAGTGGACGTCCGACGGACCCCGGTACCGACCGCTTCCCCGACTATTCCGCGCTCAACGAGTACGGCTCAGAGGAAAGAGCCAGCCTGCCGGTGCGGCACCCCCTGGTCCTTCCTCCCAGCTTCCTTCCCGGAGTAGAGAAGACGGGCAGCTTCGCGGCGTCAGTGGCTGGGCAAGGCGGCCGAGGCGGGGGCCGGCGCCCGCGCTTCGCCGCAGCTGCTCGAGCGGCCCCCGGGGGGCGGTGGGCCCAGTGCCGCCGAGCGGGACGCACCTGTCGGGACAGCTGAGACACGGGCTGGAAGGGGGCTGGCTTTCCCTCAGCGGCACTGGGACCTCGCAGAGGCGCTGGCCTCCGTTCCCGTCGGGGCTCCGCACGCCTTTCCCCCCCGGGCCTGCTGGTTGTGAGATGCGGAGTTCGGCTCCACATGGGCAGCCGCTGTGGTAAGAGCTCCGGGACCGGCAGAGCCCGGCCGTGCACTCCCGGGCACTGCACTCGGCTGATGCTTGGAGATGGTGATGCAGGAGTCAAAACCAGTCCCTCCACTGCATCCTCGCTTTAGAGGGAAGCTGCCTCTCAAGCAATGGGTCCAAGGTCAGAGAACTCTCTTAAGTGGAAAATAGTGCTGAAGGCGAAGAGGGGAACGGCATCCCACAGACAAACTTGTGGGTCCTCCATGGGTGAACCATGGCCTGGAGGGTGTGAAAGATGAAATGGCTTAATGCCCTCTGTGGTCTGGGGTGATGCTAAAAGCAACAGCTCAGGAAGGTACTTTACAGGAGCCTCACCCCTGTTCCTGTCTCTTCCAAAGAGAGGGAAGTGACCGCTTTTTGACGATGTAATCAGTGACTCCCTGAATTCCTTTCCAGCTACTCGGCCTGGCGGTGAGCTAGAGTGATGGGTGTTTTTGCTGTGAGGGACAAAGAGCTGCATGCTTGCTCCTGAGGGACCAGCAGAGTATAGTAGCTGCTTTCAGTCTCTACAAATGTCTGCAGAAGCAGAGCAGGGTTTAAGGGTTTTTTTTCATTAGCAAATGGTGCGGAGGGGCATTATGTCTGGTACCCCTTATAGGGAGCCCTTATGGGAACATGTTCTTCTCCAATAGCCCGAAGAGAGGTCTGGGTGAGGGTGGTGTGTTTTTCTGCTCTTATTGGTGTTACTGGATTTGTGTGACGTGCAGCCCAGCCTCTTCCCATGAAAGCCCAAGGCAGTGGTTTGAAAACCAGTATTGCTCTCTTTCAGAGAAACCATCATGAGCCACACTTAATATCTATTGTGTTTCTATAAGGAGATATTTCAGACAATTAATAGATCTGCAAATTGTGACCTAATTGCAAAAGTATTGTTTAATATATCCTATGGAGAGTTGGCAAAAAAGAGTGGCATCTTCTCTGTCAGATGCTGCTCACTGAGAGGTGAGGCTGACTTTGGAGACTGCCAAAAAGAAAAAGCCAGAAACTTGATCTAGGAGACAGCTCCAAAAAGAAGATGAGATGAGCTGGGGACATGAAGTCTGTCTCGTGACCTGGCACATGTGCCCTGGCTCTGGGAACAGGGGAAGTATCTGGGCTGGAAACGAAGTCCCAGATGAGGAGAAGTGGTGGCTTCATGCTGTGTGTGCTATGTCAGGGAGGTAGCAAGTTGTGACCATGGGGTGTGGAGCAAGTGAGTTCAGAAACAGCAGGCTGTAGTGTCTCTGAGCAGCCTCAGTGATTATCTGGCCATTTGAAAGTGGGAAATTGCTATTTACTTAGGGCCTAATGGCAGAGGGGGCAAAGCTCCCCTTCTTGCTATGGGCCACTGGGCCAGTGGACTTTGGGTTGTGCCAAGCTGAAGCATTTGCTGTTAGCAAGGGGACAGCCTCCCCAGCTGGCATCGAAGTTAGTGCTGAGGCTGTATTAAAAATCTGCTCTTGTCAACACCCAGAGGCAATGGGTTAGGGTTTCAGACGGCTGGAGAAAGAGGATTTCAGAGACCAGTCCGCCGTGCTTTCCTTCTTCCCCTTTGTGTGCCGGTTCCCCTCACCAACACCCCTGCCCTTCTCCCACCTCACACCTGAATATTAATGCCTCTGGCAGATTGGATAATAATGTGACTGGGAATTGAATGAAGCTGCTTATTAGCTCTGGGCTTCCTTAGGGCATTTAAGGGAGTCCACAAGCTGTTCCTGGAGGCTTGGCAGCATAAGGGACCATGGCTGGACTCAGTGCAGAGGGATTGCTTCTGTGGGAAGGATTTGTTCAAAATCCTTGTCTTCCTCTGACCCTGGGAGAGGACAGGTATGGCAGCCTGGCCAGAGCCACAAATTCCCACATGATGGTTTGCGATGGATCTGCCAGTTTTCAGCAATAATTAAATAGTAAAAGTTCTTTTCAAGAAGGAAGTAGGAAACCTAGCTGGGCAGAAGCTGAAAAATATTTGTTATTACTAGGCTTTAAAAAGAGAGAGGAGAGAGTGAATGAGCAACGAAGGTTCCCCTCTTCCCTTCACCCGTATCGGAATATTGCCTGGTAGATTTAGGGAAAGGGCCAATCCTCCACAGACGGAGAACAGGAAATTTCCTGCTGATTTGCAGTATACAAGATCAATCTCAGAGCTCTCATTTCTGAAGAGCTGCACCTTATGACATCTCTCCTCAGGAACTACCTAGTTTTTTCATAAACAGATCCTGGATGCTTCAGCACAAAGGGATATATTCCTGTTACGCAGGGGAGAAACGGAGCTCTGGCGGAATTAACTAATCTGATCTGAGTCAGAAATACAACCTCTGTCCCTTGACCTTCAGTCTGATGCTTTCTGCTGTATCTCCCAAACTGCAGCTCCACCAGAAAACAAACATTTGCACCCTGTTAACGAGTGCAAAAGAGGAGCAAAACCAGAGCTGAATTGGCAGAATTAACAGAAGCTGCTGTTAATTTTGTCTGCCTGACTCTTCAGCTTTGCAAAGTGTTCCAGTAAGCATTAATGGGGCTGTAGTGCTGGGGTCTCAGCTGATGTGGGGAGCTGGGTCCTTCCTGCATTAAACACTTCAAAACCACCTTCGGAGCTACTGTGACTGAGACACCTACTTGTAAACTCTTATCAAACATGTTCTACAATCCCAAATCTGAGCGCTTAAGAAATACTTCTGTCTGCCGGACAGAGCACCTATGTGGCTCGGTCACAGAGGTCCAGTTCTGCAGACTGCTCTTATTAAACAAATGCAGTTGTTTGCTACTTGGGCAGCTTCAGTGGGATGGCATGGGCTGAAGCCTCAGTGCCTGTAGAGATGCCTGGAAAACCTAAGAAGTACAAAGATGAAATATAATGAATACCTGAAGAGTTTGCTGTCCTCTTTACCTCTGTCCCTTTTTGTTCCTTCTCTTCTTTACCATCCCATTTTAAGCAGAAACACGCCCCCCCCCGCTGCCTTTTTTTCCTTTTCCAATGCTGCCGTTTGTGCTTTTTAAAGAAAATTAATGCATATGAGAAATAACCAGTAAGAATGAGAATTTAACTGTAAATCAAGTTGACCTGTCTGTGTGTGGATATTTTTATTTACTTCCCTTTCTGAAAAACAAATAGAGGCTCTCTCCCAAATAAAGCAGCTCCCCACTTAGATTTGAACATACTTTAAAAGAAATCTCTTTTGTTTTAGCCATTTTTATTTCCTGTTTGTTTCTGAGCTTAGACTTAACAATGAAAACCACATGAAATTCCCTTTTTGTTCCATCAGTTTTATTTTTGGTGCCACAATATCCCAACTTCCAGTTCTACAAGTTTGGGTTGCTTTTTTTTTTGTTTTATTTTGTATGGATTTATTGCAAGATTATTTTAAAGAATAAATCCACAGAAGTTTTCCTCCAAAAGAAAAGCAGTCTTTTGAGGGGACTGGATGTACCAGGATGAAAAAAAAAAATCTAAATCTTTAAATTAATTGAGCCATTAAAAGTCAATCTGGGTATAGATCCATAACTAACTAGGGAGAAACTCCGAAGCAGCAAACAATATGCACTTTTGTGTCCCAGTTAAAAGGGTTTTGCAGCTTTTTGTGTTGGGTGCGTTTTAATAACTGTTTTTAAAAACTCACTAGTTGAGCTCAGATGTCCACCTCATCCGAGACACAGTGGGACGCTGAGGTGACTGTTCCCAACTGTCCTGGAATTGCTAGGTGGGGGTTTGCTACAGGCTGTGGCAGGGGGCTGCTGAGGCAGAGGTATTTCTGGGTGTTTGGTCCCCGGAGCAGGCAGGCTGAAGGGAGGTGGTGCGACCCAAGCGGCAGTATTTTGAGACATGACTTCCCTCTGCCCCGGCCCTTTTCTCTCTGAACCGCTTTGATGGGATTGCCTGAGGGCCAGGCTGGATGAGTAATTAGGGCTCTGCTTCTTGCTTTCCTACCCACCCCAAGTGCCTACCTCCCAGGGCTCTGCATGGGACGTAGGAAAAACAAGGATTTGTGTGGAGGGGAAACACACAGACTTTGTATGCAGTCATTAGGCAGCACAGTGTGTTTCGGGATTCTGAAATGAAAACATCTTCTTTTTCTGCTTGTAATGCCTGTTGTGTCCCTGGTTTTGGGGACACATGGCAGTTTGTGATACCTCCAAGCAGGGCACCTGGGTGGGAGGCTGCTGGGACAGAGGGCTGCTCACCCACCCGTTGTTACTCCTCATTGCCCCAAATATGCACAATTTAACTGTCCGCTGTGGGCACATGGCACAGAAACCAGCAATCTGTGGGCCTGATCCTGTCAGCACAGGCCACTTGCAAAATGCTGCAGGATCTGTCCTGGCAGTGTTTGCAGTGGGGAGGACTAATCACCTCCCTCAGTCTTTTTCAAAAAATGTCTGGGTAAACAAGCTGACCTTCAGAGCATGTTGCAAGGTCCATAAAGCAAGAGTGTAGGGAGGGGAAGAGCTCCAGCATCACTCCCAGAGCCACCCTGCCCCAGCCCTACCAGTTGCAGTATTCTGAGCAAGAGGGAAGAGATACTGCGGACTGAGATTATCTGCTTGTTTTATTCATGGCAACCTTTTTCCTGCAAGGGTTTTCCTGCCAGAGAGCTTTAAAAAAATTTACAAATTGCTTGGTGGAAGAAAATACAAGACAAATAATCAGAAAACCTTACAGCCAGGAGCAGCAGACATCAGCTCCCTCCGGCACTGTGGGTTTGTACTTTGAGACAACACAGCGCTTGGAGCGAGCCACCCGCGTCTGGGCTTTTTGTTGCCTTAACCAACAGAGTGACTCGTTGGCTATGGTGGCTTGCGAGGCTGTCATGGCACTCTTAGCAGTCACTGCTTTTCCGTTTGCAGCTTGACAACCCTCCAGGCTTTGCCAGGTTGTTTTAAAAAAATAATTCGGCATCACATCCTGCAAAAAAATTATTGTTTCTAGCTGCTGGTTTTGCCAAGTTTTGTCACAGAAAAAATATCTATGGTCAAGTCAAACTTATCCAAAAAGGATTTCTAGCAGAAGTGCTGATGAATGGCAGACGTGGACAGCTCTGCAGTGCACTGAGGTCAGCCAGCCTTAAGGGTGTGACTTGCCAACGGCATGGTGGGATCCTTCCTGACCTTCAATCCCCTGCATCACCTGCTTGATTAGGGGCATTCTTGAGCTTGTTTACTAACTGTGAGAATCATTTACATCTTCGGTAATGTCTGAATCATCCACTGCTCTCCATCTGCATACAAAGCTCGTGACAGCAGCTGGAGTCAGAAAGCTCGAGTCTCTAATCTCACTATCTGAGCCTCACTAAAATGGGCCAACTTTATTGTTGCAGAGATGCAGAAATGACCCTGCCGTGCTGCTTCAAGTGCAGCCTCCAGAGTAATCAGGCTAGTTTCCTTTGACTGGTGGAATAATTAGTCAAATTCATACAGTTACCTAAATAAATACAGCGCCACATACTGATCTGCTGGTGCCAGGCCCTGCTGCCTTTTGTTGCTGTGCAAGCAGTGTGTGCACAGTCCTGAGCTGCAGGCAGCATGCCTGTGCTGCTCACTCCTGCCTGGGTCCTAGGTTGCAACTGTCTTGCCTCACTGTCATTGAAGCTTCTGCTCAACTTCTGAGTACAAGGGGGCATCACAGTCCCTTGGGCACAGAGGCTGTGCAGTGATTTCTCCTATGCAGGTGCAAGCAGATCATGCAGTGCTGGCACAGATCACTTTGGAGCCAGCCTGCTGGGGCTGTGCGCATGGACAAGGGCAGGAAGGGATGAGGCAGGTAGTTATGTCCAGGCTGGGCCAGCACTAGTGCTCTTCTTTAGCCGGTCCTTTGTTTCCGTTGCAAGATTCCCCCAGGCAGAACTTCTTACTGAAATCAGTCTTTTTTTTTCTCCCTTCCTCAAAGGGAAGAGATTAATTTCCCTGAAAGACTTCTTTTCTCCCCTGTTAATTGCAGACCATGCTCTCACTTCCAGCATCCCTGAACCATGGAGCCTCACTGCACCAGCAACTTTCGTGATCACAATTCATTTGGGCAAAACTGAGCCTTTGCTGATTTATTTTGTTCCAGATGCCTCACAAACAAAATAAGCCATAACAAAACATGGCTTTATTAATATAACTGCATAGTCTGTCAGAAAGAAAATCCCAGTCCTGGCTGATGGAGCCAAGGTGCTGAAAGCCTCACTGAGGCAGAGTGTCTAAGGGATACTGGGAACCCAGCTGGACACAGTAAGACCAGTAGCACAATGCATACAAGAAAGCAAGAAGTATGAACATTTAGTTTAGGAAAAAAATAACTTAGCAGAAAGTCTGGCAGGACTTCCCTTCAGTGTCAGGATTAGCAACTTGTTTCCAAATTTTGTGCACTATTTCAAAAACTACCCAGGTAGGCTAATGGTAGCATGACGGACCAAAAATACAAATAGCTTGCTTTAAGCCAAGTCCAAGCACATCACTCTGTCTCTGTGGATCCTCATGCTTTAGATCAGTGGGGTCTGCATCTGTCTGTCTGAGGACCGCAGATGCACCCATCGGAGAGGATGTTGCATTTTGTATGGAACGTGGTTACATCAGGGCTCTTCCCTGGCATGAGGACACAGTGCAGCCCATCAAATAAGCAAACAGGACACATTCCATTGTGGGCTTTTTTTGCTGTGGACATGGGTATGGAACTGTCAATCCTTGGGACGTTTCCATTGTGCTAATCCTTTCAAATACAGGCGATTTATTAACTCTCTGCTGTTCAGAGCAGACATTTTAGCCATCAACCTCCTCTGCAGCTCAAGGAGTGGAAGAAGGGAGTGGCTTGCTATCATTTTGCTGACTGCTACCAGCCCCTAGGGAATGTGTCCCACAAGGCTAGGTATTTCCTTAACACCTCTTATCTGAGGATCTGGAAGTGCTTAAAGGAATTTTGCTTCCTTGCCTCTGCCAACTTATATATGTAAACGTAATTTCTGAGATGAAGGACAGAGTCCCAAAACAGGCAAACATTTTTACCTACATCATAAGCCAAGCCAGCAACAGTGTCTTATCATGGTATCAGATACCTCCCCATGGAGCCATGCTTAGAAAGAGAAGAAAGTGGAAATGGCCTAGCTACCCTTCTCAGAAATCCAGCCTGTACTGCTAGCTGCAGGCTGGAAGGCCAGCAGCAAGGGTCCAGGCTGCTGCAGCTACGTGGCACTGCACACTGCCTGCCATCTCTTGCAGCCCACACCGTGTGTAGGGCAGCGCCAGCCAACTTGGGTGACTTGCTCTGACAACAATAAGATAACAGGGAGCCTCAGGGAGTGCTAGCAATTCCCACTGATGGGAGGAAAAAACCCCAAACCATGTTCCAGGCTTCAAAGCAGCTCACACCATTATGAAATCACCCAGCACCAGAGCTCAAGCGTTAGTGCCCAACTGCAGGGACTAAATCGAGAAATAGTTTATTTTAACCTGTGACTCAGCCCTTGCTGGAGGTTGGTGATCTGTTTCTGAGTGTGCGCCTGAAAGCACTGCTCAGCCAGCCTGTGGCTGTGCACAGACTGAAGTTTTTGGCGGCAGGCAGCTTACTCTCCTGTCCGGTAATGGCTCTGTGCTTTGGGTCACCAGTTGGCTGCTGCTGTTTATCTTGCAGTGATTAATGGTTGTTCTTGGTTCCTGCTGCAATTCCATTAAGATTAGAAACATAAAGCTACACTGAAATGTTTAGCATTGGGTGACCCATAGTTGTATTTCTGTAGCCCTGAGGAAACAAAGATTAACTCGTCTCATGTCCCATAGTTTTTGCTTTCTAGCTGCAGGCAGCACTTGGCCAGCAAAGAGAGCCAGGCTCTAGTGTCACTATTCCATTCCTATCCTGTGCAGGCTGTGGCACTTGTAACCCCAGCCCACAGGCACTGTGATGGCACCAACCCCTGAACAAATGCATGTGTCCAGAGGAAAAAATGTACCAGGAGGGTACAGAGGCAGCTGCATGCCCTTCCCCTTTGACATGAGGCAGAGGAAGGGGCAGAGGAAGAGGCATGGGCTGCTTCAGCTTAGGTCAGCCCCTCACAGGGATCAAAGATGATCTTCTTGAAAATTAACAGTTAAATAGGGTCCTAAATGTTTATCTCTGCTAAAAATAAGACAGTGCACAGGGAACACAAGCATGAGAGGACTAAAGTGACCAGCAAGACTCCACTGGGAATTTAGTTGCTCCCAGTAGCTTGACTTCTGTGAGGAAGTCAACCTTAATGGATTAGGAAGAGGCAGCTCTGACTATAAAACATCTAGTATAACATCCTACCTTCACCTCAGGGTATGGAAGAAGGAAGAGACACTGTTCTCCCAACTGATAGCAGAGCACCTTTCAGTTTGAGAGATAACCCTAAACCCTTCAGGGAGATCAGCAATCTCAAGCAGAGGCTGCAGCTACTGTAGTGGCACTGGCTGGAGGGACAGGTATCAGGGGAAGCACATAGGTCTGTATGGCTCTGCCGCCCAACCAGCTGCGCTTCCCTCCTGCCTTGGGGTCACCAGTGGTTTGTGTGTTGCTGCCTAGAGACTCCAAATGCCAAGTCCCTGCTGAAGACAAATAACATGAAAACAGCCCAAGTGACAGCTATTCCACTCCACAGCAACCTGCCAAAGCAGGTTCATTCCCAATAGTAATACAGGGAGCTGAGCAGCATGCATGTGTCAGTTTGAAGGAAGCTTTCGGCAGGCAATATCACATCACAAAAGCAACCTCTACAATCAGCCTTACTTGGTTTGCAATCAGCCTTTATATTTCCCTCCCATCCCTCCAAAAAAAGTTAAAGGCATCTTTGCTCTTGGATGACTGAGCAGTGCATTACTGGAAAGAGGTCACCGAGATCACTCACTTGCCTAGCTTCTTGGGTGAACAAGATTGTCCTCCATGTGTAGAATGCCCTGCTCCTCTTGCCTGAATGGCCCTGGCTTGGGCAGCCTGGGACTGATGTAGAAATGGAAAGGGGGTGGATTTCAAAGGAGAAAAACCTCAGACCCAGAGCTACTTTTTCCTGCTGCCCTAAACTGTGCCAATGGGGTAGGGATGGTGGCTCCCTGTGTGGTTGGAGGACCCTATGCAGGTGGCTGCCAGCACCATCTAACAGGACCCAGGGAGAAGATGTACATGGGCAGTGACTGGAGGGAAAGGCATGTTTATTACAGATTTGGGAATCTTTACATACATTGATAGAAGGAGTTATAGGTACCAGAGAAAGCTAGAAGCCAAGGCTAGTTTTACAAAACTGAAACCTCTGAGCAAGCCGAGCTGTATGTCCTAGTGCAGGAACCGTCGCTAAAGAAACCATTTTTTCATGGTAAAGGAAAGTGAAGTGAAGACTCCAATGGAGACGATAATTTTTTTCTAAGGACATTTTTGAGGTGCCAATTTCAGTAATTCCGTAAGAGCAGGCAAACAACTTAGTAGAAATGCCATGAAGGTTTAGCGTTTACTTTCATAATGTCTCTGCCTACAGCGAGATCTACCTAATGTGGAAGATAGCCCCTTTAATTAAATCTGAAAGGGCTGTATAATCTTTAATAATACATACAGCCTTTTGTGTCAGTGGCATTGAGTTGCCACAGAGCTCAGGTGCTGTTCCTATTGCAGACTTTTCTCATGTTCTTTCATAAATGTGCTGAGCCTATTCTCCTCTCTTTAGCTTTGCTTCTCCATGACCTGCTCACAGTGAGCTGAGAAGGCTTTCCTTATTACCACCATGTAGGACACACATACAGTAGGTATGTAATTAAAGATACACATACAAAATCTCTCTGAAATCCTCCTAGTTACAAATTTGGTTCAAAAAGCAAACTTATTCTGAGCCACAAATCTCAGTTGCAGTTTGAAGACTGGAGCCATACCTTAAATCCAATTTTAGTTTAGGTTCTCACTGCATCTCTGAGGCAGGCCAAGCACACTGGTTGTGCCCAGAGGCTTGGGTCAACATGGTAACCACTGCAATGGTGTGGCTCAGGATGGGGCATGAATTTTCAATTGTGGGACAGAGTACCCCTGAGCCTCGTACCTCGTGTTGTCTCTTTCACCTATAGAGCCACATGTAAAATACGCCTTCCTGGTTTTCCCATCTCCACTCTAGTTTGTATAGATGAAAGTAATACAAGATGAGCAAAAGGAGTCTCAAAGCAAACAGGACCCTGTGCAGGAGGACACTGTCCTTCAGTTGCAGCAAGGCAATTCCTCCTTAAATCTGGTCCAGTAGAAAGTCAAGCCCTAGAAGGTAGGAAATTGTGCTTGACAGATGCAATCATATGCAAATGGCTGTAGAAGAGGGGAAATTATCATCTACAAACATTGGGCAGTAATTCCATCTGCCGCTGCCTCAAGAAGGGCTCTTAATAAATTCTGAGACAGCAAAGTGACACACATCTTAATCAAGACTTAATCCATGGAATTAATTCATTGCGCGTTTCTGCATAATTCCGAGAGCAATGCTAAAAGCCACAGCAATATCAGCAGCAGATGGACTCCCCCTACTCCATGCAAAGGTATTAAAGAAAACACAGCCCCTGTCACATCACTTTGTGTATGTACACATGGCAAAAAGCAACAGGGCACTGCCCTGCTGCTGCCAGGAGCTTACACAGCCAGCGGACATCAAACGTCAGGCTCTACTATGAGATGGAAATGGAAACCAGCCTCATGGCAAAGACGGAGCCCTCTGCCACTTCTCTCCCACAGGAAGGGAGAAGCCTGGAGTGAGGCAAAGGTCTGAGAAACAAACACTAGCTCCCTCCACTAGGTGCTGCTTTCAGAGAGTGCTGATTAAGGCTGGTGTTGAGACAGATTTGTCAGTTCCCAGGAAAGTCTGGGGGTGGAGGTCAAGTGAAGGGGAGAGCAAGGAAGACTGCTGGGAGTTTTGCAAGCAAGATCTCCTGCAGGAATCAGGCAGATAACTGTTAGAAATGGCTCCCTGCCCTCTCACCACGGCCTTGGAGGCACGCTGCAGGTATGGAGCCCTGGCAGTAGCCCTGCTCAAATTGACAGGAGGTTTTAGGCAGCTCTGAAAATACATTCTTAGTCACTGTCATCCACCTCCAAAGGAGGTGAAATAGCTCTGTGATTAATCTCTTGTTTACATGTCTGAACACTAGTGAAGCCCAGATAAAATACCATCTTCAGCAAACTCCCTCCTTGACACGTATGGATTTGAGGGACCAGGCAGTCCTTCATCAGTTAGAATCCAGTCTTCACAACTGTGGTGGTGTAGTAGTGCAGTCCTCACAGTGTGAGTGTTTGTCTGGATCCCTATGCGTCCCACCTGGGCCACCATTAATATTGTGGGTTAGAGACCCTATCTATATTTTGACCAAGAGCTTTTAGCTAAAGCATCAGAGAAAAAGGGAAGGGTTAACAAAACCACTTACAAATCCGCAGGCAATGAAACAACATACTCAATTTGTGGAAGAAAGGCCTCAAGACATTTTGACTCCACCTCAGAAGAAACCCCACACAAGATATAGACACAGACATACTGAGTTTTGTCACAATGCTCCTACACTGACTGATATGGAAATGTCCAAAACATCTTCACTATTTTCATTATAGACAGTGCTCCTGCTTCTCTCTCAAATCACAGAGGTTGTCTGACTTCAGTCTCAATCATCTGAAGACAGAGGGACTCCCGTAGAAAGATGACACACACTCTGAGTCTCTGCAGGCAAGCTCTCTTTTATATTGTTCCAGTGTATCAGAGATATGTTTTTTGAAGCAGACACCTGTTGTTATCCAACTTAGTGGTTTTCATACAAGGTTGGCCAAGTCCTGGGCAAAAAACCAAGAGGAATGTTTCTGCACCTCGCACGAGAGGTATCTGCAGTTTCTCAGCAGAAAAAAGAATAGTCCGTGTGTCAGCCTCAGTTCTTGATACTGAAACAACTGATGTCTACCTGCAGTTTGGCAAACTCTAAGCCCCCTAAAAAGCCCCATGGGTCCCAGAGCCCAGCACAGTCCATGAGCTGTTTTAGAGTGATAGGTTCCCTAGCTGGGCTGGTGAGGTATTAGCTGAGATGAACTGAGTTTCAGGAGCTGCTGCAGTCCCCTTGACGCAGTCCAGCCTTCAGAAACTACTACATCTGTATTGCTGGCAATGCATCATCCTGCATATGGCAGTTATAAAGTCAGATTAAGGGCTAACATGGGGCCAGCTCACCTTTACAAGAGGATGTGGCTGGACTTGTAGGATTTACTGCTTCATTTGGGGTCTGTGCAGAAGAGCATGAGTCTCAGTGGTGCTTGCATTTGCAGGGAGCAGCATCATCACTTCCCAGCTGGGATGCTTTCAGCCAGGAGAGGTGACCTACAGGCACAGGATAGTCACCTCAAGGGACACAGGGAACCTTCAGCCAGGATGACCTAAGGCTGGAAGTAAGCTGCTGCTGCATCCAGGATCACTGATTCCCAGGCACCCAAGGGTGTGTAATGTGATTCCTGTGTTAATTCAGGCTCCAGAGGTCCTTGTGTACCTCAAAGGAGTCCACTTGTACCGCCTGGGTCCCTGCCCTTCTCAGCAGCTGTGCAGGCAGACCTGCCTTCCTATTACTGCCATGCACTGCTGCTTTCTTTTTGGGATGTGTATGTGGATGTATGTGTTAGTGTTCTCTGGTCAGCTCTTCTGAGCTTGAAGAGTTTGTGGACAAACAAGGGAGAAAGAGGAGTGAATCTGGGCAGGGAGGATGGGAGAGGTGGGATGTCTGGGGAAGGTGCTAACAGCCCTTGGCTGGCCCAGAACCACTTCCTCAGATCTCTGTTACACAGCATGCTCCCGGCGTTGCTATTTTCGTCTGAATGTCACCTATAAATTGGAGGCTCTTTCTCTGAAGGCTGCAAATAGATGACTTTTGATTTATAGGGAAGCTCAGCAGAAAGCTTGGCATGTCCATTTTCAAGCCAGGAAGCTCAAAGGGTCCAAGGATCACACATGGATCCTTTGCTTTTCCTAGACCTTCCTCAAAGGCTGGCAAGTCTCTCCTGGAAAGTGTGGGGAGAGGTCGCACAAACAAATTCATCTCTTTTTCAGATTACTCCTCTGCTGCCACCCATCCCTGCCCCATGGATTTCAACCTGCTGGCAGATGCAGAGGCTCGCAGCCCAGCCTTGTCTCTCTCGGACTCTGGAACCCCTCAACACGAGCATAGCTGCAAAGGGCAGGACCAGAGTGGTGAGTGCAAGGCTCAAGATGCAAGAGAGGCCCGGAACCATCCTTACTGGTGGATCTGGGTGGCCGGTGGCTTGCAGGAATCGGCTGTGATCCTCCAGGGGGCAGACTAGTCTTCCTAGCACTCCATGAGCCCGCGTAGTGCTGCAGTGACATGGTGCTCCCAACAAGCAGGGAGAAGGCACAGGGGTCTGAATCAAGATGACAATCATTGGGAGGGCGAGAACACCACCCAGGTGATAGGATTGCCTGGCCCTGGTTGCAGGAAGCCAGGCTGACAGAGGGCACAGCCCACAGCAGTCAGGAATCAGGCAAGTCAGGTTGTTGCCCAGCCAAGATTTTATTGTGTTCACCTTAACCTAGTCACCAGAGCAGGAGACCTCTTCCCTTAACATGGGAAATATCATCCAAAGCACAGAAGCTACATCTAGTTATGAACGGTCCATTTATATTTTTAAATTCTGTTGAAATTGCTTAGTTTCAAACTTGCCATGCTATGGGTTAACCGTGGACTGAACTTTCCATAATCAGGCAATCAGAAGAAATAGAAATACTGTATTTTGTCTTGCCTCTGCTTTAATTGAAAAAACCTGGTCACCTATGCCTTGGTGCAAGGTTCTGCCACAGGCTACTCCAGTCCCAAGGAGCTGCTTCTGACCATTCCCAAAAGCTGAACAAACCCAAGATCACCACATTTCTTATCAGGCTCTGAAGAAGAAACATCACTGTTCACTCTTAATACCGGGAGTCAAAAAGGGACAGACGCGAGACGATCAATATGATCAAGCGAATGCCGTTTATTAAGCGTCAACT
>JAOXOE010000632.1:10825953-10890588 GCA_028565055.1 Phoeniculus purpureus | reverse complement strand
CCTATGCAAGCATTTCACCAGCCTCACTATAAGAAATGTCTTGCTTATATCACCTAAATCTAGCCTCTTCTAGTTTAAAACTGTCACCTCTTATGTTGTTGCATAACATCAACTGTCACTCTGCTAAAAGTCTGCCTCTACCCTCCTTATAAGAAGGATATAGATGTGTATCCGTATCCGTATATATTTATATGGGTATATAGATACACATATCTATAGACTCCTTTAAAGTATGAAGGGCCACAGTGAGGTCTCCTCAGAGCCTTCTCTCAGCAGAACCCTAACCCTCACAGCAGAGGGGTTCCAGCCCTCTGATTCTTTTTATGGACATTCTCTGGACCCACTTCAACAGGTCTGTGTCCTTCTTGTGCTGAGGACTCCATAGCTGGACATGGCAGTCCAGGTGAGGTCTCATCAGAGCAGAGTAGAGCAGCAGGATCGCCTCCCTCAAGCTGCTGGGCTTTTGAAGTAGCCCAGCATACAGTTGCCTTTTCAGACTGTGAGCACATGGTGTTGACTCATGCATCCAGTTTAGATGTTGTGGGGGACCACGTCCAAGGCTTTACAGAGGTCCAGACAGAGGAGATCCATAGCTCTTTCCTTGCCTGAAGGCCACTAGGTTGGACAAGCAGGACTTGCTCTTGGTGAAGCCACACTGCCTGTCTTGGAATCACTTTCCTGTCCTCCACATGACTTAGCATAGCTTCCAGGAGGATGAGTTCCATATCTTCCCAGGCACAGAAGTGAGGCTGACAGACTGGTAGTTCTCAGGGCCCTCTGTTCAACCCTTTTCAAAGATGGGTGCAGTGTTTCCCTTTTTCCAGCCACTGAAGACTTCACCTGACTGCCAGGGCTTCCCAATATCATGGAGAGTGTCTTGGCAGCTTCATCAGCCAAGTCCCTCAGGACTCTGGGATGCATCTTGGCAGGTCCCATCGCATGTGTTCAGCTTCCTCATGTGGTCACAAACCTGTTCTCTTACAGCAGAAGGGACATTGCTCTCCCCGTCCCTGACTTGCAGCCTCATTGAGGTGTGGGAAGAGAGGTTGCCAAGGAAGACTGAAGCAAAAAAGTTGTTGCACACTTCAGCCTTCGCTTCATCTGCTTTTACCAGTTTGCCCTCATCTGAGTGTGTACACTTTCTTTGACTTCCCTTTTCTGGTTGACATACCTGTAGAAGCCCTTCTTACTATTCTTTTCATCTGTAGCCAGGTTCTGCTCAAGCTGCACCTTGGCCTTCCTGACCTCTTCCCTACACAACTGGCAGTACCTTGGGTTTTTGCTTCAGAGTCTCTGTTCCACAACTTCCCACCACCCATCCCTTTTCTGACAGCTTGACCTTTGGTTATGTTGTAACTCAGTGGACTGCAGCTATTTAATTATAAATGATCTAGTTACTTAATTATGAATGAACTAGCGCACAAATCAAATGAAATTTAACTGCGGTTAAGTCAAAGCTTAGAGTTTCATGCTGCTGCACCTGGACTGGTGCCACTGTCCTGGCTAACTCTTACTCACAATTAACTCAAAGATGTCCAGACTTCTATAGGATGGAGACAGCCTCTGGAAGGAATTACTTATTTTAGACAAGAGAAGAAGAAGGAAAGAAAGAGCAGTGTCCATAAAAGGTCGCTAAACACCATGGGTTGTTTGTGCTGCATTGCTCCAGTGCTGAATACAAAAGCTGTGGTTTCATCACTAGCCAACACCTTTCCTACTGAACAGGCTCAAAGGGCAACATTTTGGCCTTTGCAAATCTCTCAGAAACATCAAGAGTCTTTAGAAAAGGGCAGCAGAGGGAGAGGAAGGGCACAGGCCCCATGAGAAAAACAGTATTGCAGGTCCTACCCAATTTGAGCCTGAGCTCAGAATAAAACTGTGAGGAAAAAGTTGCTGCAGGAGAACTTTAAATCAGTTCTGAGCATTTCTTCGTGAAAGATTTTTGCTTGGGGAAAAACAAACCTGGTGATAATTGTCATCTTATCATTTTCCCATATTCATATAAATGCTAAGTGGAATTCTGTTATTCAAATTAGCACTTCTTTATTGCAAGGGGACATGATGTTAATTCAGTCTCTGTTCAGTCTTTATAATAAATTGCTAAGCCGTCACCAGACGAAAACAGCTTTGTTTTGGAAAATGACAGCTTTTAGAGCAGTTGTCTCACGTAACTTTAATGTCTGTTTTTTAAATTGCTCTGTATTTAAATGCCACTTATTGTGAAGCCAATCATCAAAGTGCTTAAATATTTTTTGTGACTCCGAAATATTTGCTTTAACTTCCATCAGTGGATGTCCTTAGTGCAGCATAATGAAGCATAATCTATGAAGGTATGTTCCTCCATTTCTTTGAAAAACACAACAGTTCCTCAATAACTTTTATTTCTGGGAATAATTAATGTAAAATTTCCATTAGAACTAACAAAACACTATTAAAATTTATTTGATTGTATTTCTTTAGTCTCATTCCTATGATCATAACTTTGTTGGTGGACAGGTGTGTACTGATGGCGTTTTGTTTCACTCTGTATTTAAGGCACAGCTGCTAGTAAGGGCCACACTGTCGTGTTACAGGGCTGTTGGGCATGACTGACATCATTTAGACACTAGAATGGACTGCCCAGGGCAGTGGTGGAGTCGCCATCCCTGGAGGTGCTTAAAAAAAAGATTGGATGTGGCACTTACTGTCATGGTCCAGGTGACTACGGTGATGGTAGGTTGTAGGCTGGGCTTGATGAACTTAGCGGTCTTTTCCAGCCTCAGTAATTCTGTGATTTGCCTCTGTCTAGACATTTGCCAGCTGTTCCCCAGTTTTGGTCATAAGTGTCACACAGTGGCTGCCCTTTGCACTGGGCAGACACCAAGCAGTCTGTGGTTCAGTGGTCCTGCCAAGGAAACAGGGGAAGGGAATATTACGGGTAGGCTGGCAAGGACAGATGTGTGGTGAAAAGAAACCGTTCTGATGCCAGTTTGTGGTGCTTGATCCCAGAGGGGCGCTTTAATCACTTAAAAATACATTCAAGGAGACATAGCCTGCACTTCTGTTTGCCAACAGCTCTATAATTTGAAAGGGTCTGCTTGCAATTAAGACTTACCCTGCCTCCTGGGTGCTTACACTCAGATGTTCGAATTAAAGGGCTCAGATAACTCATAGGTGATGGGCCAGATGTTTTGTAGTGTGGTCATTTTCCCAGCTAACATAACTTTTTATTTGAACATTTTTGATCAGGTGCAACAGCGCTGATCCTAGAAATCAGTTCTCCCAACTAAACAGGATGATGGCCAGTGTGTTACTGTGTAAGTGGTCTGAAAAATCCTGGGAAGCTGATAGAACCTAATGAATGGGCATGGAAGAATTTTGTTCTGTGCATCTCCCAACACAGGTCTCTGATGGCAAGCTTTACTAATTGTAATTGGAATTATAGAATCACTGAATGTTAGGGACTGGAACAGACCTTGAAAGATCATCTACTCTAATCCCCCTGCCACAGCAGGATCCCCTAGATCAAATCACACAGAAACATGTCCAGGAGGGTTTTAACCATCTCCAGAGAAGGAGGCTCCACAACCCCCCTGGGCAGCCCATTCCAGTGCTCTGTCATCCTCATTGGGAAGAAGTCCCTTCTCATATATATGTGAAACCTCCTACGTTCCAGCTTACACCCATTCATTGCCCCTTGTCCTATAATTGGATGACACTGAGCAGAGCCTGGCTCCATCTTTCTGACACCTGCCCTTTCCATATTTGTAAATATTAATGGGGTCACCCCTCAGACTCCTTTTTTCCAAGCTCAAGAGACCCAGCTCCCTCAGCCTTTCCTCATCATGGACATGTTCTATTTCATCATCTTTGTGGCTCTGTGCTGGGTTCTCTCCAGCAGCTCTGTGTCCTTCTTGAACTGAGGGGCCCAGAACTGGTCCCAATATTCCAGATGTGGTCTCACCAGCAGGGCAGAGTAGAGGCAGAGGAGAATCTCTCTTGATCTACTAACCAGAAATGTTAGACTTTTTTTTGGTGCTTTTGCAAAGTAGTTCTTCATAAAGTGTTCCCCAAACATTGAGAATGACAGTTTAGTCGGTGTTAACAAATGGCATGAGCATGTTATGGGCAAGATCAGTCTATGGTATCTTAAGCGCAGTAGCAGGATGATTCTAAATCACAGCTAGAAACCACCTGTTTTATTCTTTCAGGCAGTTATTGCCTAGCATTTCTTCGACTTTGTTGTCATCTGAAAACTCAATTAGCTGAGATTTTTTTTCTATCAGAAATTTTATTAGTGAAAATATTAAATAGTGCCAGGCACTGTGCAATCAAAATTACTTTGATTATAGATAGTAAATGCTTCTAATAAAATACTGTTTTATTCAAGGCACCACTTGTCTGAGTGTTCAATGTACTGTTATCAGAAAGTTTGCACCTTGGTGGACAAAGCAATCTGTCAGTGTACAATTCTTGCTGTACTCAGAGTGCAAGGAGCTGATGAAGTGCTTGTGCAAAGGGCTGAGGTTGTCCTTTAGCCCTGTCATGCCAGCATGTGTGAGCATTACTGTGGCTCCCTTGCCTGCACTAGGGAGCAAGGGAATGAGGGCCTCTATAGAGAGCAGCTCAGGGAAGGAGCTGAGGATGGCACAATGATGAAATCCCACATGGATCCTCAGGTGCTGCAGAGCAATTTCAGCTACCACATTACACTGCAGGAAAGGGCAGATAAGCTTTGATGTGGGGCAGTAGTTCGGGCTTTCAGAGCAGTGTTGGTGTCCATCTGGACAGCTTAGCAGGTCCCAAGGAAGACAAACTGGAGGAGAAGGGCCCAGTCACAACCACAAAGGAAAAACTGCTTAGAAGTACAGGTCAGTCCCCCCCCACCTCAGATGTAACAGAACATCAGGGATTGGAAGGGACCTCGAAAGTTCATCCAGTCCAATCCCCCTGCCACAGCAGGATCATTTAGGTCAAGTCACACAGGAACATATGCAGGTAGGTTTTAGCTGAATTTTGACCAAAGTAGGAATTATGGGTTATGAATGATTTGGAATAATTTATGATTAAGCCACAGTTTAAGTGTATTTTCACATGTATGTGCACATACCTATAGCATGCACACACAGGTTTTTCCTCCCCCTTTTCAATGGTTTCCAATCCTCTTACACTCGTATTTTCCTGAAATGAAACTCCTGTCTCTGGTTTGTTCTGTACTCCTTACATGATGATTCTGAATGTAATTAATGAAATACAAACTGTTCAGCAAAGCAGTAAACCGATTTTTTTCTCTGCAAATATTTGCATCTGGAATTTAAACAAAAATCCTTTGGGTTCTGCTGTGCTGAGAGACTTAACATCCCGTCACACCTTATGTTTGAAAATTGACTTGTTTTTGCAGTCAGTCTTGCATCAGAACTTTCTTGCTTCCAATTAATTCCTTGCAGCCTCTCTCAGTGCTGCTCTTTGCCCTTATTTCTGATGAGGATTCAATGTTCAGATTCCACCGAGACTTAAGTAATTGAGAACAAGGAGCTGCTTTCATTTTTCACACGCTGCCCCAGCCTCTCCTACTAAGCATTAGTTCTAGTTGGTATCTCCCATTTCTGATATATATTAAATATCTGTATCTATCTAAATACAGATCTATATCTATATACACAGGCTCGTATATAAATACACTGTTAATTAAATGTTGCAGCATGGGATGACCTTCACAACAAGCTGTTTGATTACTGGGATTCATTCCATTAGACTGAAATTAATCCAGACAGAGGGAAAAAGGTAGATACTTCACTTTGGATAGTGTTGTTTTGGCAGCTTCTTTGGATCCTCTCGCCAATGCTGGCTTCCAAGTAACAGACGGAAAGGATGTAAGGCAAGAAATTCAAAGTAACTTGGTCAAACTGTGAAGACAACCAGTGGTGGGGCATAGTAAATGATAGGTCTTGCCTCACCTGAAGCGTAGGCATGCTGTGTAAATTGTAATTTCTCAACTTCTTTGATTCATTTCCCAATTTAGCCCACTGAGTTTGATTTCCCAATGGATGTGGCAGACTTAACCACAGTTGTTCAAACTCGGGAGTTGTCTCTTTTGCCCTTACTGCTATAACTGCATGAGATGCAAAGCTGCTGACCCAAACTGGTATTTTAAACATGCTTTGTACCCGTGGGTAACTGCACTGGAGAAGATATGCCAGCATGTACCTAATTTAAATATACCAAATATGAATACAGTAATGTTTAGCTATCTTAAAAGGTTTCTTAGTAAAGAAACCTTTGCATAGCGACAGGATAAGAGGAAAGGGTTACAGACTTGAAGAGGGAAGACTTAGGTTGGACATGAAGAACAAATTGTTTTCTGTGAGGGTGGGGAGATGCTGGAACTGGTTACTCAAGGAAGTTGTAGCTGCCCCATCCCTGGAATTGTTGAAGGCCAGGTTGGATGGGGCCCTGAGTAACCTGATCTAGTGAAGGTGTCCCTGCCTGTGCAGGGGGCTTGGACCTAAATGATCTTTAAGTCCCTTCCAACCACGGCCATTCTATGGTTCTATGAAATGAGAAGGACTAAAGAAGGAGTTAGAAGTTTTGTAGCAATGCGAGGACCAGGGGGTTGTGAGGCTGGCTGCAAGAAATAGATAAACCTTGTACCTAATGGCCAGTGATACTGAGAGAAAAACAAACATTTCTTTATACAGCATGAAGAAAAGTCAAATTTTAATACAAGATTAAAGATGATAATTAGCAGGGAATAACTTTAAAGGGAAAATATGCTACTCTTAATTGAATGGGTTGGACTCAATAATCCTTGAAGTCCCTTCCAACCTGGTCTCTGTGATACTGAGACACCTAGAGTCAAAATAACATACTGAGTGAAAGGCCATAAAGAAGTAACCTAGTGAAGCCCCAAACAAGCAGCATAAGTACAGAGAAGGAATAGGATTGCACGTTCTTTAGCCAGGGTTAAGTAAACTGTAGGGAATAAAACAAATCCATCTTCCCAGAACCCAGTTCCAGGCTGACTACATTTCCTTGACTTATGGATCAGATTCCCTGGTGTGGTCTGGTGCAGCATCAGTGTGACCAGTGGTACCATGTGTCTAAGGTCAGGGAGTTAGGAACTCCATGATGAGTTTCCATCAGGAAACCAGAAGTCCTGAGAACCAAGTCTCAGCACTGTAAGCTCCCTTTTATTGTGTGACCAGCTCTAGAGCAGTCCTGCTGATGCAGGTTCTTGGGAGACGGGGCATTGCCCAGCTGCCAGTTTGCTGTTCTGTTCGGGGTCTCATGCTCATCAAGGCTGCAGACTTCTGCTACCAGCTCCTCCAGTCCACGTACAACTTTCACTTCTCATCATCACTGCTGTTTTATGCAGCAGTTATCTGAAGTTAGAGGAACTCGTTCATTGCCAGCACTGGTATTTCCCAAATTACTTTATTCTGTTTTGGCAGGAAGTTCTAGAAGCTGATTCAGATTTCCTTTGTGACAATTTAATTTTCCAGCTTTCTCCCTCATTCTGTGGGATTCGTTGCAGTTTGTTTGGGTCTGTATTTCCTTGTTCCACTGAGCTAAAGATTCTTGCAACCCATGGTTTACCTGGGAGCCTTCCAGTTATGCTTACACTATACCAGCAGAGATGAACTGAGACTGATGAGATACACACATTGCCTTTGCCCTGTATGCTATGGTCCCTTGTAACATTTGTGCTTCACCAAGTTGTCTGTATGGCACAATCCCTGCTTTTGAGGGGAGGTTGCAGGCAGAGCAGTGCGGGACAGGGGATGGAAAGTCAGACAGACATGGATTTTCCCAGGGAGGTGCCATCCCTGAACGTGTTTAAAGATCATTTGGATAAAGTGTTGAGAGACATGATTTAGGGGTGAACTTGTAAGGTAAGGTAGTTGGTTGGACTCAGTGATCCCAGGGATCTTTTCCAACCAGAGTGATTCTGTGAAAGGGTTCAAGGTAGTTTCACAGCCTTCCTGACCAGCCAGTTAGCCAAGACACATTAAATATACACATGTACATCAGGTAACCTTCCTGTTACCTTCATGAAGATGTTCATAGCTTTCTGAACTGTCTGACAACAAGCTCTTTAAAAATAAGCATAAGCAGTTTTCTACAGTTGAATTACACTGAACTGCATTAAGGTACCTAAAAAATGACTACAGCTTACCCTGGTGAGCAGTTAACGGCACAATCTGCATTGCTGCTGAGGCTTCAGCATCTCCTGAACACTTGAGGGAGAGAAATAGAGAGACACTAACAATTACTGGTTTGAGAATCACGGTTCTTCGAATTTTGGCATAAAGCAGGCTGTTGACACCAGCTTAGACACTAAGCTTTGCTGTTGTGTGCCCTGTGATGCTTAAAAATTCTAGTCAAATCTTTGCATCATCTGCCTTAGAACACTGCTTTTTGTAGTGAGTTCTCTGAAGGATATGATTTCTGTAACAGTTTGCTGCCTTGACTGGCCCTGCAAGAGTAATTCTCTCCTGCAAGAGGAGCTGAGCCAGGCTTCCCTATCAATGAATTTAGAGCAGCATGGGTCATTTAATTTTATTCCCTCCCCCATTTCTAGCAGTAGAACAAGAAGATTGAAAACTCCAATTGAATATTTTAATAAATACTGCCATTTTAAGGGAATTTTTGGGATTTACTTTTGTTTTACATGAGTGATGAAACACTGGCACAAGTACAAAATGTAAATATAAAACCTTGGCCAGTGTTTGCGCTGTGTAGTGACCGTCAGAAGATTCTCCTAAAAAGTACAGAACATGTCCCTGGTAGATTAGAAAAGCTATTCTTCAACACAGTCTTTTCAAGTGGAAAAATATGTCTGTAACTGTCTTCTGGCATGGACTACAAATAACTCTCTTCTCCCTTGTTACTGTCAGCTGCCACATATTGTCTCCTTCTTGTGAGTTTGGTTGTTTTTTTAGGTATAAGAAACAGCACTTTAGGAACACTGGATTTTTAAAATCTTAATTCTGATTTATGATGGATTCTGCAAACAAAGGAGTTCACAGAGAGACCCCTAAGTTCCTTACCTGGGGGTAAGTAAATGGTTAGTAATAGATGGCATGAAAGGCCATGGTCCAGCAATTCTGCCAATTGCTCTAGAGAGGTGCTTTATCAATAGCAGCCTGGAATCATAGAACCATTAGGGATTGGAAGGGACCTCGGAAGATCATCTAGTCCAGTCCCCCTGCCACAGCAGAATCACCTAGACCAAGTCGCACAGGAACACATCCAGGCAGGTTTTAAATGTCTCCAGAGAAGACGACTCCGCAAACCCCCTGTGCAGCCTGTTCCAGTGCTCCGTCACCCTCACTGGGAAGAAGTTCCTTCTGGTATTTACATGGCCAAGTAGGAAACATCCTAAACGTTAAGCTAGTTCTGTGATTCTATGATCCAATATCCCTTGGTACTGCAAAGGGTTTCTAACACCTGAGCTCTCAGTCCATCAGGCTGGCAATGGGACACACAGAGATTATGTGGACCCTCCCATGAACTATAGGCATCAGGTGAGGTGCAACTCACCCTGTGGCTGATGTCACTGGGAGAGAGCTCCTCTGCTCCCTGAGGTGTTTGTTGAGTGGAGTAGTCAGTGCCTGGCACTAAGTCTAATAAGTAAGGAAGCAATCTGAAAAAAAAGAAGGTTTTTAAGCTGGTAAAATGGTAGTCACCAAAATAATGAACTACAGGCTCCTGGCTCAGCAATGTAGAGGACCCATTTCTATGTCTGCTGCATGGCATTAGGAACATGAGAATGGGGGTGCAAAAGGCTGAGGATTTAAGGAATTCAGACTAGTTGCTTGTTCTTGTGGCTGACAGGGAAATTTCTCTGTGGTGTAAAATGTCAGGGAGGAAGTTGCAGATCACAGGTCTGTGGGTGAGTACAAGATAAGCAGCTGGAGTTGATCCTTGCAGGGAAAAAGCATCTGGAGAACAGTGTTGATGCAATTTGTAGTACAGTTCTGCCCAAATTTTCTTCTCTGTACTTTGCTTTTATCTTTGTCAGTGTGCCAGCAGGTTCGTGGTCCTTCTGTGCATGGGTTAGCATTTACTAAAGAGGATGAGAAGGTCAGACTTGTAGTGGAGTTCTTTAGAGGAGCATACACCTGCAGCTGGGTTTGATCTTAGCAGGCTAAGACAGTTTAATAAGCTTTTTCTAACTTTAATACATCTGGGAAAATAGAGTTGACCTCGTCAGTGCCACTGAATAGGCTTACTACCTCCTTGAAGTTAACTTTCTGGAACGTTTCGATATGGAAAAGCTGAGACTGATACAGCTTCGTTGTCAGGCTGGCTATATTTAATGCTAAAGCCTCAGGAAAATGTCAAAGATGGCCTTGCAGTAGGAAATCCTATTTTTCCCAAGAACTGTGTGTGGCCTAAGCCGGCACATTGTTTTCTTCTGGAACACCAGATGCTACGGAAAATGTAATTTTAGAAGGTAGACCTTGCAGTCTGATAATACAGCATTTCTATAGATTCATAAGCCTGTAAAATGGATCATTACTTGCACAAAAATCCATACCATCTTCTTGGCTTAATATAGTAGTGAAAGATGTATTTCCAAGATCTCGCTAGAGAAACAGATTGGAGATCATGACAAAGAATGAGCATGTAGAGTAATTTATAGCTTGCCCGAATTAGACTTCTCATGTCTGATCCGCAGTTAAAACTGGATATAGTAGGCTTGAGTTGGCTTCATCAGCTAATGAAGAACTCATATCAGGATAGTGGCTGTTCATTTAGCCTGGCTGTGTTCTGCGATCCGGTCCCTGCAGTTGTTTCCTGATCTTGTTGATGTGTTTAAAGAACACACATTTGGTACTCCATGCTTCTGGAGGTGGCATATCTTCACACTTCCTGCAAAGACTTAGCACTATACTTTGCAGAGTAGTAGAAACAAAAGCTCATAACATAAACAATCAAAATTCTTTGGGTGAGGGATCCTATTTCAAAGCAGAGTCTCGAAGTTTAGCCCCATAAAAAGGCTCATGGCCATTTCTGCGTAGCTCAAAACTAAGATCCAACGCATTCACGCCGGATCTCGCTTTGTCTTAAGATAGTTTGTGGGGCAAATCTTTACTTACTTTGAAATTTAAACTAGGGATCAACCCCAAAGTTCAACCATAGTAATAGAGAAAAATCTCAACGTGTATCATTTACTTCAAAGATTCATGTATGGATGCAGATGTTTGTGTAGGAGACCAAGATACATCTACACTCTATCATAAGCAGGGATAAGCTATTGGATACTTGACTTTATGGACTGACTAACACCGTATCTGTAAATAAGCTGTTTTTTGAAGACCACACACTATAAAAGAGGAACTGTCTGACCGCCTGTTAGAAGTAGTCTTGTTTCTTTCCCAGATCTAATCCCCTGGGCTATTGCAAAAGCTAAAAATAGCAATAAAGGGAAGACTAACCATTTTGCAGGCAGCACTTTTGTTCTTATTCAAAGTGGCTGCTGCCTCTCCTCATCTGTGGCACTGAAATTATGAGTCATCTTCCCCATCTTAGTTGTTGCCAGTGTAAGATGAGGTACCCTTTGGAGATGGGTTAGGTGGCATAGCTCTCAAATGGAGTTGGAGCTTGTCAACCTCCAGGTTACCTGAGTTCATACACGTTAGGGGTATTGCTGGGTTGGGACTGAAATGCAGAGTTGTAGTGCAAGCAGATACATCTGAACAGCTCTAACTAGAGGGCAGCCTTTAACACTATGACAGCCTCATGGTGGTTACTATAAGCTGTAAGCCTCTGAGAACGCTTGAAGGTTACTTTGGTTTCTAGACATTTTTGTTCCCTGTGCCACAACAGCTGAAGGGTGATAGGTACCTGAAGCAGCCCGAATATGTCTCTGCAGCTGCAGCTGCACCTCTGAATGTGGGTGCAAGTAATGCATGACAGGGAGGCAGGGGAGCAATGAGTGTGTTGGCAACAAAAACAGGCTGAGAAAGGTGTTCAGTGTAGGGAATGGTCATAGAACTGCACATAAGAAAAAGAAACAGCAAAATCCAGACTGAAAAGATGTGTGAGGACATATGGCATGGCAGGAATACAGCATACAACAGGAGGATAGTACCAGGGAAGCAAGTGGAGTATAAAGGCAGATGGGGGAGAGGGTTGGGCGTATGGAAGCATGGAGGGGAATGTGACTGGGGCAAAAGCTTCTCCCATCTCAAGTGACAGTTACAGGGAGGGAGGGAGCACTGGAGCTTGCCTAGGGTTTTTTTCTGAATGATGGTGCCAACAGTAGAGTTAAAACTAGTGTTGAATTTACAATAAAGAGCAATTTAGGACTCATGAGTTCAAATTACTTGAACACACAGGATCAAAAGCAGTAATGCAGTTGCGGAGGTCTTGTGTGTAGAAAGAAAAACAGCTCTGAACATGTATGCAGCAGCTCTGAACTGAGTCAGTACAACTCAGTGGCTGATAAGAATTGTGGAAAGGATAAATAGTAGGGCAGGGTTTCATTATCTAGAGATATGAGGGGCAAAACCCTCCTTTCTCTAAGCAAGAATTAGATTGCTTCCACTTAGCATTAGTGTTCAGATTCTCAATGTAAAACCTATTGTTTAAAATGTATTGACATCTCTCTCGTTCCTGAAAGGGCCTATGGAAGTGGTACTTTTAAGCTTTCCAACTGTGATTTTCTGTTGTATCAGTGCGGGGTGGGCAGGAAGGGCTGAAGGTCGTCATGTGGCCACTGTCTTCTGCAGCTTGCTGTCCCCTGTAGCCATCCTCCTGGCACAGTGCTTGTTAGGCAGCTTCTTCATACCCACCACCAAGTGATGGCAAGTGTTACCTTCAACACTGGGAGGTATAAAGGCATTGGCTCACCCAAAATCTTCTGAAGTGGCTCCAACAGCAGCTGGACTGCTGTGGCTTTTGTGCATCCTGGTGTGATAGAGCAGATGCCTGCACTCTGACAGAGGAGGAAGGATTAGCACTCTCACCATTGGTAGGTAACTATCTGTTGGGGTTTAACCCTGGCTGGCAGCTGAGCACCAGAAAGCCACTCCTTTTTTCCACCCCAGGGACGTGGCAGGGAGAATTTGAAGCATAAAAGGGAGAAAGATCATGGGTTCCATTTTATGGGGAACAAAAAAAAGTAAGAAGAAAATGAACAAACAAGAAAGAGAGAGGAAAATAAACCCCAAGAAAAACAACTGATGCAAAATCAAGGAGCTGCTGGCTGCCATCTGACAAATGCCCAGTCAGTCCCACCCCACAAAAAGCAGCCCCAGCCAGCATGCACCTCCCCGTTTCACTGCTGAACACAAGGTTGTATGCGGGGGCTTATCTCTCTGGTCAGTAGGGATCCCAGCTGTTTCACCTCCCAGCGCTCTGCGCACCCTCATCTGGCTCAATGACGGGGCAGAGAAGCCCTCAGTGCTGTGCAAACACTGCTCAGCAATAGCTAGTGCATCCCTGGCTCATCAGGCCTGTGTGTAGCACCAACACAAAATATAGCCCCATACAAGCTACTGGAAAGTCATGTAATGATTAAGCTTGTCATACAATCACATTTCAGAACTGATTTTGCTCTGTCTTAAAACTCTCCTGGCCTTCACTGGGCCATCACAGCCCTTTAGGTTGGTCTAGGCTCTGCCAGTCCTCCTGGGGCTTGACTGTCCTAGCAAAACTAGCCTTTAGACACGCCAGGCCCTGGAGACTTGAGGGAAAGGTTGGAGAAGAGAAGAGGCACATCAGTGCAAGAGAACCTAGTTAGATCATCAAGGAGATTAGTGAACACAGAAGTGAAGTAGAGGCGCATGAGTCCTCCTGGTTCCCAATGGGGTGCAGTCTCCAGAGGGAGCTCCCTACAGGCTACCCAGGTTGTTCAGCCTGGAGAAAAGGAGGTCAGGGGAGACCCTATTGCTTTCTACAGCTTCCTGGAAAGGGAGTTGTACCAAGGTGAGTATCCATCTTGCCTCCCAAGTAATGAGTGATAGGATTAGCGGAAACGTCATCTTCAAGTTGAGTCAGAGGAGGTTTAGAATGGATATTAGGAAAAATTTCATCACTGAAACTGTTGTTGGGTACTGGAATAGGCTGCCCATTGAAGTGGTTGAGATGCTATTCCTGGACGTATTTAAAAGACTTGTGTAAACATGGTGCTCAGTGACTTGGTTTAGTGCTAGGCTTGGCAGTGCTGGGTTAGCTGTTGGATTCAGTGACCATAAAAGTATTTTCCAACCTAAATGAGTCTGTAATGATGGCACTTAGTTTACAATATGTCAGTGACCCCATTTCTCACCACCCTCGAACCTGCTTGGTGTTTGCTTTTCCTTAAGAATCAACCTTGACACACAGCTTTATATACAGACATAACTCCTTAGAAAGTGTCTGAACAGTTTCTTCCCTGCAGGTTGATGGTAGTAGGGTAGGGAAATCTCAGTCATTTAACTATCTTTAGCTAGTTAGGCAGCCTAATCTTACAACTCTGAGGCCACACAGAAGCTTTTAATGGCTGTATAGTTTTACATGGTCTTATTATACAAAGATAAATGGCTTTGCTCCCATCCTAAATTGTCTGTTCTATGGAGCCTTGCCTGCAAATTAATAACAAATGTAAGAGAATCGGTAGAATTGTATTTCTGCAAGAGAAATTGATCCGGTAACATTTAAATCCTTTGCCACAGGCTTTAGTAAATCTTTTAGTTGAAGTTAAGATTAACTACTTCTCTGTGGTTCCAACATCTTGGCTTGAACTGTTTTTAAAGATGGGTGAAGGATACCTATCCTTGTCTTTCAGCTTTTTGATCACGTCACTTTCATTTGGCTAGATGCTACCATGGCTGTAAATTTCAAAGCTAAAAATAGACTTGACTTTTTTTTCCCCCTTATTCCTTAATTTTCTCCAATGGGTAATGATTCAGTGCTACCTTGTGACCTTTCAAGTCTAACTCACTGCACGTTAAGTGAACAGGCTGATTTGGAGAGAAGTCTTATACTTTAAGGTTTTTCAAAAAGAAATTAGGATTTCCTATCTATTATTGAAAGGAGTAGGTAAGAGCAAGGTGACTTTATTCCTTTACTGCAGGGCACAGACTTGCCAGCTCTGGAGCCTAAAAGCCTGATCCTGTTTTTTTATCACTTCAAATAATTCTATCACAAAATCTTTACTTTTTTACAAGACTGCTTAGCAATTAGTGAAGCCATTAAAACATTAGATCCTGCTTTCACTTGTAGCACCATAAATCTTGAGTAACTTGTAAAGGAAAACTGACATAAGCTTTGTGCCGTCGCAGAAAAGTGCGAAGAGTGATCATCAGCTCTTCAATAATAATTGAATTAATAAGTGACTTGAGTATTAATCACCTAATTTAAGTATATATTAATATACTTAGATATTTATACTACATCTTTGCATATAAATATACATATAAATATATATACAGATAAATATTTGTATACTTAAATGTTTATTATACAGTAAATATTTAGCTATCTTAATTAAAAGGTTTCTTAGTAAAGAAACCTTTGCGTAGCAAGAGGACAAGGGGAAAAGGTTACAAACTTAAGAGAGGAAATTTAGGTTAGACATTAGGAAGAAATTTTTTCCTATGAGGGTGGGGAGATGCTGGAACAGGTTGCCCAAGAAAGTTGTGGCTGCCCCAGCCCTGAAAGTGTTGAAAGCCATGTTGGATGGGGCCCTGAGTAACCTGATCTAGTGAAGGTGTCCCTGCCTGTGCAGGGGGCTTGGAACCAGATGATCTTTAAAGTCCTTTCCAACGTGAGCTGTTCTGTGGTTCTATGATTTTGCGCTGACGGAAAGTGTCATGTTCTGAATTTGCTGCTTGGCAAAGGGTATCTCAATAGCAGTGTAAGCCGAATGCATTTCATTACTACTTTGACTGCAGTAGAAGTTTTAGTCCAAAATGTTAAGAAGGAAGGAGCGTGCTGGGTGTATCTTGTTGATTGGTTTGTGTGGCCATACTCTTTCTGGTGATACTGGCTGTGCAAAAGTAAACAGTTTGAGCCTTCTCTTTTATTAACTCTGGCACTGATATCACTCCCCATGGTCTGTCTGCAGTGTTTAGGTTGGGTATCCAAGCTGAACAAACTCTTGATTGCAGCATGGGTTGTCCATTACTTTCCTACCTTCCCTGGACTTTGAATTTAACCTACTGTTAATATAAGGGTGGCTCTGTTCTTATGACTTCACAGGAGTTCTATGAGCATATTGACTCCCTATAAAGCATTGGAGTCCGTTATCATCAGTGTTATGAGTGGAACAACAGGAAATTATTCAGCTGAAAATCTGACAGAGTATGAGCATAATACTGGTGTTAAATGGAGTAGAGCTGGGTTTTGAAGGTGAGGAGGGACACAGAGGGAATTAATTTGTGAGAGAAGGCAGCTGTGATAATGAGGATGCACACAAAGGATCTGCACTGAACTCTGCATTGAACTCTGGACTTAATTTGCTTTTATAACAGAGTTTTGCTGTTTAAAATGTCTGTTCCCTCACTCATGCCCATAAACCAGGAGAAAATAAAACAAAAACCCTATAAAACTCATTTCTATCATATGGGATACTTGATGTTTTCAGGCTATGCCACCAGTAGCTGTTGGGCTGGAACGGTTTGAACAGATGATTTGTGTGCCATTTGTTACATCTGGCAAATATACGAGCACTTAGCAATGGTCTTCTGGGGGAGCTGTCAGTCAATCCCAGCAGGCAGCGCTGCTAATCTCCATAATTACACAAGCCATCGTGATGTAATGCACACTCAAATAATCTTGTGTCTTCTATTCTCCGCATCGTCCCCTTCCTTTGCCTTTAATCTCGTTATGGCAAGGAGCATAGCCATATCTGTAGTCTGCTACAGAACGTGCATGCTTCTTGCTTTGGTTTGGACGGTTATTCAGTTGACTTTGCTTTTTAAGCGGTGGCAGTTATAACTAAAGAATGACATGATTCTATGATTCTATGATTAAAACAAGAGGGACTAGATTATCTTTCGAGGTCACTTCCAATCCCTAATGTTCTGTGATTCCGTGAATGTTGGGACAGTCTAGGTCCGTTCATCGACATGCACAATTCAGAGAATCACTGAAGTCTTCCCAGGGTGTTTAGCTGAATATCAGCTGAGACACTAAATGTAGTCCTGCTAAAACTGTTGTGTTCTCCATCTTTTAGCAAAACTTGAAAAGCATCTGTTTCTGAATACACGCTAATCTCAGTGAATTCATAATGCTTTGTGTATGGTAGAAACCACTCAAAATAACATCTAAGCAACTCAGAAATGAACAGTCTTGGCAACACCCATAAGGAAGATGGTTAACCTTTCCCTTCTAAGTATGACAGTCTGCCTTCTTTACCATATCGCAAGATAGCATGTTACAAAACAAGATCATGAACCCGCATTGCGAAATTGCTCTCAGAACAAGAGTTCAGTAAATGCCAAATTCATACGCAAACCTAAAAAAATAAACAGAGGGGCCCAATTCCATCACCATCCCTGCTGGCATGTGGGCCTGTATATACCCATTTGGTTTTGGCCCTAAAATTAAACTACCAGTTTCTTTGGTGCCATTTTCCCTGATGTGACCTACCTAATTCTCATCTTGGCTCAAAGGAATTTAGGACATCCCCAGTCAAAATGGAAAAGTAGAAACTTCTTCAGAGGCAGACATAAATAGTTCAGTCTCCCTTTCCATCTCACAAGCACCACAGGGTACCGTCAAATATCACTCTTGTTTAAAAAGTAGTCCCTAGGCAACATGTAGAGAAAACTGTATCGTTGAAGGATTTTTGATTGGAGAATCCACCAACAAACTAAATGAAAAAGATGCCAATTCCTTCATCCCGTATCTTTGCTCTGTATTAATCCCTTCCCTTTACTCCTCCAAGTAGGCACCCACCCTCACTACTATTTAATCTGCTTTTTCAAGGGAGAAAGATCTGTGCTGGGGAGTAACCACCAAACTCTAATTGTGGCTCATAACATTATCAAGGACATCTTGCATGTCTCATTTTAAGGAAAAAGACATGTATTCCTGAAGTATAAACTGCAATTAAGAATATTCAGATTATGAAAACTTGGAGACAAGAAGTGTTGGAATCAGTGCTGCCCAGTCAAGTAGAATTTTTCTTAATTCAGGCATAAACTATTGAAAACTTCTTTTCCCCTCAGACTATTCATCTTAATTGCAGATCTCTCTGCCAGTAGCTTCTCTTGCAGCAAAATTGAATTGAAAATCCGCTCAGGGAAGACTTCCAGTTCAAATGCTGTTCATTTTTATTTGTTGTTTTACATCTCAGTTTTTAGGCCTCAATTCCTTTTCCTTTAGCCATGGATGTATTGCTTTAAATTTTACTGTTGAATGAAGTGACAGTCACCCTCTGTCCAGAGCACTGTTAATTGGACCTGGTGGGAGGAGGCTTAGGAGAAAAGCTTCAGAGAGATTTTACAAGGCTGTAGGATGTCAGAGCAGAATGTTTGCTCTAGAGGTAATTAAAGTGGATGAAATGGCCTTTTGGGATAGGTATTAGCTCACTGTAAAAGAAGTGGGCACGAAAATAAAGCGAAAGATACAGAGTGTTTCTGACTCCTACAAGCAATTAGATGAGTGGGTACTGCAGGAGCACCTCTCTTTCTCTGAAGTCTTCTGTCCGAGATAAATTGTTGATGAAGAGGTACACTTGCTGCTGTGGCTACAAAGGAAAGCAACTCAGCTAGCAGATACCCATTTCTAACACAGAGAGCACAAGCTAGGGCAGGATGTCTTCCCATCAGCCTTCACGCTGGAGATCCTGCACTAAAAGCCAGCGAGCTGCAATACAAATAGCCCCAGCTTTGCGTTTTCTGGAATCAAAAGCCATGGCTTGTTGTACACTGTGCGCCTAGGCTATCACTGCAGGTCTCCAAATTGTTATGGGAGATGAGCATAGCCTGATTCCAACACAGTAGGATGCTTCCAGGTTTAGCCTCATTATAAGAGACCTTTCAAGTCTTATAATTGATAAATTAAACTGCTTTGTTGCTGGTGCTCTTCAAGCCAATGGAGTTACTGGATAGATGACCCATCCTCAAGATGAAAGGCAAAATTGCAGCAAATTTGCATGTGGGAGGGCTCAACACACAGGCTTTGAAAGGAGATAAATGGCTCTTCATTTTATTGACTGTCATAGGAGCACAGAAAATATTCAGAATTCTTGTAACCTGGCTGTACACAGACAAGTATTTGGATAGAATTAAGTTACATTTATAAAGCTGCTATTACTGTCAGCTGAAATAAGCCCTACTGGCAGTTAAGAGACCTTTTAGAAAGATAACAACTTACTTTTAATTTGACATGAAGAGACATGTCTTAACCAACTTGGTTGCCTGTTCTCAGAGCCTTTGTTACTTGATGCTGAAAATACACCGTTTTTCTGTTCTGGAAAATGGTTGTAAAATGACCCTTTTTTTGTATAAGCTTTTCTACTGGAGTATATATAAAATACCATGTGCTGCAACACTTACACAGCAACACTGAAATGAAATAACTTTCATTTTCCTTGAAACGAATTCTACGAAAACCCCAAAGGTCATTATTTTCAAAAAATTTCCAAGACAGAAGATCAGTTTGTAAACATAGACAGAGAAATAAGAGTTACAGATCATCACAGAATCACAGAACATGAGGGAACAAGGGAAGGGACTTCGAAAGATCATCTAGTCCAATCCCCCTGCCACAGCAGGATCCCCTAGATCAAGTAGCACAGGAACATGTACAGGCGGATTTTAAAGGTCTCCAGAGAAGAAGACTCCACAACCCTCATGGGCAGTCTCTTCCAGTGCTCTGTGAAGAAGTTCCTTCTCATATTGATGTGGAACGTCCTCTGTTCCAGGTCACAACCATTGCCCCTTGTCCTATCACTGGATGACACTGAGAAGAGCCTGGCTCCATCTTCCCTATCTAATTTCCCTTCAGCCATCCTCACAAAGCACTACCTTAATAAAAAGTTCCTCTTTTGAACCCACTAGCAGGTTGGAATTTTTCTCTCAGGATGCTGCAGTACAGTCACACTTATTATGGAGATCAATCACATGGGTGGAGGGAGGTACCATACTGCACATAGTAATTTTGGGTGTATTAAATTATTAGAGAGGATTCAGTGTTTTTTCTGCAGGTTGCCTTTGCTGCAGCCTGGTTCTAAGTCTTTTTTTAATACACAAGTGTATATTTAAGAAGATCCATTCAGGGCCAATTAATCTTAGGGAAGTTAATGGCAGTTACTGACTCAACAGTGAGACGTTACAGCTGTTGAGGTCTTTGTCAGATTCACCAAGTCCCAGGAAGCTAGAAGGTGTAGTATAATCCTTTAGATATTGGCTAAGCACTGCAAGTGGTGCACACATTTCACTCCTGAAACACTTAAGCTGCCTCTAGCATGAATTTGATGAGAAAGCAAGGGAAGCATACTGCAGCCTTGGCTGGGAAAAGGTCAGGAAGGCACTTCTGAATCATCTTCATATCTCAGATATGAAGCATCATAATGAAAACAGTGTCTTTGACACAGGAAAGCAACAATAATGCATCAGAAGTGTAGTAGAACAAAAAGAGTAATGAATCAGATCCTTGCACATGTTAGACTGATGGACTGGGTACTTCCCCATCCCCTGAAGCCCATGTGTTCCTCTCAACTGGGTCTCTTTTGTCTCCATTGGCTCAGGAGCCATCAGAACCCCCTGTCAATCTCTGTGTAATTTCAGGTACAAGCTGGGAAAGAAGAGTTCAAAGAATTATCCCCAAAGATGAGGTTTTCATGGCAACAGGTTAAAATACCCTACACTGCTGTCTAATTGCACAGAAGAAGAGGTAAATTTAGAACAGTACAGTGCAGAAGTGACATTGGCAGTCGTGTGCTGAAATGCTCTATGCAAATTGTGATTCGGTGATTACAGAAAGAAAATAAAAGCAAATGTAAAAGAAGAAAGGCAAATACATAGAATCAGGGGTAAAGAGTATGTAAAAGAAAGGGTAATAAGGACATTCTGCCTATTCTGACACTGGTTTGCCTTATCTAAGTTCTGTGATTGCATTTCAAGAAGTATTTGGAAATTTGTGGGCAGGAAGTTCTGCGTGAGCACTGTTTAGGGTCAGATGGGTACAGTGAGAGTACCAGCCCTCTTTCGTTATCCACTTCAAGGCTTTGAAAGAACTCAGACTGTAAAAGGCACTTATATTATGATTGCAACACCTCAATTTAAGCACAATGTCAGCTGCTTCATACTCAGGTTGTTTTCCCTACCCTTGTGCCCACAGAAGACTCACTTGTCTGCCTTTTTTCACTGATATTTTCTTATTCTATAACTGCCAGCTGGCCTAAGTTAAACAAAGGAGACCTGATCTGACTATAATGGTCACTTCTATATTATAACCTATAGAGTAGTTAAACTAGACTATCTGAAATATATATACTTGTATTCTAATAATGATCTTTTACCATCTCCTGCATTTCTTCAACCCGATACAACACTCAGGTGTCATGAAAGAGCGCGGATGACTACACAGGGTCACCCCAGGGACAGCCCCTTTGAATCAGGCTACCTGACCCAGACAGTAGTCTCCTTTGACCCAGCCTGTGAATGAGCTTGAAGGAAGGGAAAAGTCAAACTCACATTTGGACTGTGCAGTCTGGACACACCATTTTCATCCTACTTCAGTGGGAACATGGGAAGGTGAGAAAGATGGGGCACTTCTACATCTCCCACTTTCTCCTATTCCTCTTCTTCCTCTTTCTGCCCCCCAGCCTTCCTACCTTTTTGCTGCCGTTCCTGACAGCTCAGCCTGCTGTGTACGAAATTCTGTATAGAAACTCTGGTGTATTTGCCTTATCTTGATACCACTCACACAGGTGCAGGGCTCATACCTGTCTTATTATGTCCTGGCTATGACATGCTATTTGTTCAACCAGAAGAAAGCTGTAGATTTTCACTGCACAGGAGAGGAATGCCCAGGAGGGATCTGGCCTAAGGTGCAGGAATCTTATCAGCTTCCCTTTGCTGGCAGGAGCAGCGTAAGCTGTCCCTCTGGTAAGCTCTGTCTGAATTAGGTTCAAGAAGTGCTTGAAAAGCTGTCAGCCTGCCACTGAGACAGCATGATGCATTTCCCTCTAGTCAGGCTCTAGCAGACAAGCAGTGTAAGCCTGAAAGCAGAAACCATGGTCCCAGAGCAATAGCAGGCATATATTAGTATCTCACTAAGAATGAAGCTGGCAAGGCCAAAGAGACACACTGCTAAAAATACATTTGGCAGTTAGCAGGAGAGAAGGAAGAAAACCCCTGCTTCACTCAGGGCTCTTTGGCCACATATCCTTAACAGAGCCAACCAAGTGTTAAGGCAAATACACACAGATTGGGAGTGAGGCAGCTAGCAGGTGCAGCACATTGAGCTTAGCTTTCATCCCACAAACCTTCAAAGGGAGAAGGTTGATGAAATGAAAGTCTGTTTTACCTTTTGACTCTGCTTTCTCTTTCTAACTGTTTTCTCAGTGTCTGATGTCTTTAGAACAATGTGTTTCTTTGGAAAGGCAGTTTCACAGCCAAGTGTCATGTCCTGCACTTGGGTCACCACAACCACATGCAAAACTACAGCTTTGAGGAAGGGTGGCTGCAAAGTTACCTGTTGGAAAAGAACCTAGGATATTGGTCCATAGCTAGGTGAATATGAGCCAGCAGTGTCCCTAAGAGGGCCAACAAGCATTCTGTCTTGTATTAGAAATAGTGTGGCCAACAGGAGTAGCGGAGACATCATCACCCTGTACTTGCGCACTGGTGGGCACACCTTGAGTATTGTGTTCAGTTTGGGGCACCTCAATACAAGAAGAATGTTAAGGTGCTGGAACACGTCCAAAGAATGGCAACAAGGTTGGTGAAGGGTCTACAGAAAAAAACTTATTAAAGAACTGGGGTTGTTCAGCCTGGAGACAAGTCGACTGAGATGAGATCTTACCTCTTTCTACAACCAGCCTAGAGAAGGTTGGAGTGAGGAGGCTGTTGGCCTCATCTCCAAAATAAGAAGTGTTACAACAAGAAGCAATTGCTTCAAGTTATATCAGAGAAGGTTTAGATTGGATATTAGGGAAATTGTATTTAATTAAAGAGTTATCAAGCACTGGGACAGGCTGCCTAGGGAAGATGTTGAGTCACCATCCCTGGAGGTGTGGATGCGTCACTTAGGAACACGGTTTAATAGTAGACTGGGCAGTCTTAGGTTTACCTTTGGACTCAATGACTTTAAAGGTCTTTCCAACCTCAAAGATACTCTGATTCAATTTGCTCTCACCCGTTAAGTATATCCTGGCCAAGGAGTGCTCTGTAAGTTATCAGGCAATCAACTACAAAGTTGCATTTGAATTTTAACTGTAAAAGTTCTTTTTTCTAAATTCTCTAAAAGATGCAATTTTGTCTTCACAGCCTTCAGCTTGGTTGTGAAGGCACTGAAGTAGATCAACTTGTATAAGACATGGGCGTTTGGGTTTTATGAGGAAATTAAAACACCAATATGAGAGGTGAAAAGGAAGCCAACTCAGAGCAGGAAAGCAGATATGGTAGAGGAGTTGAGGAACAGGGCATTTGTATTTACTGCCATGCTAGAAGAGGAAAACTGCACAATGCCTGCAGGGCTCCTACTACACGAACTTTGTGCATGCTGCCTCTTACCAGCTACCATGTGTCACCCCCACAGTATGGTAAAACACTTGACCTCCTTTCGACGTTCCATTTTTAGTGAATGGCATCACGATGGTAAATTAAGTGTGTCTGGAAGGCAAAACAGGGCTTCATGTAAAGAATTTTACCAAGTTATCATACCTTCTTGCCAGAAATGTGCATTATGGATACAGCTACCTTATGAGGAAAGGCTGAGGGAGCTGGGTCTCTTTAGCTTGGAGAAAAGAAGACTGAGGCGTGACCCTGTTAATGTTTATAAATATGGAAAGAGTGAGTGTCAGGAAGATGGAGTCAGGCTCTGCTCATCTAGTGGTAGGACATGGGGCAATGGGTGTAAGCTGGAACATAGGATGTTCCACATCAATATGAGAAGGAATTTCTTCACAGTGAGGGTGACAGAGCACTGGAAGGGGCTGCCCATGGGGGTTGTGGAGTCTCCTTCTCTGGAGATGTTTAAAACCTGCCTGGACATGTACCTGTGTGACTTGATCTAGGTGCTCCTGCTGCGGCAGGGGAATTGGACTATATCTTTCAAGGTCCCTTCCAATCCCTAATGTTCTCTGATTCTGTGAAAATGGCTGAGTGTTTTAATGCCATAATAGTTTAGCTCTCCCTTGTGAACATATAATGAATTAAAACCAGGTGTGGTTTTGGACACTTATGCCTTTGAACAGCATAACTCTGAACAATCCTAACATATTAACTCCTGTAACGCAAAGGTTTGTTTCCCACTGCAGGATGGTTAATATTCTTTTGACTCCTCAGTGCTTACACACTTCCTACCTGGCATCCTTTCCCCATTATCTACCATTTTTGTCTGATTTTCTTCCTTCTGTAGACTAAAAATTATACACAGTCCTTAAATACGACTTGCCTCTGTTTCTTATAACAGAATCATTCTTAAGGCATGCAATAAATTCTTTTTTTGCTATTTCAGCTTTACATTTTAAATGTCTTTGTGGATGTGCCCATTTTTCTGCTTTATTTCTCTTGCCTCTATTCTCTCCTCACCTCTGAGGTCAGTGTATTTGCTTAAAATGCCTTGGTCTCTGCCAATACATAATGTACCACTGCACTTCAGCAGCTTCAAACCTTTACATTTAAACACCATGAACTCTCAGAGATGCAGAATTGCTTTCAACAAGAGAAATATCTCTGGAAACTGAAGATTTTTGTCTATAAAAAGGGACACAACACCAATTGAAATGTCTCGTGCCCTCTTGTATCCATTGTGCCTCAGCCGACCTTACAGATCGGAATTTGTAGCTAATGGACTGCACGATAACTTTTCATTTTCCTGAGGTGTCTGGAGATGACTATCTCTTGGCCCGCACCAGGAACCATCAATAACTCAACCTTTACAAGGGCTAATGTCTCACAGACAACTGACTTTGAACTGTAGGAATATGATATTTTAAACTGCTGCCTTTCTTGTCCACTCAGATTCTTACCCCTATCAAGTGGAGGTACGCTCACAAATCAATACAATACGGAGGATGAAAAATGATGGTTTCTCTTTCTGCTTCTTTTGCAGAGCCAAGTCTATTTGTCTTATGGGCTCAGGCCCTGGACAGTTTAATGAAGTGTTGACATGTACTAATGATAGGCAGAGAACTGCAGCACTTCTGTTCACAGCGTCACTCTCTCCTCATTTCAGATTGAGGAGATCAGCATACTATAGCTAGGTATACTACAGGTATAATGCAAGACACTTGGAGGCAGAGTCCTCAGAATTTTTGTGCACTGAGAGAAAGTGGAGTTAATATAGGTCTCTTGAGCTTGGAGAAGAGGAGACTGAGGGGTGACCTCATTAATGTTTATAAATATATGAAGGCTGGGTGTCAGGAAGATGATGCCAGGTTCTTCTCAATGTCATCTAGTGATAGGACAAGAGGCAATGGGTGTAAGCTGGAACATAGGAGGTTCCATATAAATATCAGAAGGAATTTCTTCACAGTGAGGTTGACAGAGCACTGGAAGAGGCTGCCCAGGGGGGTCGTGGAGTCTCCTTCTCTGGAGACGTTTAAAACCCACCTGGATGTGTTCCTGTGTGACTTGGTCCAGGTGATCCTGCTGTGGCAGGGGTTTTGGACTAGATGATCCTTCGAGATCCCTTCCAATCCCTAATGATTCTATGATTCTATGATTAATGAAAAGCTGAACAAACCAGACCCACAACAGATGTCCCTGAACGTCACTCAACAGACCCCTTCCTTTTCAACAGGGAACTGTAGATATCTCTTTGGGTATAATTATCCAATAGGTTTTGTACCTACCCCATCTATATCATCCTTAAAAGCCACTTAGGTGGCATCTGGGGCTCTTCTTCACATGCCCTTATCCTGCCATGGAGGAAAATCAGATTATTCTGACCAGATTCTTGGCATGTCCATATGCCTCCTGCTTTTCTCCAGTACTTAGTAGTGAGATTCTTTGTAACAGCATTTTTAGGTCTGTGAAGGGATTTAATTATCAGCAATTCCTGGCTTTTGACCCCAGTCCCCATGTTGAAAGAAGATACAAAGCTCACATTTTAGAGTCTTCCCACACCTCACTGTCCCCCAGTTGTTCTCAAAGATTACATCAAATGCTTCTGAGGTTGTTTTTCATGAAGTTCACCACACCCAGATGGCCCAAAAAGTTCCAATTTCTCTAAATACTCTCATACTTGTGCTTTCCTTATTCAAGGCCACACTTTTAGCACCATCACTGGTATGGCTTGTGTTATCCATCTCTTCATAGCTGTCTTTATCTGAAGGCAATGCAAAGTGCACTAAACAGTTGAGTCTCCTCAGTGCTTGCCATCTGTTTCCCCTCTCTGCTGAAAAGCAGCATAATACAGTCCTTGGCTAGTGTCTTACTGTAAATACAACGGACACTTGCTTTCTGACATGTCTTGCTTGGTTTTCTGACATCTCTTGCTTGGTGCATGTTAACTTCTACATGTGATGAAGTAGAGCTCCAAACCGCAGAGTGGAGTTCACAAGTTTGCAGACAAGCTGTGTTGTGTGGTGGACACATTGAAGGGATGGGATGTTATCCGGAGGGACCTTGGACAGGCTTGAGCGGTAAAGCCATGCAAATATCATTAAACACAACAAGGCCAAGCCCAAGGACCTGCACAATCCCAAGCACAAATACAGGGTGGGTGGAGAACAGATTGAAAGCAGCCCTGCGGAGAAGGACTTGGGGGTGTTGATGGATGAAAAACTGGATACCAGCTAGCAATAACCATTGTGTCCTGGGCTGCACCAAGTATGGTCTGTAGGTCGAGAGATTCTCCCCCTCTACTCCGCTCTTATGAGGCCTTGCCTAGAGTACAGTATCCAGCTCTGGAGTGCTCACCACAGGAAAGACAAGAACCTACTTGATGCAGTTCAGAGGAGGACGAACATGGGCTGGTACAAGGGCAGACAGAGACAGTGGGGTTGTTCAGGCAGGAGAAGGCTACAAGGAGACGTTGCAGCGGCCTTCCAGTACCTAAACAGGGTTTATAAGAAGGCTGGGGAGGGATTTTCTACAGGGGCTTGTAATGATCAGGGCTAATAGCTTTAAACTGAAAGAGGAAAGATTTAGGTGAGATCTAAGGAGGAAGTTGTCCACTGTGAGGGTGCTGAGCACTGCAACAGGTTGCCGCCGAGGGAAGCTGTGAATGTTCCATCACTGAAGTGTTCAAGGCCAGGTTGGATGGGCCTTTGTGCAACCTGGTCTAGGGGAAGGTGTTCCTGGCCATGACAGAGAGGTTGGAACTAGATGGTCTTTAAATTTGCTTCCAACGCATTTGATGCCTTGATGTGACCATCCAAACTTCCACTAGAGACACCACAAACCGGGCAGATGGGGCTGCAACAGGCTGCTCCAGCCCCTGCCCCAATTTCCCGCGCCCGGCGGGTCGGGGCCGGTGGCGCCCCCTTGGCGGCCGCGCGGGCTGGGCGGGAGCCGCCTCCGCGTGAACCCTCCGCCTCTACCGCTTCCCGGCCGCCGCCGCCCGGGGCTCCGTGGCTCCGTGAGCTGTCACCATCGCAGCCTGCACCTCGGCCCTGACTGTGCTCGACATGCGTGGCTGTTCCTCCACAGCCTGCCGCCGGCCACCTCCAGCTGCACAGGGGCCCCCAGAGTGGTCAAGCAACAGGAGAGGCCACTCAAGGCAGTCTGCTCTCAGAGTGAAAAACGACCAAAATGGGCAGAAATTCGAGTTACGTCTCCTCTAAAGCAGGTCTGTTGGCTGTTTCAGCTAAGCGGCACCACACAACACCAGAAGTGCTTTTCACGAAGTACCAGGAGGCCATTTCCACAGGGCTTCACGGAAACGGCCCTGACCCGGGAAGGAGGACGCTGGCCCCAGTGCCGAGGGGCCCAGCAAGCACCACTGTTCACCTCACGCCCACAGAGCAGGGCTGCCGACAAACAGCATCAGCAGTACAAACCACAGGAGAAATCAAAGTTATTTCTTGTTTAGCCAGAAAGAACAGCTGGGCAAAGGGGCTGGTGCTTTCCCTGGGGTGGTGCAAGGAATCCACCTGACAGCTGGAAAGAGAGTCCTTACTTCTCGAAGGAGGGATGTGACCCTTGAAAACCTTCAGTGCTTCTTGGACGAGGGTAGAGGGTCTCTACAAGACACAATGAGCAAACTCTCCTTCTACTGTGGTGATTCCTGTCCCCTGAAAAGATGCTTTCTACCCCAGTAGCCTGCATGTGTATGCTGGCAGCAAAGAGCTCTTTCAGAGGTGAAGCCATCTGGCTCCAGTGCCCTGCAAGGCAGTGATGAGCCAGGCAGTGCTGGCAAAGTGTATTATGAAAACAAAAACCAATGTCTGTGTTCTTGGTCAAAATATCTTTTAACCCTTTTAAAGCCAACAGACGTAGCATGTCAGCTAAACACTGCAGTTTGGTTTAAGTCAGTTTAAGAGGTGGGAAGAAAGGGAGAAAAAACTTTATCCTGGCTGAGACAAAATGGACAAGAACAAACAGACTTTGTCCCGATTGACTGCTTAACAATGGAAAGCATCCTTGGTTTAATTCCTATTGCATCAGAGAGCTTGACAGAAGATGCTGGAGGAATTAGCCTGGGCTGTTAGACCTGCATGCAGCTAAGGCAAAGCTAATGCCCATGTATATGGTAAAACACCAGAACCGATTGGCAAGACAAGATGCACTATCACTGGAATCATCCAAAGTCGGTTTGGATGTCACTCTGAACAACCTGATCTAGTTAAAGATGTCCCTGCTGATTGCAGGGGTATTGGGACTGGATGACCCTTAAAGGTCTCTTCCAACCTAAATGATTATATGATAATCCCCAGGAAAAGCTGATGGAAAATTAAATATTTTTCACATTTGATGGCACTTCAAATGTGGGCAGCTCTTGAAGAGCCTTTTTAAAAAAGGACAGCGTTAGGTAATGTGAGACAACAAACGGCATAGCTGCTGGAAAGCCAAAGCTTCAAGCACATGAACACAGGCATTTTTGCGTGGATTGAGGTCTCATAGGCACCAGTCTGCAAAAATCTGTTTATAGCTGGTTTGGATAAAACCTAGGCAGTGGGCATGACCTGCTCCAGTGAGAGGGAAAAGCTGCAATGCCAGTATCAAAGGCAGAGTGCTTCAACTGCGGTAGGCACAAGGAGGTGCTGGCTCAGGGAAGACTCTGGGATCGGTGCAAATTACTGCTCTGCCTCTTCCCTAAGCTAGGCTGTAGGCTTCCTCCTAGCCACCATGACATGGGTGGGTTTCTTGGTAGGTGCAACAGAAAACCCAAAAATCAGAGTCGTAGAGAGAGCCAGGTCCCATCCCCAACGCAGTGCTGGGTAACTGTGGGCCTGCCTGCTTGCTGAAAGCAGCTGGGTGCCCCACGGGTCTGCTCACACATGGACACAATCCGCACCAGTCACCAGAGCTGTAACACTACGGCCTCCAGCAAAAGGGCACTCAGCTCTTTGGCCATTAGGGGGGAGTAAAAGCCTATGAAAGTGCAGTGAGGCAGCACACACCGCACTCCCCAAAACCAAGCACAGGCTGCACTGGTTCCTGAGACTGCTGAGTTGTTATTCCCAGGAGAAGGAGGGCCCTCAGGCCCAGAGAGTAGAAAGGCTCCCGTGTTCCTTGCAAGCAGTCTGTCCATCGTCCTTCTGTTTCCCCAGTCTCAAATCACCAGCACTGCTTTGCAAAAGTCATCCAAACATGCTGCTTCCAGCAGTAGAAGGTGTAACACTGCCACAGTACCAGAGGAAATGTCCTTCCCTGCAGCTCCCTGAGCAGCATTTTGCAGTTATTAAGAGGCACAACTCAGCAATAACATCTCTGTATCCTAGCAAGTTACAGCCATAAGCAGCAGCCCTTGTATCTATCAGACCCTCACTGTACAGCACATGGGTATGGTTCTTCTGTATGTATGATGATCAAGAAACTGGACGTTTGAGAACAATTTTGCGTTCAGGTAGCCAAAGCATTATGTCTTCATGCTGATGGGCAAGACAGCATTTCCCAAACAGGACAAAAACAGATGAGACCCACTGAATGGGAAGATGAGGCCTCTCAGAAGGGACTACTTGGAGTACATACTGGTAGTGCTCAGAGTTATTTCTTACTCTCTGACCTAGTTGCTTTTACCACTGTGAAGCATCCCCAAAGATAAAATAAGAAATAGCTAATGCCCCAAGGGTTAAACAAAATGATGGTGAATTATTAGACCAAAGATGCTGTAATCTGCCATCACCCTTTGGATGGATGCTATCGTGGCTCTAAGGATTACAAATTTGATATGAAGTATCTATGATGAAAATCACCTCTAAGGATTTGACATGTTGGTTCATGGTAGGATATACCATTTACAAAACATTTTATTCTTTAAAGCCTACAACTAGCCTTATGGGTGTTTGGAAAGAGTGATTAAGAGCAGTGTGTTAAGTGAGTAGCTGGAATTTTGCTTTGAATTGCTATGTCTTCAAATTTAGTTCTGAGAACAATAATTGAGTACACATGCAGAACCCACAGAATCTGGGATTAGCAAATAATTTTTTAATTTAATTAGCAGGTCTGTTTTCACAGTTGAAAATTTAGGAGACCGATCTGATTACATAACAAGTTATTCAACAAATGTGTGTACAAAAATCCTGTTGAGGACTTCTGATTGAGATCTAATGTGTCCTTTAAACAATCTCAGCAGCTACATCTTTATCACAGTAGTCTCAAATCTCATGCAGAGTTTAAGAACATCTGTAGGTATTCATGCAGATACCGATTTGTGCAAAACAACATCCAAATTTTCTCAACCAGAATAAGGCTGGTTCTTTCAACAAGAGTAAAATAAACCACAGCACAGTAACAACACTATTGCATTAACCAAATTGCCATCATGAGCTGTTGTCTGTGTTGGTCATGTGAATGTGGTTGTGTAAGAACTCTCCAATCTATGTTCTCGAATATAAAAAGCATCTTCTTTGCTAAGCCTAACAGAATAGACCCAGGGTCATTCAAACACCCTTCCAATGGCTCTATACTGGCCCCTCTCCACTTCATCATTCTCCTGCTCTAAAACCTGTTAAGTCATCTGCACTTACAGTGAGTAGAAGTTACACAAATACTGGACACACAAAACTTCACCTCTTTCCTCCAGCTGAAGCTTATCAAATCTGCAGTCCTGATCCATTTGCCAATCCCAGGCAAGGTTGAGAGAGCAAAAGACAAAAATTAACCAACTACATTAAAAATTATTTTTGTCTTGGGTTTTTAACCCATTGACAAGTGCTCCATTTGCTCCTGGGCTTTCCTAACAAACTGTGATGGGTTGCAATCCAAACACCAAACTATGAAAGGTGTCTGTGTGCTGCCCAAAAGGTCTGTAGTTGTTCCTTAAGTTCCTTCCCACTTCCTGACCCAACCTACAGGCAGGGGAAGAATGGTCCGCTTGACTTAGAAGAGCTAAAGCTAAATGATAAAGCAGCTTTGCATTTAGAGTTGACGCCTGAGGGAATGCACATGGGCCTGAAGGTAGAAGTATTGTGAAAAGGTTTCTTTTCAAACAAGAACATAACCTCTCAGTCAGACCTGAGACAAGAAGGGAGGTGTTGCATTAGGCAGTTGCAGACAGTGGACTGCAGTAACAACAGTATGACACACAGGCTCACGCACAGCTTGAAGGGCTCTCCTATTTCCCACCACCTCAAGCCCTGTGCTACTTGCAACTTCCCACCCTAGCCATGGTGCTCACAATTAATTCTTTCAGGCTTCCTGTGAGATACCTCCAGGCCTGATCCTAATTCAGACAGGTTTTTTTACTATCTGCAGTTACTCTTACCTTCGTTCGTTTATTTAATGAAAATTAATCTTTCAACCCTTCTTCCAAGTTAGTTTCAATTTTAAAAAGATTTGCCTTATTAGCAGGTGATGTATGTCATTGGGAGTTCAGGGCACAGTCATTAGTGTTTCCTTGCCTAGTGTCTAAAATCCAGCATTACCATTGCTTGAACTAACAGATCACCTCAACTTCAGCCAAAGCCTCTGCTGAAATCCTGTCACTGGGATTGTAGCACTGAGTTTACCACTTGCAGGGCATGTGATGTTGTTTGTATCTTATTTACCTTTTTCTTTTTTTTTGCAAGATACACAGATGAACTATTCTTTTCAACAGTGTGCAGCGTGATCAAGTAGGCTTTTACTGGAAGCCAGCTTAACATGGGCACATACCACAGCCCTGTGCAACCATTTCACATCGCTGCTGACACTACTGCATAGGTGGGAAAGTGGGAGTTCTCTTGTTGAGTGCTACGGGTGGCCTGTATCACAATCTCCCTTACATGCCTTGCTGGGAACTTTTACCAAGCCTACCAGCTGCAGACTGATGCTGGGGAGAGTGGTGCTTTATTTGGAACATCCCTTTACACATGTTGTTCCTTGGGCTGACACCAGAGTGGCAAACAACTACTGCCTGGAAATGACAGCTCTAGCAGCCTCAAAGGCTCCAGACCCTGCAACACAGCTGGTGAACCAATTGGTGCATGGGGATCTTGAGAGAGAGGTCCATGTGCACACCCTGCCTGCTGAGGGCATGTGGCTGTGGCTAGGCAATGCCCATGCCCTGGCATCAACCACAGAGAAGGGTTTACTAGCACTGAGGTCCTCTTTGCTCACTGTCATTTAATGGTGTGGTGAGTCAAAATCATTGTCTTGGAGGTGCCAGCTCTCTTCCAGGCTTTCCTCTCCCAGCTGGAATGATTACCTGCTCACCTGCAGAGGGAGACAGCTCCTCTTTTTTAGCCGATTTTGTTGACACGGTCTGATGCCACTACCTTACCAGACTGGAAAAAACAGCTATGGAGCTGACCTGGACCTGTTGCAGTCCACGACCAGGCTCTCCAGTAGGGATGCTATCAGGGAGTGTTCAAGGACCCTCCTGCATATAAAAGCACTGGAGACCAAACTGCAGTATCTTACTAGCTGTTTGCAAAGTCTTTCATTAGAGCAGCATCTGAGACAGTGCCAGCTCTCACACTGTGTTTGCAGTGTCACAGCCACTGGTTTTAAGAGAGGGCTCGCAATAGGAATGGTGCAGGGTTGTTGCTTCACCCCTTCTCTGTCCCCAGCAAGAAGTTGCTCTTACTGGAGATGCTGCCCCCACCCCGTGGTTTGGCCAGAGCTGCATAACCATCACCTGGAAAACTTGTTAATTTGCAAACTCAGGGCTTCTCAAACACCAGGACAGCTCCTGCTTGAAGGGTTATTGTGCCTCATGCACATAGCAGGTTTGTGAGGAACTGCCAGGGCTTGGTGAACCTGAAAAGCTGGCTCATGTGGGTTCTGAACACCTGGGGCCCTTGCAGGGAGTGTTGGGTGCAGTAGTGAGTCTCCAGCAGCATTCTGCTCTGCTCCCCTGTGCCCTGCCAGCAACATGGAGGAGCAGAAGGCAGCTTTGCACTGCACAGGTCTCAGCTGAGGTTATGGCTCCTGGGTGAGGCTTCTTCAGCCCTCAGAAAAGTTATTGACTCGTGTCCTACTTTTCCTTGAGAGAGAGAGAAAATAAAAAACCACTAAAGCTCATTCCTTGCTTGCTGCCTCATAAACCACAGTTTTAATTTTCAAAGTTATGCTATAGCCCTACCTGTCTGCCTCAGTGCCTGTGACAGGGGAGGGCACAAAGTAACTGAGAGGCATCTTGCCCAGAGATCAGGTACTAAACTGAAGGCAGAGCTGCCTGAAGGCTAAAACTCACCTATATCCCTTCCACAGCCAAGGCTTTTAACATGTGTGACAGACTACTCATTATTCATAATTGAACTTAATAATTAGCTTAGGGCTTTGTTATACTTCTGTATTCAATACTGAGAGAACAACAAGGAGAAGAGTAAAGAGAGAAAGCTATGCATTTAGTAGGAAGAGAAAAAATTTTCAGAGGAGAGGAATAAAGTTGAAAAAGCTAGAGGAGCCTTCAAACCTTCATCTATAGTGACAGAATACTTACAGAAACCCACACTGTAACTCAGAGAATGCTCCTGATATTTCCTAAGCCCATATGTAGATTTTTCCTGGAGAAGACTCTTCTCACTTCAGTGGTGCTTTTTGAATGTCTGCTTCTTACTCACAGGATTCTTGAACAGCTTTGTGCTTTATTTCATTATAAGTAGTTCTCACCAAATTGTTGAATCATGTTTTAAAATGCTCTACATATTTTCAGTCCATGGACAGATATGCTTCCAAAGTCCGCTTACTGTACACTGGGAAATAAAAATAGTCATGCAGAGCTCAAGAAGTTCAGGACACATCTGATAGGAGACTTCATGCTTAATGCTGCATGTGGTGCTGGCAGAACTTGTTTCTAAAATTGTGAACAGCAAGAAGACAGCATTCTCAGAAAGCTGGGAAGTAGACTCAGGTTTTTGCAAGCCCACGCAACCTCTTTAGGTCTTGAACATTTCTTTGTGCTTTTCTACTTACAAGCAAAACAACATGCATGTCTCTGGCTCCATTAGATGCTCTTGTTTCCTCTGTGATTCCAGTACTGGTGATCTGCATATGACCTGGGGGATTTCTCTGGGCAATGCTGATGCTGGTAGCCTCTCCTGCAGCAACTCCAGGGCCAGACATAACTGCAGTGGGGCACAGACAAATGGAAGCAGCCCCTCACTTCCACTGTGTTTTCCCACATGGCTGGGCTGCAGGGGACAGAGACAAGCCACTCTGCTGGAACATTGGTTTGCAAATGTGCATTTATCCTTTCACTCTTAAAGCTCAAAGCAACACTTTCAACAAGCTGTAACTTTCCCAACTGTTGCATGAAAGGCAGGGGGTGGAATTTGGATAATTCAATGAGGAATAAACCTCCTTAGCTCTTAGTCAGGTCCTCCTTTACTAGAGGGGCTTGAGCAGCTAATATGCAAACCAGCGTTCAATTGAACAGCTGTCAGATTCACAAACAGTATTAATTTACTGGACAGTCACCATTCAGCCCTCATGCTGAAGGTCCTCCTTCCAGGGAGCAGTCAGTTTCATGTATAGCAATATCAACATATCTGCTATCGGTCTGACACCTAGACACTTATGAACAGCCTTTACGCTGTAGGTCCAGTCGGTGCTCATAAGAAACAGTCATGTACAAGTTCTGTGATATTGCCATGGATAGATTTGCAGAAAAGCACTATAGACCTAAAGCAGACAAAGAAAGATATGAAATAGATACAGACACATGGCAAAGTTAGCTGAGGCAGAAATCTTACCACCAGGGTTCCTTGTCCTGGGGATCTGAGGGGGAGGAGGGTTACAATCTCTTTTGTATCAGATTCATCTTTTCTCCCTTTTCCCTCTACACTACTTTATGCCATCCCATTCCATCTCACTCCTGCTTCTCCCTACTCTCAGTCCCCGAAATACTGAGATTTTCATACTGTGTTACATGGTACATGTACGTGAAGAAGTCTGTAGACAAAAAGTTTCATTGGGGGTAGCAGTAAGCACAAAGATGTTGATGGGCAATATTAGTTTATTGGTGCAGCCATTGCGTCTCGCAGTCTTCCGGGGAAGAGAGATTAAGAATAAGAGCACATTCTTTTGTGTCAACACAAATCCTCACCTGGGTACCTTCACTCCCTCATTTGCTCCTTCAGGCAGGGTCTGACTTTGGACACAATCTAATGGATGCTTATCTTTCTGTTGACTCAGCTGAGTTGTTCTTTCCTGTTTGGGCTTTGCTCCCCAACACCAACTCAGCCTGATCTAAATAGCCAAACTCTTATGTAGGCAGCAGTAATGATCTCCCTCTTCCACCCCAAACTACCCCACCTCTACCCCTTCAGCCACCCTCATATGCTAGGGGATGGCAACAAAGACACCATAGTGCAACTAGCAATGGACAGGCATGCTGCAAAACTTACAGCAGTATCTTCCCTCTGCCCTGCTCAAAACCTCCAAAGCACTATCAATCTTTAACTTCCAACTCACAGGCAAAAGGTTGCAACAGAGGCAGTGTTTCTGCCACTAATCTATAATCCCTGATTTTCCTTTGCTATGTGTTAGCAGCTGACTCAGATCTCCCACTTGAGACAATGAGTCTCTACACCCTTAGCTCAGTGGGCGTGAAACTTCATAAAGGCTGATACAGAGCAAGACTGGTGGGTTCCCATGACCACCACTGACCATGGTCAAGTTTGGGCATTCTAGAAGGCAACAAGAAACTCCAGAAAGAGCAACTTCTGCCATGGGATTGTTGCAGGCATCTTAGGTATCTTACATCTTGGGCACATGGGCTCTTCTTATTTGTCCTTGATGGCAAACAAGATTCTTGTCCAAAGCCGCCTTCACCACAGCCCTTCTGCAAACTGAAGATTGGGGAGGGAATGTATCACTGCCCAGCCTCAGAGGAGCCACCCAGTCAGAGCTGGGCAGTGTCCCAACCCAGAGTATCCCAGGAGCCTAGCCAAACTCACTAGGTTGCATGTGGCAGTGTACCTTTCATGTGGAAAGGAAAACAGATGCAATAGCAAGCAAGAGCAGAGCCTGGAACCACTAACAAGGGCAGCTGAGGCAATGAGGTTACTCTCCAGTTTCTGCCAGCAGTGCAGTAGCCCCATCTGAAAGCACAGAGCAGAACCCTTGACAGTGTGGGTCACTGCCAGTTGGACCTTCAGCCAGTGCTGCAGGTGGACTGTGCAATTGCACCCAAGTGTGAGTTTGCCTTAGGAGGCCAGTGTGAGTAAAGACACCCAAGTATTGGTCCTCAAGCAGGGTAACAGTGTGGCTGTTCACATAAAAATGAACAGGTGGTGTCGTTTTCTTTAGAAAAAGCAGAGCTTGTTGCTTCTATAATGTTGCTTCTGTAAAGGTGCTGTACGGCCTGAGACCAGCTCTCTAAGATACTGGCTGTTTTTCCTGTGGTCCTGGTAACTTGTATCTGTTCCAAATTCTTCTTTTGTCACAGGTTTGAAGGCTCCATGGGCATGGGCGTGTGTCACGTGCTGGCAGAGGAGAGAAGGCACTGCCTGAAGCCCTGTGGGAAGACCAAAATGAACTGCTAACAGAGGTTTGTAGGGATCCAGAAGTATGTGGAGAACATAGCAGCAGTAATGAGAATGAAAAAGCACTTTAATCTTGCTTGAACAATATCCTACTACAAGATTCGCATGAAACCTAGACTGAAGAACTTCCACACAGGGGAAAGAATGTAACTTTATTTAAAAAAATAATAATTTAGCTCAAACGTAATCAAGATTCCAGAGGGTTGATCAAAGCAGGAAGAACAGTATTTACCCACAGAATTTAAACCAGACCAATTTCATTCTCCTGTAGATGATACTTTCAGTTGCCTCCCTGTCCACAGCTCTACTTCAATTCATCATCTGCACATAAAGGAATCCTGACTCCCAGGGCTCTTGGTAACAAGGCAGAGGAGAAATGGTGTCAGCCACACACAAAATGCTATTCCTACCTCTAGAGCCTCCACGGAAGATCCAAAAAGCCAGAAGAGCAACACTAGCATCTAAACCAACATGCAATACACAAAGGGAACAACTTGCACTCCTCCCTGGAAGTCTACCTACCCATGCCCCATTCCCAGCATCCTGGCCAAGTGCTTCCACCCACACCTGAATTCATGCCCCCGCCCACAGGTGCTGTACACAGAGGTGTGCATACAGGCCTCTGCAATACCTCCCCGCCCCACTCTCTTCTCATCCAGACCTGCTGATCGTTCACCTCTTGCCGTGCCTGCGTGCCATACATTTCTTGGCACAGGAGCAGTTCATTTCACAGTGACAGGATGAGCCACTACTGCAATTTCTTCTCTTCTGTGAAGTGGCCTTTCATGCAATTGCCATTCTGATATACAGGGCGGGATCCCTTCCCTCTGCACCACATCACAGATTTGTACAGGACAAATCCAATACTGGCCAGACACAACAAGAGAAGAGCCAAGATGTCCAGGCAGAAGTACTCATATAAGGAGAGGTCGTAGACAGCAGGGCGAAGATATGATGCCCCATCATGACGAAGGATGTACTCCAGCCAATATACTGTTCTGTTCAGAGCATGCATTGGTCTGTCCAGATGCAGAGCTGAGATGAGCTTGGCTGCTTTTTTGTAGCTGCAAGGGAAGAAGCAAAGAAGTTATCCTTCTGACAAGAGCTTCATCGCTGAGAAGTGGTTTGTTGTGTCCTGTGGTGCTTTCAAGGCCCAAATGATTCCTTTAATGACTCCCTCATCTGTGCTTCTGAAAGCCACTCTACTGGCAACCATTAGCCATGGCAGCACAAGCAATAGTGAATATTACCTATTCCCAAGTACCTGCTCAGTGGCTTCCTGTGAATTATTACTTTTCTGAGGGGAGTTTGCACTCAAAGAGCTCACCCAGCATCAAGCACCAGCAGCATACTTGATGACTGGCCAAATCCTTCAAGGTACCACATTGCAAAACTTTAATATCTGTCATTGAGGCCAGTACCTGAGAACCCCAATAGTTAACAATAAGAAAAGCCCAAACATCTTGCTCTCAGAAAGCATTTCCAACACCAGCAGTTGCACATATCTTTTTAGAAAGTGGGAGCCCTGTGTCACAGTGCTGCAGCAGATACAGGAAAATGTACAGTAGTTGTCAGAAGGAACAGATGGAGCACTACCTACAGTCCACTCTGCACTAACTGATTCTATAGAAAACATTTTGGACAAGAACAGGGAGATCCCAGCGTGAGGTTGTAATCTCATTTTTCATGCTGACAGGCTGGCTTTTCAAGGAGAAGTAATTTATGCCTCAGTGGCTCAGAAAGCTTCCTAAGAAAATTACCGTCAAACAGGACCAGACCATGCTCTCTAAAAGCAAATGCTGGAGTATCTCCACTTGGACCACAGTTCACAATTTTGAGATTCTAACATATCTGGTCAGCTGAGCCATGCTGGCAACTCCGCTTGATCCAGAAGACACCATAGGCTGCGTAGGGTCAACACAAAGACACACTGGTCCCTACATACGTTCTGCACCAAGGAAGAACTCAGTGCTTATGAATGTCTCACCTGGGGTCAGAGATAACTGTGACAACAGCCTGGTAAAGATCCTCCTCTTTTACTCTGCTCCAATCCATGAGGATACCCATACCCTTTGCCTGCACTCTGGTCATGATGTCAAACTGGTCCCCATAGAAAGGGAATCCCACCACTGGCACACCATGATAAATTGCCTCAAATACACCATTCATCCCACAGTGGCTCACGAAGGCTTTCACGTTGGGATGACCTGCAGGTAAAGAAACAGCAGCAAAGTCAGTGCCTTCCATACTGAAACAGGGTTACCAGTCACTGCCTCAACACACAGTACTGAAATGCATTTAGGAAGAATGCCTCATGCTGGGCAGAGACAATGTTTCACCCTTTGGGAACACACCTGGCTTTTGGCAGCCCAAAATCTGCTGAGTAGCGCCTGGAAGAGGTGGGAGATAGGGGCCAAGATATAGTTTTAAGGAGGTGTTGATAGATTTAAGCAGATTAGGACCATGTTTTTTACAGCTCAAACTCTCAACAAGCAACAGACTTAGACCCAACACAGGTGCTGTTGTCCTTGTGCGCCTTTGCTGCGGTTTGTGCTGAACTCCGGAGATTTGCTGGTGGCGCACACACACACACACACACACACACACACACACAGAGTCCAGCCTTACCTAGCAGGTCGTTCTGGGGCAGCCACCCCATCATCAGTGTATTCTCACCCAGGTTTCTTGGCTTCTGTCCAAAGTATCTGTGGGAGGAGATAACGGAGTGGGGCAAAATGGAAAAGAAACACACAGAGAACAATTATAAACTCAAAATGATCAGGAGATAGAAAGCAACTTTTGTATTTTGAGATAAATCATCCCCCAACACCGATTTTCATCCAGCTCTAGTTAAAAGAGACACCATTCTCTCCTCACCTCCATACCACTCGCTGTGGGAGGCGAGCAAATGCACCAGCCATCTTCTCCACCAAATCACTTGGAAGAGCTCGGATTCCAATGCCAAAGGAGACAACAACAACACCAGCATCTGCTGCTTCAACCCATAGACGGAGGCCCTACAGATAGAACACACATAATACCTTGAAGTCTTGTTGGAGAAAGGCCTTTCCCACTGTTGCCTCTTCCAGTAGAAAGTTGTCTACGGAGAGGATGACATCAAATCCACCTGGAGCATAAAGCTATGTTGTTATTACCAGGCAAGGAAATTTAAAACTGCTTCAATTTCTGCACCAGCCAGGCAGAAATTACTTTAACACCTACTAGGCTTGGGAGCTTGCAGGGAGGTGTTCAGAACTTGCACTTCATAGCATTAACTCCTCTTTTGGAGGTAATGCAATTACTCTGTTCAAGTAGGGCTCTGAAAACACAAGGCTCCCATAGGACAGCCAGAGAAGGAAATTGCAGTAAAAAGAGGAAGGCTGCTGTCCATCTCCACTAAGGTTGAAGAGGCCTGAGAGGTCTCTAGGTATAGGCTGACATAACCGATGAGACATCATACAGGCAGAGTTGGGAACAACATTTTGCTGGAGATTCCCCACAAACTCTTCAATGTCAAAGGCTCCTGGAGGTGGCAGAAGGTTTTGCCATCTTACCAGGAGAATTCTACCCATGCTTGATAGCTACTTGCAGATAATAGATTTAATTTTTGGACACTAAGCAGAAAGGCAGCTACCCCTCCAGTAAAACACACATGTTGTTTGTCCTTCATTTAGAGGCTACCTGTAACACTACAGAAACAGGTGTGTATCTAGAACAGAGTCTGTACTTTTTTTTTTTTAAGCAGGGCAGAAGGCTGCAGCAAGAAGAAATCGGTAACCACAGGTGCTGTGAAGCGAACACAGACTATTCCCTTTAATGCCAGGCCGGGCTGAGCCTGTTGCTCATTACAGATTCTGTCCTGCTTCAAGTTTCCCATGTATCACAGTCAGGAGCATGTTAGGGAAGTTTCATAAAATCTGCTGTTGAACACAAATATTTCTTTGAAATAAACATTGTAGAACAACATGGGGGAAAAAAAACCCTGTTCTTTCTGTAATCAAATGAGAAAAATAGGATTATTAATTCAGAGTATCTTATTAGTAATAGTTTGGGGATCATAGCACAGAAGGGTTACAAAGCACACTTTGGCGTTACTCTCTGGGTAATATTTGTCCTTTGTTGTACACTTCAGGGATTGAAACCTATCTTTGCAGAAATGCTTAAAAAGCCCTAAAAGGACCCAACAACCAAGAATCAAAAAGTTTGCAACTAAAGATTTTAGTTTTTGCATTCTCTTAAGTTTCACATTCTGTGAACAATGCAACCACTAAAACTGCTAAAAAAGAGAAAGTTTTAGTTTTACTTTTCTAAATAAGAGTACAGTGACTCACAAGGCAGAGAAATGTGTTACAGTTTATCATTGGGCCTTAACAATTAACTTTCAGAAACAACATTAAAATTGTTAGGGAAACATGTCTGACCACGAAAAGTTATCAAACTCTCCCAAATATCTATATTTCACCAAGAAATTAGAGGAAATCACAATCATAGTGTTTCAAATATAAGGAAAGAAACTACTTAGTGATACATCTCTGCTCCAGTTCAGATGGGAGATACCTTAAGCTGCACCTAGACCTATAGAGGTCCCTTTTTCTGCTAGCATCCAATAACCTGGATACAGACATGCCCACCTGCTAGCGTGACAGCCACTGCCCACAGCAGGGCTCTGGAATTATCTCCACTGTTCTTCCCTTAGGCACCCTGGGATGTGTTCTGTAAGCTGTGAAGAACATGAGTAATACTCCAGCAAACAACTCCCTTCTTTACAAGGCAGGCATGTATGTGGCCAGATTGGACCAAGCCAGTGTTTTGCAAGAGCTGTGAGGCAGCTACTGTCTGAGACAGCTTTTGGAGCACCCTACGTGAGTTGCGTTATCTTGATGTTGTATCACATGGGAAAGGGTGATGTGCAGCCATGCACACCTGGAAAACTCTTCTGAAACACCTGACCTCACATTTTTCCTTTTAACTGCCAAAAATGGCACCCCTGGTCTCAATTAAAACTGCCACCAGAGATCTTGATAGGCCTCTAATAATTTGAAATTTGAATCTTTCTTCATTTTAGTCCCTTAGTCAGGACACCAGGTCAACCTGTCTGCCCGAGTGTCATATTCCAGGTTTACTTCTCTTGTTTGTAAAAGTAGCAAGGCAATGGGAAGAATAACAGGTCCTGCTCTGTTCTAACGCTGCCTTCAGTTGGAGGTTTTAAGAACTTGCTCGTCTGAATCTAATGCTGGGAATAGTGAAGTACAGGCCAGAGAAAGCCTCTGGGATGCCTGGGGACTTTTTCCTCAGGACTGAGAAAAAGGGGGTGATACACTTCAGTTTTATACATTTTGGGATTCCACTTTGAATTTTATGAGGGGAAACAAACACAGGTCTCCCTATGGGTTCTAAAGACTACAAACCTAAGGGCAGAAATGCCCTGCAAGAAATAAGATTAATGCCCTGCAAGAAATAAGATTAGGGAGGAAATTCTGACATAAATCAATGATGAAGCAATGAAGACTAATTGTTCTTCCCATTTCCGCTTCATGTATAGGAACAAACAAACTACTTGTGATCAAATCCCAGGGGCAACACTGCTTTCCATGCAACATTTTACATGGACAGAGAAGCTGAGTCCTGCTCCATGGTGGACAATTTAATTCTACATCCTCCTGGAAGCCCCACACTCCTCCGAGATCCCTGTCTACCTGCTGCACCCAAGCAGCAAAACACAACAGCTTTGCAGGCACCTGGAACTTCAGAGCTTTTAGCACTGACCAACTCTCCAGGTTAATGTTCAATTAACCTGGGTAGGTTTTCCCACACTTACCACTGGAAGGGGCTTTGCAGGCTCAGCAAGGATTCCCCCTGTGAAAATGACATGGGGAAGTGTCGGGCGGGGAAAGTCCAGCACCACATCATTACAGAGGAAGAAGATACTAGTTCCATGGACAAGGTTTAACATAGATGTCTTGGGCTCCACTCTATGCTTCTCCATGAGACGTTCAAACTTGGGTAGGATGATCAGCTTTGTAGCTACACGAGTGATCATGTACACTAGGAGATTCCAAGTCCTGCCAAAGAAGTCCATTCTGTCTGTCATCAGAGAGTTGAACTCAGGGACATAGGAAATGGGGGAAGTGGCACCAATTTCTGCTGGGAACCAGAAACCAGTGGAGATCACAGCATATTTGACATGCAGAATGTGGGCCAAGATAAAGCCACACATCTCATTGGGGTCCACTAACAGCAAGTCAAAATGTTCATACTCAAGTTTCTGCAAAAGGGTAGAGTTTCCCAGCACTAGGTCACAGTTTTCCAGATACTTCTCCAAAAAGGAAAACATCTCCAGAGAAGTCATCTTCCCTTGGAAGACACGCTTTATCTTCTCCTGCACCCAAGCATCTGCGCTCTCTGTGCTGAAGATACCCCGGTATCTTTGCATGCGGAAGCCAGGCAGGTAGGTTTCCACATCTCGACCTTCATGAAGTAGTAGCACAGAGTCATGGCCCCGGTCAGTCAGTGCCTCTGCCACTCGCATAAAGACTCGCAAATGGCTGTCAAAGACTATGGTGGGCATGATCAGCACCTTGGCACAGTGAGATGGCTCCAGACTGAATGCAGCCACCAGGAAGAGAAGAGCAGCAGAACATGGTAGTACCTTGATCATCTTCATCACTGCAAGGACAGAAACATGCCATTAACATAGTATGAAATGTGCAACCATGACTGCAGCTGCAAGCCAGAAGCTTATGGGATCAGGGAGCCAGATCTGGGAGCAGAGCGCAATCTGGTGTTTATCACTGGAAAGAAAAGGTCAGATATCAGAGTGCGTCTGGGGGGTTTTCCAGAAATTTGAAACCTCTTCTCCATGCTCCTACGGCTCAAAACCCAACAGTCTGACTTCCAGGGATTTAGACAGGGAGGGAAGGTGGGTGGCTGGCTGGGAGAAGACCTGCTGGGTCACAGCACCAGCAGAGATGCTCACTGCTCAATCCCCAGTTACTGCTAGAGAACCAGTGCAGCTGGATTTCATGCCTCTTTCTGCCCAGCCAGAATGGCTGGTTCTCTCTGAACCCTCAATGTCTGTGCAAGCTCACTGGACTACTGCAGCAGCCGGTGGAAATGCTGAGAGGCACGCTCTGGCTTTGGCCCTTGCAAGGCTGGCAAATCATCTTGCTCAGCACGAATGGGATGAGAGGGAGTCCAGCTCACACAGCATGACCCTCTGAGAGGAACCATAATCCCAGAGATCACAGCAGGGGTATGTACAGATTGCTGCTTCACTACAGATCAGCTGTGGGAGGATGGGGAGGCTCTGGAGAAAGGGGTGGGCAGAAAATGCAGGCACTGGAGAAGGTGAACCCAGAAAACAGCCCCAGAGATAATGTGCAACATCTAGGGCACACTGACGCCCCTTAGTCACACTCCTACAGCCGTCATCTTATTCCCACTTTGGTGAAACACCCAACATTTCTGTTGTGTAAGGGATGTTGCTACATCACTAGAAGTAAATGTGCCTCACCCACACCTTACATTATTTTGGGAGAAGAATTATGTGATAATTATTTGTGAATAGTCAGAAGCAGAGCAGTGTCCTGAGGACCCAGTTCAGACATGCTATGAAGGAGGAGGGCAAGAAGTTACGATAGGAACAATTATAGGTGGATTTTGGATGGCCCCACATGCTAAGCCCCAGGTGGGGCTGCAGGGATATGGCAGAGCAGAATTTGGTACAAGATTCTCTGCCAGCCTCACCACTATTGCTTGATTAACTAAAAGACAGAAAACAAAATAATGGGTTTCAGTGTCCCCTCAGCAGCTGAGTGTCTCTGGTCAGAGACAGCATGTGAGGTGCAGATGCTGGAGAGTAAAAATGCCACACTTCATACACACTCCCCACCATTGCTTTCCTGTCCCATCTGGAGACAGATCATTGGAAAAAAACCCCAGCAGCTGCAGTCTGAGACCCTATCCTCTGTCAAAGACAGCTCCATCTAGTGCTTGCATTTCCACCCTTTCCACCTAGGGCCAGCTGAGTGACTGTGCCTACAGGAGTAATAAGAAACACATGAAATGCCAGCATGCCAAGAGGGTGGTGAACCCACAGAGCAAGAGCTCTAGGAGGATGGAGACAAAGGTGATGGAATAGAGAGGAAAAAAGCATAAGCCCTGTGATGAAAGCAAGGATGTGCCCAGCATCCTGCCTCCCTGCCAGCAGGAACAGACTGGCCCATGCCAGCTGCACTGGCCACCATGGAGCTACAGCCTAGGAAGCAGGTCTTATCTTAACTGAGAGGCCGAAGGGTATTTATCCTGCACAATACCAGGGAAGGTAAAATATTTGACTATGGCATTGCGCAGCAGATCCATAGCACATACAGCTTCCAAGGAAGATTGCAGCCCTGTACTGCTGGCTTTCTCCAGGACAGCAGGAAGCTCAGGGCAGGCTCCACAACAGGAACAGGTATAAGCTTGTTCTGGAGAACCTAGTTGATCATACACATGCATGAGTATGCTGAGAAGAGAAAAAGCAGTGATTTTATATGTGGGGTGGGGTGTTTTCTCATTAGGCAACACGTAAAAGATGAGGAAAGAGTGCAGGTGAAAGGAATAGTTATCTGAAGAAAAAATTTGTCACTCATCTTGAGCAAGGACCATGTCTTCTCATGGACCTACACGCCAAACACAGCAGAGACTCTCAACTCTGCCAGAACCCTATGGGGGCTACCAGAACCCAAATGACAAGTCAGCTGTAAACCCCAGCCTTCAGGCCAGGGTCAGATACTGATGCAAGAGATGTGGAAACTGATCTTGGCTGCTCCATCCCTTCCAACCTCAGGATAAATCTCTAAAGGTGCTGGCTCAGGAGCCCATTCTCGCTGCCCAGGCAACAAGGGAGGCTTTAAATCTTTCTAAGTGATGAGAGGATGTCAGACTGCAAGAAGGGACAGTTTTTCTACCCCAGGTCAGTACCACCAGAGGTACTGCTCTGTCCATGCCCAAGGAACTACCCTGGCCACAATTCCAGCCCTAGATCTGTGCTGGATACATCAGGCAGGATTCTAACTAGGCACATCCCTGCCTTTTAGTGCTCCTGGGATATACTGAAGGCATAACTATGAGCCCAAAGAGCACTACTCTCTTCTCCTTCCCTTATTCAGCAACTAGTCACTGGTTAGGATCTTGGGTTGACAGCAAAGAGGAAAGAAGACCTTGACCTTATGCACATGGGCCAAATGACCTAAATGAGGGAAAGTTCAAAATCCACTGCTCACCTTCCTGCTTCACCTTTTACCAACACTGAACAACAAAGCTGCCCCATGAACAGCAGTGTCCTCCAGTAAGGGCAGGTGCTATGGCCAGTGCAGCACCATCCACAGTGTGGGAAGCAAGGAGGTAAATTTACAGCCTGAGCCTCAGGAGAGGTGCAGAACCCCAGTAAATGGCAGATCTCATGCTAGATGCAAGAGCAGAGCAGAAGAGGCACCTCCTCACTTGTGCTCTGGAAGTCCAGGGCTAGAGGCTAAATCAGATAAAGATTACCAGAAATAAAACTGATGCTGCAAGAAGGCTTGTCAAGAGAGAATAGACTCAGTCCTGTTTTCAGAAGAAGTATTTGTTTAAAGCCAAGTTGATTTACGCTGAGAAATACCTCCAGTGTCACAGTTAACGGCCAGGAGTCACAGTTCAAGAAAACTATGAAACCCGCCACCCTGTTCCACTGAGGCTGCAGCACACAGGGTAGGGCCCTTGGTAAGAGCCAAGACCAGAGACTGCTGCAGGAGGAGTGGGCTGAGGGCAGCAGCATTCCCCTGCCCTGCACACCAGGCCATTCACAGCTGCTGGGGGTTTGCTTTCAAAGCTTGAAGTACTAAAGCCTCTGACAGCGAACAGTCTTGGCAGAGAAGCCCACAAAGGGCAGTGAAGAGACTCCAGTGCAAGGACCCACCTGTTTACGTCCCTTCCTCTTCTCAACTATTTTCTAAGAACAAGTTCCTACCTAGGACTGGAAAGCCTGTATCCATGGGGCTGAATTATTTCCCCTCTTGATTCCTAGTCTCTGTCCAGCTCTTGCTTTTACTTGTGAACGCCTCAAGAGTTAACAAAGCAGCACAATTCCTTTGAATGATAAAGAAAAGGCATCTTCACTTGGATGCTCAAAACTTCCCGGAATAAGAAACCAAAGTTTTCCTCACTTGTTGGGCACAATCAAGAAAAAACAGGACCATCTGGTACTGTCAATTTGATGACAACCAACTCAGTTCTGGCTAATATATGGAAGCCAAAACTTCATGCAAACAGGCAGGTATGCAGCTCTGAGAGCCACTCAGAACAAAAGGGAAAACCTCCTCTTCAAATATAAGTTTCCCCAGGTAAACTATAGCCCTGAGGTTTTTAAAACATTGCTCACACACAGACTGAAGAGTGCACAGATGGTCTGCTCAAACCAGGGTACCTTTCCAACAGTTTTCTTTCAACATCTTCCTGGTAAGAAAGCTCAGATCTCAAAAAGATCAAAGGGAACAACCACAGCAGTGATCAGCATCAGAAGTGCTCTACTTGTCATCATCCATTTCAACAAAGATTGAGGTAGTCTTCTACCAGTTCCAAAATTCTGAGCTATCTTCAACATCTTTCCTGGCTCATCAGAGTTCTACGGAGGAAGCTCCACAGGCAAGGTGGGACTCTGTGGGCCAGTGTGAGGTTGGCACTCCATAGTGACTCCATAGGTCACGGCCAGGGAACCATTGTACTAAAGAAAATACTGGTCCATGCAAATGAGAAAATAAAGCAAGATCTGTATCTCAGCTTGTCAAAGCAGTGGAAATTACATGTATCTTCAAGAACACGAGCTGGGAAATGGTGTCTGACACCACCTGCTTTCCCGCTTGACCTCTCATCATACATTAAATCTGTCTAGGTGGTAAGCAAGACTACCCCCCACTCCATATCCACAGGCTTCCTGGATGTCTTCTGGAAGGGAGACAGACAGGGTTTGTGACACCACAGTGCTCTGCAACTGCAAGGTCTTTTGGACAGCCTTTTCCCCACACTTGCAATATGATTGCAATACAGAAGCAGCTGATGTGAGTCTGTGCTCCTTATGAGTGGTCTCAGGTCTGCAGCAGGGAAGTACTTAAGAACACTATTGCAATTCCTGGATTGTGAGAGATACAAGAGACACGCTTGGGGCAAGTCCCAAATGTACAAATGGCCATTTCCACAATTCAGTGCATATTTTGGTCTTAAAAGGTTGTACATCTGTACAACTGGTTATATGTCTGTACAAGCTGAACGTAATCTTGAGACTGCAGAGAGAACAGGAGAGATTCCGAATTTCAGTGCACCAAACTATAGAGGAGCAGTCAAGAGGGGTAGGGAGGAAACAAGTCTTCCATTTACTGCCTTGCCATTTCAGCATCTCTCTGCAGAGAAACACCACATTAAAAGAAAGGACATTAAACACCCCAGAAGGTTGCGAAACCTTGTGTAGGAAGCGCTGGGGATTGATAAAGTCCTGACAGACAAGTCTGATCACATTTGACAAATTACAGAAGTAGAGAAGCTGGAGATGAGTCTTATCTTCAGTACAATTGATGCCCTCGTGAAAAACACCAAACCAAGCATCTCCTTGGCTGTGAGCACTCTGCAGGAATGAGAGCTGGCTGAGCTACCATAAACAAAGGTCGAGGAGGGGTGCATTGGAAGAGAAGGTAGAACAGGAGAGGGAAGACTCTTCTGAGATCTAATCTTCTGGAAGAAGATTAAGCAACTTACACAAAAGCACTTTGAACATTTGTTCTAGTGCCAAGGCTCTGATCCTACCTAGGGAAGCAAACGCTTAAGTCGTGCCCTTCAGTGGTTCTGCCTAAGCCACCGAGCTGTTCACACACATCCTGCCAGGGCCCGGGCTAGGCTGGCAGCTGGGACCTCAGACCGCTCCCCAACCTCCTTCCCGGCAGCCCTGAACCGTTCGGGTGACTCTGCCATCAGCTCGCCAAGATCCATCCGGCCCGTCAGCGCCTACCGGCAGCCGCTGGGCAGCGGGACCTGCTTCCACCGCCCGCACCGAGCCCGCTGCCGGCACCTGGGAGCGCAGGGACCCTCCTCCTCCTCCTCTCACATCGCCGGCCCCGGACCCCACTCAACGCCGCGCCCGCCCCGAGGCCCGCGCCCACCTGCGGAGAGTCTCGCTGCGATCGCGGCCGAATGCCGACGGATGGAGCAGAGCAGCCGCCACCCGCCCGCCTTCTCCCTTTCAGCTGGGCCGGCGGTGGGGCGGGCGGGGCGGCACCGCCCCGGCCCACGGGCCACACCCACAGGCCGCCCCGCCCGGGCGGAATAGCCGACGCAGGGCGGCAGCGGAGAGCAGCGGGGCAGTCGTGTCAGCCTGGGCAGGGAGCGGTGCTGGACGCTCTGCACACACCCATAGGTTAGGAGCTCAACAGGCGGTCAGTGGGCTGCAGCCGCGGTAGTCGGGACGAGCAACGATGATGCCTGGGGGAACCTGGCAAGGATGGATGGTATTCCAGGGGTTTCACAGGTACAGCAACTTGCCAGAGGGAGAGGCCCTGTTATTCCAGTTCTAGACTGAAACTGCACCAGTAAACCAGGTATAAGTGTTCCACGAAGTGCTTCCTTTACAGCAGGAGAGCAGCAGAGATGTAGGTTAGATCTGCCCAACAGCTGCAACAGCTTGTGAAGGGACCAACAGTTCCTGAGGAGCGTCAAGCCCATAGAAGAGCACTACCTTTCAAAGTCTCACTCTCCCAGTGCTTCCTCAGCCAAGTGCAGGTCTCCAGTGAGGCTGATGACATTCTTTGCATCTATTGCTGAAATTTCTGGTAGTGCTATACCTTCTCCTACACCATCACCTTACCTTGGAGGTGGAAGGCTCCAGCAGCGTTGGTTACAAAGCAGCCAACAGCCCCACGCACCTGGTGATTCATCCCAGCATCTCCACTGAGGTGCAGTGCAAGAGTTAAACTTCACAGCACACCAGACCTCCACCCAGGCCCTGCCTATCAGCAAGTTTCTTTCCCCTGCACATGTGGTCACAGAGGAAGGGGACACAAATTACTTGTTTTAACCAGGCATATCCATAATTCTTCTGCATGTTGTTTCTTATTCCCATAGGCAGGGACTACTGACATTATTTTGCCTGCTGCCACACAGCTAATTTGGAAGCAATACTTAAGATCTAATCAGACACATTCTGTTGGAAAGAGTCTTGAGCAGCCTCACTTTGTCTTGGTATAAGCACAAAAATAGATAAATTCTTTAGTTCTATCCAAATTTCTTGCAAGCACTCAACCACCAGCTGCACAAACCACCTTTCCCTTCATAAGGCCTGTTACATGCACACAAGCATGTAGCTAGGAGAAAAGCGGCTGCGTACAGATGCACAGGACAGTACAGCATTACCTCCAGCACTGACACCTGCCCTTCTCCCACTCACTGTTCTGCACTTTTACCTACCAAATGCACTCAGATTACAAAGGCAGTAATCTTTATTCTCCAATACATTAACATTCTCACACTTGAAATACCCCCAAAACATAAAATTTTGTAAAGTTTGACACTCTCAGATAGAAGGTCCTAAAACAGGAGACCAAAGGACAAGTCACAAACAAGATGATCTTTAAATTCCCAAGCAGACAATAAACTCTCCCCACCTTCTTTTGCCCTTTAATTCCTTGTAATAACTAGGTCTCCTGGGCCCCTCTGCACTGCAGTCTAGAATCCAGGCACCAGAGCAATTGTGCAAACCAGAGGGGAAATCTTGAAAAATGCTCTCTGAAACAAGTTGCAGCTCATGTATATGGTGATGGCTCACCAAGGCTCATCCAACCCTCAATTAGGTGACACTGCTTTGCACACAAACATAGCTCCCTGTAACAATGGGGCTCTTCTCATTGCCTTTCAGGGAGGGAATGGAAACATGGAAATCAGACCCTGCATAACCTCTTGGTGGCTGGCTGTTCCATCTCATCCTGGTTATGGGGTCAGCAAACTGCCCCACAAATTAAAACTTACCTCACCCACCAGCAGGGAAAACACAGTTAGGGAATCATTTTTCTACTAGATGAGAGCTGCACCAGAAATAAGGACACAGTGACACAACTGGAGAGAAAGCAAATTCTCCTATCAACAGCAGTAAGCCATTAGATTATTATTTGTTAATCATGAAATCTCAGTTTAGGCCGTAAGTTACTGGACATATTTTAGGAGCCTCATATGAAATATGTAACTAGCTAACACTTCAGACCTTAGTGCACCAGGCTTTATTTGCCTTAGTACTATGGGGAAACTGGCATTTTACTTTGAGAGGGATTTCACAGATGAAAAACAGCTCAAAAAGTGATACTACAGAGAAGATAAATTTAAGGCATTAATTATACATTCACCTTGACTCCTGACAAGCTGCACAGCACATTGCTGGGAGTAATCCTAAACTGGCATGTTTCATGTTCAGAGAGAACAAAGAGCGAGCCCTTGAAACAAGAGCACAGCAAAAAGCAGAGCTGGGTAAGAAAAGAGGGCTTAATCTCCTCTGCCTCCTCAAATACTGAGCCAATTGCAACCTCCACATAGTCAAGTCTCTGCACATCTCTACCTCCCAGCTACATTTCCAATCAAAGTGTCATCAATATCAACACCACTTTGCTACAATAGCACTACAGACCTCGGTCTTTCTGACAATAGCCCTCAACAGGGCTGCAATAGTTGTTTGGCTAGCAAGCTGCATTTAGCTCCTTCTTCAAGTGCTTTGGTTAGTGGCCTCAACAGCAATGGAAAGAAGAGGAAGGCAGGAATTTATTGCAAGGTGAAACCATAAAAGGAGGAAATGGAACACTGCAACTGTGAGCTTGAAATGTCAGGTAGGGGGGACTGCAGCCAGAGGCCTCTCATTGTTGCTAGCAACCAGCAAGTTACAGTACTTGCCCTTTCATAGGTATCCAAGTTAAAACTGTCTGGAAAAAAAGAAGTGTGAGGTTAAGATACAGGAGAATGATTTCTCTTCCTTCTACTAATTGGGAAGGAAACTAAAATGAAAAAAGATCACTGCCAGCCTTTTAAAATAAGACTGTAGGAAATTTAAGTCTTGGAGATCACCCTAGTGGTGCTGATAATACCAGCTCACAGGACGGTTCCAAAATAGGGGCCTAAACCAGAAATAGAAATAAGAAAGGGGGAACATCCAACCATTCTCCCACATTCCCATGCTGGAGCTGCCTGTCTCTTAATGGACATGAGGATGTAGCATTCCAGGCAGGTTTGACATCCTTAATGCCCATCCAAGCCATTAGTGAGCAGATGGTTTGTGAACTCTGAAGGAAACATTCTCAGTCACTTTCAAACTTCACAGAGTTGATCTGTGTTGATATAGTGCCTCCACGGTAGCTGCCTCGTTTCTTCTTGGTCTTCTCATGACGGAAAGATTTTCCTTTAGTGTATTTCAGGATGTTGTTAGCCTTCTCCCCCCAGTCACCAGCTGCTCCTTTCTGCAAGGGATGAAGAGGGAGATGATGAAGAAATTCAGGTCAGTACTGGAGAGAGTAAAGGCAATGCTTTGCACTTCATCCCACCCAGCAAATACCAGTGCATTAACGCTGGAGTTGACACCACTCTGCCAGGTGCTTCCACCTCTTGCCAGTGCTCATACACTTCCCAACAGCACCTCCTGGTGGAAAAAGTTCCTGACAGAAAGACTGCCCACAAACCTACTAAGGCTGCTCTGCCGACCTATTTTTGCAGAGAGCAACAGCCACCACTCTGGGTACTAATTAGACCTACCTTTGCTTCAAATGAGTTATCAGCAACACGGGCATCCACCTCAATCTCTTCTGCCTTTACACGGCGGAATGGAGAGGATGACTGTTGAAGAGAAAGAAATTAACACACAGTAAGCTCATACACACACACAATGTTCCCTTAATAACAACCTCCTTCCCTCCTTGCTCTGCACACACAGAGCCCTGTTGACATCGTCTAAAACTTTGAGTGTTTCTTAAATTCATAATTCTTTCTCTTCATCACATCAGGCAGCTCAGGATGCTCCTGTCTAAGCATACCCAAGCAACCTCTGGTAGAAAAGTATCATGCATATATGTACATTCCCTAGTATTCTCCAGACAAGGTACACGAGGAGAAAACAAAACCACAAAAAAATCCTGTAGGCCTAACCTACCCAAACAAACCCAAACCAAGACTACTTGCTCTCCTCCACCAGTCTCCAGTCCCCCCTCACTCACCCGTTTCACCTTGGGAACTGTGTGTGGTGTTTTGGCTTTCATCTTTGCCTTTTTACTGTGTGGCGTCTCTGGCTCCAGATCATCTTCCCTCTTTTGTTTCTTTCCATTCATGCCTGTTAGATGTACAGCAGTAAAACTTCAAAAGGAGTAACAGTTGAATTGGGAAAGGTCATGGCATCTCCCCCCTGGAAAGAATCAGTCCCTCTCCACTCACAAAGCTGACTGCTACGTCAGACACTAACAGCCATTCTGGGTCAGCAATGCTTTTGCCAAGGGATAATTTTGTGAAACAGGGTACTTTTATATTAATAATTTAGAGCACTTGAGAAAGTTCTGCTGGTTAAAATTTGCCAGTTCTTGGAGTCACACAGGATACCCCTGCACATCTCACTAATGCCTTCCAAGTGGCTTTCCTCCTGAAGAGCTGAAGATTGAGACAGTGCATTGGGGCACTTCAGGCTACCACAAATCCCACTGCCAGCAGATACACAATATAGACAAAAAGAATCACATCAAATTTAAACTAGTCCTTTCCTCTCAGTACTGCCCCAGATGGCGTAATCTAAGAACACATGGAGATTAGACCAAGTATTGCTTAGGAAAGGCTCTTGTTTATGCTTAGCTCAGTAATGCTGCCTGACAGACCCACTTCCCACACTGCAGGTAGTACCTCCATTGGATTTTCCAGTCTCTTCCTCAGAGCTGCTTTCACTGCTGCTACTGCTGCCACCAGCTGGCTTAGATTTCAGGTTGGTCGCTGCTGGTGTGGAGGCTTTTGCTTTCTCTGTGGAGGCAGTGGTCTTGGAACTGTTCTGTGCACCTTTCCCTGCCTTTTTAGGCTTCTCATCCTCTTCACTGGAACTATCATCAGATGAGCTGCTACTACTAGAAGCAGCTGCTGCCTTTCCCGCAACTGCTTTTGCCACCCCTGTAGATTTTGTAGATGGTTTCACTGCTGGCTTCTTTTCTTCTTCACTGCTTGAGCTATCAGAGCCAGAAGTGTCTGCCTTGGGAGCTGAGTTAGAAGGTTTGGACACTGGCTTACCTACTTTGCCAGCTAATTTGGCTGGAGTGCCTTTCTTTGTCTTCTTATCTTCAGAGCTACTGAAGCTGCTATCTGAATCAGAGCTACTTTGTGCTTTTTTTGTGGCAGCTTGTGACTTCTTTGCTGCAGGGGTTGCTGCTTTAGCTGTGGGCTTCACAGGGGCCTTCTTGTCAGCATTATCCGAATCTAGATTGCAAAGGAAAAGAATAAACAAGGCTATGCCCCGTTTCCTTCAACACAAAGCTAACACACAGATTCAACGTTGACACATGGTGCACTTCTCTTGCTGCTTGATACTACACTGCCATGGTTTCCTGGTCATGATAGATAGAGGGTTAAAATCAGCGTACTTTAGACTGGTAGAGAGTTAAAGCTTGGTGTATTTTAGACAATAGGGAAGGTGTATTCATGTAGAAAATAGGTTAGCAACATTTAGCAACTATGATATATTTATGATCAGGATAAAGAATAGATCCTGTTTCATGTCCTGTTTCTGGAACTAACCGGTCTCATGAGCTGGCGAGTAACCAGAGAGAGGGACCAAGTACAGAAAGTTCAAAAGTACAGCGCGAGGAAGACTTCTTACTTCATCCAAAGATGGTGCAACGACCCCTTAAAGACCACCACTCAACCACACTGCGCAAGCTCCAGGAGGTGGAGACCTGATTAGCATCCGAAGTGGGACAGTTTATGTATATGTATGGCATCATACTAATGAATATGTAGTAATTAAGTGTGTATCTATGAGATCTGCACCAGCCACGGTGTGCACACGAGTCTTGGTGCACCCGCTATAGCGAGTAAATTACCTCCTCAAAAACTCTACATAAGGGTTTCTGAGTTCATTCCGCACGTCAGATTGGCACCCTCATATCCTGCCTATAAGCACAAAGGTCTGAGCAAGCACAACATGATTTGGGGATTCTCTTTTTATCCCACCTGAACTGTCTGAAGACGAACTGGAGTCTTTCTTTGCTTGTCCACGCTTGACAGCTACTTTTGCTGTTTTGGAAGCGTTCTTTATCACAGGTTGTTTAGCTGGGAGCTTACTCCCTACCTTCTTCTTGTCATCTTCAGAGCTAGAATCTAAAACAACAACAAAAAAGGGATGTCCCTTAAGTCAGTAAGCTTCTGGTGCCAGTTACTTTAGTAGTAACACGTGTGTAAGTTGCGGGGAAGTGAAAAGGAAAATGGGTTGTTCCCAAGGTTGAGCCACTAGAACACTGCAATAAGCAGCATTTGATGAATGCTTGAAAGGTCAGGGGACAGCACTCATCCTTCCACGTATCTCCTTTGTAGGGAGGAAGTGGAAACAAGCAGTTTAAGTTCTTCATGAATGCATGCACATGAAAGCAAATATTTCTAAACTAATGTAGAAGAGGTATTGAATAATGGACCAGAGGGGAAAAAGTTTAGGTATCGTCAAGAACAAAGATCAAAAAAAGAAGCTATGTTGTAAAGATCAAAGAATAGGTAAGAAATTAGGAGCTAGAACTGACAAAGCAGAGAAAACAAGGCAGCAACAGCACAGTATCTCATTTTAGCTTTTTAGTCCCTGTCTGAGGATGGGAAGGAGATTCCTGCATACAAGTCCACCTTTGTATTGTGTCACAGCAGTCTGGAATGCTAAGCCTGACCTATTCCAACATTTCTGAACACTTTAACAGCAGTAACCAAAACCTTGCCTGTTTGTGAGGAACAAGCCACTTGCTGAAGGGTCAGAGTCATAGTCACTTGCTCATAGTCCCTGCTGTGGCACCAGAGATGTTATGATATACAAAAGGAGCACCCTGAACTTGGACGGGAAATACACCACATAGGGAACTTACATGTGAAATACCACATTGCAAACCTTAAACCTGATCAACAGAAGAAAGCAAGCTCACTGCCCACACTTCTGTGGTCCCACAGAAGGAAGGCATCTTTTGAATCTATTTAGAATGTGGTATGGTGGTAACAGTTTTTGTTTCAGAAGTTTCTTCCAAATACAATGTGTAACAGAAGCCAAAAATCTTAAGACATGGAACCTCAAATAGTGTAAACATTAACCTTCCTGGAGAACCCAAATACACCCGATACCCCACTCTTTCCATATAGTAACATGGAGACCTTTCTGCACTGGCCAGTGGTTTCACTAGTGTCTCACAGCAGGACTCCATGCTGCATAGCAGGCTGCTGTTTTTCAGTTTTATACCTTGTTAGCTATGGAGACTATGAAGTTTTCAAAGAAGCCTTGAAAACGCACCATCACAATATGGCCAGTAAAAATACTAACAAAACATTTTCTTTCTTGAATTACCTGAGTCACTGTCAGAACTGGATTCATCCTTCTTCGTGGTCACAGCTTTGTTTTGGGGGCCACGACCTGTTTTGCCTGTAAAAGCAATTTACAATGAACAAGCCACATCCACATCAAACCTTTGTTCCACGATCTAAACCTTTCCAGATGTGAAAAAGCTGCCTTTCAGCTAGCAAACCAAGCTGCATAACAGGTCTAGCATTATTCTGCTGAATTAGATCCTGATGACTTTTCAAATTAACACGTGCGAAGTAACACAACCTGCACAGTTTGGATGCACATGTTCTACACAGGGTTGTCTGGGACATCTCCAAATTACTCAGAAGCTTCCAGAGAGGCAAACAACAAGACAGAAGTCAAATGCTTTATCAAGAAAATCAAGACATTGCCAAAACACTGCTCACACCAAGCAGCACTTCCTCTGCAGCCTCCTCTCACAGAATCACAGAACATTACAGATTGGAAGGGACCTCGAAACATCACCTAGTCCAATACCCCCGCCACAGCAGGATCATGTAGATCAAATAGCAAAGGAACATGTCCAGGCGGGTTTTAAACATCTTTAGAAAAGAAGAAACCTCCTGGGAAGCCCAGTTCAGTGCTCCAACATCCTCACCATGAAGAAGTTCCTTGTCATATTTATGCGGAACCTCCTATGTTCCAGCTTGCACCCATTGCCCCTTGTCCTATCATCAGATGACACTGAGAAGAGCCTGGCTCCATCCTCCTGACACCTGCTCTTTCCACATTTATAAACATTAAATGAGGTTACCCCTCAGCTTCCTTGTTGCCAAGCTGAAGAGACCCAGCTCCTCACAACATACCTGCTCCTCCCTTTGGAGGCATCTGCTCTGCTTCATCACTACTGTCTGAAGAGTCACTGCTCTCAGCCTTTTTTGCAGCAGCCTTGGCAAGGCCTTTCTTTGTCTGAGTAGCCTGAGGAGGTGGCACAGCACTATACTGACCTGTGAAGATGGAGACACAGCATTCAGGTGCCTGCACAACAATGTGAGCCATACATAAAATGCTTGTTGCAGTTAGAATAAAGCAATTCTGCTATTTGGTCCCATTTATTCCCCTTCTGTAGCTACAATCAAATGCTCCAGCTTATAAACTGAAAGGTTACACCAATCACTCTGCTCCCTCCCACTTCTGCTGTGAGTTCTCTTAGGGTTCAACGGACCCAACCATCTATGCAGTTTTCTCTGCACTTGTCGAAGAATGGGAGCTTGCACTGACAAACTTAAAAAACACAACCAAAGCAACAAAAGCCAGGTATGTCCATTGTTGACTTTTTTTTTCATTTACTGACTTCTTAAATCCTCTGGTTAGAGAATCAGATTGCATTTTGATGTTTGATCCCCCACTTAGATGAGCTCTCTACTGAAATCCTAAAAGCATTATACTATATTGAACAGAGGCTCATTTAAACCATCAGCTGGATTACAGCTGAACAGCCTTAGACACTTGAGAAAAAACCCTACATAAGCTTAAATTGAGGCAGTTACAGAATAATCAAATCACTGGCAAATTACTTCCCAAATCCTGGCATACATGAAACATCCACAAAGAATGTACCTGAATAGAAGACATAATGCAAACTACACAGAGGCTGTTATAACCTCTCTCACTCCTCATCCCTTGCAGGAGGACGAGGAGCTGAATTGTAAGCTTAGCCCCAACAGGCATGATTAGAGCTGCTGGATTTCTACTTTACAATACCACCAACCAGCACCACCTGGACCCTAACTGCAGTAAGACTTGCCTGTACGCCCTGCACACGCTTCTCCCAGGACAGCAGGACTAGCAGAAAACATGCTCCCACCTAGCAGCCATGCTATTTAGTACTTACCTGACTTTGGCCTTTGTTTTACAGGTGGCTTCTCATCATCTGAACTGTCAGACGAGTCCTCACTACTGGAACTTTCCTTAGCGCGTTTGTTTTTCCCTGGACCTGCTTGAACAGCCACAGGTTTTGGCAGAGGGGATTTCTTTGGAGCAGCCTTACCACAAGAAGGAAAGAAATACACATTAAAAAAAGAAGTTACAGTATACTTGTCAGGACAGATGGATGTGTGGATCTTGTTTAGCTCTATGCCAAGAGAGTGACTTTTTAAGACAAAGGGAGAAAGATTAAGGTTCTCAAATATAAATTTTAAGAAACACCACAATCTTTTAGGCCACTTTGCTCTTGTTTTCTGTTGCATAAATCCCTAATGAGGAGCAACTCTGACTAAATGGCACAGATCTGATTGCAATGGTGGCAAGTGCTCCTTGACTGAATGTTAACTACGACAACTTTTGTGTTGCAGGAGAAATTTTAAAATAATTCCTAGTGGAAAACTCAACAGTAGGTAGCTAAGCATGAAAGTCATGCAAAAGTGAACATCTAATAGGGACAACAACGTGGTCATGACACAGTGAGATGTCCTGCTCTAAGAGGAAGCAGTAGATGAAGCAGTAAGGGAGTATTAGGGAAGAAAGCCAGTGTATAGAGATATGTTCCACTGTATAAAGGAGAAGGAGGTGTAAGAGCTACAAATGCTGCACTCAGCATCTATGTAGTCTGTGCCTCTGTCTATGCATCTCACAATGTCTGCAAGACAGAGATACACAGTCTCAGTGTAATTCTTGATCTAATTTACCTTCTTTGGAGCAGCCTCTTCCTCATCAGAATCCTCACTACTGCTGCTACTGCTGGCTGATTTTCCATTTACCACCGTAGTGGGTGCCTGGGCAGCTTTACTTCCTTTTGATGTAAGTGAAAAGGAACATTAGAAAATATACTCTGGTAGAAGAGGAGTAATTACATTCAGCATGTAGTATTAGAGAAAAAAAGGAACTGCAGGAAGCCAGTAAGGCAGATTAAGGCAGTACAACAAAACTCTTTCTTATTCTACTGCAAACTTAGAAATATTTCAGAAAACTGTCCATTCCAGCTCATGGAAAGTTCTGACACTAAAGGCTAAGTACAGATCTTCCCTGATCTTTGAAGGAAAAACAATGGCAAAGGGACAACTTAAGCCGTTAAAGCTGCTGATTACAGCTATTTACGCAAACAATGCAGCATTTGGGACCAGGTGTTTTATTTGCAATCAATTTTATACTTCTACATGCCAGCAGTAGACTAGACTGAATGCAAATAGCACTGACAGCAGACTTTCAGACTGCTGTGTTAATAGTTATGCCTTTGCACGTACTATACAGCTCTTATCAGTTCTCCCTTGGCTTTTTTGGTTTTGAACTTTGATTCATGATACACAGTAAGAGCTACCCGATTTAGATGTTGCTGGTTTTGGTGGCTGTTTCTTTGGTGCTTCTTCCTCTGAGCTGCTTGAGTCAGAGCTGGAACTCTCTGCTGTCTTCTGAGGCTGGACTTTGGTACCAGCTGGCTTCACCACAGGTTTCACAACTTTCTAAACAAGAGAAGCGAAAACTGATTACCTCTTGTAGCCATAAAAAGAGGCTAATAAGTGGGATACTTACTGAGAGTACAAACAGCTGTCTCCCAAACAGATTACCCTTCTGACTTGGATACACCACTCTGCCTAATGGTTAGGGACAGAAAATCCCTGGATGACAATTTTGCTCTGGGAGAACAGCCCACAGGAGACTTCACAACTGTCTCCAGTTTGGTCTCAAAAGGGGGCAGCTCTGGGACTGGCACAGTTCTCCAAATCACCATTTGAAGACTGTAAATACTGACTGTACAAGTATTGTATGCTGACATCATTCGTCCTTCTTCCCCACTCCACTTCTTGAGACCAAGACCTCAGCAAGAAAAGGAATTTTAAAAAATATATACTAATATTTTTATATTCTCTTTTCACGTATACACCTATACGTAGAAGATGATCAAACTGCTTTTGAGAGATTGTAAGTAAATCTTTCTCTGCAAAAAAAGTAAGTGTTGGCAGAACTTAGGACAAAAGCAAGGAGCAGACCTGGATATGAAACAAAGTGGATGCTGGACATTATTTTTTGAAGGCACCAGTCCAAACAGCACAATGTCCACTACAGAAATGTTGTCTTACACTGTACCTGCAGCAGTTTAGGCATTTTGCAGTTCATGAAAAGTGAGCCCAGTTTCAGAGAGAATTCAGCAGGTCAAATTTGGTAGTATTCATTACTGCCAAACATACACTAAAGAGGCTGGAGAGGAAAACTGACCTTTGCTGGCTTCTTGTCTTCCTCCGAGTCTGAATCATCACTGGAGTCCTCACTGCTGCTCTCTGCCTTCTTAGCTGGAGGAACTGCTTTTGCCTTCGTCACAGCTGCTGATTTAGCTGCAAAAAAGGGTCAGCACACATTGATGAGTTAATCCATTACTTTCATGTACCTTTATCCTGCACTAGTATGCATCACAACAAAGGAATTACAAGGATTGTGAAATCATGGAGTTCATTACATTGACTTTTGTTTCTTGAGCAGGATGCAGCACAAGCCTCCAAATTGGATAGGAAAAAGAATAAAGCCAAGATTACAATTTATCTTTGTTAGATACATTTAAGTGCTAACTTCTACCAACAAAAAAGATATCTCACAAGGAAAGTGTCTCTACAAACTGAGGTAACATTAGCTGAGTCTGCACATCTTCCAGCTTACAAAACCCCACTGAACAAGCACAGACTTACAAAGAGGACCACTGCAATGCTGTGTTAAGGTTCTAGACACTATGCTTTAAATGTTTCAGCCAAACCTATTCCTTCCTGATTACTAATTGTTTTATAATACAGTGGAGCAAAATAAATGATTTTGTATCATCTTATATTTGCTACTGTCCTTATCAAATGAAAATCAGATCCACATTCAAATTCAGCTTTAGGATGGCTCAAGTTGAAGACCAGTCTTCTTGCTGTGTCTCTGTCCTCCCCATCTATTCCTTGTCTCCCACATAGCAACATATGTGCATACATATAAACCTGCAACCACGGTGATTAAGGCAGGATGTATGAAAAATTCCAGGCAAAAAGGGAAAAATACAGTTCACCACAGACCCAAGTGTGAGTGATGTATGTTTTGATAGCACTAGGACAGAGGTTTGAGTGAAAGGAAGGTGGTAGCCTCACACGCAGCAGGTGAGTAAAGATGCTTAGCATTTTTCTGGAACTCTAGGATATCAAGGACAACTTCCCTGTATCAAGCAGGTAACGGTACCCACCTACACACACAAGCCTGATAAATGCAAGCCATGCAGAAGTTTTCTCAAATTGCATATATTAACAAATGTGAAAGCACCTACAAAAGGAAAATGAGAAACCATTCCTTAAAAGCTCTCACTGAAACCCAAGTGTTCCTGGAAAAAGGAAAGAAACACTCAATCGTGAGGTAGTTATCTCCCATGAAGACAGTACTAGCCCAACTTACAAGCACTGAAAAAAATCAATTTAGCTCAATCTTTCCATCAACGCACAGTTTGAATATGCAAGGTACAGAGATACAGTGATATTCTATTAGTGACTGTTTGGAAAGCAAAATCTCAATACAGGCAAAGTAAGGAAGGTGCTACTTCGATAGCACCTTCAAAACTCAATGCAGCCCAATGCCTTTCATGAATGTTCAGTCAAAAGAGACAACTGGAATGGCTAAAACCTTCTAATATACACAACCCCTGACGTGCTTAAATAATAACTTCACAAAGAGATCACCTTACGTATCATGGGCAAAAGGCTTGTCAGAAATAAGTCAATGACAGTCCTTGTCAATGCGAGTCAATGAAGGACCTCACCATGAGCTGCTGAAACTAAGCTTCAGGTCAAGAGCCGACGGCAAACACAACCGTGGCCTGACCTAGGGTCACTGACAAACCCACCTGGTTTCTTGGCTGGAGGCATCTTGTCCTCGCTGGAGCTGTCGTCGCTGCTGGAGGATGGCTTCCTCTTTGACTGAGGACCGTTGGGGACCAGCTTTCTCTTCTTAGCCGCTGGAGACCTACAGTGAGAAGGGCTGAGCTGGGCACTACGAGGCCAGGGCCGGACGGTGGCTGTGCCGGGCGGAACCAACCCCCACCCCAGCTTCCCCGGGTCCGGTAAGCCAAAGGGACTCTTACCTCAGCCAGTAACTGAAGATCTCCAGGAGGGAGGCAGCGTTAGGGTCCTGCTCCTTCTGAAGGAAAGCAGAGACCCCGTCATCCACTGTGGCGGTCGGCCCGCCCACTCCCCAATAGATCATCCGGGACAAACTCCCCTCCCGCTCCTCGCTCGCCCAGACAGACTCCCTCCCGCTCGCCGACTCTACCCGCCTCACGGTGAACTCCACCCCGCTCATCCCCCATCAGTTCCTCCCTATTCACTCTCCCACTCTCCGCGCCCCCACCCTCCCTTCCCCGCTCGTCCCCCCTCACCGCCGCTGCCTCTCTGGCGAAGGCGCGCGCGGCACCCTCGAAGCGGTTCTCGCGCAGGAACACGAGCACGAAGGGGAAGAGGTCGCTGGGCACCACTCGCCGCTCCGCCATGCTGCCTGGTCGCCACGTGCCGCCGGCGCGCACGCGCGTGCAGCGCCACGTACGGACGTGCGTAAGCGCGCACCGCAACGCGCCGGCGCGTTGTGCGGTGTCGGGGGACTGGGTAGTTGCAGGGAGCTATGAGGGGAGGTGGCGGCTTGAGGCGGAGCGCGGGCGGGAAATGGAGAAGCCCCGCCGTCTGGGTGATGGCGGTGGGAGGGGCAGTGGCTTGTGGCCCTGAGGCGAGCTGAGGGAGCTGTTGTGGAGGAGGCGGGGACTGGGACAAGCTAGGTGTGGTGGAGGCTCGGGAGGGCTCGTGAGGCTTGGGAAGGCTTAAGTCCCTGGAACCTCTTGTCCCGATCAGCCTATGCCTAGCTGCACCCTATCCTTAACTGGAAGGAGAACACGGAAAGGAGAATGAGCAAGGCAGCGCTGCAGAGAACAAGCCGGTAGCTGTGAGCAACTTCGGCGCCAGCAGCAGCCTCACTAGTGGGGTGCAGGCTGCGTGGCTTGGAGATGGTGGTCAGAGCCACGTGCTACCAGCAGCACTCATTCGTGGACCCAAAAAAGGGGAGCTGTGAGCAAGACCCAAGATCTGTTTTCCCAGGTCTACGCTAACAGCCGATCTGCACTCAGAACCCAGAATTCCTTCATTGCAAGTTTGCACAGAGATGGAAGCTAAGTGGCCATCCACAAAGTTAGCTCCCCCACCTGTGAGAGCAGTCATTCGTTTATCCAGTGCAAATTAGCATAACGAATATGTTCAATATTTAACAAGTTTCTACTCGTGATTACAACTCCAGTCCTAGAGCTATTTAGCTAAATCATAGAATCATTAGGGATTGGAAGGGACCTCGAAAGACCATCTAGTCCAAAACCCCTGCCATAGCAGGATCACTTAGATCAAGTTGCATAGGAACGCATCCAGGTGCGTTTTAAACGTCTCCAGTGAAGGACGCTCCACAACTCCACTGGCGAGCGTGTTCCAATGCTCTGTCACCCTCACTGCGAAGAAGTTCTGACATTTATATGGAACTTCTATGTTCCAGCTTACATCCATTGCCCCTCATCCTATCACTAGATGACATTGAGAAGAGCCTGGCTCCATCTTCCTGACACTCACCCTTCACATATTTATAGACATAAATGAGGTCATATTTACAGACATAAATAGAGACCCCTGAGTCTCCTCCAAGCTAAAGAGACCCAGCTCCCTCAGCCTCTCATAAGGGCTGTGCTCCACTTCCTTCATCGTCCTTATTGCTCTATGCTGGCCTCCAGCAGCTCCACATCCCTCTTGAACTGAGGGGCCCAGAACTGGACACAATACTCCAGGTCTGGTCTCACCAGTGCAGAGTAGAGGGGGAGAAGAACCTCTCTTGATCTGCTAACCACCCCTCTTCTAATCCACCCCAGGATGCTGTTGGC
>JAOXOE010000632.1:10812359-10824249 GCA_028565055.1 Phoeniculus purpureus | reverse complement strand
AGCACAGGGAGCGCGCTGGGGGCAGGTGCCGGCCGAGCTTTCGGGTGCCCTGGTGCGCCGCGGGTTGGCAGCTGGGCCAGCTCCGAGCGATGGTGTTCTGTAGCGGAACCTGTCCGTGCGCAGCCTTTGCCCCTTGAGTGTCTTTCTGTGATGTTTTGTGGCGAACTCGGTTCTTCCTAAATGCTCTTTATCGTCTGCGTTTGCATGGTTCCCTTTTGAGGTAAGACTTGATGCCCCTTGCTGCGGTGGCACAGTGTCACCAAGAACCCGAGCTAGGTTGCCATTGATGTAAATGCCTTTGCTAACATGCAGGTAGGACTGGTCAGAACAGGGTGGTGAACTCCAGGGCAGAGGGTTTTAGCCTATATTGTGCAAGTCTTGCTAGCGCCCGATTTGCAAGTTCCCCTCTCTGCTGGGAAATGTACGGGGTTTATCTAAAAAAGGAGAAATGTGCCATTCTTAGGGTGTGGAGTAACACTGATGTTTCACTGACGCGTATCTCCTCATGGTGTAAAAATAAGCTAAATGGAGGCCTCGGGAGACGTGTGGGCAAAACTACATTCTCCTTAAAAACAGAAAGTGATTTCATAGAGACTTAAAAGTAGAACAACTTCAGTTTCACATACCATAATACAGATCTCGTGTTCCTATCAGTCAAGTTTGGTTTGCAAAACTCTTTTCTACTTTGATTCTGCTAGTTCCTCCTGTTTGTTTGCAGGACTTTACTGAAGGTGAAGATTTTCTATTTTAAAGTGAGAGGTCTCGCCAGAGTGTTGATAATTGGTGCATGTGATCGCTGTTGCTTTGTTACGCATTCCAGCTAGGCAAAGAATGCATTTGTTTCCTCATACATCACTTAAATACACACACTTCAGACACTGAAATATGAAAGGTGTTGAGGACTAGTGTTAGTGGCCCACCAGCAGCTTCTAGGAGCACTCTCTCTTTTAAGAATTTGATAACCTTGGGTTGGGTTTCACATATGTCGTAGACAAGTCTTCCATAGGAAGTGAATGCCCCTGTATCAAGGACTGGCACTTTGGCCTGCCATGTTCCTGTGTTCTCCGTACACGCGAATCAAACTGAGAACTGGCAACGTAGCACTTTGTCATTAGTCAAAATTTGAGGTGTATTTGATTCTAGGAGATGAAAATTGATTTGCTTACTCAGAAGATCATCTGAGTTGGAGTAACAGATTTATCTGTCTTTTTTTTGCCTAGTGCGTGGACAACTTAGGAGAGGGATGTGATACAGAAAAGCTGTGTTGTCTTAAGTCATGAGTTTTCTTTACAGAACCTACATGTACAGTGGGAAACTACTTATGATCTGTATATTGAGAAAGGTCATACTTTTTTGCTTCTAGGATGAAATAGTAGGTAATAGCAGGCAATGACATCTGATTCAAACTGAGGAAGTGTTAGTTAAGGCAAGATGCCTTTCTGCATCTCCCAAACACCATCTGAGCATGAGCCTGATTTGTTTGCTTCTATGAAGGCATGAAGTAGTCTATCACTGCAGGATACTTTTATTCTCTTACTATGGGCTTTCTGTTATTTTGACTGAATTGCTTCATCCCCTTCCATTCTATGTGCAGTTTATAAGCTGGGGAAAGTATTTTTTAATAATAGTCTTTCACTGTTGTATTTAATCTTCCATCTCACTTAGTAACCTCATCAGTCTTTTAGCATTACTCTATAATGGGGAATACGACTAAGCACTGAAGAGGCGGTTACCACTGAAAGGGACTCCAAAGGTTGTGGTTTATCATTGCAAGCTGCAACAGAGCTGCACCTGAATGTTTCTCTATGAAATAAATAGTTAAACATGCCATGCAATATTATTAATATCTGCTGACATTTGTGAACAGAAACCAAAGTCCCTAAGTGTAGGAATGCGGGAACATGATATTGTTAAAATTTAAACCAGGTTACACTTGAGAGCATGAAAGATTTTTTTTTAAAACGGTTGGCTGGCACAAATCCTCTTTGTCTTGCTATGGCACATACTGTTCATATCTTCTTTAATTGAACTGACAGTTTCTTTGCATGTGTTTTTCCAAAAGCAGTTTGTCAAACACACTGTCAAATCTAAGGTAAGGGCTTAAAGAAATAAAATGCTTGGTGTTCACGTGGGGATTTCCTTGACCATGTACAATACGCATAGCACATAGTGTGCTTTCAACTGTGCCTTGTGAGTTTCTCTGTAACTGATGTGTGAAGAACTGTGGGAAAAACTCTCCAAAATGTTCTGCACTTGCCAGTTATTATACTTTTCCCTGAGGACTAGACAGTAGTTGGTGCTGCAAAGGGAGATGTTTGGCTTGACAAATAATAGCATGATACAGGAAAGTGAGTTGTGTGTCATACTTCTTTTAAAAGGGGATGTTGCAATTGAAGTCGTTTCTAGATTTTTGTTTTCTCTAATATAGTCCCATTGCTGACTTAAGCTTATTTATCTCTTCAAGGCCCACTTCCACTATTTGTGCTTATGAGCACAGAGAGTGTCCTTGGCTCTAGAAGTTGAGTCAGTAATTTTATTTCTCAGTTCTCCTTTAAAAGCATTGTTCCTCAGTTTATCACGGAAGTGTGAAAAGCTATAGGAGTTGAGGTGAGAGGACCTGAGGAGTGCTGGCACAGCTCTGCGAAGAATGGCACAAAGGTAGAGCAGTGCTGTCTAGGGAATCAATACCTTTCCTAACATGAGGTGAAGTTCCTTGTTACTGAATGCAAAGGCTACACTGCTCTGCATGGCATTGACTCTGGAGATATGAATGCTGGCTGAGAACTTGCAGACTGTCTATCAAGTTTGTGGCTTTTGCTTACATATGGCAGAAGGGAGGCTTCTTCTGCCTTTGTGTTGGAGAAGGGATACTGAATGCCCCTACAGTACAAAGCATGTTTAAAATCATGGCTCCCCTGACTCTGCATCCTCTACAAGCACAGCTGCATCCTTTCATTACAAGAATAGTGAAGGGCCTGTTTGTTAACAGGTTTAGTTGTGGACTACTTTTGTTGTTTTAAAAAATGTCTGGTAGGATTAGGTACTCCATTTTACATAATGTTAAAGTGCCATGGAAGCCACTACTGCTTTTCTCAGGGTCTGAAGGTAGGACCTCTCGTAGAGAGCACCAAGGATCCCTGGGCACTCCTCAGAATCACTGTGCCATCTCACCATCTGATGAGCTCAGCTGACTGTGCTGCAGTATATGAGCTCTGTTCTTGGCAGGTAGTTGTGCTGCCCCTTCCCTCTCTGTTGCATGCAGACTAGCCTGTGGCACTGGAAGCAGAAGTTTCCCTTTCTAGAACAAAACAATTGACCTACAGAATTTTGCTTGGTTTCCTGTTTCTGCTTTGTAATGATTCTGTTGTCTGTGTCAAGCAGTCTCCAGCCAGAAGCAGTATTTGGTGATAGTCATGTTCTCACTGGTGTGAAAGCCATCTTTTTCTCAGCAGTTCTGCAATCTTAGCTTAAAGGTCCAAAGGCTTCAGGTCTGTTTGTTTGCTTTATGGGTTTGCTGGATCCCCTCCATTGAGAATGCTGCCTCCTAGAAGCCTCCATCTGGGGTTCAGCTGTGTTCATGCAGAGACATGCAGTTGCTTTATTGAATACCGCTGAACTGCAGTGTCTGCATTCTCCATAGCTAGGACATCACCTTTCTCTGCTGGACACTGTCCATTTATGCAGGTAATTTTAATCCTACTGGTTGGGCACAGACCATATCTCTGGTAATTTTGTTGTTTAGACCAGGGGTGCCAGAGCAGAGACTTAAGTTCAGCCTTAGTTTCCTAATGGAGGTTATAGGGAAAGTGACAATGGAGTCTTTGGAGGCTGTTTAAGTTTGGCTGAATTTTAATAAGATGACTGCAAAACTGTCATCTGCAGTTCTGGTAAATTCACTCTCTGTAGATGTTCTTTTTGGCATGCCAAATTTTGGGCACTGCCTTCTACTTTACTTAGAAAAATCTGTGCTTGCTTGGATCGAGATGGGTTGAAAAATGTATTCTCGTTTGAAGTAAAACTAGAATTAGAAGAAGACAATTTGCTAGTAAGATTCTAAATGTTCAACACTGAAACATACCATAAGACTGGAGCCGTAATTCTTACGTTTTAGTAAACTCTGTCACAGGTGAATGGGGAAAATTAAATTTTCACTTAAAAGTTTTCTTGAGATTGGTGGGACAGTGCTTCGTGGTGTCATACTAGTTCAATCTGAATTCAGTTCTAGCAAGCTTGAAACAGTTTCTTGAAACAGCTTGAATCCTGAGCAGAGCAATGCAGGAGTGCATAGGTAGCGTCTGTCTGCAAAGAATTATGAAATAATCAGCTTTGCTGAGTGTACTTTGGTTTGTGTTATGGCCACCACTATTGTATTAGCTCCTCTCTGAAGAGAGGGCTTGTCATGCCAAAATGATGACAGTTCTGGGGCAAGGACTAATAGAGGCTTGTGAAGTGGCTGAAACCTGACTGGCAGATTTGCTGTGCTGTAGTGCTGGGGCTGGTGTACCTTTCAGTTGCACATATACTTTGCAGGCATTTTGCTTTCTGCTGCAATGAGAGTAAATGTCTAACAGCATGGAAGCCATAGTGATTTCCTGTAACTGTTCTGGGACCTCATTTGAAGAGCTTTCTTATTTTAGGTGTGCTGTGTTCAAGTGTATGCTCTGCTTGAGCATGTAATGATCTGCAGTTGTGTTGCAGAGAACATGTAATTGTCTGAATTCATTTAACATCACATGCAAAGGTGAACTCTCCTTTTCATGTCTGCTTCTTTTGGGGGTTTGTGTTTGGTTTTTTTCCTATCAACACACTGTAAATCTCCGCATGTGGGTTCTTTTTCGCTTGAAACTGCATAGGAAGTCTTCTTCATAGGCAGGTTTTTGAGAATGGAAGAACTACATATGTTTTAGTGGGGTAAATGCAAATAGCAGTTCATTTACACTTAGAATTGCAGTGTGGTTGTGAACACCTCATTCTGCATATATCAACTGTTCTTTTGAAGTGCTTTGGAGCTTCTGACATGTATTACAGGAATAGCCCTGTGGGTTTTTTGCTGCAAAACTGTGGGTCAGTTATTGCTTTGAATTTAATTCTCCTCTCTGCAATCATATTGCACCTGTACAGGAACCCCTGGAGGATATGATGTGCTTATTGTGTATGCAGGTGACGCCACTGAATGGTGTCAGTACCTCCAGAACCTCTTCCTTTTTACTCGGCACATTCGAAAGCATCGGATTCTGAGCTACCGGCTGGAAGGCAAGTCTGCCATCTCCCATCAGGAGCAGGACCTGTTCAACAGAAGTCGGAGCATCATTCTTTTGCTGTCTGCTGAGCTGGTGCAGAGTTTTTATTACCCTCCTGTCCTACAGAGTCTTCAAGAAGCTTTATGCCACCCATACAAAGTAATCAAGCTGTTCTGTGGTGTTACAGACTGTGATGACTATTTGACCTTTTTCAAGGACTGGTCTCAGTGGCAAGAACTCACAAATGATGATGAGCCTGATGCTTACCTTGCAGCTGTCAAGAAGGCTATTTCAGAAGGTAAGGTAGCAACTGTACAGTTGTGCTTCCTGGTCAGGGGATGGAGGGGGGAGATAATGTGATACTATTTATCCTTGTTTTAACACTGATAATGTGTCTTACTGAAATAGAAAAATTATCTTCTGTCATACCAGAACCAAAATAAGGTTATCTAATAAATATTCTTTAGCAGTGGGCCTAAACTCAGAGACATAACAGTACTAGCAACAGATCTGCTTGTTACTTCTGATGGAATGGCCTTGACAATAACCCAAGCAGTCTGAAAGTGAGGGCAGAATCACAGAACATTAGAGATCGGAAGGGACTTCGAAAGATTTATCTAGTCCAATCCTGCCCCCCAGCAGGATCACAGAGGACTTAACTAGCCCAGCAATATTAACAGCTGGAGACTACAGAAGCCAGATATGCGGAGTTTTGATTGCCACTTAACTTCTTAAACTAGAGCAGTTTCTCATAATTCCTTTTGAAATGAGGATGAACTCTGAGAAGTCATGCACATCAGGATGGTTTTATGTCACTGCCATACTTAGGATTATAGTGTTTGTCAGTCTTAGCAGGACTAGAGTCCTGCTGGTTGCATCTTGGATTAAGATTTATTCGTGTTTATGGCATAAGTGAGGCAGTGCAGCCTTCTAGTGTGTCTGGTGTTGTGTGTGTAAAGGTGCTTTATGTCAGGATAAGAACAGCAATAATCATTATGACAAAATTATCAGAGTAAAAATAACTTTCATGAGTTGGTACCTTGACTAAAATATTGCCCTTGAAAAAAGATAACTTAGATATTTTTGTCAAAAATGGTGTTGTCAGGTAACCACCTCACAACAGGTATTTCCTAGTACCTTTTAAAAACCTGTCTAAACTAAAATTTGGATTTCTGTTTCCAACACCCCTAAAATGGTGTTTCCCAGTGGATAGCCAAGGGCTAAAATAGTCTGGTTCCATTGCTTTCAGCTTGAAGAAGACAGAAGATAGTGTCTGTGCTTTTGTACTCTGAAAAATAAAGCTGACTATTTAATTACACATTAAACTAGCTTTTCTTACACTTTGTGAAAAAAAGTTTAGTTACTGTTTTTCTTCCAAACGTGGGTCTAGAATGCAGTACCAACATTGTATTGCGTCTGAGTACGCTGTTCAAAGCTAAGGAGACTTGAACAGTGAACTAGTGGATTACTAGTGTAAATGGTTTTACTTTTTATGTCTGAGAACTATCAAAGTTATTTTAGGCAAGGGTAGAATTAAGTTCTAGTGTAGCTGAAGAGTATGTGAGAGCACAAATGGATGCTGATCCTGACATCTCTTCCCAGAGACAGCTTTTGCCGGTCTCTTGTGGCTTGCTGCATTTTGAGTGCGCAAAGCCCAACGCAAGGCAAAAGAGACTCCTGCTTCCTGGGCTGCCAGCAGAGCGTAAGATATGAGTGTCTCTGGTCTTCATTAGGTAGACTGGCTGTAGTGGGCTGTTTCACATAGCCAAGCAGATTCCTACTACTGAGGTGCTTTTACCCGTTTTGTGTGTTTTGGGCACATTAAAGATCAAAGAGTATTTGGGGTGAAGGGAAGGGTATGCATGTGGGAATGGAACAGCTAGAAACCACTCTAGATAATTTGCTTCTTTCTATATATATTTGCTTCTGTGTTTGTCAAAGGGAGGCATCCAAAATTGTATTTTTATACTTCAAAGCACATGTGTTGGCAGTGGTGCACTGAGTACAGTCTTGTCCATTGAAGAGCAGCCTACATTCTCTTTTATGTCAAATGCAGTCAATGAATTGTTTTAAGCTGACCTGGCTCTCTTCCTCCATTCCAACAAGTGGTTCCCCGCAGATGGGCTAGCTTTCAGTATAGCTGGCTGCCTCTTGACACACTGGGGGCTGTGCTTGGGGTACATGGGAGCTGCATCTTCCCAGCACTTCTCAGAGCCCACCCTGGAAGAAGGCAGTGGTGAGTCTTTCTGGTAGCACTGTGCTGTCTTTGCTGAGCAGCAGGGAAAGTCTGCCTTGTGCACCATGCTGTTTAGTGGGCTGGCTGCTGTATATCTACCAGTAAAAATTCTTTGGATGAAGGCACTATAGTCTGACTTTTCACAGTTGAACTGAGTCACAGAACCGGTGACTTGGTGCTTCTCCAGAGGTGTTGCCACTGCTGAAAGTTAGCATGTGCTGAAAAAAAACCCCCCGTGATTTAGCTTTATGTAAATGGTGTTTTGAAAGGGAATTGTGCTTTGGATTTTACTTGTTTCTGCATAACAACAACAAAAACATCTTATTTTCTGCTTTCTCACTTGAACAAGCATACATTAATCTCAAACTGACTTCAGTATATCATAGAATCATAGAATGGTTTGGGTTGGAAGGCACCTTAAAGGTGATCTAGTCCTTGCTATGGGCAGGGACACATCACTGTAAATGAGGTTGTTCAAAGCCCTATCCAAGCTGGTCTTGAACACATTCAGTGATGAACCATCCATAACTTCTGGAGCAGGCCCAGAGGAGAGCAATGAGGCTGGTGAAGGGACTAGAGAGAAAGTAGTATGAGGAGCGGCTGAGGGAGCTTTAGCCTGGAGGACACTCAAGGGGTACCTTATCACTTTCTATAACTACCTGAAGGGAAGTTGTAGACAGGTGGGGGTCAGGCTCTTCTCCCAGGCAACTAGTGATACGACAAGAGTGCATGGCCTGAAGCTGTACCAGAGGTTTATGTGGGATGTTAGGAAGCGCTTCCTCACAGAAGTGCCCAGGAAGGTGGTAGAGTCCCTGTCTCTGGAGGTGTTTAAGGACAGAATGGATGTGGCGCTTAGTGCCATGGTCTAAGTTGTGGTGATGTTGGGTCATGGGCTGGACTTGATGATCTTGGAGGTCTTTTCCAGCCTTGGTGATTCTGTGATTTTTCTGGGCAACCTCTGTGCTTTGTTCCCAGGACTTCATTGTTAGAATTTTAAATGAAGGCTTTGAAATCAGGAGCTCTTAAAGGATGCTGGTTAAGTCCATTCTGTACAGCAGATTGAACTTTTCCTGAATAAGGCAGCCCTCAAATCCTGCAGCACTTAACAGAGCAAGTTTATGATTGTATTTGATTTGTCTGAGTGTCTTCCTCTGGGAAGTACCTCTTTCCATGTGTGTTTACCAGTGCTTCTAACAGCACACATTGGAAAACTAAACTCAATTGAAAATGGCTGAGCTTCAGCTTTCAATAACTGGATCCTGAGCTAGTGGAGCATGTGAGACAGGCAACAAGGAGGCACGTACCTCCGCAGAGGCTGCACGCTGGCCCTGCTCTGGTTGTGATATTGCTTCTTGTGGAGATGTTATGCTCTGGTTTGCTTAGAGCATCTTGGGGTTATGACACCCTCAGACATCACATGCTGAAAGCTATTTCAGTTTTTAGTTGTTTAGTACTTACTCAGAAATGAGGAACTGCTCATCTAGCCTTGCTGAGAACTGTATGCTGATGCTGACTCTCATTTTCTTGTAGATGGGGCATTTTTACTTCCACAGCTTTTCAATCCTGACAAACTACAAAGGACTTGAAGATTTGCATTTGCAGGCACTCCTGTTATCTGTGGGAAAGTTTCTCAGGCTGTGCAATAGCTGTGTGTGCTAAAGACATGGGATTGCTCAGGATGGCTCTGTAAGCCAGCTCAGGTGCAGCAGGGTATAGCCATCAGCCATGGTGCAGTGACCAGCCTGCTACTCAAGCCCTCTTGTCTGGCCTATGGTGTGACACCACACTGTGCTGTGTGCAATGGACAGATGTGAGTCTGTGCCACACAGGTGGACTCAGAGTCCTCTTTCTTCCTCCTGTGTGTTATCAAAGCTCAGTTGAGATCTGTTTTTATTATGCACGTTTGAACTTTTCCTGTTTATGTTGGTCCCTATCTATGTTGTCTTGAAAAATTTCGAATTTCCTGCTGTAAAAGTTGATGTCCCCAGAGCATTTACTAATTAATCAGTGGCATTCCACTTGCTATACCCAAGCAAACTCTTGCTGGGAAAAACCCAGGGAAGTTCACAGCTGTGAACCATGCTATTGAAGACCAAGTGTAGCCTTGGCTGAGCACAGCTCTTGTGCAACGACATTGACAAGAAATAAAGATCAGTATCAGCAAACTGCTTGCAATATAGGAAGATCAAAAGTGTATGGAAGGATTATGCGGTTAATGTGGAAGACAGTGAGTAGTTGGAAGGAAGATGAGAACTTGGCTGGAGCTCTGTAGACAAAGAAGAGCTAAAATGTTATCCCACCTAGTGAGTAGCTCATCAAGAGATGGCAGTGAGCTTCTTTTTTTGGGAGGGAAATGGGCTAACAGAAACCACATAAGCTCTTATCGTTCTTCCCCCTGTACATGTCAGGGAATTGAATTCACTTCCTGACTTTATTCTTTTCTGGAGGCACAAATGAAACTACATATCACAGAATCAGTCAGATTAGAAGGGACCTCTAGAGATCATCTAGTCCAAGCTCTCTTCTTAGGCATGATCAGATAAAGCAGATTGTTCAAGACTCTGTTCAGTCAGGTTTTGAATATCTTTGCAGGTGGAAATTTAGTGTCTCTGAGTAACCTGTTTCAGTGTTGGACCACCTTCTTGTGTTCAGATGGACTTTCATGTGTTTCAGTTTGTGCCTATTGCCTCTTGTCCTGTCACTTGGCACTATGGAGAGAAGTCTGGCTTGTTTTTTCACTCTCTCCTATCAGACAAATGTTGATAAGATCCCTCTGAGTCTTCTCCAGGTTGAAGTGTTCCAGCTCTTGCATCCTCTCCTTTTATGAAAGGTACTGTGGTCCCTAAATTATACTTATTGTCCTGGACTTAAGCTGTAAAGATAAACTTGGGATAGACTACTTTGAACTCAGGTTTACAGATGCAGAAGATGTTATCAAGTGTGTCTCAACCCAGGTAGGTGTAGTGGTAGTACATGGGAGGGTCTCTCCATACTGACTCTTCTATAATTATTTTATTGCTAACATTTGCTAATTGCTGCCATTTAGGGCTAGCACAGTGAAGAAAACAAGGTGGAAGTAGGAGGGGACAGGAATAGATATACAGACCTAAATGGATAGAGATGTGTGAGGCTGGGGACCGTTTGGTGTTTACTTCTGTCCCTCGGGGCTCTGTGCAGGAATATGTTCAGAGTAATCCTATTTCAGTAAATTCAGCAGTATTCCCTTCCTCTCTTGCTCCTTTCTTTTCCCCCTCTTTGAAGGGGAAAAATCAAGTTAATCTTAAAACTGTATTTTTCTTTGTTATGTTGTGTTGAAATAGAGGATACGCTTGTTCGACCTTCCTCTTTGAGAAGTGGTGTGGGGAGGTATTAGTCAGCCCTCTGGGTGCAGTGAAAGTCTGCTTCATTGCATGGGAGCTCTGCAGCCTGACTGGTCCAACTGTCTGATAAGGAGAGGAAACTCTGACACTTGTGCAGGAGTTAAGGTTGAGAGAACACACTAATGGCATGCCTTTCTTTTCGGTTGCTAGTATGGTTATAAATGACTGATACTGAAAACAAAGACTTCAGAGAGCTGGTTAAAGCAATCAGAGAAACCTCATTAACTTCCCAAGTGATATTAAGAAGAATGCGTGAATGTCCTTATCCATCTGTAGCAAACAGGATCGAGCATTTGAAATAGCTTTCCCAGCTGCAGAATGGACGTGTTATTTGTCATCAAGGTGCTTCTTAAAGTCCCAGTTTTTAGACATTAAAAGCAATACGTCACTGCTCGTCTTTTGTAGCAATACAAGGTTCAGGCATTGGTAGTGTAGGTGCACACCTGCTTTCTAGACAGAGACAATAAAACGATATCCTGGTACTCGTGAAGGACAGACACTGGTGTGGTTAGTAAGCGTTGGGCTATTACAGACTTCATGTATGTTGTAAGTTCTAACTGTATTTCTCTGTAGCACGTAGTTCTGACAAACTCCCACAGGCTGCTTTAAGGTAGTGACTAAGCCTAATTCTAAGTATGTGCCAGCGTGAACTGCAAGGCTTTAAAGCACCTGCTTAAAAAGAAGTGCCCAGTGAGCATCACTTTGTCCCACTTTAGAACAGTTGAAGTCATTTCTGCAAAATCTTTGCAGAGGTATGTGGACACTGTCAAGTGCGATTTACAGACTAAATCTGAGGAGATGTGTGGGGCAGACTGCAGGTTGTTTCAAAGACCTTTGCCGTGCACTTGGATAGTTGTTTTGCTTCTAGGGTTGCATTTTGCAGGGTTTTCATGGCTGTTCATTATTACAACAAAAAACTTCTGATGCATTTTTCAAAAGTGACTTGACAATAGCAGTGGAGCTTGAGTTTCCTCACGGAAGTTTCATCAGTGGCATAGGCTGACCTTAGCATGGACTGTTGCAAAAGGCAGTGG
>JAOXOE010000632.1:10781761-10805365 GCA_028565055.1 Phoeniculus purpureus | reverse complement strand
GTTTAAATAATGAAGAGGTTTAGATTTAAATTCTTGACTGACTTCTAGCTTCACTGTTTGAAACTAGTAGGGTGTGAATACCTAATAGATGTTTGCCTTAGTAACTTTGGTTCTCTTGATTGGTAGAAACCTGAGGTACACAGAAGTTGGGGGGTTCTGAGCAAAACGTGAACTGTTAGCAGTTTCACTGTATTGATGCTAGAAGTTAGACAGTTCGGTTGGTCATGTAGTGCTTCCTTATCGGGACCGAGCATCTTTAAAAAACATTTTGTATTAATATAAACTCAGCCAGTTCTAATGTGAGATCTTACCTAATAAATTAATTGTGCTGCTTTTTACAAGTGTGTTTTAGAGCAAGTAGTAAATAACAAAAAACTGCCAGAATGTTGTCGTAAATCCTTGACTGTGCCACAGTTTTCCGTGGTCTGGGAAATTTTTGCCATGTGAGACAGTTTTTTTGTTGTATTTTTTTTAAGAATCCATAGTAGTCTTCTGACAAGTCATTGAATTTCATTCCATGTTTGTGGAGATAGGGGGGAAAAAGATGTGAATTGTGTGAATCAGGAGATAGAAACTAGGCAAGAAAGTGCCATCTGCTAAGAAGATACAGAATTGTCTGTTTCCTTTCTGTAGTTTGGAAAATGTGTTACCTGACAGGGGTAGGAGACCTGTAATCTGTTTTAATTCTTGCTAGGTTTTTTTGCAGCCAATGAAATAAATCCTTTTTCTTTGCACTTCCATCAATATCCATAATGGGAAACAGGAACAAGGACATTGTTTCTACGTACCAGTTTAGGGTTACATGTGTTTACTTGTGCTCTTGGATCCGTTTGGGTAGGCTACTTTTGTTGAGGACTGACAGTTCACTCTTCAACAAAAAGGTTCTGGTACTCTTCAGTTTCACTCTTGTATAGACACAAGATACTGTTCTTGCCTTAGGAGCAGGATCTGTTCAGACTACTGCCTCATGTTGTATTTTGTTGACACAATAATGAACTTAGGAGTTATTGTAAATAAACAAGCAGAATCCACTAAAACAAAGATGCTGCTGAAATGAAAGAGAAGTGATTTTTCTTCATTTACTTTAGGAAAGGAAGACAAAAGACTGCTAGCCATCCTACAACATACCCAGACTGTAACTGGAGTGATGAGTCTTAATATAAGACACTGACATACTAATTTTCCTAAATTATGTAAGAAGAGACTGTCCATCTCAGCAACGAGTGGAATTGTTTGTTTCATAAGCATATTCAATGCTACTCCATCACTTCTGCAGCTTTGTGAACGCTCCTCAGCAATTCTCTTAAGGGAAAAGAGGAGGAAGCCGTGTAGTTTCCCTTTCTTCAACTAGATCTCCTTTTCTGAGCATTGCTTTGAGAACACAAAGTTCCACCTCATCACTTCCCGGGCTGTTTCTCAGGGTGGATGTGTATGGTACCTATTTTCAATAAGAGGGAGTGATGTTACAGGACTCTGTATGCTTTATTCTAGACTCAGGTTGTGACTCTGTGACTGACACAGAAACAGAAGACGAGAAGAACCCATTTTACTCCCACAGACTTGCCATGAGTGAAGAACATGGATCATCCAACAGCATGGGCAACCATCTGGTGGTGCAGCCTGACCGCATACGGTGTGGGGTACTGTGTTTCCACTCCTTGGGCTGTGTTCTTATTGTGGGCTGCTGTAACCTATTATGCTGCTCAGTAACAGACAGCTTTACAGGCCTGGGAATTAGTCCGCAATTCCTTACCTCTCAGCCTCTTGTCGACTGTATCTCTGTTCATGAGCTCAGTTCCCTAGGCCTAGAAGTAGCTTGGTAATGTGCAGTGCCTGATGTTGTCTGGGCTACAAAGTCAGTTACTGTCAGTCTCATGAACATAGCTGCCAGTCTTGGGTGCTGTGTAGCAGGTTCACACTATTGACTTTACATCTCCTTTTTTGATGAGATACAGGGGTGGCAAGTGGAGTAAGGCAGTTGTAGTGAGCCAATTAATGGCACAGCCTGGATGCAGTCTATTATGGCAGTTCTGGTGCGCATCCTGCAAGTGACTTTGAAGACCTTGGATCGAGGTTTCCTGTCTGAAAACAGCATTTTTTAGAGTGGCACCCCTCCAAATGGAAAATGTCAAAGTTTATTCCTTTGTTTCTGTTCAGAATGAGGCTGTGCTGCTTGAGGGAAGATACTTACAGAGTTGAAACGAAATAATTTTCTAAATCCAGCTTTAATCAGTTTATGTGTTAGTGGCAATGGCAACAAAATCCCTGGAAAAGGGATTTAACGAAGTAACTGTTGTTATGTTGTGAACTTGCATGCTGTAATTCCTTTTCTCGTAGGTGCAGACAACGGTTTATATTATCATGAAATGTAAACTAGATGGTGAAGTGAAAACTGAAGTTGAATTCTCTCCAGAGAACGCATCATCTGTGCGTGTGCCGGCTGAGATGGAGAATGAGTACACGATCTCTGTGGAGGCTCCAAGTAAGCTGAGTTGAGATTTTTCCCCCTCTACTCTCCCATTACTTCCTTTCTATCTTAACCTACCTGTCCTGAAAGGTGCTAGAGGGATAAGGGTAAAGGTTGCAACACTTGAGGTGAGGAAATCATGAGCTTACATTCTCGTCTGTGATACTTCTGTGGTGAGGAACTAAGATACACCACTGCTTGGGGGCTCTGTTTTCCCCTTAGCGGCAACAGGGTTGCAGTATAGAAACACCTTACTGTGAGTTCTGAGAGCAGACTGCTGCTTGTAGAGCGCTCTGAGCTTAACTGTGTGTTTGTAACCACCATTAGCATTGGCAGGGCACCAGGAGAAGGTAAGTAAATAATTCCGTGACTGTAACAGCAAGCACTTAATGTGTGATGATCTGAGCTGATACTGTTTATTCTGGCTTGTGTTTCAATTTAGGTATGTTCTGCCACTCTAGACCTTTACATTTAAAAAACTGTTGGTTGTCTAAACTTTAAGGGCAAGATTTTGGAGCTTTGCAGATTAAGAGTATTTTCCCAGTATGATTTTATTTATTCTACCTTTATCTGTACTCTTGAAGAGTCATTGTGCCAGCTTTGAGAATGGAAACTTATAGTCATTGCAGCAACTCTTGTAAAGTCAGTGGATTGATTCAAAGAAGGTGACCTCACTCACATAAAAGTGTTCAATTTAATCTGTCTTAAATCAAAACTTATAATTTAAACATGGACCTGGAAACTAACTTGCACTTTGAATTATAAACATGACCTTCACATTGATGGAATGTACTGTGTAAGCTTGGCAATTTCTAACATTAAGAGAAGCATGTTTTTAATTCCTTTCATGTGTGACCATAACTATTTAATCATTTCCTGAGTTGTTAACAGCCAAGCAGGCAAAGATTAATTTCAGTGGGATTCCAAATATTTGTGTTTCAGAGACAGTTCAGACCTATGAATTCACACTAGATAAAACATCAAAAAGACTCCTAAGGTAGAGGTAGGAGATAAATCCTGTGCATGGGTATGTTGCAAAGCTGGAATTCTTTTAAGTATTTCATTCAGAGACTAGTGAGGCTGACAGGGACTGCAAAATCCCATGCGATTTCTCTGGTTTCTTTACCCTTCTTCCCCAGCTCTCTTATGTCATGGTTTAGAGACTTCTGCAGATAAAGATGTGAGGCCTTCTAATTTGAGGTGGTATACTGCTGACATTAGTGGTCCATACTGTGACTGGCAAAAGACCTAGAAGGTTACAGGTTATGTCCATTGACATAGCTATGAAGAACATAGTTTCAAAGTACATTCCTATCTAGCATTCGGACCAATATCATCATCTTGTTTTCCTGACTTATGAATTTAGTACAACAGAAACTGTTTTGGTATTCCATTAGTATTTCCAAACTGCCCTCAGGGTATTTTATAGAGACACCATTGTTTGTTATTAAAGGTGATTTCTTCTCTTTCTTTTCAAAGATTTAACCTCTGGGACCGTGCCTCTGCAGATATATTCAGGAGACTTGGTGGTGGGACAAACAAGTGTCACCTATCACACCGACATGGAGGAAATTAGCAGTCTGTTGGCTAATGCAGCCAACCCAGTACAGTTCATGTGCCAGGTAATGACTCTAGCAGACTTTGCAGACTGAATCTTTCAGAGGTTAGACAAGTGGACATAAGCAAAAATGCTTGCTGTGAAGTGACTCTTCTGAAATGAAGTGCAAGGTTACTTAGAGATTTTCACATAACCTTAATATCCCTTTTTAGCAAAAGCATGGGTACTTTTTCTGTCTCTGGACCAAATAGTGGACTGTGGTGACTCAGGCTAACTCTTTTGTCCACTAACAACAACAAAAAAAAAACCCGCAGTTAATCAACACTCACATTTAGATCTTGATGAATTGAAATGACTGAGGTGACAGAACTTGATGTAAGTACTATAAAGATTTAAATCATTTAGAAATTTGTACCTAAGAGCTCATGGAAAAGATGTGAAAAGATAGCAAAGATTCACACTAACTGAATGGAGTAAGAGCAACATAAAATTGTTTGCTTATTATTAGCACTTCTTTCTTTAAAGCCACTCTTCAGTTCTCATGTCTTGTTTTGCATAGTTGGGGTACCTATACCCTGTTAGAGGGTCAAAACTGGCACAAGCAGTTTCTCCAGTTGTGTTGTGTTTGCTGCCTGCTTGCATGTAGTGAAGTCCTACAGAGTAGTGTTGTTACACACTGGAATACCTGGGTCTTTCCCTTTCTTTTCAGTTTAAGTTGTGGGGTAGCTGGTACTGGGCTGTTCCCCTACTTGAAGAATAGGGATGATACCTGGTCTTTGGCTAAGAACCAATCCAAAAGCCAAATGCAGAGTGTAAACCAGAGTGATTCGAAATGGACTAGCTCATACTTAGAGCAGGAATAACACATCACTGTAATAGTTTCAGAAGTAAGATTATACCTGTTAAGGAAGTAGGAAGTAACAGAGTACTGTGCTATCACTTGCATGAGTGACTTTCATATCATGAAAGTACTTTCATGTTGCATAAGTACTTTGTCTTGTTGTCGAATCTACAGTTCTTATCTGCTCAGATTAACAATGCTCTGGTTTTGGACCAGGAACCAATTAATGTTCTTTGCTTGACCTGTATGTTGCTACCATCAGTGTTTATGGCTGCCATTTTCCAATATGTGCTAAATAGAGAAATACCTTATAAACCTCAAGTGACTCTCCAAGCTCCCTCAAACATAGTAACCTTCTGTTTATCTCTAGGCCTTTAAAATTGTGCCATACAGCATAGAAGCACTTGATAAACTGTTGACTGAATCGCTCAAAAAGAACATTCCTGCCAGTGGCTTACACTTGTTTGGAATCAACCAGCTGGAAGAAGATGATATGACAACAAGTCAGTAGAAATATTTTTTGGTTTCTTTTTAAACTTCATCTGTATCAATTGTTTTACCTTGTGCTACCTGAAAACTCAGTCTGTGGTACCTGCATAGGCCATCCCAAAAATCTTGGATCTTGGGCAGGAAGTTAGACTACTGATGATGCCTGTCATTTGGGTCAAGAGACTCCTTTTGTTACATGCTTTGGTCTCGCTCTTCCTTGCACTGTGACCGATGCAGCTATGTCAACAACTTCAAACACAACAAAAGATGATACTCCCCAAAAGTCTCATGTATTTTCTCTCTTGTTCTTCTCTCAGTCCTCTGAGGCTTTTCTCTCCAGGCCAGTCCTTTTCACTCAGACCCATGACTCTGCTCTAAGGTAACAGTGGACACTCAGCAGTTGAGTTGGTGCTGCCCAATGACACTGTTGCCTTACAGTAGCTGGATCCTACTGGACTGATGGTCTAAGAAGTCCTTGCAAACCTGTGCTCCTACATGCATTAAGCTATTACAGTGCCAGTTTTCCCACTAAGGATTATAGGACTCAGGCCTGGAGATGTGCTAGATACTTCAATTTATGCAGAATTAGCTCCATTTTGAAACTGTATATGTACTTTTTTAGGGCTTTCACGCCTGGTTCGTTCTGTGTGTTTACAAGGAATGTTGTTTCTTACCTACTGGCTATATTGCTGCTACTTAGATTCTGACAGGCTCTTGTTCTCTCAGATCAAAGGGATGAGGAGCTGCCAACACTGCTTCACTTTTCTGCAAGATACGGCCTGAAGAACCTCACTGCCTTGCTGCTTACATGCCCTGGAGCACTGCAGGCCTACAGTGTAGCCAACAGCTATGGCCACTATCCAAACACCATAGCGGAAAAGCATGGCTTTAAGGACCTCCGCCAATTCATTGATGAATATGTGGTAAGAGGAAACAGCAGTCCTTCTGCATTGTCCCAAAGCAGGTGTGGGCAGTGACACTAAGCTTGGCACTTAGTATTGTGGGAGCAGGAGTAACGGGTAGTAAAAGGTGCAGTGTGATGTGGTAGGGTGTAGAAGACAGACATCCAGTCACACAGAAAGCTTTCAGGCTTTAGGACTGGGTGCATCTCTGAAGATGGGGAAGATTTTGTGGCTCTTTCCACAGAGCAAATAAAATAGAAGCAAGATGACAGAAGGAAGACCATCCATCCATCTAACAAAGTTTCTGCAGAGATGTGGTTACTGTCTGGTGTCTCCTAACTTCTGATCTTGGGAAAACTACAGCCTCTTCATCTCACTTTGGGAGTAATATGTACCTTCCCAATATATTTTTCCCAATCTGAGATGCTCTCTGATTATAGAATCATATAATTATTCAGGTTGAAAAAGACCCTTGAGATAATAAAGTCCAACCCTACTCTACCAAGTTCACCACTAAACCACATCAGCAAGCAACACATCTAAACAATCTTTAAATACATCCAGGGAAGGTGACTTCCCTGGTGCAGCTCGAGGCTGTTCCCTCTTGTTCTATCACCAATTACCTGTGAGAAGGGAACAGCACCTACCTCTCCACAATGTCACTTGAGGTAGTTGTAGAGGGCCGGTTAGTTGTCCCCTCAGGCTCTTCTTTCTCATGCTAAACAGCCCCTGCTCCCTCAGTCACTCTTCATAAGACTTATTGTCTAGGTCCTTCACCAGCTTCATTGCCCTTCTTTGGATGCACTCCAGCACCTCAATGTCTTTCTTGAGCTGGTTTGGAGGTTCTAGCAGGGGAACCCAGCTACTGTATACTTTTGACTGATGAAGGTACATCTCTATCAGGGAAGGTTGTGTGGCCTCACCAGCACTGAGTACAGGGGGACACTTTCCTACTTATTCTGGCCACATTATTTCTCATACAAGCCAGGATGCCATTGACCCTCTTGGCCACTTGGGCACATTGCTGACTGATATTCAACTGCTTGTTGACCAGTCCCTTTCTGCTGGACAATTTTTGATGAACCTTAAGATCCAGTTTGGATTGCTTAATAGCTCATTCACAGCCAATCTACATGCTCTACTTGAAATCTGTTTCTTTCTGCATTAGGATAGCTGCTTGTTCTCTAGTAGTTCTCTCTGGAAGCCAAATTCACATTTCAGTTTTATTTGAGGTAACTGCATCCCCAGAAAAGGGCACTCATGAATCTTCTAGGTTGCATGTGCAGCTGCATCTGGCAATAGTTTGGCTATGCATGGGGTTTATGACTTCTTGTGCAGATTTTATTTGCTGCTGGTTTCAGTTGAAAAGTTGTGCATAATTGTCCTTAACATTGTCTGGACAGTGGGTGACAGATCTGCCAGCTTTTGCATGGTTCTGCCAGCCAATTACAGTAGTGTATAAGCCCTGTTTTGGAGGCATGAAGGGTTCTTAGGCTTGGGGCTTGCTTCTTGACGTAAACGTGAATTTAGAGTTACACTTTAAAGCTAAATATAGCTAATTTCCTCTTCTGAGATCAGAAGGGCTGCAGAAACTAAATTGTGCAATTAAAATACTGGGAAGAGAGATCCTCTTCACCAGCTGTGTGACAGCTGTGTTAAGAATGGGTCCTGTTTACTGACCATCAAGCCAACTGTGTACCTTAGTTCTAGAGCGCACAAATGATCTGCACTAGTGAATCCACTGCACGGTAGTAACTAGAAGCACTACTGTACGGATCAAAATCTCAGTAGACTCCTTTACTCACCTGGTTTTCTCTATGGCAAAAATACTTTTGCACCTGCTTGAAGCATTGCATATTAAAGTAGCTGCCTGGCCCGTTTTGATGATGGAAGCAAGCATATGTGGATATTTCTCACACACATGCCTTGTGGATTGAAGGACTATGAGGTGGAGGTTGTGGATGAATGAAAACATTGTAGTACTGCAAATGGTTAAAATTGCTGTGCTTGTGACATACTTAGAACTTGAGGAGAAGACTGTACCTCTTGCTGTCTTCCATGGTTTGAAGATCTGCACTGCCCCTCACCCCACCATGCTGCAAATATATAAGAAACGCTTGAGCTGACCTGTGAATTGAAAGTTGCCTGTATTACATGAACAGCTGCCTGCTGTGAGATTTCCTGTTAATCTCACAGAAGAGTGTCCGTGTGCTCCCACTCTGGGTGTTAGGTGCTGCTGCTAATGCCAAGAAACTGAAACTGAATCTATGCCAAAGTTAAACCTTTGCTTTCTTCTAAATGCTCCACATGTGACAAGCTTTCTGCTTTATGGTCAGCTATGCTTACCCCAAAATAGCCTCTGACAAGCATCTGTATCTTCAGAATGAGCTTTGCTTATGTTCTAGAACTTTGCAGACACTGGGTAGGAAAGGGAGGCACCCCCCCCCGGAGATGTTTAAAAAAATGGGTGGACATGGTGCTTCTGGAAATGGTTTAGTGGTTAGGGGTTGTGGGGCAGGCAGGTGGACTTGATGATCTTGAAGGTCTTTTCCAAACTTTATGAGCCTATGAATCTATGAAATTAAGGGGGTGAGATGGCTATTCAGAATGTGTCAGCACCAGTTTGTTTCACCTTCATTACCTATTATTATAGCTTAGATCTTGAAGGTTGAACCCAAACAGCTGTAGTGAGAATTTAATTCCTTTGAGAAGCCTTAGTCTTTGGGAATGAGCTGCATTTAGAAAGCTTTTTCCGTCAGTGACAGGAGAGTGAGATATCTTTTACTTGCTTTGATTGTCTAGATTGTTTATTTAAATGAGACCTGAACATTTTTTCCTTGCCCTCCATTCTTCTCAGGAAACTGCAGATATGCTGAAGAGTCACATTAAAGAAGAGCTGATGCAAGGCGATGAGGATGAGTCTGTTTATGAGTCCATGGCTCATCTGTCCACTGATCTGTTAATGAAATGTTCTTTGAATCCTGGCTCAGATGAAGAGCTTTATGAATCTATGGCTGGATTTGTCCCTGGTGCCACAGAAGATCTTTGTATGTATATCTATGAAATCACAGAATTGTATGATGGTTTGGGTTAGAAGGGACCTCTCAAGGTCATCTAGTGCAAGTCCCCTGCAATGAGCAGAGAAATCTTGAATTGTGTCAGATTGTTCAGAGCCCTCGTCTAAGAATTCAGGGCTGATTATAACTTTCTACTCTCATCACGAGGAAACTGTACTTCTCTCTCTTGAGATCCAGGTTGAGAGAGACACTGTGACTTACAGACACTAGTGGGAAAGAACACTGGGAACTGGGGAACTGAAGAAACAAGAGCTGAGCTTCTATTTCAACAGTTTGAGAACAAAAGCAAAGATCTAGAAACACATGTACTCAAATACTATAATTGAAAACTCCCTATTCTGTAATTCACATGGCTTATAGCTAAAAATAGAGTTAGTTCTGACAGATATGCAGATGTCTAACTTTTTCACCATTCTGTTAATATTGAGTGAGGCCAATTGCAAATACCAAGTTAAGCACCTTGTTAAACAATTGTAACTTTGCTGTTCATGCTTAGCTGTCTGTTTAGTCTGGCTTCCTCCTGCAGTATATTTTATGAATCCCATGATGAGCCAGAGAACCTTGCTTGTCACAGTTTAAGTATCTGCATAAGGTCTTTGTCTCTGTAGTTTTAAGTACCCTGCCTCAGGAACTCTTCTTAATGAAATACTTTTGCTTATAGACCCTATCTGGACTGGTTTTCTCCTCTTTCAGATTAATTGACGTTATAAAACACATTTTTGTTGATTGTGGAGTTCAGAAGACTTTGTTCTCTGCAAAGAGAGTTTGGCTACTTTTGTTTGGCAGTGATGGTTTTGCTACCAAAACCAGAATTACTCTGCCTTCAGGTGCAGATAAGCATGAAGACCAGTTAGATTCCTTAGAAAGAAAGCTGTTGTTCACAGTAGTGGAGGTGAGAATGTCTAGATGCTTGGAAGCTTTGCCTGCAATCAGTGAACCTCTGAATGGGGCTGATTGACTGAGTCTCTGGATGGAGGACAAAAACCTATGCTTAAAACGCAAAGTCAGACTTGTCTTCTTCTTCCTCCAAAATGTCCAGATCTTCCAGAAACTATGCAGCAGATAGTCTTTTTTTTCGTGGATGCAAAACAAGCTCCCACTAGCTCACTGGTTTCAATCTGGACTCTGAGAAGCCTCTCATAGTGGCTCAATATTCTCATATTGGTTCAGATTTAGATGAAAATTGTGTTCTGTCAGGAAAACAATTTGCCAACCCTGCAGAGTGTTGGTGGAAGAGCTAATCGTTTTAAGGCACTTGTTTCTTCTTCCCTGCAGAAGATCACCAGCAGCCTCAGTCTGCTGTCTCAGTTGTTTGTGTGTGTTCCCTTGACCCTCTCTGCCAAATAAGCCACATTAATTTAAACAGTTCAGTTACACAGCTTTTCCTCCCCTCACTTACTCTGACAGATTTCAGGAGGGAGCTTGGCTGGTGTTTCAGGTAAATGTACAAAACCACCTTCTTGGCTGACGGGCTAGGAAAGGTCACCATGGAATGGCAAACCTTGTGTTGGGCTGCTTTCCATAAGCCTCCTCAATAGCAAAGGCCCAGCAGGTGTATGTCCTTTAATGCAAGCTTCTGCAAGCACAGCAGTCCATAAGCAGGGTGGCAGAGGTCTCTGGCATCAGCGCTAGAAAGTTTTCCTGATGCGCAAATATACTGTTGCAGGGTTAGTAGAACAAGAAAAGTAAAAACCCAAGCTGTTCCTGAAGTGAGTATTTATGATACCTTTTTTTGAAAACAGAGCTGAATGAGTCTGTTTTAAAATAGTCGTCTTGTTGGTAAGATGCTGTATATGGCTTGTCTGTGATCCCTCACAGATGAGGGAGGGAGTTACAGACTATTGCTCCTGCACACAAACCTGTTACCTTTCATTTGGGAGTCTTTTAGTGAAACATTCTGTTCTGAAGTAGTCTGTTAGTCTTTGCCTGAAGAGTATTTACAGCTTGTCAGAACAGAGTCTAAAATCTCCCTGTTTTGTAACAGGTAAGGATAAATTGGCATAATGCTTGACACTTAGGTTGGTTCTTCTAGAGTGAAGGTGTGTCAGTATTAGAATATCCGCACACAGGCAAACCCTCACTGAAGTTAGTGGGAGTGCTGGCTGGTTAGGAGCTAATATCACAAATAGAGGCTTCAAGCTTGTGTACTGACTTAAAGGTTATTGAGGATGAAAAACTTGTATGAAGTCATAATCAGCTTTTACTGAGGTTACTTTGTCCAGGTCAGAGTAGCCCTTCTGTGAATAGTTATGGCTGTGGTTAGAGGACAATACCTGGGTTATTTTAAGTGTAGCCATACTGTGGCAACATGCCCATTTATTGTGTTCAAGATATGGTTCCACCACAGTTTTTTACAGACTGATAAAGGAAAGTCAGGTACCACAGAGTCCATTTGTCTGCCAGGAAGTGGTTTGAGAATAACGTGACACAGAACTGGAGCCATTGTAATGAGTTAAAAGTAGTAGCACGTACTTGAATATCAGTGTGCTCTTATATTAGTTCTTGCTTCTTATCAGAAGTGGCATAAAAACTACTGCTCAATGCATTTTTCATGTGTTTGTTTTTAATTTCTGCATTTGGTCCTGGGAAACCATTTACAGAGAAAGTGTAGAAGCTGTGCAAGGGCCCAATTTTGCTGAACGCAATGCTGCATCACTGTGATGAGTTGTTAGTTGTCCCTTTAAGTTAGATGGAAATAAAGTTTTTAAGTTGATAGAAATAAAATATAATGGAAAACTGTTTTTTCATTAACAGAGTACAGTATTTTCTGTTGGAGAGGAGTGTTCTTTTCCAGGTGGATCCTAGTGACCTGAGCACTGTGAATCAGTGGGAAGTTACTAGCTCCTCCTTGTTTACTGTTCCCTCTTCAGAAGAGCTCTTCCTTCTTATTATGCTTTTCAAAAACCTGTAAAGTCAAACAGTTTGCCAGAACATACTCCAGGTTGCAGGTAAATGTAACTTTAGCAGAGTCACTCACACACTGGAAGAAACTGTAGCTGAATACCACAAAAGGAGAGTTATCTCCATCATGTTCAACTGATAGGATGAACTATAGGATCAGATAAACATGTTGCTTTTTCTGCTGTCCTTTCACCAGCACCTCCTGCTGATTTTTGCAAAACAGTACTTTGAGTAGGCTGGAGTTGTGTGCAAGGGGTGCTTGGAGAGCAGACACTCTTGATAATGCTGAAAACCTGTTTGATTTCTGTGAAGATTGAACTGGGAGGAGCTAGGCTCTCTTGCAGAGCCTCTTTCTCCAACGTTTTCATTTTCCTGAGATCAAGCTTTCAACACTGTCCTCTTTGTTTTTTAGTTTTTCCTTAGTTGACTGAAGAATCAGCAACCTCCTTATTATCCCTGAGCAAACTTAGATAATTATGCACAAAAATAAAATTGCTTATAAAGTTCGGGGTTGTGATTTTATGCCAACACACTGAAGCCTTTGTCTTGCATAATAAAGGACTGGTCTCTGTAACAAGGTAGATTGCTTCATGTGCAGGAATGCCTGGCATTTTATCTTTGCAAATATTTAAAAGTGTGTGGGGACCCTTTAGAATGTACTAACACATGGATATTTTAGCTATTGTGAAGGGTAGGCAGACTTCTGTATGTCTGTTTGCAGGTTACTTGAGCTCCCTTCTGAAGCCTTAAACCCTGCTAAGGGAAACTGAAAGCCTGAATGAATTATCTTTTAGCTACCAAATTCTGATATCTAGGAGGTACTTTAGCAGTGGTCTTGGCAGAGTTAGGTTACTGGTTGGACATTATGATCTTAAAGATCTTTTCCAACCTAAACAACTTCATGGTTTTATGAATCTACTTAACCCTCTTCCCACTAGCCCTTCAAGTCAGCTTTCTCTAATAGCCTCAGGAAAATCTGGGGTTTTTCTCTGTGGTACCCAAAGTGGGTTTGCCTATGCCACCTTATTATTACTTCTTCTCACTAGCCTGTTTTTGGCAAGTGGAACAGAAGGTGTCTTTGAATCTGAGAACTTCTCACTTAGGTACAAAAAACGTGCAAGACGGGCCCATGTGAAAGAGGGTGGCAATCATGTCTTCTAAGGGGAACTAATTAGTTGATGCACTTAACTGCATTGGCAGTACGATGGAAAACAAACCTGGCAGTATCTGTTACGCTGCTGTTCTACTAATCTTTCAGAGCACAGCCAAAATTGGGACAATACGATTCCCTCCACAGAAAATGAAATTTGCTGTGTTCACCTGTCACATTATGTTCTGCCCTCAGATCCATCACATAGTGGCTTTCTTCTGGGACAGTATTTGATGAGGTTCATTTCAAACAACTATGTTAAAACTAATCAAGATGTTTCAGAGTGGAAAAATCGTTATAGGAAATACAGGTCTGTAGTGCTAGTGGTTTGGGATGCTCAAATGTCGAATCAGTGCTTCCGTGTAGGGCAGTGATACTTCAGTGAACTTTATAGTTACTACATCGGTGGTGAGCAGATGAACTCCAGCAGCATGCGACTTGGCATGGACTGCAGCGCTCTTGAGAAGCTGCTGGTGTGGTTAGTCCACACAGCATGCAGTGTTGTGGTGTCTATGCTGGAGGTATTGCTGTGAGGTTAAACTTGGGTTGGGTGCATTCACGTGACTGTTGGTGGGTCTTTTGACCCAAATTAATTTGACAATTATTGTTTAAAAAAACCCCAAACCATTCTAACAATTAAAAAATATTGCTAGCATATTCTTACTGCTTTCTCATTATTTTCTCAGCTTTGCAGGAAAAAAAATAAGAAAGGTCACCAAATATTAAAAAAGACATTTGGAGATTAATATTTCATGTTCTCTCGTGTAATTCAAACCATCTCATTTACATAGTAATAGATATTTCACAGTATGCCTCAGCAATTCACTTATATCAATAAACTTCAACTATTCATTTCTATTACTTGTTATGAATATCATTAGGAGAAGGGTTACCTAACATTTAATTTCTGTATTAGGATTAGTGTTAAGGTTATGGTGAGGTTGATCTTTTTCTAAAATCAAAATTCTTCATGTCAAAACACTGATGTAGATATCTTATTGTTTGCTGTCGCTCCTTTTTCAGTATTAAACTATCATCTGACCCTCTAAACACTTTCCAGTCCAACTAATTAACTCAGCCAGCTGTTTTGACTCTTATCCAATAAACAAAACAAATGCTGTCTTCTGTGTTATGGGCAAATTGCCCTTTCTGTCTTGTTTTGCCTTGTTTTTCGGTTCAGCCTCTGAGGAGCACTGTGCAGAGGCCAAGACTTTCACTTGGCCAACACTCTTGATGAGAGCTAATCCTCAGTGCTTGGTTAGAGCCCTGACAACAAGAGCTTCTCAATAATCAATTTTAGTAATCCTCAAGTGTAAGCCTTGGGCAGCTGGCGAAGATCTGTGCAGAGTAGACGGAACACAGTCGCTTAGGAGCCTTTTTTGAGGCAAATGCTTTGTCCATTGCCTAGCTTCATTTTCTGACTGGGGTCCAGTCAGAAGTATAATGTAATTTTAATATATTAAATTTTCCCACATGTTTACGGGCATAATAAACAGGTTCATTGTTCTGAGGTGGTGTTTTTTTTTTTTTCAGATGTAGAGATGCTTCAGTCCAAACCAGACGATCCAGTTGCCAGAGATGAAGTTTCCCTAACTACAAAAGACTCCATGCTCAGAAAGTTTTTGGAAGGTGAGACCTGTTCGGAGAGAGTGATAGCAGTAGGACAGTTAAAGCAGTTAAATGGAACTCAAGAGTTTTCCTTGATCTGGTAACAATAGGAGCACATCAGTGCTAACATGGACAGCTTTGCCTTAGTGGGTGCAAACAAGGCACAATAGACAAAGCAGCTTGTGAAGTGATTTCACAAGTGCTAACAGTGAGTGCAGGTAAGCACTTGAATCTGTTAAGGTCTGTCTTTTGACTTTATCTTAGTGATGGGAATTAAATTCTGTTATCTTATGTGGGTGCAGGTTTCCTTCATGAGCAAAGGCTGAATATAAAGTGGAACAGTACAAGCTAGTGATGAATTTTATTTGAAAGTCTATCCATTGAAAACAGCAGCGTGGAAAGAGGAAAAGAACTGCTGGCTGCCAAACCTAATCTATTCTTCACTTCAGTCCTCTCTCTGCCTTCTTTGACCAAAGCTAAACTTCAGCGTTGTGCTATCCCCACTGAGCATGATCAGATTTTCCAAGCCTTTTCCTTACTCACCAGGTTCTGAAGGAAACAGGCTCACTTTTCATGAGTGACATAGCTGGACTCAGACCAAGGTTGATTTTTGGGGTTCTCAACACATTGTTCTGTTTTCCCTGCCAACAGCAATCCTCTAGCAGTCCCATTGTATTGATTTAGCTAGGTATTACAGCATTGCTAATGGAAAGTCTGTCCAGCAGTTGGGGTATTCACTTGTGACTTGGTAACAGAGTAGGGAGTTCATCCAGGAACCCTTAATTCTTTTTGCTATGATGAAAATGGAGAGAAACTAGCTTTTAAATCAGACATGACAGCATTTGATGATTCTGCAGTCATGTTAGGAGTGAGAATTGAGTGGAGATGATAAGCTGGCAATGATAGCTGGGATTGTGAAATACAGAGATGTGCCCAGCTCTCTCCCATTGTTCTGGGATCAAATATATTGTCATCTGATGGTGATTTCTCGTTTTAGTCAAAAGAATAATATTTGTAGTACTTGGTAGACCACTGCAAGTAGCTTTTGGAAACCTGTGCCCTGTTTGATTTATTGTTATAGTATGTTAATTAACTGGAGTTAATTGAACTAACTGTTCCTCAAGTTCCTAAAAACAGTTGTATTTTCTACTGTGGTTTTCCCACCAAAACAGCTAGTACAGGCTTAGTGGCAAACACTTACATGCTACTATATGTTAACAACTTTATCAAGTCCTGTCTTGAAGGGGTTTGGGTCTTTAAGTCATTGTAAAACTGGATATTTTTGCCAATGAAATGACCAGCTTGGTAAGAACATGGTCTAGGGCATCTGGAGTGAACCAGTATTCAGTGACATGGCCAGGTTGTTTTTCTTATACTCTGCTCTGTTGTAGGCAGTAGCATGGATGTGCCAGATTCAGAGGAAGGAGTTTACCAGCGGTGTGGTGAAGATATATACTACTCAGTAGAACAAGATACTCTACCACAGGAAATGGCTAGTAGACCTCCAGTTCCTGTTCCAAGGCCAGAAACCAGCTCTCTACAGCCAGACAATGAACTGTACATCTCCAAAGGTGAGTTGGGTGCTCCTCAACTGTAGAGTTGTGTTGATGTGGGCTCCAGTTGGCAAATAAATGCCAAGAAAAATCTACATGGTCTTGAGACTCTTGGATTATTTGGCTTTGCAGCTGGATTACTGTTGTGATCCAATCTGAGATTTGTTTTCCATCTTCTGCCTATATGAAAATACTGTATCCTGAGGTCTTGGCCTGAGCTTCCTCTTAATGAAAGCAGTAGGATGACAGATTAGTCCAAAGCAGTATAAGCAAATCCAGCCAAATAGGAAGGAACCTGATACTATAATGACACAATCAAACTAATCATTCATTCAGTAGTATTCAGTAGTACAGGATGTGATTCTATGCCTCAGTCTCTCCTTTTGGGGAAGGTTTTAGTTGAAATTGATGAAAGTTATCCCTGTTAGCTAGGCAGTTTTGGAAATCTTGGTCATATTACACAAATGTTCTAACAAGAACTTCAGTAAAATTTGAGAGAATTATTTCTTCCCCTCTCTATGATAGGCCTGTGGGGAAAACTTGTCTGGATTTCTCTTAGAGGTGGCTGGCCTGAATTATTTGAGGTCAATAGAAGGGGAGTCCTGCTGTACGACTCCTTACCTTCTTTGCTTCAATGGACTTGGAGAGCAGTGCAGGAGACGGGGACCTGGGGGTCCTGATGAACAGCAGGATGACCATGAGCCAGCAATGTGCCCTTGTGGCCAAAAAAGCCAAAGGCATGCTGGGGTGGGTCAGAAGGGGGTTGGTTAGCAGACTGAGAGGTGTTCTCCTTCCCCTCAATTCTGCCCTGGTGAGACCGCATCTGGAATATTGTGTCCAGTTCTGGCCCCCTCAGTTCAAGAAGGACACAGAGCTGCTGGAGAGAGTCCAGCACAGAGCCACAAAGATGATGGAGTGGAACATCTCCCTGATGAGGAAAGGCTGAGGGAGCTGGGTCTCTTTAGCTTGGGAAAAAGGAGACTGAGGGGTGACCTCATTACTGTCTATAAATATAGTAAGAGCAGGTGTCAGGAGGATGGAGCCAGGCTCTTCTCAGTGTCAACTAATGACAAGACAAGGGGCAGTGGGTGTAAGCTGGAACATAGGAGGTTCCATATGAATGTGAGAAGGAACTTCTTCACGGTGAGGGTGATGGAGCACTGGAACAGGCTGCTCAGGGAGGTTGTGGAGTTTCCTTCTGTGGAGACATTTAAAACCTGCCTGGCCATGTTCCTGTGTGACTTGATCTAGGTGATCCTGCTGTGGAAGGGGGATTGGACTAGATAATCTTTTGAGGTCCCTTCCAATCCCTGATGTTCTGTGATTCGGAAAGCTAACAGACGTTATAATGCAATGCAGGATTGTGCATGCTTCCTATATTCATCCTTGCTGTTTCTGTCTTCATGAGATGCATTTCAATATCTAAAAAGTGTTTGTTTTACAGTTTTCGCACAAAAACCTCAAAGACTTGAGAACCTTTATGTCCCTAAAGGAAAAATTAAGAAAGGTAAGTCAGAAGTTCACCCTGAAAATCTTTCCAGTAATCCAGAAGCAAATCTGCTGAGGGAGGTTTAGTTGTATGAAATCAGACAGAGTAGTCTGTTTTATAAGGCTCTGAGGAATAATAGTTTTGTGTGAATGACCCAACCTTTCTGACCTTATGTGATGATAGAAAATCTTTATGACTGCAGAGTGTGAGAGGTGTGCCCTTTAATCACATACTGTGCATATCCCCTGTCTTGGAGTGTACCTTAAGTCAGGATCATAATGATCACTGAAGGCCTTTTTTACATTGTGACCTATATTACTTAATGGAGTCCTTGTCCCACTTTTGATCTTCTGGATATAGCCACTTGATCATTATTTCCAGTGATTTAATCTTTATGAACTGCTTGCCACTGAGCTCTGCACTTTCAGAACTATGCCTGTATTTTTCACCATTTATCCTGTGCACTGTCAGAGTGACAGGAACCATGTCTGAGTTTTTATCTCATGTGTTGGGAACTCCTCTTTATGTTGCAAATGGGTTACAAAGAGCCAGCATCAGTAGGGTGAGTTTTCACCTTTCTGGAGTTTCTGGAGTTACAGTTCAGAGATTACCTAGAAAGAGTCCAGTTTTGTGGCTGACAGTGTGAAAGGTCTGTTCTGTGAATTGCTGAGGAGACAGAGATTTTTGCATCAAGGAAGCAGAGCGCTTTGAGGAGTACATCTTGTGCTGTTTGCTGAAATTATGTTTTATAAAACAGACATTATCCCTGAGGCATTTTTGTGTACAAGGTGCTCAGTTGGGCTTTAAGCCCAGCCAGATAGCAGGATGGCATAAGGACAAAGCACTCCTCTTGTTAGGGAAACATTCCGTGTGTAATACTGATTGTTTTTTTTGCATCCCTGCTATCTCAAGGGTGCTGAAGTTTCTTTATTCATTGAGGAGGGCAGATGTCACAAGTCCAGTAATACTGTTGGTGTTCTTTCTCCAGAGACAATAGTCAGGCCTATAAGGGATCTGTCTCAATCAAGCATATACGACCCGTTCGCTGGAATGAAAACTCCAGGTCAAAGGCAGCTGATTACGTTACAAGAGCAAGTGAAAATGGGCATACTCACTGTTGATGAAGCTGTACTTCATTTTAAGGAGTGGCAACTGAACCAGAAAAAGAGATCAGAATCATTCCGGTTCCAACAGGTACAGGCTTATTCCACTATTCAAAAAATACAGCTGTTTCTCTAGGTGTATATATCATCAGCTGTTCAGGGTGGGTATGTTTGTTTCCTGGCTGGAGCAGGAAGACTCCTATCACAGCCTCATACCTGCCAGAGTTCTCTCCTAACAGTTTCCATGCAGCAGCAAGCAGGTGGTTGTTTTACAGATGTCTTCTTCTTGCAGTAGTGTTGTTTTTTGAGATCTGTACACTGGCAATAGGGTCAAATCCACGTAATTAAATGACCTTTCTAGAGTTCCCCTAGCACCTCCCTGCTGTCTGTGATGAATATTTTGTTTGTTAGTTCTCATCCACTTTATGTCAGTGAAGACTAAGCATCCTCCTAGATGATGTACTGGCTTTGAAGTCCCATCTTGAAGATGGTCAGATCCCTCCTTGGGTATTTGATGGGTGCAGGACTATGTATTCTTTGCAGCTGGGCAACATCTAGCAACAATTATTTGTAGAAGCGCAGTGTCTTAGCTGAATGAAGGGGGCATTTTGTTGGCATAGTGACTGATAGACCTAGCAGTCATAGTTTAAAATTTCCATTCTCAAGTTAGAGTGGGACTCCCACTTTAAAATCATTGCTTGCTTCTTTTGGAGTTTTTCATTGTTGCTGCAAGGCTGCTCTTGCCCCTGAAGTGTGGGTCTCACATGTGACACTGTTTGGAAGTTGTTAGAACAAAGCCAAGACTTTTCTTACTCTCACTGGGGAAGATCCTCTCTACCTAGAAACATTCAGACAAATCCCTCTTTACATCAATAAAGAACTCAGTGCTACTGTAGCAGAAATGAAGTGGCATGATTTGTGCCCCATCTCATGAGCAGTTTTCAAAGTCTGTGCTCCAGATCTTGCCTCATGGTAGACTGATCATTTTATCTGCTTTTTCCACCTATTCAGGGATTTCCTTCTCTTACACATGTACATATTTCCCTGTGGAAAAGTTTGGTTTGTTGTTTTTCCTTCCCATCTTTCCTTACTGTAAGGTGCAGTATACTGCCACACAATGGTGAAGAGATTTTACTTCCAGTTACATTTCTTAGTGTTCCCTCTTGCTTCTGTGGGGACATCCTGAATTCTTTCTGAATCGTCCCTCACACTCTAAGATGTGTGTTAACCTCCTATGTTCCTACAGTCATAATTATCTGTTTCTTAGTATGGAAGGGACTGTGCAGCTATTTGACCAGGGGTGTTGCTTTTGTGCCAGTGTCACTGTGGAAGCAGAAAATAAGAGGGAGTTCTAAACCAAATGTGCTGCTTATGTGCAACTGCAAGAGACTCTGTGACCTTGATGTTAATATACACAGTGAACACCTGAAGAAACTTGGCTTCTGAAAGGCACACATGGATTTCTAAAGGGGATAGATTAAAACCTGTTGACGTGGTTTGAACCTCCACCAGGTCTAGTAGGCTTTGTTACAGCTTGGTTGCAAAGTTAGTTGAAAGATAGTAGTGGTATTGTTAGAAGGCTGCTCACCCTCCTTTATCCAAAGCCCTGAAAAGAATCTGTTGTGATGTTTCTAGGAAAACCTGAAACGGCTAAGAGACAGCATAACCAGGAGGCAAATGGAGAAACAAAAAAAAGACAAAAGTGCAGGTAACAGTCTCCGATTGTGACATTCTTTGGTAGTGTAGTAGCTAACATTAGTAGCTTTCTTCAGGCAGAAGTACCTCTGTGTGTATTCTGTGGTATTCACATCCATGTACCTGTTGGCTAAAGCAGCTTGCTACACTCCTCAATTCCCAGACTGAGCAAAGGAAGCCCACATCTGTGGAGTGAATCTTGATTCTTTTGTGCAGATTTATGATCACACTTATGTGACTGTGTTTAACTTTGTACTCGGGTGCAAAGCTGTCTTTTAGAGGCTGTACTTGTATAGATCCTTCTGAGCTGTTGGTTTTCTCTTCCAGATTTGGAAATTACAGTACCAATTCGACATTCTCAAAATACTTTGGGGAAACCAGAATGTGGAATATATGAATACACCCCCAGGAAAAACATTTTCCCACCAAGAAAGGAGTTAAAGCGGGGTGACTGGAAAACAGAAAGCACATCTAGCACAACAAGTAAGCAAATCTTGAGTGTTACCCTCTACATAAATGTTGGCTGGAAAATGCTTCCCCAGCCTGACTCTGAAATCAGTTCAGGGGGCAGGACTTCTGTTCCCATATTGACATTGACAACCTGCATCCCTCAGGCTGGCCCTTCTCAAAACTGTAAAAGCAAGTCCAGGTACATAAAGTGGTTTGAGCATCTCGTAACTGCATATCTACAGGAGGAAAACCTGAAAGCTGATCAAAATATTCCCTTGAGCCTTCTCAGAGAAAGCATATCAATCATCTTCAGTCCCTAAAAGCAGATGGCAGCAACTCTTCCAGGAAAAAAAGGGTGCTTCCTTGCTGTGACTTTCAGCAGGCAGTGCACTCTTCTGGTCTGAAGGGCATAGTCATATTGCCGGCTGGGAATGAGCAGCATGAAACATTTCCTCTGCTGTTGTCGGTAAAGGACAGCATTTTTCATGAATAATTGTAGGACCTCTTGGGTGACTTAGACAGTCTACATATTTTTATTATCTTTGGGTTTTACTAGGTTTAATTTGGGCAAATTAAATCCCTGCATTTTTAACCTTACTGCAGACTGAGCAATTCTTGCAGAAATCGTTAACATCATTTTAATCCTCTGAAAGGAAAACAAAGTCCCAATGAGGTCACTACCTTTGTGCTCTTAGCAATATATAGACCGCACGTATCCAGGCTAGGTGCCAGAGGCAGCAAACTGAGCCAGTAACTTGCATATAAGCAGTTGTGATAGAGTTCACTGTGTGCAGCTTGAATCTCTTTCCCATGGCATAGTAGTCAGCACTTTTAAATGCTGCTGTTTGTTGGTACCAGCTGATAATGAGAGTTACCTCATCAAGGCTAGGGAGAGACTGAATCTTATGAGAAAACCTCTCTAGCCTCCATTTCAGTGTATAGGTTTCTGAACATTATTGCCCCAGTATTGTACAGACCCATAGACTGTTAGGTATTGACGCCTGAAATCAGCTATAGCACACTAGAGTATTTTTGTGAGGTGCTGTCCCCTTCAGAAATGACATGACTGATTGCAAAAACATTGATTGCTTAATAATTGATTATTTTAACCTCTGAAGCAGACTATGAAACATTTCTGTGATGGGTAAGGATTGTTGTGAGGGGAGGTGGTGAACAGCTATTGGGGAAAAATAACCTGTAAACCAGTCACTTATTCCAGGAATGAGTGTGTGGCCATGCTCAGAGCCATCTAGCTCCATTCAGCTCTTAACAATGTGAAGGACACAAATAAAAACAGAAATCTATAAATATTGGGTGTGTAACACTTAACAAAAATATTTACCTGGCCTGCCAGCTGCTATTGGCACTGATCCTTTCAGCTACATTATGGTTGTGAGTATTTAACCAGAAGTCTGGACCTAGATAGAGCTGAAGACTGCTAAAAAGGAAGCAAAACTGTTTGACCCTGTAGTCTGTGTTGTATGAAATGCTGTTGTTTGGATCATGAACATGTGAAAACTAACAGTGGAAATAAATTACATGATTACATGAAACAAACATCACATGATGTGCGTATCAGCTAAGCATGAGATTAGAACAGAGTCTTAATTTGGTAATTTGCAGTTAAATAACCAGATTTAATAATCTGTTCATTTTCTCTTGCTTACTCACTCCAGGTAGTGCAAGTAACCGCTCCAGCACTCGGAGCATACTGAGCGTCAGCAGTGGGATGGAAGGGGACAGTGAGGTAAAGTCTCCCCTCTACTATATACTGGTCCTCTGTCCTTAAGTTTTCATGTGTCAAAAAAAGGTGCTGAAGGGTGGCATTGCAATTGCAGAAATAGCAAAATGTAGCTACTTCTGCTGTGCAGCTAATGAGAACCGTATTCTGCTGGTCTGTAACCTGTTTTCTTAATTTTGTAGGACAATGAAGCCCCAGAAACAACTAGAAGCCGCAGCCCAGTATCCCACCAAGCGGAGAGACTGCCTTTGCCAGAAAGGCCCCCCAGAGTGCCACCTCGAGGTGCAAGCAGGTAAAGCTGAAATGCAGCTCACACCTGAGCTTTCAGTGAATCAATACAGAAGCTGTGGGTAGAAAGCGGTGCAGTTGGTGAATGTGTCTTTAAACAAAATCTACCAGATTGTTATCTATAAACACAGAATCACAGAAACACAGAATCATCATGGCTGGAAAGGACCTCCAGGGTCATCGAGTCCAACCTTTATCCTATTATCTAGCCGCTGGACCAGATCCCTAAGCGTCACGTCCACTCGTTCCTTAAACACATCCAGGGACGGTGACATCACCACCTCCCTGGGCA
>JAOXOE010000632.1:10771313-10781661 GCA_028565055.1 Phoeniculus purpureus | reverse complement strand
ACCATTGATCACCACCCTCTGAACTCTATCCTGCAACCAGTTCCTAACCCACCTCACTGTCTGCTCTTCCATCCCACGCTTCCTCAGCTTGCTCACTAAAATTTCATGGGAGAAATTGAGCTGGCTTCAGTCACTCTGATATAGTTAAAAAATTGTAGAGGTCTCAACTCAGTATGAAACAGGTCACCAAACAAGAAGCTAAGTAAAGTGGTGGTCAATACTTTATTCAGGTGTTGTCAAAGATGAATTCACAGACCTAAGTATGTTGTCATGTTATATTGCTGAGGTAACAGCTAAGTTCACTTGCAAGTTGTTGCATGGCAAGAAGTAATGCTGAAGTGGGCTCTTGACAAGACCATTTTGATAAAGGGTTGAAAATATGTTCTGCAGCTGTTACAGGAAGAAGCAGAAGACATGCTAGGCATAACAGACTATAAAGAGGTATGGACTAGCTAGTCCCTTGCTACGTTGGCAAGAGCTAGAGGCGGTGCAGTAGTGCAGATTCTGCTATCTACTTCTGCTGCTGAGGGGGCTAGAACTATGATTTTTCTTTTTCTTCTTTCACAACTTTCTTCAAGGTTGAAGAAACTGTACTGGTACAACCTTTCCAGTTGCTGGCAGAGAGCAGGAACATCTGCTTTATCTTGCTGTGTCCTTTGCTGTTTTTTTTACTCCATCATTGACGTTCTTTATCTGTCAGAAATGTTACAAAATGTGTGCCTCTAAATGACAGGTTTGTGAAACTGCTGAGTGTTTGGTCTCTGCTGCAGCTCAGAATGAAATTAGTAATGTATCAAAAGTTTCTTGTTGGAGATCACTCACATAAGAGGCTGGAATGATCCCTTTACATCTTTGTAAACAAAACAGATGAGGTTTGTAATGATGCTATGTGTCAGTATAAAGAAATTATTTCCCAAAGCATGTTTGTTTAAAACTTGGACTTTTAAACACCTGATCTGAAGCATTTGTTGTATCACTTGTGTAGCTAGTAATTTCTGAGTTAACCTGTCCGTATAACTGGTTATTCCCAGTAAGTGGAAATTGAAGAACCTTTGTTCATTTGTTAAAAAGGGAGACACAGAACTGTTTCACTATTTCAGCCGTGTTCTTGCAGGCATGTAGTTATAAGTAGGATATTTTTCTACTTTGAAAGTTAGATCATTGTCTCTCCCAATCTGTTGAAATTATAGTAGATGAAGATGTTGTGTTGGATGAGAAGCTGGCTTACTAACCAGCAAACCTGACACCTCATTCAGATGCATTCAGATTATAGTGAAAATAATGATTTCACATCACATAGTTCTCCTGAATTCATGCAGTATTTGAATACTGGTATATTAATAGAGAGTTATAGGAACTTGAAAAAACTTGGCTTCAAGACAAGGAATAAGTTTTCCTGACAGTAACTGAAAAGTGGGTGTTCCCAGAAGTTATTGGCAGCCTCTAGACTACTTGCTATTAGCCTTTTTTCCTCCACTATGAAAGTGTTGAAAATACATCAAAATATAGTTTCTGTCTGACTTTCTTATCTCGTGACTACTGTAGGTGTGCTGATGTTTGTGCTTCCTGTGAGATGTTGCACTTTTCTGGGAATTATGAATGTAATTTATACCAATAGAAAAATGAAAAGGAGTTGCATTTTAAGAAAATACAGTAAACTTGTTACCGTGGGTAGCTTGCCTGATGTATTTGTTAAGGTCTTGTTTAACAAGATTTTAGTCTGATATTTCTTTTTTCTCAGTGGAGATAAGTAGAGTTTTGCTTTTAACTGGTGTGTGATCCCACAAAATTTGTAAAAGGTTATTTATTTTTGAGACTTCTGCTTTTCTCCATTTCTACTTTCGGCTTCTGCTTCTGTAATGACTCCATTTTATTTCCCACTCTTCTGGTACTTCAGTGATTGACTCTCACAAACCATATGGTCAAATAAGCTTGTTTGTTAGGAAAGCAGACTGAAAATCTTGTCCTAGAATCGTGCCACCCAAAAGAAGACGACTGAACTGTCTTTAAATACAACTGTTGCTTGTGACTGGACAATCCTGCCTTGATAGCTAACATAAAGTAGGGGTTTTTTTTTAATATTTTTATTCTGCTGGCTTCTTATTTAAACCAATGACTTTATCTTTCAGTACCAAGACAAAGAAGAAGTGGTTTTATGGATGAATACAGTAGGACCCTACCACAATCGCCAAGAAACATACAAATACTTCTCTCTTCCCTTCTGTGTGGGATCAAAAAAAAGCATCAGCCATTACCATGAAACCCTAGGAGAAGCACTTCAAGGAGTTGAATTGGAATTTAGTGGTCTTGACATAAAATTTAAAGGTAAGCAACTGAAAGTGCATTTAGTCACTTATAACTTCACAAACCCTTAAAAGTTGTTTTTTGAAGTGGAAGAATTGAAATCTTTCTTGTGGCAACTGAGTGTATTTCATATTGTTGATTGAATTGCCCTGTGGGGTTATCTACTACCATTGGCTTTTCAGTTTACAGTAAATATTCATTTGTGTGCTTGAAGCAAATATATGCTTCTGAAGAGACCAGTTGCATTTTATCAAGTAAAACTAAGCTTTCTGCATGTGAACATTTAAAAGCGTATATACTGGAGTTAATACTGTGTAATTACTAGTTCTGAACATGTAATTTTTTCTTCAGATGTTAACTACTTGCAAACTTCATGCAGTTCAAAAGGAGTAGCAAGGACTGAATGTCTCAAAGTTCTACCTTAACACAAAGTGAATTATTACATCATTCTTGTTGCTGTCTATTTCAAAATACGTTTGTCAAATATCATTGTGTTACTGGCTCTAGCTCATCATATGCCAGTCAGGATGGACATGGTTGGTTTTAATTCTGCTGGCTCCTCTCCTGTCCTTCTTGCCAGAGGCAACTCTGTAGTTGCAGAGCTTCAAATAATGGACTCTTTATGCCTACATTGAATTGTGACATCTATAGATTTAATAAAATTTGGGCTTTTATGTGCATACGTATTTTTCTTAGAGGGCTACACTTCATAGCATCACCAGTGCTTAACTGGGTGGAGAACTTAAGCTCTTGTCTGAGTATGTACAATCAGATGGGACTTACTTTCTGTAAGTTAAAAAAACTTTATCCAAAACTGCACATTTACGAATAAGAGAATTTAGTATGTTTTTGTTCTAAGTAGTGTAACTAGAATGAAAGATTGAAAGTTTATTAAAGCCATAAATTCTTCAAATCTTTTAAGTGTCACAGGAGATAGCATTTCTGCATTAAAGAAATTTGTCGTTGAATTTTTCTTTTTTAACAAAGGAACCAAACCTACATAAATGCTTAAAAACAATCCTACTAGTTTCTAAGACTAGCAACCTGCTGAAAATTTTATTCGGTGTGGAAGAAATACTTTTCCTGTCAAACCACATAGAAATACGCTCAGATACACAAACTGGAAAGAGTAGAGAAGGCAACTGGCAGCAATTGAACATGGATATGAAGATTAAGTAAAAACTTCTCTTGTCAGACAATGATAAGTATCATGTATATGATACGAATATAGTAAGTATTCATTCTTACACCCAGTTATGTGTCATTTGGCATTGGGGGATACGTTTTAGTGGTGCTGCTAGAGCTAGGAAAAGGTTGGACTCAATGATCTTGAAGGTCTCTTCCAGCCGAAACTATTGTATGATTTTTACTTCCTTTAATTGCCTTTAATGCTGTGTTATTCTATTGTCAAGTGTACTCTTTAGGTGCAGCATCAAATAGAAAATAGTGTAAGACTTGTGCATTAAAGTTCACTTTTTAAAAGTGTCCTATTCCCAGATTTATTTCCTAAAGATTATCTGTAGTTAAAATTTTATGTGATGGGGAATAAGTTTTGTAGTCTTTGTTTTCAGATTGGGAATGCTGTGCAGATAATGCCTCACTTTTGAGCGCTTCTGTCCTGAACTTGCCCTTCATTGAACTGGAATTAGTAATCTAGTAATCTGTTTTTTATAGGGGAAATGTTGAGATTATCTCAAGAGAAGGGAATGGACTGGCTTAACATCAAAAACTGGCTGAAATACTTGAAGCACTTTGCTCTTTAGAGGTTAAAAAATCCTAGATCCTCTTACACCAGAAGGAATGAAGAGGTAGTTCGTCTGGTTTAGATGAAACTTTCTGTTTACCTTTTATCTGTTCTTGTGACCACTGTATAGTCTGTAGTCAGATGTAGTTTAGCTTTCCAGAGTGTTTTCTACCATTTCTGAGGGAAATACAGAAGCAGAGTATTGGACAAACCCATTCCTTGGCGAACACACTCTCAAATACTTCTGTAAAATACTTTGATAGCAGAGAATTCTACGCTCTAACACTTAGTAAAAAAGATACTTAACACCTGTTTTCTCAAACAAAATAAATACCACTGAGGTAATAATGAAACTTCATCTCCTCATATACAAATTGATAGCCTTCCTGTTTGGGGAAGAGAAGTCTTTTGGAATGCAGGATTACTAGGAGCCAAAATTATCCCAGACTAATGTGAATTAATAATGGCGGGCAAGTGCTGTGGTTTTTGTACCTTATGGGTTTTTTTTGTTTGTTTTATGTTCCTGCCATATTGTTGTATCTGTTGTCTTCTTTATGCAAGGTAAACTTGTTTTCCTTAGTTTGTATTTTGCTCAGTTGAATCAGTGTACCTTGTCTGTGATTTTGAAAGAGAACAAGAAAATTATAGCTCTGCAGAAATGTAGTCTTCTGATAACAGAGATTTGCATTGAAATAACTTGGGGGAAGCTGCTGATAGGCACAAGCCCTGGAAAGCACATCTACTATGGGGACAGGCTGGGGAGTTGGATCTGTTTAGCCTGGAGAAGAGAAAGCTCTGAGGGGACTTTTAGCAGCTCCTAGTACCTGAAGGGGCTACAGGAAAGCTGGAGAGGGACATTTTACAAGGGACTATAGTGATAACACAAGGGAGAATGGGCTCAAGCTAAAAGAGGGGAGTTTTAGATTAGATCTTGTGAAGAAATACCTCACTTTGAGGGTGAGTGGAACAGGTTGCCCAGGAAGGTTGTGGCTGGTTCTTCCCTGGAAGTGTTCAAGGCCAGGTTGCATGGGGTTCTGGGCAGTCTGGTCTGGTGAGAGGTGTTGCTGCTCATGACATAACTAAATGATCTCTGAGACCTCTTCCAACCTAAACCATTCAGTGATTCTGTGAATGCTGGTGGTGACGATTGTTGAAGCAAATCTACAGTGTATTCAATAATCCATGAAGTAATTTTTCTTCTTGTATGCAAAAAAAGTGTCACATGAAAGGATACTTAGGACTGTATGGGATGGCTGAGTTTCCCTACTGTCACAAATGTGAACATTGTCTTTCTTCTATCATGAGTCTCAAATCTGTATAGTTATCTTTGTGAAGAAACTAATGACTTATCAACTTATGCTTTTATTGTAATGTAACTTTAGATTTTTGGTTGACTTAACTTTCTTGTCAAACTAAATCTGAAGTAGATCTTCATGTAGTATGTTAGGTTCTTTATTCAAGCATTTGATTTGACATTCTCTACGTTACAGTTGAGACCTAGTGAATTATGAAATGTATTGGATGTCAGGTTCTCAGTGGCTCCAGTTAGAAAATGTGTTTTTGACATTGGCGTACAATGCCAATTAGAGAAGATTAATTTAAAGGGGAAAAGGATTTTTTAATATACTTGAATTCTGCACTTACTTAGAAATGTACTAAATGACTGTATTCTAAGTGAGAATACCTTGCCCAAGACCCTTCTGCAACACTGCTGTAACTGGAATAAGAACCATCTGACATGACAGGATCTGGTAAAGCAGATTTCAGATTCCCCAGCCAATGAATGCTGTTCTAAGCTACTTCCGTTTAATGATTTAACAGAGTGGATTTAAGCTTAACTGTGTAATCCTGTCCTGTAACTAAACAGCTTCAGCATTCTCAGTGGCTGGAGAAAGGAGTGCATCCCTTCTTTCTTTCATTCAGTTGTTTGAGGTGGAGGTGAGAGGAGCTGTACTCGGTAGTATCACTGAGGGTGAAATTGTATACCATGTGTAAAGTCACACCTGTGCATTGCAAGAATTGAATGAAATTTTTTTCTAATGATTCTGTTGGGTTTTCGTGTATGTGCCCTGGAATAGCTCGTAAAGTAGTTGGTCCACAGTTAATTGTAATGTCCTTGCAATGTCTTTTTTAGTGTTCTAAATACCAGGAGTAAAAATGGATGAAGTTGGGGTTTTTGTGGCATGCTGCTATCTCCAGCCTGGTCAGATGTCAGTGCTGTCATTTAAAATCAAAGGATATGTCAAATGTTTTGTGTTTTTGTTGTTTTTTTTTTTCTTTAAAACAAACCCCACTGTTTACATCTTAGAGTAGTAGGTGCAAAATGGCTCATTCCAGTTAGTTAAAAGAAGTGCCAAATTCCAGGCTTCTGAAAGCAGGTGGTGTAACTTGGTATTGTGCTACAGTCTAATACCAAGTTTGTCTTGGATAGTAACTGCAAACAAAGTCTCTGTTCAGTCTGTCAAATGGGAAGAGTTTCTAAGAGCACTGTAGTGCTTTTTTATTTCACTAGTAGCGCTTGCTCTCCTATCCCTATGTTGGGATTCAGTTGTGCTGGTTCTGTTGTGAGTGAACCAGACAGGAGAGAGCCACCAAAAAAAATCCTGGTCCCCTTAGTCACTTCACTTGAACAGGCTTTTGTGCACCAACACTGTGTAATGCTTCATTTAACAGACCCTACTGGTTTCTCTTTTACCATTATTTTAATTTACAGTGTATTTTCATTTGATGTCTGTGTATTGAGCAATCCTTTATGAGTTAAAAACTTGGCTATTACCTTTTTTTGTGTATTAGAGTATGAAACTCCTAGAGAGTGCCAGTAAAGTACAAGAGAGTACAGTAAAGTATCCTTGGAAGAATTCATCCCTGCTTAGCAACAAATCCAGAAGATAGAAATTACCATTTTTTTTCTTTTGATTAATGTCAGGATGATTAAAAAAAAAAATCTGTTCAAGTGAAAGAGTGCCAAGCAGAGGCATTTTGTTTAGGGAATGTGATTCAAAAAGTATAGGATATTGCGCAAGAGAGATATAATGCAAATTGAGGTCTGGATTTGTAAGTTTTTTGTTTTGGCTGTGGTGCCAGTTTCTATGATTTCCCTTTCTTGAATGTACTGCAAGAGTCCAGAAAACATAATCCATGGTCTCAAAGTCTTCTTGAGACATTTATTAGCTTGAGTGGTTTTGTTACTCTCTTTTCTTCCTCAGCAGAAGTTTTATTGCCTAATAAGACAGTCTGAAAAATGCTTTTTTTCGGTGGGGAAGAAAAAGCTTAGTGTTCACTAGCTCTTGGAAGAACAAAAAAAGAAAATACTGAACTTTTCATAAGAAATAAGAGAAGGAGGTGCATACATTCTAGAATAGCCATGGACACAATTTTCTCCAGGACTGAAGGAATTGCTACTACTCTGCCAGCCTGCTGTTGACAGGTTTCTTCAAATCCTGCTTCAGCAGACTTTGTTTTGGTTTTGCCTGACCACATTGTACAGTCTGTGTTTTAATATCAACACATTAGTTATCAAAGAAGCAATGTTTTGTGCTTGAAGTGCTCTCCTTACCAGTGTTGCTTCTGTGCAGGTGATAAACTTTTTAAGATTTATGTTGCATTTAGTGTGTAGGAGAAAGTAGGATACATTGAAGATGTACTTGGGGCACAGAGTAATTTTATCCACTAGAACTGGACACTCAATTCCAGTAAGGAAAGAAGAGGAGGGAAGGGTAGATAGAGATGTTTACTTGAACGGGGTGAGGGGGTTTTGTCTCTAAATCTGTTGTTGCCTGAATTGTTGTGAATATAAGCCCTTTCGTCTTTTTTCACTTCAGAAGGAAACCTCAGTGGAGTAAATTGGTATCTGAAAGAATGGCTGCTAACTGCATTACTTATGAGTGATAGATGGAGGAAAATAGCTTTCTGTCTGGGAGAGGTGGTTTTATTATGTTTTCAAATGCAGTCTTTTGTGCATTCTTTGTGTTGTTACTACTTTTGTTTCTGTCATTTTCTCCTGCCTTTTCCCTGATTACTATGTTTCTACCTTTATGGTAGTTTCTTTAAAATTGCTGAGAACAGTAAAAGTTTAAGGTTTTATGGATATTATTTCTAGTCAATGAGCCACCTAAAATGGAGAGATAATATTGTACATAGTTTTAGGTATATGTTAATAATTTTGTACTTTTTATTACAGTAAAAGAGGTCTCATGGCCTGTCTAGGTAAAGCTGCCATCAGCTAATGGATCTGAATTTACTGTGGGTGAAGTACTAAGAGGCTACTTTGAAACCTTTCTTTATCCAGTCTTTGGGAAGCTTCTGCATGCGGAGGCATAGAATTACAAAAATAGTAGTGTCAGGGGTTTAATGATTTCTCTTTAAATGGGCTTTTTTATTACTTGAGGACAACCAAAAGGGGTTAAAGACCCCAGCAAGTCCATTCCTCCATTTGCTTGGTTTGCATTTGCCTTGAGCCAGCTCATTAATAAATCATTCACTGTGCTTCAATTTTTTGCAGACGATGTAATGCAGACTACATACTGTGAGATTGACTTGGACAAAGGAAGAAGAGATGCTTTTGTATATGCTATCAAAAATCACTACTGGTACCAGATGTATATTGATGACTTACCAATATGGGGTGAGTAGTATTATGCATAAACAACTGAACTATAACCACAGGAGTCCTGTGGTGTTGGGTTTCATGTAGTTATTGATTAAACTTCATTGCAAGAATCGTGCAAGCATGTAGAACGTGTGCAGCCAAATAATACAAGTAAGTTGAAGGATTATTGCGTGGAAAGAACAGTAGGATGGCTTGTACCAGTGAATTACAAAAGCAATGAAAAGCTGTTGCTCTGAATTACTAATTTAATATTACTAAGTTCTTAGGGATAAAATCTTTCCAATGCTCAAGTGAGTGTTAAGCAGATAGGTCAGGTGTTAAGTTTTGTATTAAAGTACTAATGAAGAACAACCTCAACATCCTTTCAATGTTTAAACTTTTTTTTGCTAGTTATATTTATTACTAAGGCAAGAGCTGTTTGATTTATGGTTGTTTAGCAGATTTTAATAGTTTTGCATGTACAGTCTTTGGTTATGTGAAGGAATTCTGTTTTACTTATTCTTGTGCAGTTAAAATTGTTCTTGCTGAGTATTATTAGTCTGGGTTTAGAAGTGGTTGTGTCTTGACTGAAGTGTCCTTATTGCTGTTGGCTCCTAATCTCTGGGTTTGGGGTTTTTTTTTCCACTTCCTTGTAACCTGTGATAGAGTGCTCTGCAAATTGCACGTAGCAGTCAGCTAAGCCCCTCAAGCCCTAATCTCCTAGTTGCGGATATAAATTAAAGGGAAATGAACAGGACCACAAAACAGTTTAAGGTTTTACTTCAGGTTAACACTTTTTTGCTTGTGTTCCATGAAAGAGGTAAAACAACTCAGAATAAACGAAAGCCCACAATGCCTACAAAAATACAATTCAAGCCACATGACAGAATCATGATAGGTACATGCTGGATAATGCTTCACATCATTCATTCATTCTGACAGAGGGTGAGTTTCTTAGCTCAGTTTTAGAAAGTACGTGTCTGATGAAATAAGCCCCAGCCAGAAATGCTAATGTTTGATTTGTTATGGATCTGTTAGCCAAGAAGATCATTGCTTTTTAAAAAGCAATCTCTGTTTTTGGGAGACAACATTATAATTCCTGACAAGAGAAGTAATACATTGTATGCATTCTTTTCAGCTTATTTGCTTAGTGTATGTAACAGCTCTCTGACAAGTCTAGGAGCAGGCCCCCATTCATCTGTGTGGCCTTCACTATACTTCTTGTGCAGCTGCTGGCAGGCATGCGTGAGCGACAGTTGTTGCTACAGTATTTTTTTTTCATGCTTTTGGCCTTTCAGCAAAAGATCAGTTTTCCTAGACTAGTGGCAGCTACGTAGGCTTTTGATTGCCTGAAGATGATGGATCTTTGGAATTCTGTGTGGCTAGGGAGTCTTGGAGACTTTTTTTTTTAGATCTGGTTTTTCTGGTTGTGTTTGGGAACATGTATTCTCACCTCAAATGCTGAAGAATCAAATATGCTTGCCAGGTTTTTTTAACCATTAAATTTTGTGTTCTAAGGTGAGAGGCAACTAGTTCTTTTAAAATACGTTCAGTGCATTTTCTGTTTGTTCTGGAATTGCTATCCCACAGCGGAATGGTTAGGCTTGAATGTTTCAGGACATCTATAGTATACGTGCAAAGTATTCCAGAGAGAACCTTTTCCAGCTGGTATACAACAAAATGATAACAAATGAAAAGCAGGCATTTAGCAT
>JAOXOE010000632.1:10718427-10770339 GCA_028565055.1 Phoeniculus purpureus | reverse complement strand
AACACAAAGATCCAGATGTCATATTCAGTAAGTAATCTGTTGATGTATCTGTAATAAATGCTATGTGGTGAAATAGCTCAAGAATAGGTACTTGTATACCTACAAGTATGCATTGTTAACGTCAGACTACATTAGGGGATGATGTGTCTTCACTCCTTCAAATACTTTTTTTTATTACTGATAAATTTATTAACAGTAAATAGAGAATGATGGTTTTTGAAATGCTCCAAACATCCTGAGCTCTGTAACCTGCAGAAAAGTGTTTTGATGTGAAAAGAAGTTGTTCCAAAAGGAATGGAGGCTGGAGGTATAGAGGACCTGTGGTAGGTACTTGTTGTAACTCCAAACATGAAGAAAACATTTACATCATAGATTTGAACTGGATTTTGAGCTAGGACTAAAACCCACTGTAAGCCTTCACAAGTAGGCAGTATCAAAGCTTACTTTGTTCTTGCAATTCCAGTGGAGATTTTTCTTGTTTATGCAACCTTATTAGTAAGGTTTTCTCTGAAGCTCTCTGCAGTTACATTGAATTGCTGTGATAAAAGGCACTGAACAGTGCTTGCTGATCTGAGTTAACAAAGTAGACTTTTCAGTTTTTTTTTTTTATTTGGTGTTACTTAAGTCTGTAATGGTTCATTTCTCACGTTCACCACATTTGTATACTGAAACTAGTTCTTAATACACTACTTTTCTACAATGTGTTAGCAGTAGGTGTCAGCATAAGATTTAATTTCAGAAGGTATTCTTGCCGGTTTTAACAGTTGTCTTGTGCTGAGTAATTTGTATAGCTTGAAATGCAGATAATTGAGTTTTGTATGTGCCTTTTAGAATTACATCTACACTACTCTCTCTATTTAAACTGCAAAATTGATAGTAGAAATTGTGAAATTTTCTATTTCAAATTTCCCCAGGATTGTGAAATCTCTTTGCTCTGTAAATTTTGAAGTGAACAGCAACGAGTAGCTGCTTGTAATAAAAATAACGTTAGACGTTCCTTTAAGATGCTCTAGAGTGTGCAGAGCTCAAGGCTTACCTCTCCAGTGTTGCTAGCACCATTGGGCAACTGCTAGGCTAGTGTGTTTATGGCTTAATTCACAGATTCTTTGGTGAATTTGTCCTGCTTAGTGGCAGATACTCTAATTAAATAAGTATCTGCTTTAAACAATGTTGAATACCTAATCTTTTGAGATACTAATCTGAACAAGGTTGTAATTTGAACTGAAGAACATTGATACCATGCTTGAAGATGAGTAGTACTTGAGTCTTGGGGTTTGTTATCCATTTCAGGGTTATGGTGAGTGGAGGTTAATTTATGTGTATATGCTTTGTAGTGAATAAGAGAACATCTGTTGGATAAGGTATAGCTTCTTGGAATGCATTTAAATATATGCATAAGGGGGCTACTTCTGATTTGATATCACTAACAATATTTAGTAGAAAAAAGCAGTGTATGTTTTTGTTTCATTTCTAAAATTACATTTTAAAAGTAAAATTAAAGGAGCCCTGCAAAAATTCTTAAAAATGCTTTGAGCTACCATATTACCACAATAAATAGTTTATTAGTGTGATCAAATCTTCCAAATCCAAAGCAGTTCTCTCTGCACCCAGTGGAGTAACTGATAGCAATAATCATATGCTGTTACACTGTGGTAGAATGATCATAAATGCACACTTTTCTAGTTGATTTGAGTTATTTATCAGCAATATAAGTGTCTGCAGAATCCTGTGCTCTTACAGATTTTAGACTGTAGCTTGTAGCTTTTATAAATTTTACTGTTTGTCTTTTAGGGTTTAGCTTGATTCTTTTTATCCAGTTTCCTTCCAGACAGCTTATATCTCACTTTATGCCCTTTTCTTTCGTATTGGCATCTGGTTTAAAACAATTATTATAATCTTTGCATTTCTATCACTTCTGCTAGACTACATCTTTTTTGTTGGGTGCTGTAGTCTGAGAATTTAGGTACAGGTTTCACTGAATATCAGTCTCATTGCATGGTAGCAAAACAGACCTCAGCTGCCATTTGGGAAGCAAAAGTAAAGTATGTTGTCATCACTCTGAACCAGTGATGTTCTCCACAAGCTTCTTTTCACCCAGTGCAGCACTTAGAAATTTTTACTGCTTTCTAACACATTGTTCTTGAACATATTAAACATGCTCCCTCTGAACTTTGCTCTGAAATCGTAGGCACATTTGGGAGAATTTTTAAAGGTGGTGTGTCAGCATTTAGCGAGTGTCTACTGTGGGGAAAAATAGTCTTTGAACTACTCGTTTGCCAAAACTGAAAATAGGTTCGCTTTACGGATTCTGGTTTTGGCACCTTCAGTATGAGTATCTTTATAAACTCCTATAACCATGCAAAGGGTTCTTTGTATTTGACAACTAGACGTTTATACCTTGTGTTAGCTTTGCAGAGGCAGGAGGGCTGAGGCAGATTGAGACTGATTCTTCCTTGTTCTTAAGCATAAACATAGTTACGATTAGATCCATGAGGTACAGTGGCTGATGTCTGACCTGTAGATACCAGTCTTGAAGAAGTGCATTGCTTTTGCCAAAACTTAGATTCATATTGAAGAAAACATGGAAGATTAAAAAAAAATGTTGGTTTCTGTGTGTCAGTGTAGCTGAACATATAATAATGATTTTTTTAAAATGTGAGTTTTTCTCTCTTTAGGTGAAATGGAAGAAATCAGATGTGAAGTTTGAAGATAGATTTGACAAGTATCTGGACCCATCTTTCTTTCAGCACAGAGTATGTACTGTTCTAAGAGAGCTTAAAAAAAATACTCCTTTGGAATGGTTGCTTTAGTTCAGAAGATCTCATGGGATTTTTAGATAACCATTCTGAATTTGTGAGTGGCCTAGATGTTCTGTGACAATGAAACAGGCAGGTTTAAGACTGTGGATTTTTAAGTTATAGGTTCTGTTCTGCTGATAGAATGGCTTCATTGTTTGAAACGTGCTTCAGTAAATGTGCAGGCAAGCTTGAAGCAGTTCAAGAAAATGTATTCGCATGACCAGAAGCAATGAAGTTTCAGGGATACAACTGTATGACTTGTAAGCTGAATAACTGCAGTTAGTCTTAGTTCAGTGAAAGGTGTACCTAAATGCAATGCAAAAAGCATTAGTTTAAACCAGGTAGCGCTATCAGTTGTGATGCTTTAAACCTGCAGATTGATCTCCTTAAGGATGGTATACTGCTTTCTGAAGTGAGAGGGTTTGGATTCTGTTTGGAGCTCTGTGACAACCAGCCAATGTGCTTGGCAGAGGCAAAATAATGCTGCTGCTTGTCCTTTGGCTTTTTGGTTGTGAGTGTTTCTTGCTGCTTAAACCTCTTCTCCAGAAAGGCAGCAGTACGTCGTGTTGCCATTTCTTCAACAAGGGAGCATGCATAGCTGGTTTGAGCTTCTCTGAGACTTCATTAAGCTGCAGTAACTTCATCATTAGCATGATGAAAAGCTGTATGCATGGTGTGTCATAGGCCAGTTTTAGTGGGACTTTCTACAAATGTAGTATTATTTGCAAAATGGGTTTATTGTTACTTAGATAATGCTGACAAGGCAATGATTTATCCTTATTGCAACAAAGTTGAAATGCATTTACAGTTCTAAACCTTAGGGATGTGTTTTCTTTTTGTAGATTCACTGGTTTTCAATTTTCAATTCTTTTATGATGGTGATCTTTCTGGTTGGCCTAGTGTCTATGATACTAATGAGAACTTTACGAAAAGATTATGCAAGATACAGTAAGGAGGAAGAAATGGATGATATGGTAAGATCTGTGTTCATGCCTTTTAAATATCTCTTAAGGTTTATTGTTTTCTCTGTACATTAACTGTAGCAGCACCTCGGAATGGCTTTCTTCAACTAGACTGAAAAATGTATTATGTATGTCTCAGAAGTGTTACTGTGTTTGCTTATGACATGGCTCTAGGTTACTACCCACAATTATTCTTACAGTCATTGTGCTTATGTTAATATCCACACTTAATTTAAATAAAGTCCATTCTGAGTGTGTACTAGAACCCTGTGTACACTCATAAGCACTTCAGAGGATTTTAGGAAGAAGGACAGACTCTGATAGGTTTTACACGCATTTAAGTAGTATTTTTTGTTGCCATCATAAGCATCTGAAAAGTAACCTTTTCTCCTAGTTTTGATGCATTCAGGAGAGAAGACATACACTGGAAGTTGCTTTAATAAATAAAACCTTTAATTTATGCCTGGCTTGTTCGTTAGTAGTTGCCATGACTGAAATGTTTGTTGTTGTTCCTAGGACAGAGACCTGGGTGATGAGTATGGGTGGAAACAGGTCCATGGAGATGTTTTTAGACCATCCAGTCATCCTCTAATATTTTCCTCACTCATTGGTTCTGGTTGTCAGATTTTTGCTGTGTCTCTTATAGTCATTGTTGTTGCAATGATAGAAGATCTGTACACAGAGTAAGTATAACTGTGCCATGCCTTCTACATATAAAAGCTCAAATGAACATAGTAAAAATAATTGCTGTAACTGAGTTGGAAAAAAGTGTTTCAGAGTGTATGTGTAGATTAGGTGTAGTATTCGGAAGGGCTCTTAAGTAGCAAACAAACTCCAGTTGTATGGGTGCATATGTTTAGTACATATCCAGGGCTAAACTATAGCAGTTGCTCTACCACATGATGGCCCTTTCACTTCTTAAGTTCTTTTGAAAAGATACATGCAACACAGGGCAAGCAGTAAAACCTCCAGCAACAGGCAGGCTGTGGTTCTGACTTCAGAAAATTTGTTTAGAACAAGCAAACAGTACTGAAGTCTACATCTAGTAACACTATTTGTGGGTTTTTTTCCTAGTTCTCGTCTTTTACCTTTTACATGCTTGAGATATTTGGTGTCCTGGATGGACTTCTGTTTCTGTACAGATCATATTTTTGATACAGAGGAAAATTATTTATATTTTTAGAACAAGTTTTAAGCAATTACGAAAATTTTAAGTCTCTGTTCTATTTTCCTTTCACTATGACAATAGTGAAACAATTTATGTGAAGAAGTTGTACCTCTTCTAATGTACCTCTAGAGGGAACTCTTGTTTGTGAATTTAGCAGCATCTGCATGGTGTGTTTGAAAAGGCACACTAGTACCAGTATCTTGGCATATTTTAATTCTTTATATGGTGCCCCATGGTAACATTCTGGATAGACTTACATACACGTTTTTAATTGTACAGCATGTCAGCCCTCTAAAGGAGGGAATGAAACCATTTGAGAATGTTTGCACACTACAGGGAAGCTGTAAGTTAGCAATGGCAATTGTAAAATGTGTCACAACAGTAATTAAAATAATATACTTGCACTTAGCCCTTTATTGAAATGGGCCTTTATATCACTTTCATAGTGAATTTAATTCTGGATGTGTAATTTAATGATTGACCAACTCTGGTTCAGGCAGTTCTTACATTTAGGAAAACAGTCATGTGAGTAAAAAAAAAGGCTGTAAACTAGAATTACAGCAACAGCAGTGTTCTTCAGGGCTGTTAAAACTTTAGGGATTGTACAGCTGATGCCAACTTAAATTCTCAGTGAAATTTGGTCATATCAGCTATTCTTTTAGTAACACTGGTTTTTGTCTTGAGAAGCTTTTGCATTAGACTATTTGAAACACAAGTAAGATCAAGATTTTTGAGATAAATTTCATTTCACAAGTAGCATGGGTTTAAATGTTTCATGCTGTGTGCATGATCTTTTGAGTTTCTGAAGATGTTCTTAAATGGTCTTATTGTTAGCACTGTTAAAACTGGGTTTGTTTAATCAGGAGCTTTCTAAAATGCAAGTATTACTTTTAAGCTGGCTGACAATCTAGTGCTTTCTGCTATTGAAGAATAGCAGAGGGACACAGGGCAACAGCTTTGTTCATGAATAATATTTAGAATTTGCTATTCTTAGAAATTATTTTTAAAAATGTATTTGGATATTCCTTTGGCGATTTAAAATTATTAGCTTTGCCTGTAGTATTTCAGAAAAAAACTATGTCAAAATGAGTATTCCAACATTTAATGAGGTGATCATTTTAAGATGATTCTGATTGGACTACTCCATGCTGATTTGTGGCTTCATTATAGTATTTATAGTTTCTAAGTCAGGTTTTTCTAATTTTCTGTAAGACTAACACTTTTAATCTTAAAAATTAATTTCCGAAGGGTGGCAGAAACATTATTTACGATCTTAGTATGTTTTTGTTAACATTGGCCTCTATATTAAGAGGGACTTTTATCTGCAGCACTTGAGTCTTACAATTAATGTACATCACATAAATAGTTCACATAAATAGTTCAGTTCTCAATCACATAAATAGTTCAGTTCTCTATGTACAAGGTCCCCATATCCAAATGTCAGTATTTTGATCAGAGATGAGATTTCGCACTCCAGTGAAAATAAATGCATGTTAGAAAACAGTGTAGCATGTTAGAACTCATTCTCCCTAATTGAATTAGACTTGTCCAGAAGCTTTGGATACAAACGGTTCTTGCTCTTTTGCAGACTATACAATTTAAGCACTTTTTTACATTACCTAAAAATACTCAATAACAGCTTTTGCTGAATGTATTTTACTGTAGTCTTTTGCTCAAATACTGTGTTTCTAGTTCATTTACCAGAAAAATCACTTCTTGTAGGAGAGGATCAATGCTCAGTACCGCTATATTTGTTTATGCTGCAACGTCGCCAGTGAATGGGTATTTTGGAGGAAGCCTTTATGCTAGACAAGGAGGTAAATTATTTTCATGTTTCTGCATTTTTGTTACGTTGTTAAATGGAGATGTTTTCTCATTTGTACCAGTATAGGAATGTTCTTATGAAGTTAGGTCATTCAAGAAGGAATAATAAGCAGACAATATTTTGAGTCTCTTTAGCTTTCATCTTATTCCCTATTCATTATTTTGTAACTGTGTTTCCAGCTAAAGATAGCTGAAGTCTTTGGCTAATTTAAAAGTAGTAAGAGCTGAAGAAATGTTAGCAACTCTGTCTTATGAGTTCCTTGTTCTCGTATATAATTATTTGGCTTATAACATCTGAGGAGCATAATAGTCTCTCCCTATTCTGTAACATGCTGTTAAGAAGCTCATGTTGTCATCTCCAGATGACTCCTGCATAGCCTTCTCCATAGGTACCGGGGATGGTTGTATTTAGTGACACAGACAGGATGAGCATACAGTACTTACTAGACCATTAAATGTGGATAGGGAAAACTGCTTATAGCATCTTTTAAAGAAAGTTCTTCTACTTTCCAGTATGTGCTGTTTTATAGTTAGCAAATTGGAAATAGTAGAGGACAGAAGTCCAATAAAATCAACATAACAGATTTGGGCAGGCTGTCTTCAAGTGCTCCCCACTGTGCCTCTGAGTTATGACCAATTACAGCCTTGCAGTCTACTGGCTTCAAACATTCCCTATGCTGCAATAAAAGGGCAATCAATGTCTGTTCTACAGTGCTTTAGAATAAAATAATTCTGGTAAGTTCGCAATGGAAAATTGTCTCTTTAGCATGATGTACTTGGTCATGCTTAGTACTCAGTCTTGGCTGCAGTCTAATCTGCTCGGAGTTTGGGGGTTAGGTGTTTCTTCTCATGTTGTTTGTGTATAAATAGCCATTTGTAGAAAAACAAATCTAGGTAAATTAGGGTTGCTAAAATGCACCATGATGTATAGTTGAGCAAGATTTGCTTTTTATTCACACGCACCACCCCACCCCCCCCCAGTCAAATATGTGTAAAAAAAAAGTGCTTGCTTGGCTCATGGTCAAAGTACATGTGATAGTCTTGAAAAGCATAGGCTAGTGTTCTGATGGTTTTTTATGTAGTGTGTATTATAAATGCATCTATGTTGTACGTTAAATTTAAATAGACAGTATTTAAGAACATAGAAAGTAAAGGGAATACAGACAGTGAAAATGCTTTAGGCACTGCACAAGAAGGGTTTTTGATCTCCTCAGGGAGCTCTAAACTTAGTAATAACTGCTAACAAGCATTGCTGTTTCCTTTATGCCTCAGATTTAGAAATTGATTTCCTTCTACTTTTTCTGCTGTTTGAGATATCTTTAGGTGTGCCATTTTTCTTTATATCTGGGATAGGCAGATCTTTAATGCATCTGACTATATGAAGTTAGCGTAGTTTGGTAAAGACAACCCAGAGCAGGTGGTGCCTGGAAGCAGCTGTAGTGCTGAGTTGTCTTGGGAGCAGTGCTGAGCTTTCGTGTGGTCTTGGGGTGTGAGCAGGCTCTGCACAGAGCCAGCTCTCTCTCTGTCTCTGCTAATCTGCAGCTTACATGTACACTTAGGTTTCATACCCCAGTTTCTTCGGCCAGCTTAGTCAGCATATGCTGTTCTTCAACTGAAATGTTCTCACGCTGTATCCCTTTTCCTGTCTTTTCACCTGGCTTAATAAACTGATTAATGTGCTGCCTTGTGTGAGTTGCCAGGAGTCAAATTAAACTGTTAGTTGACTTTTGGCTCATGTATCGATGTACTATGTTGTTACTTACTTTGCTCACTGTTTTGAGGAAGAAGTCAAACACCTAAATGCTGGAGAGCTTGCTGGTAACTTTTTAAACAAAGTACATTCACCAGTCCCACTGGAATGTCCTTCCTTACAGGAAGACGATGGATAAAGCAGATGTTCATTGGAGCCTTCCTTATTCCAGCAATGGTGTGTGGAACTGCCTTCTTCATTAACTTCATTGCCATCTATTATCATGCTTCAAGAGCTATACCCTTTGGAACCATGGTGAGTCATTTTACTGGAGAATTTAAAGACTACTGTAGGCACAGGAGTACTACATTTTGGTCTAAATATAATTGTGAGTTGTAGCTTTAGCTTCCTAGTTAGAAATGTATTCTGGGAGGATTTGAAGTATTTCAAGTATAATTTGTTTTAATCACAGTATAGCAACAGCTGCCGGATGCCAACAGCAGTCTTCTCTCTGCTTAAAATGGCAAATTTTAAGCAGAAAAAATGCTTATGGGAAATGAGTAACTGAAATTGTCTTCTGGATGGCTGGTGCAAACAGCTTATAAACTCAAATGCAATGCAGAAGGATTCCAAATGAAAACTGCTTCCAAATTATTGCAGTTAAGCAGGGAAAATAAAAGATTAGGCAACAATATGAGATGTCCTGAGGAGACCTGGCTTTACAAAATGAATCAATGTTTTCACTTTGTAAAGTGGTATTTAGTATCCCATTATGGACATGTGCCTGTGTATTAACCATGTAACTTGAAACACAGTGCTGGTTGGTTTACTTTCTCATTTAGTGGTCAAGTGCAGGGTTGTACATTTTGGTCACAATAACCCCCTGCAGCTCTACAGACTGAGGGGTGAGTGGCTGGAGAGCAGCCTGGCATAGAGGGACCTGGGAGTACTGTTTGACAGCTGGCTGAACATAAGCCAGCAGTGTGCTCATGTGGCACAAGAAAGGCCAATGGCATCCTGGCTTGTATCAGGAATAATGTGGCCAGCAGGACTGGGGTTGTAATTCTTCCCCTATACTCAGCACTGGTGAGGCCACCCCTTGAGTACTCTCTGCAGTTCTGGGTCCCTCATTTCAAGAAAGATGTTGAGGTGCTGGAGCAGGTCCAGAGGAGAGCAATGAGGTTGGTGAAGGGACTAGAGGGAAAGTCTTGTGAGGAGAGGCTGCAGGAGCTGGGGTTGTTTTGCCTGGAGGAGACTCATGGCGAGGGGGACCTTATCACTCTCTATAACCACCTGAAGGGAAGCTATGGACTGGTAGGGATTGGGCTCTTCTCCCAGGCAACTAGTGATAGGACAAGAGGGCACAGTCTGAAGCTGTGCCAGGGGAGGTTTGGGTTGCATGTTAGGAAGCACTTCCTCACGAAAAGGGAGATTAGACATTGAAATGGACTGCCCAGGGAGGTGGTGGAGTCCTCATCCCTGGAGGTGTTTAAGAAATGACTGGATGTGTCATTTTATGGTTCAGATGAAAATCCCTGGGAAGCCCTCTAGCTTTAGAAGATACCTTTTTGTCTTTTCACCTTTGTTTTCAATGTAGAGAAGCTTTCAGAATTCTCTAGTGCAAACTTGTTCTGCTGCTTTCTTGGGGATATCTAAATGTACTAGAACAAAGAAGCCCCTTCCTTTATCTTGACATGTCTTGAAACCACCTTCCTTTACTTAAAGTGCTGGCAAGAATTGCCACCTTTTCTTGATTACTGTACGTCTGGAAAAGCAGAGACAGAGTTGCCAAAAAAAGCCTTTGAGCTAAAAGACTGCAAATAGACTGCAGATAAATATGAGATCCTATGCTTTGCCTGTTTTGCATTGCCACTTCCCAGTGAACCACAATGTATTCACCTCTCTGGGACATAGTTTCTCCAGATAGTTTTCTATGGAATGTAGGCAAGGGCAGCATCAGAGCCAAGGAATGCATGCAAATGCACAATTGCAGCATCTTTGGCCTACTTGGGATCTGCTGTTCTGTGCTTTGTCTTGAAATGCTCAAATTGGTTGGACTTTTCAGTACTTGTGTACTCCTCACTGTCACTGCAGTCTGTTTTGAACGTCAAAGATTTATTCCCTTTGTGTAACTCATTCCCAGTGTTTGAGATCTTGGACATTGATCTTAAAGCTTCAGTTTCTGAAATCGTTCTTCATTCTTGGAATGCTACCTTTAGCTCTTTAGGATATATATGCAAGCTGTCTTGCCTATCCTGTGACAAACCTTCTGTAGTGAAATGTGCCTTGAGCCTGAACAAAGGCTTAATCTCTTCCCTGAGGTATGTTTCAGCTGCCCATCCCTTCAAAATGCAGAATGTGACAGATATATTCAAATAAGAGAACTTTTTAAAACTTAATGGTTTAAACCTTTCGACTCCCTTAGGTTCTGAAGGAGATAGAAAACTTTGTGGATTTTCTGTCATCTCTTCCCCTTTGTAAAAATGCAGTGGGTACTGTTCAATTATTTTTAAGCCCAAATTTAATTTTAGAGGTATTTTATTGTGTCCTGTTACCGATGAAGGTAGAGGTGTTCTGAAGATGTACACCTCTGTTTACCTTCTCATAATGTTTGAGTCTTCCATGTATTTATCATTCATCTTTCTTGTTGTGGTTTGAATTATGTGCAAAAAGTAGAGAATGGAACAATTAAAAATAATTTTTATAAATGGCATTTGAGGGCTGTGGTGATAGTTTTATGCAGAAATACAAAGTAATGTGGAATTTCTACAGAGTATGGTGTGATTTAATCTGAAGGGACTATCTTAATTCTGGCATTTCATTAGTTATGACTGCTTACATTGTTCTGTGTGTTATACATAATTTAAAGATTTCCATTAAGGTTACTATGACTAGTGTAATATTCTGACTGCAGAATCCATGCAGCTTCTATTAACCTGTTTAAGATGTACTGTTCTTATTTTGTTTGAGCAGTAGTTTCCTATGTGGCTAACGTTTCCAGCATGCATTTTTAATGATTTAATTAAACAATGTTATGCACGCTGAATTTCTCTTGGGATCAAGACCCTAGTGTTTGCATCTTTTATGCCTTGTTTAAACTAGGAAAAACATTTCCTCCAACAGATAGCTTAATTCAGGATGCCACTATCACTGACAGCTTCAAGTTAATATGAAAAAGGAGGTCTTGGTAGTGCCTTGAGCCAGATAAGGAAATATGCCTGGCTAAAAATAGAAAAAGCTCTGGTTATATATGTTGAGATTGCTTCCTGAAAATACTCAGAATTAGGCTGAGTGGTCTCTGGACAACTTGAGCTTCTTGCAGATGTCCCTGCTCACTGCGGGGAGTGTTGGACTAGCTGACTTTTGAATGTCCCTTTCAACCCAAAGCATTCTCTAATTCTGTGATTCTTTGTGTTAATTTTTGCTGAAAATAGACACAGCTTCATGTTTCTACTTAAATTTTAAGCAATTCAACTAATTACCCAAAGCATCATCTTAATTTAACAACTTCCTTGTAATAAAATTAATAGCACTTTATTTTGAAGCCACCTTCTCTTGTTCTGTATAGTGTTTGGCCAGATTGTTTCACTGTACACATTGAGTAACCCCTGTATAGTGCAGAGACTCACAACTCAGAGTGCAGTTTGGGTGACTGACAAGAAAGATTAGGCTGCTGCTTTGACAGTTAATTTTTATTGCTTGTTTCCTTTGTGCATTAAGCAGTTCAGGCACTGCCAGTAGCTGTTTAATATTGGATATACTCATAAAAATTTTAATTATCACCTTTGAATGAAGTTTAATCTACAGTTGTCAGCAAATAAAAAGCACATGGGACTAGAACATATATCCCTCTTGACAACATTTCTTTCTGAATAAGGAAAACTGAATTCTGCACATTCCATCAAGGGCAGTAGAATAGTCTTTCCCCATCAAAACAGAACAAAAGGGTTAGAAAGAATGCGGGCTTGCTGAAGTTGACAGTCTCTTCTATGGCAACTAAAACCTGCAAACTAAATCATGCTTGTGTATAAAAGAAGGTGTTTTGTGTAACAGAAGTGCAGCAGTCAAAATGAAATGGATATGTTTTAATGTGCTGGCTTGGTAGAAAAACTCTGTAATTAGTCTTCAGTAATACATGGGCTTGCTTGCTTGATGGAAAACTGAGTTAAAAGATTCAGTAGATTTGCCTGTTTGTATAATTCGTGTTTTCTTAAGTGGTAGTTAAAACTGTTCTCTGATGTTTATCTTGGTTGATATTACAGAAATACTTCTCTTAAAAGGCTCATGAGGACCTAACTTTTATCTCTTCCTGTCATGCAACAACCATTATTGGCATTTGAGTTTAAGTATGTTACCAGTGATCTCTGTAGGGATAATGGTAAAGCATGTATGTGTGCTGATCCTACCTTCATTGCCTCTGACCATTCATGATGGTGAAATGGAAAGCCAGTAAGTGCCTGAGCCAGTGAGTGCTTTGTCATTATAATCTCATTCTACAAAACCTTAGAGTTAGAAATGTCCTAACTTTATCTCTCTTTCAGTTAAGACACTCGAGAATCCTCTAGTGCCCTCTGTTTGCTTCGGTTTGCCTAAACCTGGTTAGCTTAAATCCAGTGCTCAGCATTCATCATTACTGCTTGCGTGATCTGTGGCAACAGGCACTATCTGTTCAGTTTGGGAGGGAAACAGTGTTCAGATCTGAACTTGTGAGGAATGTGCCTGAAAGGCAGAAGCTAGAAGACCCAAATATATCCAGTCACATCTAACATCCAGAGGAGACTGTTGCTGCCAAGGATGAAGAAAGTAATCTTCAGCAAGCGGGTAGAGTCCCTGGTAGTCAGACAGGGAGTTGAAAGCAAGAAGGAGGATGCTACTGAGGTCAGCATTCTGAGGTTAGAATGTGTATCGTTCTACCGGTTGTGTTGGTCAGCCTACTGAAACCAGCAGCTTTCTGTTCACAGGGTAGGGTTATCTCAGAAGGCAGAGAATTCACATCTTTATCATCTTGGACAGTTTGGCCTCCTTTGCATTGCAAAATCATCTCAGATAGTGTTTAGACTTCTGAATGCCTCCAGGGAAAAAGGAAGACATGTACTTCACATCTAACTGTACTCAGAATGTTGACGTGCAGTTAACTGTTTGACAAAATGTTGACTTGACTTAATGCTATTTACTAGATTTCACTGAAAATGCTATCTGTTCTGACTGAAATCAGTTAATTGTTCAGCAAATGGTTGATAGAATAGAAGATGATATGCCGTTATTGGTCATGCTTTGATCTGATAATGAAACCACAAGCACTCAGGTTTTGTGATTGGGTGCCAATTATAAATGTACTGGGAACAGGTTGGCAGTACTTACTGGAGACATTATTCAAGGAACCTTGGCCTGTCTCAGCTTATTTTATGCAGATAAACATTTTTTATCTCTGATTTCAAAGCTGATGCTGAGTCAGTCTCCTGGACAAGACAACAGCCAAGCCCCGCTGGAACAACTTGGGACTTCTTGCCCAGCTGATTTGATGCCATTCAGCTCTGGGCTTGGTGTCACTAGAATGAGATGCTACTGCCTGCATTTTTTTCATCCAGTACTTTGCCAACTAATTAGGCAGGGATTTTATCCTTGTTTGGTTCTTTGACTGAGGTTTCCCCATGGTAGATGTGTTTTGCAGGATGGGCAGTGATAAGCTACTAAGTTTTCTTTTAAGTGAGCTAGAAGTCAGAGCTGTTCCCCTTTCTTTCTACAACTGTCTGCAATTACAGCTAATTTCTGAGGTCAAGAAATGAAGCTACAGATATTTTGATAAATGCACTATAAAAAACAATTGTCTGGATGAACAGACACACTGCCTATCTCTAAGCTTTCTTCCTTGTCCAGGCTTGAAACCTACCTGCCCAAGCAGCAGGTACAGGGGTCGTCTGATAACTGGAGGTCCTTGCCAGGCAGGAAGCAGAACAAGCTCTTCTTGCAACTGGGAATGGTTTCAGTGTGGTCAGCTCAGAAATTCTTTCCATTCTTTCCAGGTCTTAGTTCTTGAGTGTCTACCCATTCCAACTCAAACAAGCTAAGACTTTTTTCCCCCAGTATTTTAGTAAATGTAGCACTAAAGAGTATCTTTCTAATATTTTTTGACATTTTTCTTTGAAAATTCTAATCTGCTCCTTCTTTCCAAGTGAAGTTTTCAAGGGCAGAGCCAGCATCCACTGGGTTAGTTGTATACTTCTGTAATTCATTATTGGGGAATCGTGTCCTGCCTAGCACTCTATACTTATTTATCTGTAATTTTTTGAGTAATGGAAGAAAGTAAATGAGAGATACTAAATAGATACTGATTCTATAAAATCTGCCTTATTATTGTCAAGTATAAATAATGTTTAGCTTTTCCTTATTTACCACTGAAACTTCATCTTTTAGTGGCTTCTTAAGTATTTCTTTTAATACTCTCTCCTCAAAGATACACAGAGCAGTCTGGACAGTATTTCTGCTTGTTGACCACCTGTTTGCTGTACCCTTTCTGTGAATCATGAAAGGTTGCTCCATCCAACCCAATGCAATGTTTTCCATTCACAGCTGGTCTAGACTAGTAATCACAGAATAGGTGGGGGTTGGAAGGGGACCTCTGTAGATCACCTAGTCCAAACATCCTGCCAAAAGCCAGGATTACCTAGGGCAGGTCACACAGGAGTGCACTCAGTCAGGTTTTGAAAGTCTCCAGGGAAAGGAACTCCATGTCTCATGGCAGCCTGTTAGAATGTTCTGTCACCTTCACAGTAAAGTAGCTTTTCCTGGTGTTAAGATGGAACCTCTTGTGCTCCAACTTGTACCCTTTGCCCCTCGTCCTGTTACATGACACCACTGAAAAGAGACTAGCCCCTTGACATCCACGCTTCCGATATTTATAGAAATTAGTAAGATTCCCTCTCAGCCTTCTCCTCTCCACACTAAACGGCTCCAGTTCTCTTAGCTTTTTCTCACAGGAGAGGTGTTCAAGTCCCTTAATCATTTTTGTAGCCCTCCACTGGACTTCCTCCAGCAGTTCCCTGTCTCTCTGGAACTGGGGAGCCCAGAACTGGGCACAGTACTCCAGGTGTGGTCACACCATGACAGAGAGGTAGAGGGGAAGGAGAACCTCCCTTGACCTGCTGGGCACACTTTTCTTGGTGCATCCCAGGATACCATTGGCCTTCTTGGCCACAAAGGCACATTGCTGCCCTATTGATAACTTTCTGTCTGCCAGGACTGCAAGGTCTTTTTTCATGGGGCTGTTTTCCAGCAGGAATGATCTACAAGTCAGTCAGTAAATAGAGGGGTAACCAGCTGACTTTTGCCTTAAACTGGGGTGGTTGACTTAGTGCTAAGTTTGTGTTGAGCTAGTGTAGAGCAGTTTGTCATCTCAGGAAGCCTAGCAGTGCTTGCAGTAGATTATTTCAATAGGTAAATCGTAAGTGAACAGTCTTTGTCCTGGAGTAACTGTTTCTTAAACAAGTCAGTGTGTGGTTTTTAGACCTGGTCCTGTGTCTCTTGTTGTGGATTAATGTAAGGACATGGACTTTCTGTCCTAATGGAGTGAAGCAGAAATGTAGCTGCTTTGTTCAGAAGGCACCAGGGTGTATGCAGAGCCTTGGACAGCAGGGCTTTTAAAAAGCAGTATTTTCTTAGTTGGCATAGAGAAGGTCACAGGGTCAATATTGAGAACCATGCTTACTGCATTATTGGCAGCTGTTCTGTCTTTAATTGTCAATATAAAAAAGTTAACAAGCTGCCTAATGCTAATTAATTTTGTGCTAAGGAGTTAAAATAAAGAACACCTTGTTGAATTCTTTACATTTTTCCATTTTGGAACATAAAAATATGTTGCCTTTAAGGAACAGCAAAAGCAGAGCTACATTACATAGACTAGGAAAATAGATCATTTGTGGTAACATTTTCAGCAGGCCAGTTCCACTGGAAGGAGCTGGAACATTGGCTTGTCTTTGCTGCATTGTGCATAAACATAGTCTCTATATGTAGGTAAGGCCACTGTGCTTCTGTATTGTGTGTCTGTGCAGACCAGTGATTGCGTGTGTCTTTGACAGTCTGTGTTCTTCATTACCTGATTGATGGATAGTCGAGAAAAATGAACCCAAGATTTAGCAGCATTCTGACATTGCCTTGCAGTTCTTGTTTTAGTTTAATTTTTGGTTTGGATTAAATATTACGCACTGGCAGTTATAGTTTTGTTTGCACCCCTGCAAAGGTTTAAGAGAAACTGACAATTTTTTATTGTGGTTAAGAGCCATGGAGATTTCTATTTCTTTCCCCTGCATACATGTGAATTAAGTACTGTGATTAGATGCAAAACAGTAAAAAACAAAAATCTGCAATGGTTCTGTTCTCTCACCTGATCCAAAAAATGTATTTGTAATGCTTATTAGGAATTTTCTAAGGAAATAATACTGAAATTTGATTAAAGTAGTTTTATTTTGATGCTATGTAACTAGGGGTATGATTCTACAGCAGTCACTACTAAGGACTAATACATATGGGGTGAGTTGGTTACGTTCTTTTGTTTTATACCTGTTTCATGTAATTTCTTTATTTTTTGCTTATACAGGTGGCAGTGTGCTGCATTTGTTTCTTTGTCATTCTTCCGTTGAACCTTGTTGGTACAATTCTTGGCCGAAATCTGTCAGGACAGCCCAATTTTCCATGTCGTGTCAATGCTGTGCCTCGTCCCATACCAGAGAAAAAATGGTAAAGATAAGCATGAATGATAACTAGAATTACTTGCTTTAAAATTATTTTCCAGGTGTGATCACTAAAAGTTTTCCTGGAATAGATTTTTTTTTTTTTAAATAGAATTGTACCTAGAACAGCAGCTCTGCTAACATTTCCTTAATATGATTTTTCTGTGGAATTAGAACACTAGCAAACTTTACAGTCCTGGATCACTGATTCTCATTTTACTTGAAATGTTCTTTAGTTTCTTACGTGAAAGGGGTGGTCCAAACTCGGATCTTATATAGGTATCTTGAAACTAAACTTTTCCTCTTTAGTAATGCCTCTTACATGGTTTAGGATTTGATGTGCCTTGAGGGCAGAAGTGTTCTGGTTAATGGTCTCGTTGCACAAGCTGAAATTTATTTGCAGGGTGATGGTGGGGAGAAGCTTGCAGTGCTTTTCCAAATCTGCACTTCTGTTGATGGTGCAGAACTTAAAATTCTGCATGTACACAGTTTGAATTAAGCCTTTGTTACTTGTGAAATGAATATAAAGAAGTAGGTGCCTAATTTCAAAAAGTAGGCCGGGATTTTAAGAAAATAATGATTGCAGTCACTTTTTTTCCTTAATAACTTAATTCTGAGATGGAAGCAGCAAGCAGTAGAAATGAAAATATCCTCAGAGGATTTTTTAAATAAATTTTTCTTACTTTCCCTCTTCAGAGGAATGGAACAGACAAAGTGAAGGGGGCACTGAAATGTGTATGTCTGCAATACCCAGGAAGCATATTTAAGTCTCTTATTCATGGCAGGTTGTACAGCTCAGATGCTAGGATTTGTTTCATATTGTGACCTGTATCTTGGAAATCTGATGGATTTCTGTGGATTAGCATGACAAATAAAAAGAAATAAGATACTTCTCTTGAAGATGATGAAATTGCACACCGTCTACTTAGAAAAGACTCCCTATAAATAATAAAAGAAGCTGCAAATGAAATCACTGGTTACTAGCTAGATTCAGCCTCATTGTGAGTACTACACAGGGGTCACCTTTAGTGACAGTATCATTACAGGTAGCTGAGTCTTCATTTTTGACCATGGGCTCATGACTCAGTATAGCATTAAAAATAAATACTGGTTCTTAATTGTATAACCATTACCTTCCAAAATTTTGTTTATGCCCTTTTTTTTTTTTACTTGTAGCCATTAACAGCTTTCAGTGCCTTCATTCAAGGCTAGTGGATGGGGCTTGATTGCCTAGGCCATTTTTGGGCAACAGAAATTTGTTCTTTAGGCTTTGAGGCTGATTAGATGCCTAACCTTATTATGGCTTAGGTGATAGGCATGAGACTTGTGTTTCAGCTTTCCTCAAGAATAAGTTATTCTACCCATACACATCACATCTTTGAGGGAATCTTCTTTCTAATATACCTCTTTGAGACAGAAATGTTATTGTTAGCATGCCTTTGACATAATTCTCTGTGCAGTATTAATTATCTGATTATGTCTTAATATGCTTATAAGTGAAAGACTAAAATTGTCCCTAAACTAATCTTAATATCTTTCAGGTTCATGGAACCAGCTGTTATTGTTTGCCTAGGTGGAATTCTCCCATTTGGATCCATTTTTATTGAAATGTGAGTGTGTCAACTATTTTCCAATTTGGCTCAAAATATGATAATTGAAATTCCACTATGGTATCATCTGTGTGTTTTGTTTACTCTTTTCAGGTATTTCATTTTTACTTCATTCTGGGCTTACAAGATCTACTATGTTTATGGCTTTATGATGCTGGTTCTGGTTATCCTCTGCATTGTGACAGTTTGTGTGACTATCGTTTGTACATATTTCCTACTAAATGCAGAGGATTACAGGTGGTAAGTATTGCACTTGTTTGCATAGTGAACCACATTGTACGAGTCTTATATAAAAGTAATAATCTTCAGTCTAGACAGGTCTTTTCAAAATGTGCCATGCTAAGATTTTAGCTGTAAGGAATAAAAGCAGTTCTTGGATCCTGTCTGCAGGGGCTTTCTGTGTGTATGTGCCTCCATGCATGCACGTATGTATATATAAAGAAAAAAATGAGGTCACATTATGAAGAAGGTAGGTACTGCTTGGTATCAATGTTTTGTCACTTGTAGCACACACCCTGTAGCCTTTGTTAAATAAGCCTGTCGAGCAGTAGTGTATTTTCAGGGTAAGATGCACATTGCACACTTAATGGGAAGCCTTTTGGTTTGGTGTATGATGGATGTGCACTTCTGTTTTCAGGCAGTGGACAAGCTTTCTTTCTGCGGCATCAACTGCGATTTATGTTTACATGTACTCCTTTTACTACTACTTTTTCAAAACAAAGTGAGTGAAAGTTTGTTTTTTGTTTGAATATCAAATTACTGTATTGCCAAATAAGTTTATTGAGTTAAAACTGGAGAACATACCCAGCATAAATTCCTGTCTTTGTATTTCAGGATGTATGGTCTGTTTCAAACATCATTTTACTTTGGTTATATGGCAGTATTTAGCACAGCTTTGGGAATAATGTGCGGTAAGTTTCAAATACTTTTATAGTTTTCTATCATAATTTTTCAGACTGTCATCTTTTTGATTTTTGCTCTGTGGTTTTAGTTTTGAAGTGTGCATGTTTTGCAAGGTATGCTTGAAAAAAGCTTAAAATCTTTAAAAAAATAACATTGTGTAATCTACACCTGTTCCTACCTAATATAGGATATTTGTGTTGATTGTGTTTTCTCATTGTGAGATAACTTATGTACTGCTCAGAGAATTTCACTCTCAGTGCAAGTTTTAAAAACTTCATGTTTGTCAAGAAATTCTACAAAATCCAGAATCAGTTGAATCTGTGCTGGCATTTTGTTTCAGAGTTTTTACTCTTGCTCCAGGACAAGGGGCTAGGGGCACCCATTGAAGCGTCAGTAGCATTGCAATACTGATGAGACCACAGTCTGTGTCTTGTGGCATGCATATGTGAGGATGACCAGAACAAAAAGGACTGACACTTCAGGACACCCTTGATATACAACTATTAGAATATTCACAGATGAGGATGGAGTGTGCAGCTGAATATCATAGTTTTAAAGAAGCTGTTTTGACAGATGTTTAGGAAAAAACAGTTCTCGGCATGGAGGTGATCTGATGAAGTCAAATATGCATGCTCACCTATTAGTTTTATTTTAATCCATTGCTCTATGCCTTTTAGTAAGTGCTACTTAGTTCTTTTGCACTTTCATAGGGTGTGTTTTACATATGATCCACACCTAATGTGTCCCTTCTTGGTAGTGATTTAATAGTCCTGTAGACTGTAGTGGAGGTTCTTTGAGTCAGATATTGGAGAAATATGATGTCTTACAGCAACTTTCTGTAAAGTATCCACTTTTTTTAATATCCCAAGAGGGTGTGTAGTTTCACAGTAATTTATAAAAAGGAGAGAGAAAATGATTTTTAGCTCCTAGGTACCTACTCTCCTTTTCTCCCATACAATAGACTCTTACTTCACCAGGTTCTTGGCACACTTTACAAGACTTCCCTGCTGTTCTAGTAGTCTTTCAGACATTTCTTTTCTTTTAATAGGCTTATACATTTCAGCTCTAATCTTTTCTTTATAAAGTGCTCAGGCTGGCATTGATTAAAATGTCTATGATGCAGAAGCCAAGCTTACCCACCAGCTTCGTAATTAAAATGTTTTTTAAAGCATGGAAGAGGATGACTTTTAAATGGTAGAGTGACTTTCTTGTCATGGTAGGACACTACTCAGTGGAATACTACAATAAAATCAAGATTTAGTCATAATCAGAAATAACACATTAAACTTTATTTCTAAAGCTCTATTGAGATTTCCTTTTGTCTTTTTAAGTGTGTTGGAAGAGGAGCTATGAGACTTCTTTTTACTGAGAACTCCCATTTTCAGCATGTGGAGGGAAGAAAAAAAATTCCCTGTCAAAAAGCATTTGTCTAGGCAACTTGCTGCCATTGAGGTCTAACAAAGACATTTGTGCTAAAGAATTGTGCAGTGTGTGTGCTACTGATTGTATGTGTCCTGTGAAAAGTGTGTAGAGCTGTGCTTTGGAGGCTCATGCAAGTGGGTGTGTTCAGTATCACACAGTTGGATATGAGACGAACTGGTCAGGGTCCAGAGCAGCTACAGGGAAACTCTCTAGGCTTGTATCATCCAGCCCTGCTTTTAGTGCCCCTGACAATGCCCAGTGAACTCAAATCCCATGTGTACAGGGATTCTTTGATCTGGGACTGGACAGTGGGGAGCCCATGAGAATTTCCAAACCTTTTGAGCTCCTTTTAGTGACACAAAAGAGTAAAACTTATTCCCCAACTCAGTGGATGGCTTAAGAGCTAGGTTGTACAGAAAGGCCTCTTGCAGTACCACACTTAAGCATCAAGATAAACACTGTGTGACTGAAGGACTTCCTGAAATAATTCAGTGGTTACAAAGTCTCAGCTGTGGTATTAATTGGTTTGACCTAATAGATGGAAGTTACTCTTTTTCTGATTTGTGGTTGGTCTTCCTCACAATTTGGGTATTTATCTTTATTTAAAAGTTTATTGTTCTGCTGAAATATGCTTGCAGTCTATTTCTACTGAACCTCTGTAAGACACAACCAAGTTACAAATATCGTATGATATGGAGTTTAATAAACAAGTAAAATAATTTGTTCTTGGGTCTGTCCAAATGCTATACTGGTCTTCACTCAGCTGCATCCTCAGCACACTTAACATTTGCAAGCAGCAACCTGATCTTGTGTGTGCTGCATTTGCTTTGATCAAACTCTGCTTTGTCCAAGCTAGTAATGCAAATCCTTCGTTTACTGAGCAGTGGTTGACATGATGTATTAATACAGCTTGAAATGCTGTGCAGCAGGCTCTTTGCCAGGCTGATAGCATTGGAAATACGCATCAGGTTTGCCTTGTGCAGATTGCCTGAGCAGATAGAATGTTGGACTTTTGAAGGTCTAAAACCAAAAATTTTTTAAGAGTTTAGTGACTGACCTCAGGAATTACCCGATCAGTGTCCAGGATTTAAAGGACTCTCCAAGTTCTGAGTAACGATGTGGTCATCAGTGGTAGCTGCTGGATGTCATGTCTTTGGTTTCTAAAGGCAAACAAATCTTCGTATTTCTATTGGAAATTGACATTTTGGCAGAAAACCTTTTGTTTTGGTTAGGCTTTTGTATTTAACACATCTTGTGCAAGACTGGTGCACCTTGGATCATCAAAAACGTTGCTTTAATTAATTTAATTTAATTAATTGTTCTGGGCTTTTCTGTATAGCTTCAGCGAAGCAAAAGTATCAGTTCAGTGTTTTGTTCTTTACTGAGCATTCAACCATTTGTTGTTAGGATTTGGCTTCCCCGTAGTGAGTTACAGACCCTGGCTTCTTTCTTTTTCTTCCTGTATTTTATAATGTCCTGTTCTGGCAATGTGACAGCAGTTGTCTTTAAGTTTTGCTTAATTTTCAACTTCTAACTTGAGAGTTAGCCATGCTGACTTCCACAAGGTTCATTCACTCTGAAGTATTTTCTGATTTATTTCTAGTACTTTAAGACTGCAGTGTTCTTCTAAGCCTGGCAAACCTGAGGTTCTGGGTTTGACCAGAGAGAAGGTCCACTGCATTTTTTAAATTTTTCTAGATATCCATAGTCCTGCAGTATTTTGAGTTCAGCATAAACTGTTGTCCCTGTCAAAAATGCAATGACCTGTTCATCTATTACTGCTGTGACAATGCATACTCTGTTCATGACTCTTACTAATTTGAAAACCACAGGCTGCAATTTCCTTTAACTACTAACTGCTACTAGTTTAATCTCTTTGTACAGACCTCCTTGGAGTTTTAAGACTCTTGGGATGGGGATCCATTATTATTTGTGCCTTGTGGGAAGGAAAAAGCCATCTGCCAATAAAACATTCATCCAGAAGGCATGTGACTTATAATAAAAACCCACCCTCCTATCCACCTTCCCTGCAGAGTGGGTGATTGTATGTATTTTGTCCTCTGTTGAGGAAAAAGGGACCCAGTTATTGGCAGCAGTAGGGGAGCTGCTATATTTATCCAGGCCAAGTGAGCATGGCCTCTTGGTAAGATGGCTTAATGGATTTGGATTGCTAGACTAGGGGTGTTCTTGCCAGACATTCACTGAGAGCCTGGATAATTAGAGGTTGAGAACAAGTATTGCAGGTAGATAATTTTCTGTTTGCAGAATATTACTTTATCAGCTGAAGTGTGGTTTTTATATTGCTGGTTTATTTGGATGATCACTTTCTAATAAATTCAATGGTTTTGGTTTATTTTGCAGGAGCTATTGGTTACATGGGAACAAGTGCCTTTGTTCGTAAAATCTACACTAATGTGAAAATTGATTAAGGAAATAAGAAAATTGAACTATGGATCAGCTCCTGTTTTCATGGGGATGAACTTGCACAACGAAATGAGCGAGAAGAGATTGGTTTTTAACACTGGGCACTCTATGGGTCTCCATTTTGTGGATGGCTTAAAGTAACATCTATTTCATTGATCCTAGGTTCTTACTGACTGCTTTCTCCAACTGTTCACAGCAAATGCTTGGATTATATGCAGTAGGCATTACTACAGTACATGGCTAATCTTCCCCCCCAAAAAAACCAAAAACAAAAAAACCCCCTAGCTTATTAAAGATGAATAGACTAGCTCTCTTCAGTGAAGAGGACAAACAGTTTATTTAAAGCATTTGTTCCATTCAACAAAAAGAGGGAAACTTGGCTGCTAAAACTACTTGATTAGTAGTCTTCCTGGTACTTAACATTTCTAAATTATGTAAAAATGCTGTTCCGGAAAGATTACTCTTCTGTTTTTTACTGCCATTGCTAGGATAGGAGGTATGTTTTGTATTTTGATTCCAGGTGCTTTTTGGTTTATTTGCAATATTGACTATACCCTACACTCAGTTGTTTAAAAAATAATTAAAAAAAGTATAAAAACCCATATGCATGTAATATATCAACTGTTCTAGTTGGACCAACTTCCCTTTATTTATCTTGAAAGTAATATCCAGCTACATCTTAAATACATCCAAAGAAAATACAGTCTGAAGACGGGATGTGTTCTTTGCAATGCAACTTACTGTACAGTTAGAAAGCAAAATGTTAAATGAAGAGGATTGTTTTTTAATAAACATTTTGAGGTCTAGTTTAAAACAACCAACATTTTAACTGAATGTCTAAAGTGATTCTCCTTTTTCCCAAGTTAATCTTGCATTTTTATTTTTATTTTTGTTTGGGTTTGAATGAAAATTTTTCTTTAGACATTATACAAGGGGTAATAAGTGTATATAACATTAAATAATGTAACTTAGGTGTAGATCCCAAATGTATTTGGATGTACAGATTTACTACAGAGTACTTTTTTGATGATTCGGTGTAAAAATGTGTGAATTTGGGTGGCTTTTTACATCTTGCCTGCCATTGCATGAAAAGTTGGGGTTTCTTCACAATGTGTGTATGTCATGCTTTTCTGTTCTATTTCCTTTATCAAGCTCTTACAGGAATTAAATTTGTAATTTAGAACATTTTCATTTTTGTTAATCCTATCTGGACACTTGTGTAACATCGAAAGCACAGTTGCTTTAGTGTTCAGAAAACTAAAATAAACTTTTCAGACAAAAATGTTGATTGTGAAGATAGATGAGTCTGCAGTTGAAAATGTTTGCAAAGGCAGTACTGCCGAATGCCAGTTTCTGTATGCAATATTAGTGTGGTTTTCAAATATCAAAACCCCATGCTTTGAATTCAGAATGCAACTCTGTTGTACAATACAGCTCCAAAGTGGATGACCAGCCCAAAAAGACTACTTGGCTGAACTGTTTGTGGGGAAATCTGTTTTGTGATCCAGCTAGTGTACTGAGAAAACTGAGGGTAAGCATGGACTGAAATAAATGGGAAAACAAAGGTTAAGTCTTTATTATTATTATGCACTGTATTTAGCTAGAAGTAGCCTGAATGTGTTTGTGACAGGACTGAGAGTGGGTAGCTTTGATTTATTTTTTTTACTTTTATATCTTTTTTAGGTATCTGCCACATAGGGGTTTTTTCATTGATGTGGTTGTCTGAAATAGAGCACCTGCCATGGAGAAGGCAACTTCCTGAATGTAAAAAAAATGAGCAAAGTATTTGTATTGATTAGCACTGTATTTGCTTTATATAAAACGTCTTGATAATGCAGTAGCCACAGTAAGAAGCCATCGTGCTTTGGCAGGGTCAGGTTGGAGGCTGGGGGAACTGAACTGGTGGTTAATAGTGAGAAGCAATGTGTCCTGCTGTGTATGGCTTCTGAAAAGCAGTTGAGCTTTCAGTTCTGATTTCCCTGGTTGGTTTTAACCAATTTGTCAGAACATAATTAAGTTTTGCTTCAAGTGAGTGTTGGTGGCTGTAGGTGAGCACTCCACCATTTAGCAGAAGATAATTTTTTTCTTCTTCTTCAGTACAGGCAGATGTTAAGATGAGCTTATAAACTGGGTCAAGTTAGTTTTCTTTTATTCTAAAACGTGGATACTTACAGCAAAGAATGGGTTTTGTACTAGTTCTTGCTAGTGCAAGCTGTGGGAAGCCCTCTTTTCATCCGTGTTCCACTACATATGAAGTGAGAAGCCATTACCTCCACACAGTAAATACATGAAGTAGTCTGCTGAGATATATATTTTTTTTTTAAAAGGCATATTTTGCTAATGGGTCTGTTTCTCTAGAGCACTGCTCTGCGATTAGTCTATCAGAAGTGCCACAAAACTGTTTGTGAATTTCATTTAATGGCTTTTTAATGCCACAGAATGGTGGGCTGCCTACTTGCTTTCGCTGTCCTCTGGCATTATTAGCTTTCACATATCCAGATAGGATTGTGTAGCTTTGAAAGTGACATTGGAAAGATAATTGCACAGATGTTGCTTTTTTTCTCCAAGCACATTCCTTTGGAGAAGTACTGTGTTGAAATAACTGACTTCTTTTGTATTTCCACCCCAGCACATTGAGTAAGTTGGGGGTTTGCTTTGGTTTTCCCCCTTCTTGGTCTCTGAAAGAGTGCAAAATGTGAGCAATTTTCAACAGCTTTTCTTCTCTGTTGCTTTTTGGGACAAGGCTGTTTATTTGCCCCCTCCCAAAAAAAAAACCCAAACTGTGGGGCGTAGCTTGAACCATCTTGCTTCATAGAATTCAGAAGCACTGTGCTCAGATAACTTAGTCCTTCCTCTTTTATGGAAGAAATAAAGATCTTACAGCCAACACTCATCTTTCCATGGTCATTTCTTAGGAGTTTCTGGTTCTCAAATTTTGATAACTTTTTGATAACTCTTCAGTTGGACGCTCTGTGCTTCTCTTCCCACTTTTTGGTACAGAGGCCAAAGAGTTGGGTAGTAGTTATGTATCAATAGCTAGTCTTTATCAAATGCTCTAGATAAAATGCGGTTATAAATCTTTGCAGGCGGCAGAGTGCATATATGAAGCACTTCTGGGTAACACTGGATTGGACATGATGGAGACTGCAAATAAACATTACATTATGATCTTTTTCTTGATGTCTGAATGTTTTAAAGCAATAGTGTTCATTAATTCCTTTCCAGAATTACATTTTTAAAGTGTGTGAAGGGTATGCATTTGCTCAGTGATAGTCTAGGTGTGTTTCTTTAAACAAGTTTCAGGTTAAAACCAAAACAAAATACTTCTTACACTTTTGATGCTACAAGTGGGTAAAATTGATGTCACGTTCTTACCGCTATCATTACTGCAGAGGTAACACAAATGAGAAGGCTGCATTTTGCTCTGGCTTCACCCTCACCGGCATTAGACAGATTTGCCCAAGGAAGTATAAATCCACAGCTTCACTAAGACAGCAGCATTGAGTGCATCAGCGATTTCTTCACTGGAATGTGTCCTAAAAGCATAAGCTCAGGAAAAAACCCAGGTCTTGTTTTCCGTATGTAGACAAGTAAACTGAATAGTTGGAGCTAGAGTTGAGGGGTCCTCGGTTGTCTGGAATTCTTAACTGTGCAGCTTGTGGTTCATTTTGAGTTGGTGGGAACTCTTGATTGGAGGATGATCCCTTAGATCTTTTCTAGCTAAGTGCTCTGTGGTAGTATAGCTGCTCTCTGGGTATCCTTACCAGGGTTGGCACCACAGTCTCAAAGGTCCCCGTTATTGTTGGATTTGTGTTGGAGTAAAGCCACACTTGAAAATCCTGAAGCAGCAGCTTTATGACTTGCATTCTTCAGGAGCGTTTTTTCTCATTTGTTTTCCAGAGCCTTGCAAAGAACACTTGCATTTTGCTAAATAGCTTCAGTGAGAAAATTCTTCTGATTTTCTGAGGAAACATCTGCATGCAAGTTATACAGGTAGTTCCTCACATCTTGCAGGTATATCCAGGAGGTGCTTTTTCATTGAGGGGAAGGGAGTGTTACAGTGTTTACAGTTACGAAAATAACTACTTCTATGGTTCTGAAATTAGTCTTCAGTTTTGGGATTCTGGCATGAGCAGGGAGTTGGCCAAAAGACGGGAGCACTCAAATCTGGAAGGCTTTGTGCAGTTTCAGTAAATGTAACCGTTTCTTGGAGAGATTAAAGGGCAGAAATCAAATTGGGAAAAGGACAAGAAAGGGTTATTTTTGTGGAGTAACCTATTTCAAAGGCAAGCCTCTGGAGACAAACTTGCTGTTGCAGTATCCTTGCTGTCAGCCCTGTACCAGTTACAGTCTTTGTTTTCATCAGTAGATTTTTCATGATGCAAGGCCTCAAGCAAGGGAGATAATATTAGTTGGTATCAGCATGTTTAGCTTGTTGACTGTGTGTTGCAAACCTCAAACTTGCTGCTGAGAGCTGTAGTAACTAAATCTAAGAAGCTTCCAAACATCATGCAATACTGAAGTCAAGGAAGCTTTTGTGGCTGCTCATTCTCATTTCTCAAAGGTTTGTCTTGGGGATTTTGAGGTTGTGTGATGCATTAAAACACTAGAGAAGGCATGGTGGTGTTCTGGGTTGCTGGAGATGTAATACTGCATTTGAGTCTGAGTCATTGGTCTTGGTTTAGCCATGTCACTTTATCGGGCTGAGAAAAGTGGTGTCAGCTTAGTGTGAGACTTTCCTGGCTTTGCTGTGGAGTATCTGTAAGAATGGGGTGGAAATTTACTCCTCATTTTCTTTTTAATGTCTGACCAGAATTTGACAGGTGAATTAGTGAACAACACCTACTGTTTGTTTTAAAAGAGATTGGGCATTTTTTACAGAGATCCATTCACCTGCAAGAAATTGAAACTTTTATAATAAAATGTTGAAGAGGTGCTGTTGGATAACTTAAGTCCTGCATTTGGACTCTGCATAGTGGGTTCAGTTACATAGCTGAAAGTTGATTTTTGTTGAGACTTTTTTCATCTGGTTATTCTGCTCCCAGAAAGGGGTTGCTTTTGGCTAAATCTGACATATGGTTGCCATGCATATAGTGAAATCAATAACACAAACGGAGATCGCTGTTCCTGGTTTTAGCAATCTAAAGAGTGATGGACCTGTTTTAACGTATTGTTTCCCTAACAGGAGGAAATACCTGTGTCATGGCCAGGTGTGTGGTTTGGATGAAGATGTTACTACAGATAAATCTGTATACCAAATTCCAGTGCAGAAACTGTAATTGGGAAACTTCTCTAAGGCAGTTCTCTGTGAAGCAGTATATTTATTTTTTTTTTGGAGACATTTGCTGAATTCTACTCACAGTCATGAAATAGCCTGGACTCAGCATGTGCTACCACTTCTGTAAAGGATGCCTGTGGGGAACAGGCAAATGCGACTGTCCCATCTTCATCTCATAGCACAGGCTTGGGGAAATGTTTTTGCTGTCCCAGATTCATCCTTTGAAAAAATAGTTTTCGATGGGTTTTTTCCTAGGCAAAAACCACTTTGGGAAGACCAGTGGAAATACCTTTCAGAATTTTGAACTGACAGATGCTTTTCTAAAGATGCTTCCATGCCCTCCTGTTTAACCTTGCAGCAGAGATCAAAACCACCAGCTTTGCTTAACGCTTTCCAAGCACAACTTGGAAAAAGTTCCCTGAACACAGGGTTCATACAGGAGTTGTATGAACCCTGAAAATGCATTTTAAGTGACATAATGGAACATGTGCCTCAGTTGGGAACCAGCAGTCAAGTAAAATTCATACTTCCAGGTAAGAGATTTCTCTCCCTGCCTCTCACAGCTTGTCTCTGGCTGTGGCTCAAAAGTAGAATCACAGAATTGTTTTGGTTGGAGGAACCTCTGAAGATCATTAAATCCTACCATTAACCCCCAGCACTGTTAGGTCACCGCTAAACTGTCCCTCAGAACCGCATCTACACATCTTTTCATTAATTCCAGGGATGGGGGCTCCACCAGTTCCAAAGCCTGTTGCAGTCTTTACAATCCTTTTGGTGAAGAAATGTTTCCTAAAATGCAGCCTGAACCATCCCTGGTAGAACTTGAGGTGCTTTTCTCTTGTTTTGCTTGCTACTTAGGAAAAGAGACTGACCCGCAACCTCTTTTCAGGGAGTTGTAGTAAGCTGTGAGGTCTCCCCTAAGTCTCCAGCCAAGGAAGCCCAGCTCCCTCAGCTGCTCCTCATAAGACTTGTACTCCAGACCCTTCACAAGTTTTGTTGCCTTTCTTTGGGCCTGTTTCAGCTCCTCAATGTTCTCTTATTGAGATGCCCAAAACTCAACTCAGAATTTGGTGTGCAGCCTCACCACTGCCAAGCACAGACAGGACAATCATCCCCCTACTCCTGCTGGCCACGCTGTTGTTGATACAAGCCAGGAGGCTGTTGACCTTCATGGGCCCACCTGGGCATACTGGTGGCTCATGTTCAGCCTGCTCTTGACCAACATCCTCAGGTCCTTTTCTAATGACAGGGAACTTTCCAGCCACTCTTCCCCAAGTCTGTAGCATTGCATGAGGTTGTTGTGACCCAAGTGTAGGACCCGGCAGTTGCCATTGGCCTCGGTCCATTAATCCAGCCTGTCCAAATCCCTCTGTCAGCCCTCTCTACCTTCAAGCAATTCAACACTTGCCTAAATTGGTGTAATCTGCAAACTTACCTAGAGTGCACTCTATCCCCTAATTCAGGTCATTTCTAAAGATGCTAAAGAGAACAGGCTCCAGTACTGAGGACTGGGGAACATCACTTGTGACTGGCCACCAGCTGGCTTTAACTCTATTCACCACCACAATTTGGGGCCAGCCATCCTGTTTCTCTTCAGCGAAGTGTAGCCCTGTCCGAGCCATGTTTCTCCAGTGGGTGGGAAACAGTGTTGAAGCTTTTAACGAAGTCCAGAAAACACCCACAGCCCTTCCTTCATCCACTAAGCAGGTCACCTCATAGGAGGAGACCAGGTTCTTGAAGTGGGACCTGCCTTTTATAAACTTGTGCTGAATGGGCCTCGTCACCTTGTTGTCCTGTGTGTCCTCTTACTGCACTCAAGAAGATCTGCTGCATAAATACTTGTGTATGTAAATAGCATGTAGTGTGTTTTGCCTCACACAACCTTTGGTGCTTTTTTAGGTGGAAGGACTCAAATTTGTGTCTACGGCTACCTGGGCAAACAAAAAGGCATTTTCCAAGCTGTGTCACACTGAGCTTTCCAAACTGTTGCTGCTTCAGGTTGCTGGTGCACAGACGAATGTACCTGTGAGTACAGTTAGTGTTCTGCACAGAAGACTTCAGAACCTCCAGAACACACTTAAGGACACATGTGTTGGCATCTTTAAAGAGTCTCTTTGGGTAATGAATCATTTAACCTCATGGAGGTAATTTAACCTCACGTGTGGCAATGCAATAAACCTGACAAAAAAGAATGACCTACTCCCTGTGTACTTCAGGAGAGACTAAAACAGGCAATGGAAGGAAGATTGAAGGGATCAACATTAATTTTATTAACTAGATCTGTCGATGGCTGTGGCCAAGCAATGAAAAGTTTAAGCAGAAGTGAAAGATATGGGAAGTGCAGAGAGAGAAGGCAAGAGAATGCTTTGGGTTCAGAGGGATGTGCTCCAGGAGCCTTTGTGGTGAGGAAGAAATATCTTAGCATGTTTGTGGAGCTAAGACGAGGAAATGAAATCTTCATGTAAACTTAGAGACAGCTGAGAAACCAGCGGTGGGACAGGCTCCAAGGGAGCGATGCCTCAGTCATTTCATTAGAAGGTCTGATGCACGCTGGAGTTGCCAAGATGGAAGAAGTAGGTCTTACGGAAGAACTAATAAACTTGTGTGCATGTGTTTTGGCACTGGGACATGTTGTGTGCAGGGATTCCATGGGTGCTAAGTAGCTCTTACATGGATGCTGCTCAGAAGGAACAGTGTGTGTTCTCGCTCAATGAAACTCGAAAAGGTGGTGGGTTTTGTTTACGTGCACTGAGCAGGATGACGTTCTGCAAAGGAAAAGGCTGCCTCTGGCAGTCATGGACATAGATTGCGTTGTTCCCAGAGCTGATTGCTGGTGCCATGAGTCACGCTGCCGGTGTGAAACATCACTGTTTCACTAGCTCAGATGAAAAAGGTGCTTTCACGGGGCTTTCTGTGTTCTTTATTTGCACCGATGTGGTACCTGCCGATCAAGATGGCATGAACTCATCTTCTAAATACCAAGTAGCAGTATGCTTTACTCTGTGTGCACTGCTTTGGCTGCCAGCTGCAAAATGCCATGGCTGTTACTGGCAGCCATTTCTAGAAGGGTTGAGAAGCTCTCCTGAGGGACTTCCAGAATCTGCTGTAGACGAGTGACTTGTTCTGCTTTTCCTCTGCGTGGCTAATAGTAGCAGACTCTCCTGAACTCCTTCTCTTTGCAAAATTAAGGATACATGTTTTATTGTACTCCCTTCCTCTTCCTCTTTCAAAGCTGCAAGATGTCCTGTTGTATGTCCATGCGTGTCTATAACATGGCTTCTCTGTGCAGAAGAGGTTGGGTCCCCAAAGTAAACTGCTATTGTGAAAGAGATTAATGCTTTCCATATGGTTAAAAGCTTTGTTCTTAGTGAGTGGCAGCTTAGCTCTCCAGATCACTGACCAGAATGCTGCATGCTCTGCTAATCTGTGCTGCTGAAGCTGTTGGTTCACCCTTACTAGCAGTCAAACTTTTCCAGCTTTCTGTACCTTCAAAAAGCAGTGCTGCCAGGGGCTTCCCTACTGAGTGAAAAGACCACCTAGTGCTCTTATAAGAATTAAGAGTTCTTCTGCAGCACAGATGGGTGATCAGCCTTTCCTTTTAAAATACCCATTAGGCTCCATCCTTCGCCAGAATCACAAAAAGCAACACAATGCAGAAAAAGTAGACGTTATTAGGGGCAGTGTGCACTGGGGCAGTATGAAACTCAGGAAGCAAATCTAGTTACCTTACTGAGTGTATTGTGGTGGGTGTTTGTCTACATTCCTCTTCAGAAATCCAGTGTTCTAAAGCCCTTTGGTCCATCATGGCAATCTGCTCTAGGGCTATTTTACTGCTAGAAAGCTTGCCCAAAACAAAGTCTTCTTGTACCACCTGATGCTTATTCTTCTTCTGCATATGTGAAGAGGATTCCTGTCTTTTCCTTTGTCCTCCCTTCAGGTTGCAGATGAGCATCGTCCAGAATTGTACCTAAAGTAATTTTCTGCTAAGATGGTGAGAGCAAGATGCTTTTCTGTGGCCATGAGGCCTCAAGTGCTAGACTGGTTTTCAAAATCAGTATTCCTTGTATCACTTATGTTCAGGACACTCATCAATGAAAGGATCAGTTGCATTTCCAATCTTCACAAGTCTGGTACTCATTTAGGGCTCCTATTCAAAGTGCCCATATCTTCCAGCCTTGATCTTCGTGGGTGGATTTGGTTTTACGGCTCCAGTCTGGTGACCATCAGTGAGGACTGAAGGGCAGAGAGTTTGGAATGAGCATCATCAGGAAAAGCAAATGGCCAGACAGCTGTTCTACTCTCTACCGTTAGCAATAAGTACTAGTCACAACACTAACTTGTCCATCAAAACATTGTTATTCCAGTTTTCACCTCATTTTGCTAAGACTGGTACAGCAAAAGGGTGTTTTGTTCTTCCAATGAAAATCTGAGACCATTCCTACGCTTACTTTCTCTTCCTACCCTGTGAGTGATGGCCCCTGGAGTAGCTTGGGACTTTCCTCCATGAGTGACTCAGAGTGGCCCATGTGCTGATTCCTGTTATTCAGGTTTCTCCTCTGATCCTCCAGAACCTGCTTGGAAGCACAAAGTGGAGGAAATGCTGTGTATCTGCTGCTCAGCTCTTGCCACAGCTGGAAATGTGAGAGGATGTATGTAGTTATTGGACATCAGCAAGGTCCAGCTGCTGCATTTCTCTGGGCCACAGAAGGAAATGGCTGTCTAGCTCCATCTCACATCACAGTTCAAAGAAAGATTCTGAGGTTTTGGTGGATACCTGACTGCCATCTCCCCCAGCAAATGCAGATTAGACAGAATATCATTAGTGTTAGAAGTTTTCCCTGGGGTGTTTCTTGTTCATAGGGTAGGACTGCACCCACCACATGCACACTGCAAAGATTTTTAGGCTGCCCTTCATGTAACATCTTCTACCTTGCTGATACTTCTTTACATGATATTTTATCTCTTTTTCTTGACTTTTCTTTACCTTCTCTGTTATTTTTCTTGACCTTTCCCCCTGGGTAGCTGTGTGTTACAGAAGGTAGGCGGAGAACCTGGTATTTGGGGTGCAAAGTGGATAACTCATGCCAGCCTCCCCTCCCTGTGAAAGGAACTCTCCTCCACTCCCTAGCCAGCTGTTTTTCTTTACTTGATGGGCTTTTCACCAGCAGAGCTATTAGCTTTGACCATGGTCTTCATGCCAGGGTTTGATGCAGCCTTTTTGGCCTCCTAGGTTTTGATAGGATATTAATTTCCTGACTTTGTCTTTCCTGGGAGGCCAATATTAAGTGGGGGGTGGAGGGGAGAGGCATAAATGGTTTGCAATAGCCTGTGTTGTTGCTGAAGAGATGCCTGAATCATGTTGTGCCTTTTTATGCTCAGGTATCATTCATTGCCGTAGACTAGAAGAGTAGTGACAAACTTATGCATAGATGATGGCAATCTATCATCTGCCTGAGTGAAGGGAAGGTTTGGAGCTTGTGCTGTAACAGGAAATACTGCCCGAAGATCCTGCTGTGGGAGATTTCTGGAATCAGTTGAAAGAATGAAGCATTATGGCATAGAGAGATTGTAGTGTGTACAGTCTGTACAGTTGTCATCTCTCCTCTGCTCACTAGTGTAGCACCTGTACTGTCTCTGCCTTGGGCTGTATCTGTTGAGCAGCATGACGATAAGTGAGTGACCTGTAATTATTGCTGAATCCTCAGACTTAAGCAGAAGTTACCAGCACTTGGCTGGTGCTTGTAAGTCAACTGTTCAGCATCTAGTAAGGTGACTGGACTTCAGGCATCTGCCCTTTCCTAAAGAGTTACTGTGTAAACTGCAGAGACATCCTGGCTCTGTGAGCTGCCTCCATCACAAGCCTGAAGCCCTACAGCATGAAGCATTTCAATGTGTTACCCATGCTCTGCTGTTAAAGATGTCTGAGATACTGAACAACCTTGGGCAGCTGGGGGGTCCACCGACTCAGAGACTACAGTGTCAATTTAGATGCAGCTGTGTCTTGAACATGACTTCCCAGATCTTGCTGTGTATGAATCATCCCAAAGCCCAAATTTCCAGTAAAACAGGCCTGTTGTCCCGTCAAAGCTGCTCTAATGTGCTTAAAAAGCATGTGAGAGGGATAGATGCACACCTTAATGCTTTGTCCCATCTTTCTCAGTTCTATTCCTTAGTTTTACAGTATCACAATATGGTAGGGGTTGAAAGGGACCTCTGGAGATCATCTAGTCCAGTGCTGCTGCCAGAGCAAGTTCTCCTAGAGCAGTTACACTTAATTTGTTTGCCCCATCTTTCTTCACCCGTGGTCACGCAGTGCTGCTCATGCATGAATGTCAAGGGTGCAATGCATAATGGGCATCTCTTCCTCCAAGTCACACATGGCAGGAGAAGAGGAAATGGCCTCAAATTGTGCCAGGGGTGATTTAATTTGGACATTTGGAAAAACTTCTTCACTGAAAGGGTTGTCAAGCATTGGACCAGCAACATAGAGTGGTGGAGTGCCCATTGCTGGAGGGACTGAACAGACATGTAGGTGTGCTGCTGAGGGATGAGGCTTAGTGTTGACTTGGCAGTGCTGGGCTAATGACTGGGCTTGATGATCCTGAAGATCTCTTCCTGCCAAAGCAATTCTATGAAGTAGTGTTTCTCCTGACAGCGGATGAGCCACTTCTCTCGGGCTGCCCTTGAAGTGACAATGACGTCGAGGGAAAACAATAATACCGGTAATCAATTACAGTGTTGCCACACGGCTCCCCGCCCCCGACGGACCCTCGGAGCTGCGCTCCGGGCGGGGCTGCGGGGGTCCGTCGGGGGCGGGGTAGAAATGCGGGCGCAGAGCCGATTGGCCGCCCTTCCCTTGAGTGACAGCCCTGTTGCCCCCCATCCGTCCTTCCGCGGCGGCGGGGCCGCTGTCTCCGCGCATTCCCTCAGCTGCAGCCCGTTCCGTCGCGATGGGCCGCGGGGCCGCCCCGCTCCGCCGTTTGCTGCTCTCGCTGCTACTTCTGCCAACGACGGGGGCGGGAACCGCCTTCACGGTGGAGGAACCGGAGACGGTGGAGGAGCTGATCGAGTACCGCGACCCTTGCAAAGCTGGTAGGCGGGCGGCTTGCGGGATGCAACTCTGGGAGAAGTTTTGAGGTGGCGGACAGGTGGCCCTGCGAAAAGCTCCTCAGGATCCCGGTGACTCCCGGGAGCAGTCTGGCCGCGGTGGGATCAGCCCCCCACCCTCTCGGAAGCTGCCTCGACGTCCTGCTGCCCTCGCAAACCCCGACGAGCTCCCCGGCAGGTTTTTTTGGTTGTTCCTCCGCTGCCCTCGGCGGGAGGCCTTCTTGAGACGGGGCGCAGGGGGTTAAACGAAACCTACCCCCGCTCCGCTCGTCTTTCCGCGCGCTCACCTGTTACCCGCCGCTTCCGTGCGAGCTCTGCCGGCGGAGCTCAGCATGGCAGTGGTGTGGATTCCCCCCACCAGCAGGCTTTCTGCATTTTTGCAGCCTCTCGGTAGCTGTTTGAACTTGTCCCGGGGTCTGTCCGGCCCCGAGTGGCGGTGCGTGCCCCAGGGTGGCTGGAACACGCCGGCAGAGCCCAGGCTGCCTCCTCCCGGGGCTCTCGGCGGGTAGGGGGCTGCTGCAGCCCACCCCAGGCACCTCCCGAGCCTGCCGGTGTACTCACGGACTTTGGAGTTGCCTGTGTACAAGTTACCGCATCCTCTTAAGGCTGGTCCCTCCCTTCTCCGAGATTTTCGTTCCCGTGCGAGGCTGCGCTTTACCCGTTCTCAGCTCGTCGTAACCCTTCTTAGCCTCTTGATTTCGCCAAGAGCTTCTGGCGTACCTAACACATTAATTCGAAGGGAATATGAACCCAGGTTTTTCTCTTTGAAAATCTGGCCGATGCTCTTGATGTGACTGTTAGTGCTTTCACTTCCAGCTATCAGCGAGTGTTGTGGTCCTGGGAATTGCTTCTCTGCTGGGAAATTGGCAATCGATACCTCGTTAGTCTTGTTCCATTTACAGATTACTTTGTGCAAAGTCCTGCTTTCGTAATAATGTAGGAATCAAAAAACGGAAGGAGTTTCTTTGTGTGTGGCGTGCTTTGTCTTTTGAGTTGGGGCTTTACCCATCAACTGCTGTTCGTAAGTGTCCTTTGGTGATAACTTTCCTTGTTATCAGCTGTCTCCTGACTGCTCTTAGGGGACCCGTAGCTGTATCTGCTCACGTAGAAGAGCTCTGACAAGACAACGTTTATCAGAGCCCCTCTGTGTTGTATATCAACTTCTTTAACTGGCCTCAGGCGCCAACTGTGGTGTGAGTGGTGGCTTTTACTCCAAAATTCCTCTCCTCTCCACAGAGTGTTTCTTCCATAAAACATTCCCTGGTCAGTAAGTAACTTGGGATTTGATAAACTATTTGGTGGGGTTCTTTTAAAATGCTTTTTAATCACTGTGGGACCCAGACCCCCAAACAAGCTTTACTGCATTTGTGTCTACTTGTAAATGGTGATGAAGTGATCTCTTTCTCCTCCCAGTGAAACTAGTTGTTAGTGATATGTCTGGGGTTCTGATCTGGAGAGCAGCAGGTAGAGTGTGTTTGCCTTCCCCTTGGAAAATGTGTTATCCTTGTTTTTCCTTCAAAGTCCCAAAACGTCACCAGTGTGCCTCGCTTGCACTTGGGACTGTTGAGTGTTACTGTCAGGTCAAGTACACAAAGGATAAGAAATGCTCCTTTAAGGACTGAAGGAACTGGAACAGGCTCCCCAGGGGGGTCGTGGAGTCTCCTCCTCTGGGGACTTTCAAGGCCCACCTGGATATGTTCCTCTGTGATCTGTGTTAGATAGTTTTGTCCTGCTCCGGCAGGGGGGTTGGACTCGATGATCTCTCTGGGTCCCTTCCAACCCCTAACGTCCTATGATCCTATGACTGCATAGTGAACGTTTACTTTGACTTACCTACATCGGACAGGGAGCTTGTGGCAGAAGAGGAAGAAAAACTCTGCCATTTACCTGCCTTTGTTGTAAGACTCTTCCTTTTTCCCACAGTCCACCCATCTTCCTGCAGTCCTCTCCACTTCTCCCTTCTGCATGAGAAGAACCTGGACCACCAGTGGCAGCCTCCCTTCACTGTACATTCTCACCTTCTCCCCTGCTGGGCAGAAAAACCTTGTGTGTGATATTTTGGTCAATTCAGTCAGGATCAATCAATGCAGTTCAGTCAGGATTAATTGTAGAAATGATCTTTATCTTCTGACTTTTCAGTGTTGGCCTCTAATGATTTTCCAATGTCTTACTTCAGATAGAAAGGAAGGAGTGAGTGTGTTTGGAGGACACAGAATTCTTTTCTAGAGCCCAGGACCGGGCTGCTGTTTCTGAGAGTGCCAGCATACAGCTGTTTTTTGGTGGGGGCTGCCAGGCAGCTGAGCCTGGCAGTGCTTTGGCTTCACTGGTGTTTGACCTGAGTCAGTCTAGGGGATGTGGAGGACACTACAGTGCCTTTTGCTTTGCTGTAGCCTTTCTCACTGGTGAGCACTGTTACTGGCTTTCTCAAGTTTCAGTTGTCTTTTCAGTAGAAGAGACTCGGGCTCTTCTGGTCTATCCTAGCTTTCCGATCCAGTTTCTCTTTGTGCAGGCTTTATCAAACTGAAGTGCAGAGCTCTTAGGGAACAAGACACCTCTTACATGCCATGTACCTATGCGTCTCTGTGCACTGAATAGCTCCAGTTTTTGAACTTGTCCCCAAAACGAAGTAAGCAGGTCTCATACCATGTTGGACCAGTTAGACCCTGCCTCTCCTCTTCCTTCTGCCTTGCATTCACAGCATTCTTCCTCTTCCAGGGGAGCAGACATCAACAAAGCTAGGCAGGAGGTCAATGCTGTAAGTGTCATCACAAAGGTTCATTTCAGCCAAGATTAATGAGTAAGTGGAATGAGGTGAAGACACCTCTGATGGAGTTGTCCCTCCAAAACAGGCTATCTTGTGGCTGTTGTCTAACACCTCTATAGAAAGGAATGGTGCCTCTGTAATGCTGTTCCTGATGAAAGTGACATGTCGCTTTGATTTCCCTGGGTCCGTTTCTCCACTGGTGGGACAGTGTCAGCATTTGTCTAGAAGCATGACTGGCAAGAGGGCAGTGATCGTAGCCCTGCTATGAAAAGCTCAGGTGTCTGGTATGTTTTGCAAGGGAAAGTTTTTGATGGTCTATAGGAACACAGCTGGCACTGTGTGACTTGTTTTCTGTTGCTGCTGTAAGGCACAGGCTCCTGTGTGCAGTCTTGTAACTGCAGATTGCATGCAGCCTCTTAGCCCATTGCAAAGACAAATTGCTGCTCCACTTATATGTTTTCCAAAGCTGTTAAAACTCTAGTGCTTTACCTCTTTCTTGCTGCAGGCTGATGGCTATGACCCAGAGACTGTGATGGATTTAGATCTGGCAGGTTATGAAGTGAAAGCTTGCCAGTTCCTCACCCCTGCAGCTCATGCCCTGAGGTTGAGTGCAGATTGTGGATGGTTGATCTGCTAGACTGGGAGTGAAAAGCTTGTCACCTTCTCCTCTCTCTGTTGCATTAGCTAAGGGTGTAATAATCTCCAGCATCAAGGCAGGATGGACAGCACAGGGCAGTAACCTCCTAAATCACTGCAACTACTGGTATGAACATGTGTCCGTTTTATACCACCGTTCAGCTGATGGGCTGTAACTCAGCCTCCTAACTCCGTCCATGTGGGATTTGTTTTTCTTAATCTGTAGCTGCTTTCCTGCCTTTTCAAAAGAGTAGAAAGAGAGGGAAAAAAATGACAGAGTGGCTGATAAAGTGACAGTTGGAGCAGAGCTGCACAGTCAGTTTCAGTTGCCAGGGGAGGTGACAGTGCTGACTCTGCTGGGTGGGTTTTGCTGAGTGTTGTGGCAGATCACTGGAGCTTTTCAAAGGCAATGGTACAAAGGTTCCTGCCCACATCTGCTCTGCTTTACGTGGAAAAATATTGAAAGCCTGACATGTGCTTTGGACAGATCTGCTGCTCAGAGGGTCACGCTAGAGTGCAGGTCTGAGTGAGGCTGCCTGATGGACAGGCAGCAGGAGGGACTATGGCTGCCCGGGAAACAAAACAAGCGCATCCTTCTGGGGTTTGTCAGGCAAGTTGGAACCAAAGGAATTAAAGAGACTGTAATTTGTTCTGGTAGCTATTTTGGTGCAAGCTTATATGAACTGTCATTTGAGGTGTAGAGTAGAATCTCTGAGGTTCAAAGTGACCTCTGGAGATGTTATAGTCCAACTTAAGCAAGGGGAGGTAGGAGAAGTTAAATAGGAAAGAGAACTGGGCACTGAGTGACTTGTTCCCTGGATGCTTATAAGTTTGATTACTTTTTTTTCTTCAGCAGCAGGTCTGTTACGTGAGTCCTTTCCATTTGCCAAATCAGCAGGTGTGAAAAAGCTGTGGTTTGGTCTCAGCGTCTTGGTTCCTGGGGTACTCTGGCTCCCAGTGTGGTGCCTCCTGCCCTTTGTGATCTGGAGGAGCAGTGTTGCTTCCCAAGGCCTGGCATTTCCCTTGGTAGCTTGTCTTCCAGCATGGGGCCCATTGAGGATGTCCCGTGTTTGGAAGTCCCCTGTTTCTGCCTGCTCTGGCTAGGCAGTCTGTTGTTGTGTGACACGTTCAGTCCATAGGTTGAGTCTGGACACGGGCCACCTTATGAGCCGGGACTCCCAGGCCATAGAGGTGATGCAGTGTTTCTCTGTGCAAGTCTCTGCATCTGGAGATAGGCAGAGCTGCCTGCCACGTGCTCCTGAGGCAAAGGGCTTCAGGCTACTGCTGCTCATACGTCTTTCAAGGATGCTTCAGGAGAGTGTGTGTTGCTGAGGGGGGGGTGGGGTTAGACTGAGGACTAATTTCATATGAGTAACTATAAGCCTTGTAAGCAAGTTCGGATTCTTTTAATGAGACTTTGGTCAGAGCGGTGTCTTTTGCTCTGGGCCATTGCTCACAGGGCTCCTGAACAGGCAGAATCTGGTGGCAGGGATTGTGAAATGGGGGTGAGACTCTGCCAGGGAGTAGTATATGGAAGTGAGTTGGTCCCTGGGGATTTTGTGGAGTGGCTGGGATGTGAGCTTAGAATGGGAAGAACTGAGGCAAGAGGGGTTGAGGAGGCACTGTTAAAGCAGTGAGCAGCAGTCCTATCTCTCCTCTCTTTTTTTTTCCACTGGAAAAGACAAGCCATTTGGCAAGGATCATGCAGCTCTTGCTGCTAAACCTCTGCTCCTTCAAGGGTACCACCACGCATTCTTGTTCCTGCTCCACCTGCTGATTTGATCTTGAGCTTCTAATTGTCCCATGCCAGAGGCCTCACACCTCAGAGTGCTGCCCTGAGATAAGCACTCACAGAGAGGTGAAAACTGTGCTTTGCTGTTGTCCTGTTCCTCCCAGGCCTCCCTCTGCAGAGGCACAGTGCTGTTAGGTTTGGAGGCAGCGAATTTTGTTTGGGTCATGTGTGCAAACGTCTGAAGTTGTGTGCGAACGATTCTGTGTGGAGCTGAGGAATTTGCTGCTAGGAACCGCAAGTCTTGAAGGGGCAATCAAATGAGATATTGTTTGGGGTTTGAGTGGGATGCAGATGCTTTTTTTTTTCCTCTTGGAAGCACAGATCTGTCTTGTTAGCAGGGCAACTCAAAAGGTCTTTGCTGGCTACATTGTGGATCCAGTCCTCTGGGCTCTTGACGAGGGCCTCCCTGCAATCTCAGTGTGTTTGATTTGGTTTGGCAATGCTGGGAACACTGGTGAAGCATGTGCCGGTCTGCCCTTGGCTCTGAAATCCCAGATTCCTGTGTAAGAGTTTTGTTTGCATCTTGCAGATTTCTCGTAAAGTCTTGAAGCCTCTGAGCTGGCAATGAAAGCCCTAGTGAGCTGCATTGCAGTGATGGGGAAGGTGCCATGCCTATGGCATGGGGCTCCACATTGTAGAAGATGGTTGTGGGAGCCTGTGGCTTGCCCAAATGTAGTCAGTATGGTGGTGGCAGTACTGGGACCTGAATCCTGGTCTCCTGACATTAGAAGCCATGTAGGCTTCCAGAAAAGAAATTGTCTTCCTCCTGTCTTGGCCACCAATATTACGTGTGTGTGTGTTGAGGGAAGAGTCTGAAACATAACCCAGTCTGTGGATTCCTCCATGCTGAGGCAAACACTTATGAAAAACAGAGAGAGCTCTCACCAGCAAACATTACCTAAACATGGTATTTTAGGAGTGGAGCATGTCCCTGCTGAGCAAAGGCTGAGGGAGCTGGGTCTCGTGAGCTTGGAAAAAAGGAGACTGAAGGATGACCCCATTAAAATCGATAAATATGGGAAGGACGGGTGTTAGGAGGATTGAGCCAGGTTCTGCTCAGTGGCATCCAATGACAGGACAAGGTGCAACGGGTGTGAACTGGAACAGAGGAGGTTCCATGTAAATATGAGAAATAACTTCTTCACGGTGAGTTTGACAGAGCACTGAAGGGGCTGCCCGGGAGGGTTGTGGAGTCTCCTTCTCTGGAGATGTTTAAAACTCACCTGGCCATGTTCCTGTGCGACTGGATCTAGGGGATCCTGCTGTGGCAGGGAGATTGGACTGGATGATCTTTCGAGGTCCCTTCCGACCTCTAATGTTCTGTGATTCTGTGATGAATGGGGCTTTTCCATCATAGGTTGCAGAAAGGGTTAAGTGCTCAGGGAGGAAGTTGACTGAGTCGTTTTGGGTGGTCTGGGGAAGAATGAGAGAACAGACTATTCAGTCTTTAATTTACCTGCTTCAGGGCGGTGACAGCAGTTACCAAACAGAAAACAGGTGGTGCAGACATTTGCCGTTGGGGAGGCAGAGCCGCAGCAGAAGCTTTCTGCTCAAAGGGAAGGTTTAAGGTGACTTTTATTATAATCCTAGGCAAGCACAAGCTAATGGCTGTGGCTTAAAGAAAGAATAGCCACCAACCATTTATTTTTTTTTTTTTGCAGCCAAGGTTCCCAGGTGAAGGAGCCACTGGGCAGGGAAGTTTGAGACCAAAATCTTATGATCACTGGGAAAGAAGCACTTAAGATGCAGATCTGAAGTCTTTCCAGTGTTTTTCTGTCTACTTGATGTCTGACAAAAACTTGGTATTTGATGGTTTTTGGATGGGTTGTATCTGCTTGTCCTACATGAGAGAGAACACCATGCTGCATCTACACCTTGCGATTTAGCAGTGGCCAAAACAAGGGATGGGCAGATTTGAGATGGGACTTTTTTTTCCTTAAAGAAGACTGTTAGTGTGGGGAGGCAAGTGTGGTACTTACCCTGGGTACTTCACTGTGAAGACCTTTTAGAGCACTTAATGACCTTTGTAATCTAGGTGCAGTTAGCAGCTGTATGCCCTTGGCCATACACTGTGCAGATTTGACTAATGAAGACTGCTTGTTCCTCAAGTCTTCTGTGGCACCAGTTTCAGAAGTCACAGAGCCCTAGACAAAGGAGTTTTGAAAATGTGCTGCAAATCAGCTAGGTGTTGGAAGTCCACAAAGCTGAGGGTTTTGCTTTGAGGCACTTCTGACTCGTGATTACATTCTACCTTTGCAGTTGTGCTGGGAGCTTTTATTCTCTTCCTGTCCTAACCTCCCAGGTAGCATTCCCACACCTTTGTGGACAGCTAGCACAAGACTAGGCTGCATTTTACTGGTAAGCTGCCTCTTTCTTCCTGGTAAAACTGCCCGTGGGTGTCTCCCAGGTGAGCAGTAGCTGCCTCACCTGGGGAAGAGCTTTGTGGCTACGACTATGTACTGCGAGCATGTGGTTGTGCTTGGAAAAGTGCAGCCACCATGTGCCCGATACTTCTTTCTCCAAGAAGTCCGTTTCCCATTTTGACATTGCCTTTGCTGCAGAGAACCTTGTGCTCTCTGCTTGGTTTCCTCTGTGTTTCTTACAGATGCGTTTTGGCTGTTTCCCAGTCTGTTTTCCTGAAGCTGTCTCCGTTCCCAGCTTGGAGGACTGTTCAAATCCTTCTCAGGACTGTCTGTGCCAAGGAGATGATGCTGGGACTGTCCCGACAGGGAGGTCTGATGCTCTCTCTGGAGACAAGCAACCTTGGAGGGAAGGAAGCAACCAAATTACCTGTCTGTCCTGAATCATGAGTACTGCGGGTATGAACTGCTTTCAGCCAGTGCTGAAATGTGTTGTCACTCCTCAGAAGAGATGGATGGTTGAGCAGAAACTGGCCATTCTTTGATTCAGCTACTAGGTCTTCTGCTTGGATTTTTATTCCCCCTCCTTTGTTGTAGCTGAGCTCCCAGAAATGCTGGTCACTGAGAGCACCTACACTCCTCTCGTGTTCCTGTCCGTTCTAGCATTTCTTGAAGAGGATGGTTCTCTGTCAGTAGAAACTGCGTAAATGTTGCAAGGAAGCCCCTGATTAAAGAACTCTTAGTCACTGGTGGTGCTTTCTTGGCCAGTTTGTGTCATCCCAGCTTGGAATGGAGAGCAAGTCTAACTGTGTGTGGAAGGAAGTCTATATGAAGCCACAGCCCCAGATAAATCATCTTCTGGTTTGAATGATACGAATTTTCAGAGCCCTGCAGCTGGTGCTGGTCCATAAATCAGCTCAGCTTTAGACTCAAAGAAATTCACCACCTCTCAAATAATTTTGTGTTCGTGCAAATGTCAGCATCCAAGCAAAAAGCATCTGTTCGACCTCCTCATCCACAAACCCCAAAACTGTTTGCAGAGCAGTGGTGTAAGACAGACATTCAAGTCTGCTGAGCATTTTATGTCCTCCTATTGAGAGTTCATGTTGGAGTGTGTTGGGTCCCTTTGCCACCTTGTTAGAAGCTGGTTGATAGGGTCCTGGGGGGTGCTAAGGATTGCCTTTCTCCAACTAATCTCATAGCTGTGGGTGTCACCAGTCTCCCACTCCTCAGTGAGAGCCTGAACTTCCCTGTAAATAGCATTGCCTAATCAGCAATGTTTTCATTTGCTCAGAACTTTGCCAAAATTGGCAGCTTCGGTTGGTGTTTTGCATCCTGAATTACAGGTGAGACCTGATGGGGCTTGCTCATTGATTTCAAAGAAGAAGATTTCGAAGACAGAGGTTTACTTACAAACTGTGCTCTGCCTCGCGCTACCTGTGGCTGCACCTGAGAGAAGGACCTGATCGTGGCGCAGGGCAGGTGTCTGTTGTGGAAGTAAAGGGCTGTCTACCCTGATGCATGTTAGCAGGATGCTTTGTGATGAAGAATAGCCTTGGTTCAGTAATGCATTGGTTTTGCTTTAAAATTCCCCACATAAAAACCTATATGATGCACTGGACTTACAAAGTCAGAGCTCCCTCTTGCAGAAATACCAGCATTGGGTCATCTTTGGGACTTGCAATTGTAATTCCTTAGGCATGAAAATACATTCAAACAGTGTGACATGTTGGACAGCTATCCTGTGCAATGAGTGTACTCTAAGGCTGCATCATATATGGACAAGAAAGGGGACTTCTGGCTGCTTTATCCCTGTCTCTATGGCAGAAGTTGGGTAGTGGGTAACGAACAAGCAGCTGTTGCAGAAGAAGCTTGGACAGCTGCATGACAGAGTTGTTTGGGACTTACTGGAATCAAGAGGTCTCAGACTGAGAAACAACTGTTGCTATATGATTCTTGCAGGCAGTGACCTGCAAGTTAGGTGCCCTCAAAAAGGATGGAAGTTGTGCACCTGCATTTTCTTTACTGAGTGTCTTGGACCTGAGTAGAGCTATTCATTAGATGGCTTATTGTCAGTAGCTCAGCCTAGATGTGGGCAGGGGAGTGATTAAACAGCAAGGGTCTGCACTTCTTCTGTGGAGCCTGTCAGTAAGTCTTGATCCAGAACAAACTGCTTTTCAAACTTACATGCACCTGGCTTTGAATGTTTTTGATAGTCCGGAGTTCAGGCTTCTGCGGCCATCGGATCTTGTACCCTGCCATTGTCCGGTTGCTTTGTCTGGTGCCTGTGCATTCCCAAGAAGAATTAGGCACAGCTCTTTATCTAAAAATTAGTTTTGAGAAGTTTTGGTTGCAGGGCAACGAGCTCTCAGAGTTACCTGCATGGTGTGACTTTTGATGCAGGCTGGTGGTTTTCTCCTGGTTCGATTGCACTTAACTCACTGAAAAGACCCACAGACCATTTGGCACTGCTGACCTGGGAAGGCAGAGATGGGCTGACTCTTGGGGCTGACCCTTTGAAGGGGGTGGGGTGGCCTGTTTTTTACCTTGGAGGAGAAGCCTGTTATTTTCTGCCTGTCGATGCTGGGAGTGTGTTTTGCTCGGTGACACTCTGAGCTGCAGCTGGCCCATGTATCAAGCTGCTGCTGTGCTGTGCAGTTGACCGCTGCCAGGATTTAATCTCTAACCTTTGATTGTTCTTGAAAGCATGTTCTAGGGATTGTGTTCCCACCCACATGGCTTCTGTGACCCCTTCCATTTCCTGGGTGTCTAAGTACGGAACAGAAAAGATTCATTAACCTGGCAAGTAACCTCTTTTTGTGGGGGAAGTGATTTTCCGTCACGCTCTGTTAGATCCTATTGATTTCTGTTTTTCCCCTCTTTGGCCTCTTCTGCCATATATTCTCTTCTTTGTCATGCTTCAGTAGGAAGGTGATATGTGATATGCTGGGGTGGGTTGGTCTGGTGGGGTTTTTTTCCTGTTTCCTGGGCAGAGAGCTGGGATCTCCTAAGGCTGTTGCTCAAGTGCCCAAGTCACTGGCTCTTGGAAAGCTTTTATTGTCAAGGTAAATGCTGTCAAGGTTAGTAATGGGATATTGAGATGAGGAGTAAAACCTTCTAGCTGGTCATTCTTTTCTTGGTGTTGAGAAGAGCATTTTCTGTCCTCTTGCCTTCTCTGCCCATTGTACACCCCCTTTTCTCCTGACAGAAGAGGGGCACATATCCCTCAGATCGTCAAGTCTTTTTGGACCATGCTGGTGGCTGCATCCTGATGCTTTTGTGGTGCTCAAGTATTCGGTAGCTACACCTCTGCTTGGTGTGAAATGTAAGGAGCTGCTAGGTTTGGGCTGTCCCACTGGGGCAAGTATGAGGGAAAGAGGCATGTCCTTGGTGTTGGGTGGAAGGGTGTGGGGATGCATCCTGTTTCAAGAGGAAAAGGAGAATCTGTGCAAGATCCCACTTGGGGAATGGGGAAAGTGTTTTCTCCCAATGCAGTTCTCTCTTGCTATGTATACCTCCCTCCTGGTAGCCGTCTTCATGCTAATGCAGCTATTGCAGAGGTAACATGTTACAGAGGTGAATGGTTTTGGTAAACCTCTGTCAGAACTGAGGTAAGCTGCCCAAAGCTGCTGTTGTTTACTAATGGGTCTGACTTTTAGGCAAGCCTTTCTGTGATTCAAGCTAGATATTTCACTATCTGGAGAAACAGCTTTCCTTCCAAAAGTTCGCTTTCACCTTTCATAGTACATTCTCAACTTTCTTGGTTCTTGATAAATGCCCCATTTCTTCCAACCCAAATGACTGTATAATTCTGTGACTATCTGATGTGAGTCCTGTGCCGCGCTGTTGCAGTTGAGGTCTAAGGGAGCACTGTAGTTGTTTCTTTTGGACTTTTATCTTATTACAAGCAGCTATATTCTGAAGAACTGGCTGGCCTTTGCACTGCCTCTCCCATTTCCTGCATGGGCTCAGCCGATCGGAGTGAGAAACTCTGCCTGAAAGGGGAACTCTCACTGTGGCAGGTGAATGGTGGTCCTGTTAATTCACAAATCATAGGCTGTTCTTCTGCTAAAATAGGCAGTTTAAATCCTGAGGGGTCAGTGAAGGGAGGTGAGCTCTTTCTGCAGACTGATCCACAGTGATGTGGAATGGAGCTTTTGGCTGTGCTTTGGCTCCCAACAAAACAGGGTCTGGCTGTTCGGTGTCGCTTTGAAATCGCTTTCGTGGTTCAGTGTAGCTAATGGGATGTTTTTGTATGGAAAGAGGATGGAGGATACTTCGAGTAGAATACAACAGGAAACTGAAGACATAACCACATCCTAGTCTTTGCTTTTAGTTGTGAGTGAATGTTGGGAAACAAACCAACGAGCAAAAGGATCTTAACATGCGTTTGATTCAGCATTTGCAGTTGTCTTCTTCATATTGCTTTTAAGGCTTTGAACTTAGAGTTTCTGTGGTGTTTGTTTTTGTCAAGGGGTTTATCCCAAGACAAAACTAATCAATTACTCTAGTTAAAGTGGTAATGGGCCAAAACAAAAAACAAAACAAGGAGGGTTTGGAAGCTACTTATAAATTGCAGGCAAACCCCAAAACTCGCTCGATTTGGGGAAAAACAAGGCAACATATTTAGTTCATCCCACATAAAAACCCCAACACAAAGACATACAGAGATTCATCACACGTTCAAACATAACTGGGCCAAACTGGAATCTCTAGTCCCTCAAAGGGATTCCAGCAGTTCTTTTTCCTTGTGGAAACATGGACTCCATTCAGTTCATGTACACATCCCTCAGCATCAAAAGGTCCAGTTCCCTGCTCCATGTGCTTCCAAACCAGTCCTCCGCTTCCAGCATTCTGATTCCTACGGCTACAAACGAGGGAAGAACTCTGTCCATTTCAGCAAACAATGGAGTTCAGACAAAACCTTCATATTCTCTCTCTCTCTCATTAACACAAGTCAGAGCAGAGACATTGGAAGGTCTCATAGCAAAACTAAGTAAGCTGGCAATGTTGCTGTCAGAGAAGGTGGCACCATCAAAGGAGCAACTGGATGTGGGTCTGGATAGAGATGCTTGGGAATCTTCAAAATATGATTTGTAAGGAAATTTGCTATCCAGTGTGAAAGCAGGTCTGGAGCTGGTGATCTCTCTCTGCAGGACATTCAGAAAGCTGAACTGCCTTATCAGTCAGCATGAAATTTCAAGGGATTGTGTTTAGGGATGTGCAGATTTCCCTGCATTTCATGGTGCTGCTGTGTGATCATAGAATCATTAGGGATTGGAAGGGACCTCAAAAGATCATCTAGTCCAACCCCCCCCGCCACAGCAGGATCACCTAGACCAAGTCACACAGGAACACATCCAGGTGGATCTTAAATGTCTCCAGAGAAGGAGACTCCACAACCCCCCTGGGCAGCCTCTTCCAGTGCTCTGTCACCCTCACAATGAAGTTCCTTCTCATATTTATGTGGAACCTCCCATGTTCCAGCTTACACCCATTGCCCCTCATCCTATCACTGAGAAGAGCCTGGCTCCATCCTCCTGACACCCACCCTTCAAATCTGTATAGACATTAATGAGGTCACCCCTCAGTCTCCTCCAAGCCAAAGAGACCCAGCTCCCTCAGCCTCTCCTCATAAGGGAGGTGCTCCTCTTCCTTCATCATCCTCGTTGCTCTATGCTGGACTCCTTCCAGCAGCTCCACATCCCTCTTGAACTGAGTGGCCCAGAACTGGACACAATACTCCAGATGTGGTCTCACCAGGGCAGAGTATAGGGGGAGAAGAGCCTCTCTCGATCTGCTGACCACCCCCGTTCTGATCCACCTATGGATGCCACTGGCCTTCTTGGCCACAAGGGCACATAGGTGCTTCATGGTCATCCTTCTGGTCCTAGGTCCCTTTCTCCTACACTGATCTCCAGCAGGTCAGTCCCCAACCTGTACTGGTACCTGGGGTTGTTCTTTCCCAGATGCCAGTCTCTACACTTACCCTTGTTATATTTCATTAAATTTCTCTCTGCCCAGCTCTCCAGCCTGTCCAAAGGTGTTGAGGGATGTGGTTTAGGGGTGAACTTGTAAGGTATGGTAGATGGTTGGATTTGATGATCCCAGGGGTCTTTTCCAACCAGAGTGATTCTGTGATTTTCAACTTAGTCACCGACATGGCGTTCCCTGCAGAAGCTGCAGGATTCATTATGATTATACAAAATCACAACTTGACCTTTTTCTGCCACACAGGTTTTTTTCCCTTTTCCGGAAGGAATGAGAAAGATCTGTCTTCTTCTTACATTAACAGGCAGTCAGGGCTGCGCACGTTTGTATAAAAAATGGTCATACTGAAATAGGTAAACATGAGCAGATATATTTAGTAGTTATCTTGATCTATGCAAGTGTTCCTGTAAGTTTTTGAAATGATGGTGCTGTGCCGTAATAATGATGAGTAACAATGACTGTCATTGCCCAGCAACCAGGCTTTGGTAGCTTGGCTCTCGGCTTTGCAGAATCTATATTTCCCTGGTTAGTTTTCCACAGAAGTATAATAGATTGTTTATTACAGTAAGCTGCTAGTTGAAAATATATACAACACCAGGGAGTGCAGTAAGCAACCAGGAGTATTTGGGACAGAAGGTTCCTGTTTGTATGAAAGAGGCAGCAGACATCTCTGTATGCTTTTACAGGATTCTTTCTTCTTTGCATTTTTAACCCTGTAGAATCAGTTCGCTGTCTGTTGCTGCTGGCAACTAGCAATTTCTGACTTCCCAATATAACTGGATTTTGAGAAGATTAAAGTGTGTTGGGGTTAAATGTGGCTTCCTGAAGGCTTGTCTGTTGGAAGTAAATAGGAGTTTCATAGTAGGTGCCAGCAGGACAAGACTTAACACTTGTTTTCCTACCCTTAAGAAGAAAAATAAAGTTGTGTTGAGAGATCAGAGACTGTTTGGTTGATTTTAGTGACTAGAACAGTGCAGTATGATGTAAGTTTTGACAGACAATCTAGCAACTTAATTTAGAGAGCCTTAAGAAGGACAGATACTTTAACACCAACGATTTAATTCAGACCACATGTCGTTCACGAATCTGCTTCTCTCCGAGATTTGCACTCTTGTGGGGAGTCTCAGAGTGTGAATCTCTTTCACATGAAACAAACCTGGATGAGCCACTGCAGTTGTGAATGGGCAGCTAGGCTCAAAACCCATGTCTATGTAGGTACCAGATCCTCAGTACCAGCTGTTTCACTCTGGAGGTGCTTTCCTACTGTAACACAAGTTTGCTGTGTAGGCATGTCCTCAAATGGCTGTACTGGTGTCAAAGAGAAGGTGAGGAAGGGACCTGGGAGGATTTAAATGTGAGGCAGTAACATCCAGCCGTAGGCACAATTATATTCATGGCTGGTAGTTTGTAAATGGCTGAAGCGCTTTTGCAAGTAATCACAGAATCACAGAATCACCGAGGCTGGAAAAGATGTCTATGATCATCAACTCCAGCCTATGACCTAACATCACCACAATGTAGATCATGGTGCCACATGCGGTTTCTTTCTTAAACACCTCCAGGGATGGGGACTCCACCACTGCCCTAGACAGTCCATTCCAATCTCTAATCACGCTTTGTGTGAAGAAGTGCTTCCTAACATCCAATCTAACCCTCTCCTGGCACAGCTTCAGGCCGTGCCCTTTTGTCCTATCATTAGCTTCCTGGGAGAAGAACTCAACCCCCCACCTGCCTACAACTGCCCTTCAGGTAGTTAGTGATAAGGTCCCCTAGTTGAGCCTGTTACCCATCATAGATTGTTAATTTGAAGTAGAAGTGTTTTGTTCTTGGAACAAAAAAAATGTGGTGGACCACTGAAATTTCTGAGAATAGCACATCTGGCCATTAAGGCAACAAGGGGACATTTAAACCAAGCCGCATGTTGATATTTTGCTGGTTATTACTGTGTGATGGCCTATGGGCTGCTGTGTTTACGAAGGCTTCAATATTCAGTATTTCAGTCAGCACAAATGAACAGAATAAGATGAAAAGTAGATCTACTGCACTAGTCATGTTTTCACAAAGGTTTATCTAGCTCTCCCTAAGAACACAGGCACAATATCTGTGTTCATTTGATCTCTGTGAAAAATGGTAGAAGCCTTCCTTTTCCTTTGCTTTTCATTTTGCTCAGTTGATTTATTTATGAGTTCCTGTCTGTGTGGAACGATTGATTCCTTTCAGAGAGAAGTATGAAATCCTGTCAAATGCTCCTGTTGGGTGCAGCTTCACACCCATGCAACATGGTGCTAAAGTATCTCAAAGTAGTTGTGTTCTGGTTAAGACAAAAGTAAAATGATATGGAGGGAGTCCAGCATAGAGCAATGAGGATGGTGAAGGAAGTGGAGCACCTCCCTTATGAGGAGAGACTGTGGGAGCTGGGTCTCTTGAGTTTGGAGAAAAGGAGACTGAGGGGTGACC
>JAOXOE010000632.1:10699877-10713411 GCA_028565055.1 Phoeniculus purpureus | reverse complement strand
CCCACCCAGCTCTCCAGCCTGTCCAGATCCTGCTGAATGGCAGCACAGACTGCTGGAGTCTTGGCCACTCGTCCCAGCTTTGTGTCATCAGCAAACTTGCTGACAGTGCACACTAATCCCTCGTGCAAGTCATCAATGAATAGATTGAATAGGACTGGTCCCAGTACCTGGGGCACTCCACTAGATACAGCCCTCCAACTAGACTCTGTCCCATTGACCACTACTCTTGGGTTTCTATCCTGCAGCCAGTTCATGATCCACCTCGCTACCTGATCATCCAGTCCACACTGCCTCAGTTTGGCTGTGAGGATGCTATGTGAGACTGTGTTAAATACTTGACTGAAGTCAAGATAGACCACATCCACCGCCCTGCCATCATCTATCTACCTGGTTATGCCCTCAGAAAAGGCTATTAGTTTGGTCAAGCATGACTTCCCTTTGGTGAAGCCGTGCTGACTGTCCGTAATGACCCTCTTGTCCTTGACGTGCCTGGAGACAGTGCCAAGGGCAAATTGTTCCATCAGCTTTCCTGGGATGGAGGTTAGACTGACTGGTCTATAGTTACCTGGGTCCTCCTTCTTGCCCTTTTTGAAGATTGGAGTGACATTTGTTGTCTTCCAGTCCCTCGGCACCTCTCCTGATCCCCGTGACTTGGAAAAGATGATGGAGGGCAGTGACTTCTAATCTCTCCCTTGACACTCGCGCGTGCATCCCATCAGGACCCATGGATTTATGTGCATCCAGATTATTTAATTGGTCCCTAACCCAGTCCTCACCAACCACAGCAAACTCCTATTTTTTCCCCACTTCCTCTGGGGCCTCAGCTGTCTGGGGCTCATCAGGACAGCCTCCAGTAGGATAGACAGAGGCAAAGGCGGCATTTAGTAACTCCACCTTCTCTGTATCCTCTGTCACCAGGGCACCCATCTCATTCAATAGTGGGCCTACATTGCCTCTAGTTTTAGTTTTACCTGTAGTGTATTTGAAGAAGCCCTTCCAGAACTGGACACAGGACTCCAGATGGGATCTCACAAGAGCTTAAGGGGAAAATCACTTCCCTTGACCTGCTGGTCAGGCTTCTTTTGATACTCTGGTCTTTGACACCAGTCCTTACAAGGCTTCTTGCTACCTTTGTGCTCTACTGTTTTTTTGACACCAGAACACACAGATCACTTGTGAAAGTGCCAAGAATTTGCTGTTGGAGAGTAGGAAGTGAAGGTCTGACAGAGTCAGGACTAAGCTGATGTGCGAGATGCAGCTGGGTTGTTTCAGAGAGGGATGTCCAGCAGACGTGCTTATGGTGTATCTTTATATGGTTGTATGTTTAGTATATCCTTGTGAATGTTGGTGGTGAGTATACAAAAACATTGTTTGTTTTCAGGAAGAAGCTGGAAGGGGAGTGGGTGAAGAGACGTTGAGACGGAATGTTGTATGAGCTAAACAGGGTTGGGGCTGGTTTGTACTTGGATAGGGGACAGTCTGGGTACACCAGGGGCTGTAGGCTTGCCCTGGTCCAGCAGCGGGGGTGTTGGACTTAGATAATATTTTGAAGTCCCTTCCAACCTGTAACATTCTGTGATGTACTGAACTAGAAGACCTGCCTAGGGGGTTCTGAGCAGCAGCTGGCAAAGCCAGTCACGTCCACTGATGCTGCAGTCATGGTCGCGTTAATTCTGGCTTAAGTCTGGGCTGTTGCTGAGGAAGACATTCTTCCCTCTCACTGTTGGTGAGCCATGGGAGCCAAGTGCAAAGAGAGGCTGAACTGGTTGAGAACAAACTTTGTTGCCGTGTTGGTAAAACCAAGTTAACTTTTCCTGTGGTGTTTTCCTATCCTGTGAATGCTTGTGGTAGCACCAGAGAAGCCATAGGAATGAGTGACTGGGAGAGGGGAAGGGGAAAAAAGAGATAAGACTAGCAGCCTCTGGGAGGCCAGTAATCCTGTAAGCTGCAGAATATCTGTATTACCTGTAAACCAGTAACTCTGCAAGCTGCATCCACAGTGAGATGGTACTTCTGTTGTGTGCTTGTCTCATTGTACTTGCTTGTCTGGATAGTCACAGCTGTAGTTAATCTCCACCTAGTTGCTGTGAATCTGTAGGAGATTTTGTGTGTTAGTGGCTAAATGTGGCTGGAAAGCACTAAGAGTCAGTAGTTTATGGAGGTGTGGTGGGTAGACCATGTTTGCACATGCAGTGAAGCACAAGCCTTCTTGAATGTTGTCTTCTGCTGGATGCTCTAAGCCAGTCTTGCTGCATAAGGGGACAGAGCTCCATTAGGCTGGCCTTTCTTTCTGGCTGTCATGGGATGTGAAGGATTAATGATGCCTTGTTCAAACGGCTCACACTGTAGTCTTATGCTGCCTCTGCACATCTACTGTGCTGTGTTACAGTGCTGAATACCATGAACCTCTTTTAAATACCAAATAATGTCCACCTGAGACCCTCCTGACTTCAGAGCCTTTGATTTCAGTCTGGAGTTTGGTCTCCTAACAACTATATTTTCAAGTAATTCCTCCACTTTGGCTTTGAACATGGCAATATGTTGATTTTCCTTCTACACTCAATATGCAGTGCTCTGATTTCTGTTCATGAGAAGGCTTGTGTCTTCTGCAGTTATGTCCCAAAAGCTACATCTTGCCCTGAGAAGTCAGTGTGATGGAGAGTCTTCCTAGCACTCTGAGGGCAGCCTTCCAGTACCGTAGCCTCACACTAGCATGTGCTTCAGGCTTCCTGCAGAGCTTAGAGCATGAAATAAAACCTCCAGTTTGGACCCACGGGAAGAAGTTGAACTGGACAGGACCCAGCACTGACAGTGGAGATGGAAGCAGAGGTGGCTGCCGTTAGCATGCTGAATCACACAGCATTTTCATTCATTCCAGCTGTTTAAAGGAATGACATGAGGAGTGGCTTCTGCCTGCAGGCACTTAGTGCCTATGGAAATCTGCAGCTGTCTGGATCGGTTTGTGCAAACCTGATGTCTCCCCGTTCTGCACAGGAATTTCCGAATGGCGGAAACCATGTTAATCAATTATTAATTGCATTAATGATTTTTCATGTGCTTCATCCGATGTCAGATTCAAGGGGGACTTTCAGTTAACTATGTCTGTGATCCCCGAGGGTTTCCCCAAAGAGGGAGGACATGATTCACTATGGCCATTAGATGTAGGAGTAGGATAGTGTTGGTGGATGTGAATAGGATGTGTGTTGGTGGGAGACACAGCCTAGTGTACAAGCGAATGGAGAGCTGAAAGCTCTCGTCTTTTGCTTGGTCCAGCTGCTTTTTCTGTAGCATGACTGCCTTGTGAAGTCGTAAGGATTTGAAACCCTTCAGCCTCAAGAGAGAGAAGGTTACTCCAGGACCGTCTCCTGGTGCTAGCCAGCAGCAGATGGTTTATCTACTGGTGGAGCACTGGCACGGGGGAAGCTGGGACATCCAGCCCTACCTTCAATTTCGTGACCAAAAAATATTGCTTCACTTCTTCAGGAGAATTTGAGAAATTTCTGAATGGCTCTTGGGAACATCTGTTTGGAATGCCAGCTTTGTCTAGGCAGATGAGTTAGGCTTTGCTGTGCAAGGCCTCTTCCAGTAGGTACAGGCTGTGCTCTCTGCTTTCTTGGGGTGCCAGGATCACAGGCCATTGTTGACGAAGTAAATGGTGGCATCCACGTACTTTTCCCTTTGAATTTTTAAGTCCTTCTAACTTGTAATAGAGATATTTATTGTCTGGTCCCCTAACCAGATCTGGTTTTTGAAGAGCAGTATCCCTCACTGGAGGCCTTACCTGTTTCTCTGCCTATCCTGTTGACAGACTGCAACTGAGGAGAAAGCCACACTGGGTACATTAAAGTGAGCAGATGCAAAACATGGAAACCTGAAATTTCAGTTTGCATGGAGCTCCAGAGATTCAGATGCCAAATCATAATGTCTGGACAAGGGCTGAGCAAAAAGCATGCCTGTCCTGTGAGCAACTTCTCTGGAACCAGGACTGCCTGACCTGATTGCTCATCTTCCTGTGTTGAGATGTTCATTACAGGTCTTCTCCAAAGTCTGCTCACTATGGCCCATAAAGCATGTTGCTGTGGTGGCACGATCCTGGGAGGAGGCAGCCCTGGAACCAGTCAGCAGCATCTGGCTGTGGAAGGCTATGAAGAAACTCAGGAAGACCTGGAAACAAAGGAGCTGTTGCGTGGATCTGCATTATGAAACTCTTCTCTGTGGAAGTTGGACAATCTCCCCATTTATTTACAAGTGGCATTCAGTCTCAGGTTTTGGCAACATATGGAAACTGTTTAAATCAGCTGTATGAGCTATACATAAAACAGGTGCCTATTCCTGAGCAGGCTTTTGTCACTGGTGTTTGAGCAAGTGAAGACTGCAGCTGGCTCTCTTGGGAAGTAAGGAGCATGTCCTCACCCAGATGTAGTTAAGTGCTTGAAGTGAAACAGAGAAACCAGAATAAGTAAAGCCCAACTTCTCATGGGCACCTACTACGCAAATAAGATGAAGGATGTAATGATACTTAACCCTTCACTGCTTTTCTCATTGCTTACTGCTGGTACAGGATCAGTTGCATTGACTCTTCTGCTAGTGTCTTTCACTGACACGTTAGTGTACGTATCTGATTAGGACACAATGCTACACCTTCCTGATTAATCTTAGTAAACAGAGTAATGAGAACTTGTTGAAGAAAGCAGACCATTGTGGCTTGTAGATGTGAACGCTGAGAACAATTTTGTGTGGGGAGAAATTGCACCCTAAGCTGTTGCCTCTGTAGTTGGAGCTGCGACAGCCTCTGAGCTTTAAATCCTGATGGAGCTCTGTACGCTGGGAGCATGGTGTGGCTGCACAGTCTTGGATGTTCGTGTGTTGTGTATGGCTGGGACAATAAAAAGTGCCCTTGAATATTGAAAGCATTGACTTTACATGTGCCAGCTTCAATGGGATCAACCAAGGAGGGAGCTGCTGGGACTGGACTGGGGGTTGCTGTGGATGTGTGAGTGGCTGAATTTACTTCATGTGGGCCTGGAACACTGAAAGACAAGAACAGAAGGTTTATGGCAGTAGGGTTGAGAGAAGGTTGAAGAAGAAGTCAGAGCTCTGGAAGCATCCCAACTAGGGCAGACTGGAAAGGAAGAGGTTTTGGGACATCAGAAGGAACCACCCAAAGGAAGATCGTGGCAGAATGTACATCTCTTATGAGGGCAGCACTGTGCTATGTACTGCAAAGGGAGGGTTGTCTCGTATGGTATTCGTAGAGGGCTGTGCTGCTGATGGTCTCATTGAGTGCTCACTGTTGCAGAGGAGTCTCCTTGGATGGGCTGCCTGGCTGGCTGGATCATCTGCCATGTGTCTCTGAAGGTGCAAGTCCAGACAGGTATTTAAACAGGCTGCTGTGACGAGATTTGTGAGCTGCAGAAGGGGAAGCAGGTGATCCTGTTTGCTCTGTACAAATGATGACAAAAAGCAATCACTACTTTTTCAACTTTCTTCTAGGAGTTTAAAACAGGCAGGGAATGACCAGAATGGTATGGGGTCATTTAGAGGGCTTTAGTTGTCTTCCTGAACTAAGGATGCATCCTGTGCTCTGGGTTGTGTCATGTTGAACTAGCAGCACAGTTCCCACCTGGGGCATTGCTGTATCCTGCAGGCTTGTCCTGCCTGGGAAAGCCACCTGTTTGGATTATGGGATGGTGGAGGTCAAGTTTCTATGACCAGAGTGAGTTACTTGGCCAATGTTTGTTTCTGTGCAAGTTGGTGGTACAGCGAGTTTCCCTGAGGTGCATAGTGAAGGTGTGAGTGCTGCTTCTTGGACACTGGGGGCTGAACTGTGGGCACTAGCAGCTGCCCCACAAGCACAGGCTGAGGTGATTCCCTTTGCTATAGCATCAAAGGCTTCAGCTGTAAACCTGTCGTGATTTCAATCGGTTCAGGTGAACTGGCTGGCGGTTTGCTATGACAAATACTGATATTTTGGCTTATGAAAGAGCATGGCCAGAACATCTCCTGGAGTAGTTTGACCTCTGCTTTTGTTTTCCTTTTCTCCATATGAACTGCTTTTGCTTGTGGTGAGACTTACCTAGAAGCATCTTTGTCACAGGCATTACTCTAGTGAAGTTTTGCATGCTGCAGGGGCCGGAGTGCTGCATTTTGCCACAGTATTTTTAACTTCAAACTATGAAGCCAGACCAGGATGGTGGCTGGATTCTTTGCAAGGAGAGGCTGTGCTCCGCTGCAGGGGGGGTTGATTTCCATTCCTCCTGCTTGAGGTGCTAGAGGAAAGAAGGAGGAAAGGAGATAAAACCTGCTGCTCTCCTTTTGTTTGGTTTTGTTGGGAGGGAAAAAATTCTGCTTCCTCCTTGGTTTCTCTACTAGACTTGTGTTGCTGGCTGTACGCAGTGTGGTGCTACGAGACACACTCCTGCTTCCTTTGCTATCACCTCTTGCTTTTCCTTTATGCTGTGATTGTGCAGCTTCCGAGGGTCCTATTCATTGTGGGGTGCTGAGCCTTTTGTTCCTGGAGTGAGTTCCATGGCCTGTGAAGGTCCTCGCTGGTTTGCAAAGCAGGAATATGGCATTTGCCCAGTTCCTGAGATCTCATACAAGAATGTCCTTTCTTTTTAGTCTGTTCTGCTGGGACACCTATGCCTGGCTTAGGGCATGAACCCCACTGCAGTCTGAGGGTGCCTCGAGTTGCATCCCATGCTCCCACCATGGCATTCAGTGCCGCAGCCACTCCGACTGCTAATCTCATTCTGATCTCTTCATTGTTGTGTTTTTGGCAACTCAAATTCCTCACCCAGGCCTGAGAATTTAACATCAGCACATTTGCATGACTGATCGGATTTGTCTCGCTTCTATGACGACATTGTTTCTATGGAAAATTAATGATTCTCACGTTGTATTTTTAATGGCTGAAACCTCCCCTCTGCCACCCTCCCATCGCCGAGAGCTCCCAGAGGGGAAGTCTGCAAACAGTTGGATTTAGCTATCCGCCCTAAATAGCTCCCATTTCTTTCCTGCCTGCTGCCCATTTCTTTTCTCTCCTCCAACAGTGCTGCAGCAACTCCTCTCCTGGTTCTGGTGGATGAAGAACAATGAGTAAAATGAGCCTATGTTTGCTTTTGTTGTCTGGACCTTGAATAGATGTGATCTATCATGAACCACCCCCTTTCATCCTGGACCCTGTAGTTTGAAACGTCAGCCTGCCTTAAGGTTTGCTCCAAAAGAACCTAGATTGCTACCTTCCTTTTTTGAGGATTCAGCTCAGGTTAATGGCTCCGCTTTTGCCATGAGCCAGTCTCTTCTGTGGCTTGGCAGGTGGCTGTGAAATTCCTGCCTACCTCTGGCTTAGCCTGGTCCCCTGCTGCAGTGCTTGGGGTAAGAACAGGGAGGTTTTGACACCTAATGTGTCAGGCCAGCTGAAGGAAAAACATTGATCCCCAAATGCTGCAATTAAATAAGCTGAAATGACTCTGCACTGTGGGCATGGCTAGTGAATTGTCCTCCGTGAGCCACAGTCCTTAGTCACTGAACCATTCCAAGTGAAATACAGGGTTAGAGCAGTTTTGGTCTTAACCTTGGAGACAGCAGAAGAAAATTTATTATTCCTCAACTTAATTTCATGTAATAAATCCAGGACAAGTCACATGGTATGGGAATTACTGAAGAGGAGGTCTGACCTGGATTGTCTCCTCCCAGAAGACTAAAGCTGATGTCCAGAAGGCTTAGAAAATCTCTCTTGTGGGACAGCAGCTGAGGGGAGTACAATGTATTAGGTCAAGGTCTCCTAACCATTAGTACCAAGAAAGCAGTGCTGAGCAAAGACCTGAATGCCCAAGACAGGAACTGTTTGCTGCCAGTCCCTGTGCCCAACATTGAGGTGATGCTGGGTGAGCTGGTAATTGCTAGACAACCCCAGCCTTAAATGGTTGACTGCTGAAAATCAGGGCGTGTGTTCCCCATAAGGCAAAGAGGAAGGTCCTTTGAGAAGAGCTCGTTCCATTGCCACACACGTGCACTGCACTCAGCTGTCGTTATTTTCCTGCGTACCCCAGACTTGGCTTGTGCACTGGGCTGTGCTTGGTGCTAAAGGTGGTGCTTTGAGCCCAAAGTGAGGTTGTGTCTCTCACTTAGGCGGAGACATTTGGGATCTCAGCTGAGCTTTGTGTTCCTCCTACTTTTGGGTTTCAATTCCAGATATCTGCAGTACAAGACCAGCCTGGTCTCTCCGCCACGAGGTTGTGTTTGTGAGCAGAATGAGCTTTGTATTAGTGCTCTGTAACTAAGATGGACTACTACAAATGGCAGGTGGGAAACTACAGGGACCTGATCGCTTAGTTCCTTAGGGCTAGAGCATTGCCAGTTTTTTAGGCAAAAATACTGGATGTATGGGGATAAGGTGGTTGCTTTGAATTCTCCTGGTAGGAGGGAAGAAGGGGCAGGAGAGGATCTGCTGTGTGCTGGCAGAAGCTGGGCTGAAGCAGTCAGCTGTACGAAGTGTTACTCTTCTGGACGCAGTCCAAAGCTTGGGGCTTTGGATGATATTAGCGTGTGAAAAATGCCTCCACGTGAAGGGCCACAAATCATAGCTGGGCCAATAGGGAAGGAGAGAGGACTATAAAGCAGGAAATCAATTTAATAGTCAGCGGGTGTTTGCAGCGTGCTCACCCTTCCTTCAAATTGCCAATGGAAAGATTAATTAAAGTTATATGGAGCAGCAAAAATGACGGAGGATGAGAGATGGGGCTTGCGTGGTACGGCTTTCTCCATAATTAATTGACAAAGCATTCTCAGATTTCATTACCCAGAACCTTAGCTTATCTCTTGCTCTTTAAAGGGCAGCTGAAGCAACGTTAGTTTTCCAAGCGTGCGTTGCTGCCTTGCAGGTTGAACTAACAAGAATCGATTCACAGGCATTTGGATTATGTGCTGCCACTGTTGACCAGTGCCACTGTACTATTTATGAGTCTTAATGTGTAGAATAACATCACAGAACACTCAACTGCTTGTGGTTTGGTTTCTTGGTGCCCACTTCTGCTAAGGTTGAGAGCTGTATGTGCTGTGAGATGGAGGCACTGGCAGGTGATGGAGATAGAGGCAGCATTTATTTAGTCAGAATAACTTTTGAGCAGTGTGTGGCAAAAATTGTAGGAGGCAAAGCCTTGTCTGGAACAGAGAATTATATATGTCTCTCCTTTTGCTGCATCATGATCCAGTTGCCATCTGTGTCCCTTCCGTACTCCTTGTGAAAAGCTGTACCTACTTGATCAGTGCTGTCTTTGTGAGCGGCTTTTTCTGCTTGCACCAGCTGCTTTTTGGGGCTGTTGTGTATCTTTCTCTCTACCTCTCTGAAGCAGGCTTTGGAGAGACCAGGGCTGTGCCTTTGTGATGGAGTTTCAGAAGCCTACTCCAGCAAGCTGAGAGGCAGCTCAGTCTGTCTGGTTCTTTCTGTCTGTGACTAGAGTATTTCCCCCAAAATTTTCCTTTGAACATCTTAATTTGGGTTTGATGCCAGAGCTTCCCTTCTTATGAAGCTTTCTGCTCTTGTACTCCTGAAAAGGAGCAGCAGCAGCTCTTTCTAAGGATGTTTAAATGCTTTGCAGTGCAAGCGGGAGATTCTACGTACCATGCTGTTACAAGGAGAAACTGCTGTCCACTCAGCGGTCCAAGGTTTGGCACTTCTGGAAGTTTGTGTATTGATTTCCATACTAAGTTACTGCCTCTGCTCACTGGTGCAGGGCTGGTGGGTAGAGCAGGCTGGATCTTTGGATTAACCTGGTGCAGCAGCTCCAGTCTATATTGGCAATAAGAAGTCAGTTATGCCTGACTTCTGCTTGTAGCGCATCATTGCTGCGATGGCTGATGGCACCTGGCTGAGCAGTGCCACAGAAAAGAACACTTTTTGTTTGGCAAAGCCTGTGTATGTATAACAGTCTGTTGCAGCAAGGCCAGCACTTGATGTTCCTGAAATCAACCATAGTTGTTTGGGCCAAGAAGAAGAGAAAGCAATTGCAGCTTAGTGAAAATGCTGAGTTTGGCACTCCTTAAACCGCCTAGGACAGAAGAAACAATGATTGAGCTGGTTAAATTACATGAAGTTGGCAAATCAAGTGTTTGTTTTGTATTTTGTTTTGTTTTTGGCAAGGACACCTTGCCAGGCTGTTGGCTTAAAAAGAGCTCAACTGGGTCTGTTCTGTGTCACCACTGGCTTTTCCTCTGCACGGCTCTGAACTTTGGCTAACTCAGAGAACAGGCAGACTCACAAACACTAGCTCTGTTTAAAAACAAGGTCTCTGAACTTCTCCTTGCAGGCTTAGGAAGCCCTCAGCTGCTCAACTTATGGATGTAGGTAGCTAAAGACACAACATTTGTGCTTTCTCGTTCCCTGGATGCTCTCAAGAGAGTTGGTTCCTTCATAGTTCGCTAGCTCAGTGCAGTAAAATGTTCTTTTTTTTTCATAGCCTTCCATTCATTCAGAGTGCTTCCTCAAATGCTAAGCCATAGCAAAAGGAGAGGTGTCCAGGCAGGGCTGGGATGGGATGGTATCCAGCTGAGAGCTAAACACTAGAGTGGAGGGAAGAAATGCTGAGCTGGTAGAAGTTGCACCGAAAGCATCTCACTGGTGGCACAGGGTGGAGACATGCTGCTTGCACTTGGGAGCAAGCTGGATTTGAAAGCACTTCCTGAACTGTGAGAAAAGAAGGTGCTGAAATAGATACTCACCCTCAGCAGAATGGAGCATCGATGGCCATGGTGGAGTTGGACAAGAGCCAGCAGCAGGACGGGGCTGTGATTGTCTGGGCAGGACAGCCGTTGCATTGCAAATCTTGGTTTCACTTCCATAGGAGGGAGGTCTCCAGGTGCCAGTGAGGTGGCTGTGTGCGTGTTTGTGCCAAGGGGTAGAGCTCAAGCACTATATGTTTGTGTGTCCATTATAGCTTCTGCCTCAAGTAATTTGCCTTCGTGTGAAATGTGACTAAAAACCAATGCAGACTGCATGAAGTTTTCAGGGTGAATAATTCGGAGATATGCAGCCAAATCTGTGTCTTACAGGGGTTCTATCAGCATTGCCATGGGACACACACCACCAGCTAAAGCAGAAAGCAGAGAGTAACACTGTTATGGAGCTCACATAGCTCAGTGGCAACGTGAGGGGCTACGCCAGTCGCATGGACACAGGAGAGTAGCATCCTCAGCCTTGTAAGGTGGTTTGAAGCACTAGGCAGCTGACGTCTCCCTGCAGTGCTCTCTTAGGAAGAGGCAGGCGTTTAATCATTTAAAATCCCGTAGAGGGAGCTGCTTTACTGCAGGGATTCCAGCTCTGTGTTGCGTATACCTCCTCTATTGGTCATCATACCAGCGAGTAGAGTCACTCTTTAAACGAGATTCGAGGTGGGGTGGGATAGTTGATGGGCGAGCTCCAGTGGTGCAGAGCTCTGGTTTTAATGAAAACCAGGTGGCCTCTCGCTGTCCTAGGGTGAAATCGGAGCGCTCAGCTCGCTCCCTGAAGTGCCTGTACACCAGTGCATGCAGCATGGGGAATCAGCAGGAGGAGTTAGAAATCTGTGTCCAGATTATGATCTGGTGGCAGTTACAGAGACCTGGTGGGACAGCTCGCATGACTGGAATGTGGTCATGGACGGCTGTGTCCTTTTCAGGAGGGACAGGTCAGCAAGGCAAGGTGGTGGAGTTGCTCTGAAAGTGAGACAGCTGGAGTTGAGTTCTGTTTAGGGGCAGATGAAGAGACAGTTGAGAGTTTGTGGGTGCAGATTAAGGGGCAGGATGGCATGAGTGGCACTGTTGTGGGTGTCTATTACAGGCCACCAGATCAGAATGAGGAAGTTGATGAGGTCTTCTACAGGCAACTGACAGCAGCCTCACAGCTACAGGCCCTGGTTCTCATGGGGCATTTTAACTACTCTGATATTTGCTGGAAGACCTACTCAGCCAGTCATCCACAGTCTAGGAAGTTCCAGTGCATTGGTGACAATTTTCTGATGCAAATGGTGGAGGAGCCCACTAGGAGAGGAGCGCTGCTGGACCCCGTACTCACCAACAAGCAGGGTCTGTTTGAAGGAGTGAAGGTTGAGTGCAGCCTTGGTTGCAGTGACCATGAGATGGTGGAGTTCAGGATCTCGTGTGGTAGGAACAGAATACCTAGCAGAATCACAATCCTGGACTTCAGGAGGGCCAGCTTTGGCCTTTTCAAGCACTTGCTAGGGGAAATCCCTTGGGACAGGGTACTGGCAGGTAAAGGAGCTCAGGGTGGCTGGTTAACATTCAAAGACTACTTTTTGAAGCACAACACAAGAGCATTCCAATAGGAAAGAAGTCAAGGAAGGAAGCCGGAAGAACTGTGTGGTTAAACTGAGAGCTGCTGGGCAAACTGAAGAGGAAGAAGAAAGCCTATAGGTCATGGAAGGAGGGGATGGCCACTTGGGGTGATTATAAGGCTCTGGTGAGAGAATGTAGGGATGCAACTAGAAAAGCCAAGGCCCCCTTGGAATTGAACCTTGCAAGAGAGGTAAAGGGAAACAGAAAGGGCTTCTTCAAATACATTGCAGGTGAAACTAACACGAGAGGCAATGTAGGCCCCCTGCTGAATGAGGTGGGTGCCCTGAAGACAGAGGATACAAAGGAAGCAAAGATAATGTACACTTTCTTCTCCTCTGTCTCTACTTCTGTGAGGTGTCCTGATATCAAGTCCCAGACTGCTGAGGCCCCAGAGAAAGTTGAGACAAAAGAGGAGTTTGCCCTAGTTGGTGAGGACTGGGTTAGTGATAAGTTGATCAAACAGGATGTACATAAATCCATGGGACCAGGTGGGATACACCCGCAAGTATTAAAGGAGATGGTGGATGTCATTGCTTGGCCACTCTCCATCATCTTTTCTAAGTCCTGGGAATCTGGAGAGGTGCCTAGGGACTGGAGGATAGCAAATGTCACTCCAATCATCAAAAAGAGTAAGAAGGAGGAACCAAGTAACAATACGACCCAAGTAACTCACCTCCATCCTAGGAAAGGTGATGGAACAGCTTATCCTTGACACTGTCTCTAGGCAAATCAAGGACAAGAGAGTCATTAGAGACAGTCAGCATGGCTTCACCAAAAGGAGGTCATGCTTGACCAACCTGATAGCCTTTTATGAGGGCATGACCAGGTGTATAGATTGACAGCAAAGCAGTGTGGATGTGGTCTATCTTGACTTCAGTAAGGCATTTGATATAGCTTCCCACAGCATCCTCACAGCCAAAGTGAGGCAGTGTGGTCTAGATGATCGGGTAGTGAGATGGAACATGAACTGGCTGCAGAATAGAAGCCAGAGACTAGTGGTCAATGGGACAGAGTCTAGTTGGAGGCTTGTATCTAGTGAAGTCTCACAAGGGCTGGTACTGGGACCAGTCCTATTCAATCTATTCATTAATGCCTTTGATGAGGGATTAGAGTGCACTGTCAGCAGGTTTGCTGATGACACAAAACTGGGAGGAGTGACCGGCACCCCAGCAGACTGTGCTGCCATTCAGTGATACCTGGA
>JAOXOE010000632.1:10658466-10699777 GCA_028565055.1 Phoeniculus purpureus | reverse complement strand
GTTGATGAGGTCTTCTACAGGCAGCTGACAGCAGCCTCACAGCTACAGGCCCTGGTTCTCATGGGGAATTTTAACTATCCAGATATTTGCTGGAAGACCTGCTCAGCCAGCCACCCACAGTCCAGGAGGTTTTAAAATATTTGTTGCTCTTTATAAGTGGACCATCTTCTTAGATGTTCTGTGACAAACTGAGACTCATTTTTGAAATGGAATGTGCTCTTTGGGTAGCAGAACTCCTGCCCAGTGAAAACTGAGTTGCTGTGTCTCTGTGTGAAGGGATTTACTGACAGAGCCTTCAAGTCAGCTCTTCCCCAGAATTGGCGAGTAGTAAGCTTTTGATCTTTTGAGGAGAAACAAACTGATGCAGATGAAAATGCAGTGGTTGAACATGGGGATCTTGATGCTTTTCTTTTACTCATTACTGCTCCTTGTTTCTGTGCTGCTTTGGCTTGATTGTTTGATGCTTAGGATCTGGTCCTATTTCCAAAGTGTTGGTTTGGGATATTTTCTCACTTCTTTCACTAGTTTCCACCTTGAGACTTTGCTGTTCCCTTTGGCATGGTTGTTATTTTACACAGTTTATTAGGGTTGGAAGGGCCCTTCAAAGACCATTGGGTCCAACCCTCCTGCTCAAGCAGGATACAAATTACTGAAAAGCATAACCACCTAAAATGCCTAAATCTAGCTGCAGAAAAACGCATCAAGACGGCGGTTAAACATCTCTGGAGAAGTGGACTCCACAACCTCCCTGGGCAACCCACTCCAATATTTAATAACCCTGTGCATAAATAGTGGCACTGCTGTTTGCCAGGAGGTGGCACTCAGTATTGCATACCTGTGTCTGCAAAGGCCCAGCACTGCTTGCTGGTAGCTCATGTTGCTAAGAGGGGACATTGCATTTACCTTGTACTGTTTGAATATGGTGCAATGAACTCTAGAGCAGGAGGAGCTGGTGCCCTGGGATCTTTCAGGAATGCAGATGGTGCAGCAGTCTCAGAGGAGATAGACATAATCTCTTAGAAATACAGTGGAGTCTGTGGGTGCTCACAACATTGAAGATACTAAGGTTAATCATGCAAATGTTTCTTCCTTGGATATTTTACACTGGTACAAGAAGTCAGGAGTCATCTTTACTTGGTGGCCCAGCTGTCTTCTTCACACAGAGGTGGTGAAGGTTGAGGTTAAGTTATGAGCATTGATTAAACAAGTCTGAGTCATCTGATTGGGTTCCCATTGCTGTTTGTTTTCCTTGCTCATTGCTGTGCTGTGCTGTGGGAACCTGCTGTGTAATGGTAAAGTCCTTTCAGCAAAACTCTGTTAAACTGAGCTGGAAGAACTGAAATGAAGTCTGTTGGTGTGAGCTGTGCTAGCCAGTTGTGAGGTCAGTTACGATCCTCAGGCTGATAACATACACTGAGGTGTGTGGCTCTGGCTCCACAGAAGAGGGCTCCTTTGGCTCAAGTTAGAGGACACAGTCCTCAATATATCCCATTCAGCACCTAAAACCTGCCTTTTCTTCAGAAATCTTCAGCTGGTGAAAGAGTCTGTGTTTGAGGTGGAGTGGGATGGAGGGAGCTTTCCTGGCAGGCAGGATGTGCCTGTTTCCAACGCCTCTTTTTTCTGTGCACCTCTGTCACAGCATGTCCTGTTGGGTGCTGCAAGTTGCAACAGCATCCATAGCATCCAGAGGGTGACTGCTTTGCTGATCCCTGCCATCAGGTAAACCTATGGTCCAAACTGATGTCCTGATACTGGAGCAGGTGTTCCTGGCAAGTGGTCTTGGCAGGCAAGTGGGTGAAAGTTTTGCAGATCAGGTTTGAACCCAGAGATTTTGGGTGAGATTTCTCAGGCATGGAGTTATGTTCTTCTGTCAGCAAAAGTGCTGCTCATATGCTCGTAATAGCTTGGACCTGACTCTCATGACGATGAAGGTTACCTGCTATGCAGAACTAAGGGGAAGAGAGAACGAAAGCAGGGAACGAGAGAAGGGAATTGCTCGGGGGAGTTGAGGGGAAAAAACCCCCAGGTTGGAGGTCGTTTGCAGGGAGAAGCGGTGAAGATTTTTAAAAGAAGACTCTTTGATCTGTCACATTACTTTGGAATAGGAGCCTGTCAGAGCACCCCCCTCCAAAGTTACTGTGGAGAGCGAGGACATTGAGGCGTTGATGAATTTGGACTTCGTGGTTGTGTGTGAAGCACCTGCAGAAACTGTTCAGCGTGTCCTCTGCCTGGAAGGAGGTGTTCTCCTTCCCAGTGCCATCTGCTGTACCTGCCAGGTGTCGTGGCATCTCTCAGCTCAGCACACAGTGCAAACATGAGCATGTGGACAGTTTTCCTGGCGGACAAATGTGCTGAAAATGAAGACAGCCTGGCAGCTGCCTTTTTCATTTGTGTGCTGCATATGTTTGTTGAACACAGCCGTCCTTTGACCTGGTAGACAAGTGCTGCCCAGTTGCGTGTGCTGGGACAGGGTGAGGTTAAACATTCAGGGTAGTTGATGCAGGTTACTAGCCCAGCATAAAAGCAGACTTGTTCATATTGGCTCCATCAATCTCAGTGAGAACTGCCCTGTTCAGAGATCAGTTAGTGTATGTTCTTCAAGAAAAGCTGGCATGCCGCTACACCGCGTGTTAAGAGTGTGCACCTGGCTGTACGGTGCAGAGCTCTGCCAAGACAAATATCTGCTTTCCAAGTTTGTTAACCTGCTGTTTGGAAACTTAAAATTTTTTGCTGGTTTTTTTATTTGGTTGACTTTTTTTTTTTAGTCCTCCCACATTAAATTAGAAAGGAGACCTTGGTAAAGGAAATCAGAAGGGATGGTTTGAACTCCTTCATTAGCCAGCAGTGTCTGAACTTGCGACCCTTTAAAATGAAGTACGTGGGCTTCCCTGTGGGACGGCTCCCTCGGGGTGGAAGGAAGCACCTTTCAGGGTTGCATGCCTTTAGGAAGGAGCCTTTGACAGCACCAGAGAATTTGCAGTGCGGCGTTCTCAGGCGGGACTTCCAGCAAGGAAAGCTGTTCAGCTGGTTCGGGACTGTGATAAATCACAGTTCCCCCGGCGCACGCTGGAACTGCAGAGAGCTGGAAATAAATGCCAGGGAACTTCAGCTTTTGTAGCGGGCCATCTCTGAGGATGATGTATGGCTTTGTTACAGAAGGATTCCTTTGCTGGGGCTGGGAGAAAGCTGCTGGCTTCCATTGAGAAAGAAAACGTAGCAGTTCTGTTGATATAAATCTGTGCTGGGGGTTTGCTCTGAAAGCTCTGCTTTGGCACTAGCTGCCTTAGCCCTGGAAGCCAACTGTGTGGTATTGCTGGAAAAGAGCCACTCAGTTCCCAACATGGAGACACTTAGTTGAGGACTGAAATAGGATGATAGATTTGGCAGGAGGGCAGGGAATGGATATTAGCTGACCAGTATAAAAGCGACTTAGCAACCTTGTCTGTGGAGGGAATCAGATGGCACAGGATGCTCTTGGCATCTCTGCCCCTTGACTGCTGTATTGCCCTGAACAAATGTGTTCTCTGGATGGATAAAATGACTTTCCTTCAAACTGCAGTCACAGAAGCCTGTGCCTCTGCTTGGAATGTTTGGCTGTGTTGGTAGACTTGCCAGCTGGTGCAGATCTGCAGTATTTTAGGTTCTTTGTTCATTGTGAGGGCTTGGATAGCCAGGAGGTTTGGGAGAGCCTGAGTTGGGTGTCTGTGTGGCAAACAAAAGTTCTGTCCAAGTTACAACAGGTGTCGGTCCGTGTATAGGTTTGTCTGCACTAAGTATGGTATCATCTGGAGCTGTGGCTCTATTTCTGGGGTCTGGGGTCTGGTAGCACTGTCAAGGAGACTTGAACAGAAAGCCAGAGCCAGAACTCTTCAGGCTGTCTTCCATTCCACTGCTGTGGCCAGATAACCAGAGGCAGACAGCATTGTTCCAAGGAATGGGGGAATCTAAGTCCCCTTCCACTCATGCCAGGGCTTTGCTGGTGGTAGTAAGTCTTGACCAGGGCAGTTTGTGGCTGCTGGAATGCGTCCAGTACAAGGCAAAAGCTACTTGCTCTTCTTACGTCCCAGAGCAGTGACACTGACAAAAGCTGTTTTACAAACTGAGATACCGAGATGCAAAATAGAGAAGGCAAGTGATGCATCAGAACTAATGGTGTGTTGTATCAGGAAAAGGGATCTGAGTTTATGATTCAGTTGGCAGAAATCTGATGCAGGTGTTTGATATTCGGGTGAAAAGTCTGTATTCCACGGAGTCACAGATCCAGATTCAGAAAAGATCGAGTCCAGCTGTTAACTTGGCACTGCCAGGTCACCACTACTGAAGTATGCCCCTCAGCACCACAACTATACATCTTTTGAATACCTTCAAGGATGGCAACTATCACTTCCATGGGCAGCCTCTTCCAATGCTTGGTGATCCTTTGAGTGAATCAGTTTTCCCTAGTGTTGAATCTAAACCTCCCTTGGTGTGACTTCAAGCCATTTCCTCTTGTCCTATTGCTAGTGACTTGGGAGAAGAGACCAACCCCCACCTTTGTACAACCTCCTTTTAGGTAGTAGTAGAGAGCAGTAAGGTCTCCCACGAGCCTCTAGGCTAAACAAACCCAAGTTCCCCAGCCAGTTCTCGTAAGAATTGTGCTCCAGACCCTTTCTTGGACTTTTTTGCCCTTTTTTGGACCTGCTCCAGCACCTCAACATCCTTCTTGTAGTGAGAGACCCAAAACTGGACACAGTATTCAAGGTGTGGCCTCGCCAGTACTGACTACAGGGGGATAATCAGTTCCCTACTTCTGCTGGCCACACTGTTTTTGATACAAGACGGAAGGCTGTTGGCCTTCATGGGCCCACCTGGGCACACTTCTGGCTCACATTCATCCGGCTCTCAACCAACACCCCCAGGTCCTACAGGCAGCTTTCCGACCACTCTTCCAAAGCCTGTAGTATTGCATGGGGTTGTTGTGACCCGAGTGTAGGACCCAGCACTTGGCCTTGTTGAACCTCATGTGACTGACCTCAACCCATTGATCCAGCCTGTCCAGATTCCTCTGTAGAGCCTCCCAACCTTCAAGCAGTTTGACACATCTGCCTAGTTTGGTGTCGTCTTCAGACTTGCTGAGGGTATCGCAATCACCTCATCCAGATTGTTGATAAAGATGCTAAACAGGACTGGCCCAAATACTGAGCCCTGGAAAACACCAACTGGACTTGGTCTTGGCAGTAAAAGTGAGATGTTGGGTAGAACCCATTGATTTCTCAGCCCTAACGTACTTTGATCAGTGATGCTGCTAGTGTAGCAATGGGGTGTTCCCCTTCCCCTCAAGCAAGGTGAATGATGTTGACTTCACAAGAGAAGAAAAATGTCTATCAAATCTGGTCACTGTTGACTTACTGAGTTCTCTTGAACTGTCCCACCAATTAATTTAACTGTACCACCCAAAAATAAAGTGTTGGAGTTTTTTTGTTGGTTTTTGTTTTCTTTTTCTCTCATCAACCTGCACCGGTGCCTTGTAAGAGCTGTAACAGATCTGTCACCTGTTTGTTATCACTGAAAGATCTGTTCTGCTTGGTCAGCTTCTTCATCACCTGTGGTTTTTTTGTTCAGATTCCCCAAATGGGGGTTACGTGCTGCGCAGCATCAACTTGGTCAGGATGCTCTGCGGGTATAATAACTGGCATTTCTCCACCCAACTGGAAATGTTAGGTTGGCTCTCAGCTTGGATTTGAAGCAATGCAGTGTGTCTGAGGGCTCACCATATGTATGAGGTCCTGTAGACCGACAGCCGTAGCCTTTAGAGGCGTGCTGTGGTGTCCTTTGCCACTGTCCTCCCGTGCAAGTCATTGGCCTTAGTATGGTTTGAATGCAACATCTTGAGTTTCTAAGCTGCAACTTAGATAACTCTTCTGCACTAACTAGGGAAATGCCAGTGATTGTTGTCCTTGTAGGCTTTAATGAAGAGTAAACTCCACTACCTTAGTGTCTGGTGAAGTACCAGGCTTGGTACATGAACAACATGGTTTATGAACAACATGAAGAATCCGGGCTAATCAGCTCCTGTTGGTGGGTCTGCACAGTGGCTTGTTTAGATCCTGTCCCCCACCAACAGCCACTGTCTCTGTACTTCTAAAATTACTGCTGCACAATGCCTTTGTCTGGACAGTGGAATGATTGCCTTTTAGGTGCGATATGGGCCACGCGGGACCTGTACTTGCCTTCCAAAATAAAACCTAAACTAACTGCCGTTTGTTTCTCTCCAGCTGCCTTTTGGGGAGATATCGCTTTAGATGAAGATGATCTGAAGCTGTTTCAAGTAGACAGAACTGTTGACTTACCAAAGCTCTCAGATGGAAACGCAAGACATACTTCAGGTAAGGGCAACCCCAGGGTGGTGATGCCGCCTTTTCCCTGGGTGTCTTCTTAGGAAGAAAGGAGTTCCCTCTCATTCATGATGCCTGTTCCTCAACGTGCAGAGCTCGGTTATGTGACTGAGGGTGGGACCCAACTCTGAACTTAGTTAAAAAACACCCAGTTGGTAATTTGATGTAGCCTATCTTGTCTGAGGGAGAAGATTTTAAGCAGTAGACTCTTTCCACAAGGAACTGCCTTTCTGCAGGTTTTGAAGGAAAGTAGTTTGAAACGGGGACACCTAGTTTGGCGTTAGTTTTGACTCTTACCACACTCCCCCCCTCTTTTTGTGCAATGTGTGTTCCTAGTAGAATAGTGCATTCTTTCAGCTGTTTACCCCAGTAAACCCCCCTGCAGTCTTGCCTCCAGACTCCCCTCGAAGTAACGTTATGGTTGAAATAGCTTAATAACTGTGTTGATTTTCTCACAAGCCAATAGATGGAGTAAGACATGCTTATGGTGCTCCCCTGCACAGCTCCTACATATGCTCAGTCTCGTGCCAGCCAGAACTGTTTCTTGACTCAGGAGTTCTGGCAGTCTCTGAAGATTCTGCAACTAGTTTAGGGCATGTGGAGGGCTCCCTGCAGTACCATTGCCTCTACTCTGCTTTGTGCTGTGTCACAGAAATTGTTTGCAGCCTGAGATTGGAGAGATACCAGAGAGACTGGAGACAGAGCAGGTCAGGACAAGCTTCTTTTGTCTTTTGGCTGTAACGCTGAGGTTACAAGAACAGTGAGGACAGAAATCACCCCTGTGCATCTTAGCTCGCATTGTGTCATTCGTATGCGTTGGTGGCTAATTCTGTGTCCTTCTGACTGCCTAGCTTTGGTTTCAGGGCATCTGAGCACTGTGCAGGCTCTGCGCCCAGGGATCCAGCTTCCCGTTGGGATGCACGTGAAAGGTGACCCATCCTGCACAGAGACAGGCTTTTGATGTTAATATAACTGATTAAACTCAAGCGGATGCTGACGTTCTGGGCAAGATGGGGGCTGTCCAGTTTTTCAGACTTTGGAATTGCTTCCTGGAAATGCAATTGTCCTGCTCTCTTGTGTCACTTATCCTGCTCATATCCAGTTTTGGGCTGCAGCACATCCCCAGCTGAGAGGTGGTTAGGAGAAGGTTGCCTTCAGAGCAGAAAATCAGGAAGTGAAGACCAAGTGGGACAGGCAGCGTTCAGCTCTTCCATATCCCTTTGCCATTTAGTGAGGTTAGATGAGGAGACTTATGGGGAAGCAAAGCCAGATGGTGTTCGACTGTATTCGTTTGCTCTGGTGACTTTTTTATGTGTCGTATCTCGCGCATTTCTTTCACTTGGTGCTGGTGCCAGACACACGCCGCCTGGCAAAGTAACTCAGCGTTACAAACCACATCTGCATCGTGTGTCACCACCACACCTTACCTTGGGTGGTTGGACTAGGTTCTTCCTGGCACTTCTAATGACCGAGGCCAGGCTGCTGCATCATTCGGTGCTTTGCCACGCAAGGGAAATGGTGATGCCACATTGGTCATTTGGCCCTGTCCTCATCTCTAGTAGACCTTGTTTGTCCCCATGGCATTCAGGGGTCAGAAACAGTTGATTCTTCTCTTGCAGGGCTCGCTTGACACTCATGAATTGTAAGAGGGTGGTCAACTTCAGCATGCCGGGGATTGGGACACATTCTTCGCTGGGAGAAAGTCCTGCTCTCTGCTTTTTTATTTCCAGTGGGAAGAATGCAACTTCTGTCCAGAAACAGCCTAAGACCTTCTATGAATGGGACCCCTTGAATTATAGTATTTCAGAGTTGCCTAAAGCTGTTAATCGGATTAGTTGTATAGTGGAGGAAGTACTTAACACGTAGATACAGACACACAGGCTCTTCATATCTAGGAGCTGCAGTTCTGAACAGGCTGTTAGGCCAGGCATTCTTCTTCCCCTGTGCTGTTTCCTTGTCCCCAGAAGATGCTGTTTGGCTGGGAGGAGGGGTGAATATTGTGCCATTCAATACTGTTGGGCAGTTTATAGGCATGCGCCCTGTTAGCTGGTGTGCAGCACCTGCAGCTGTCATGCTCTGGAGGAAGGACAAGGTTCCTGTATTCCTGTAGACAATGATTCTTGATTGGGTCCAACTGAAGTTGATCAGCTTTAGTAAAAGCTCTGCCTTGGCTGGTGGAGGCTGTCAGAGGTTTCAAGCTTTCCTCCTCACTCCTCCTTCCACTCTCTGGCTGGAATGATAGCTCAAGGCCCTTGAGACAGAGAGGCAAACAATCTGATCTGAGAACTGTTTGGATTCTGCCACAGGTCTTTGTGCTGAGCTGAATTTCACAGCATTGATGTGCTCCAGGCTTGTTGTTGTGTTATTTCCTGCTTACAGAAATGCCATAGTCGCTGTTCAGATGCTCCAAATTTGTGTACCTGCTTGAGAGGTGCAAAAGGCTTGGCTCGAAGTCCAGTTTGTCGAACAATTTTCTCAGCAAATAGTGGAACTAGTGTTTTATTCCCAGTATCTGGGACTTAAAGCAACGGAGCAAATAGCATTGTCTTCCTGATGAAGTCACAGGACAGGGTCATAGCTCTTTTCCCTTGAAGGATGTTGTCTCAAAGCTCTCTGGCAATCACCCTGAAGACTGCTTGTTTAGCTAGGGGTTGCTGTCTCCATGGAACCCACCATGGTACCTTGCTTCAGAGCTCAAGCAATGATATCGCTCTTTGTTTTTTTCTGGATGTCTCTGGCCATGCTTTGATTCTTCTGTGTGAATGATCACATAAGGAATTGGCATTCCACAGGGAATTGCATCACTTATGAACCTGAAGCTTTTTGGAGTGCAGCTTATGACATCTCTTTACTAGGAAATCTAGTGATAGGACAAGGGGGTTGGTTTCCAGCTCAAAGAGGGTACATTTAGCTTGGATCTGAGGAAGAAATTCCTCACTATGAGGGTGCTGAGGCACTGGGACAGGTTACCCAGAGAGGTTGAGGATGCCCCTTTCTGGAAGTGTTCAAGATCAGGTTGGATGGGGCTCTGGATACCTCTAGTGGGACATGTCCCTGCCCATGGCAGGGGGATTGGAATTGATGGCCCTTAAGGGCCCTTGCGACCTAAGCCATTCTACCAACCTGTGGTTATATGACCCATTAGTCCTTATTCCTATGACTGGTCTCCTTTGCTCCTTTTCAAGAACTGTCATGAAGAGCACACGTCGAGCAGACGAAAACTGCAGGAGGCTTTGCAATAGCATCTTGTGTGCAACCATTATTCACTGGTGCATTTACAGAAGTGGGGTTTTCTTCAGATCCTGTGGAGGTAGAGGCAGGTGTGGTGGCAGTCTACTGCTAACTGTATCCCTTTTAACCCAGGCAGATTTTAGGTGTTTGCATATTGGTCTCTGCTGACTCTGTTGAAATTCTAAGCTGTGAGTTAGTAGAGTAATTCTAAGGGAATGTTAGGAGACATGCTCTTCTAAGAAAGAAGTTGGACTTTCTTCTAAGAAGTTGGACTACCAACTAGTTCATTTATTGTCTCGACTCTTTAAGGAACAAGGTTTATTCCAAAGTGCTTTCTTCCAACCCAGTTTTAAATTATTCTAGGCATATGATTTTGACACTCTTTTCCACAGGTCTCTCAACCTCAGCTCTGCTTTCCTTGAAGCTTAGCTTTACTCTCAATAGTGATCTGGTAAAAGAATTGTTTAGAGTTGCACAGTTGACCTTTGACTTGAGATAGGCTTCTTCTACCTTTCTGAACCTGGAAAACAAAACGCTTGGGTTTTGTCCCTAATGTTGGATCTTCTCCTTTGAAGCTGAGTCCTCGTTGTAGTTTGAAATTTTAGATTTCTTGCCGGAGGCACTGGGAGGTTGCTGTGGCAGCTTGTGGTGTTGTGACTTGCAATTCCAAGCTGAGTTTTTGTGGCTCTGCAAACAGAAATGAAGGGGATGGACCTCCCTCTTTTGGGTTTCCAACTCCTCCTTCTATTTCACTGTACTTTTCATCTGTGTTCAGAGAAGATGCACATGCTTCTGTGCTGAGTGTGGCAGCAATCTTGCCCTGGGAACATGATGAATGGAAAGAGAGAGGTACCTCAAGGATCAGCGGAATGAAGGTTCTGTCTGAACTTCATTGTTTGCTGAACTGGAGAGAGTTCTTCCCTCATTCATGGGTGCAGGAATAGGCACGCTGGAAATTGAGGACTGCCCTGGAAGCACATGGAACAGGGAACTGAACTTTCAAGTGCCCACTGATGCAGAGGGACTAGTGCACGAACTGAATGGACTCCATGTTTCCACAAGGAGCAAGAACTGCCGGAAGTCTTTTCCCTTCGAGGGGTTGGAGATTGCGGTTTGACTCAGTTATGTAAGAACCTGTGGTTAATCTCTTATGACTTTGTGGGGGGTTTTATGTGGGGTGAATTAAACGTCTTGTTGGGGTTCTTTCTCCAAATTGGGATAGGTAGGTTTTTGCCTGCAATCTATAAATGGTTTCTGAACCCTCCTTGTTTTGTTTTTGTTTTGACCCATTAGCTCATTAACTAAATCAATTGGCTGATCTCGTGCTAAAACCCTTGTCAGTCCCTACACTCAGAGAATTGCTTCTGATCTTTTTGTTTGCTGTTTCTTGTATTGTAAGAGATTCTGCAAGCCTCCACAAAATCTGTTAACCTTGCTCCTACCATCTGTGATACCATATAAAAATTTGCCAAAACAAGACTTTCCTTATCCCCTTTAAGCACGTTTTGCAGCTAGAAGGGGTTATACACGGTAAGGGATGTTGTCTGGAGTGGAAGTGTTCCTTTACGTTTGGAATGTCTAAGTTGGCTTGCCTCCCTGTGTCTGTGGGATAAAGTCTAGATGTAATGTTGACTCAGAAAATCAGTTGTGCTCAGGCAGAGTTGCTGAAGTGGACAACCTTAGGATTTGGCCCCACAGATATGCAGTAGTGGTTCAAAACATGATGAAAGGGATCCAATTCTTGAAGATCCGCCAGCAAGCGCTATCCTCAGCAAGCCCATGCTTCACCAACTCCTCATCACTTTGATGAAAGATGTTCAAAAGAGCTCACGTATCTGAAAAGGTTCTCTTGCTTTTGTTTTTCTAACTTCAGTGAAAATATTTGCTTTTACAATATAATTTGAGTTTAGAAGAAATTTTAGTTACAGCTTTGAGGATTCCTTTGCTGCTGAGGATTCCTGGATGGGTTTGACATGGGAAACAAGATCCACAGGCAGGCTGTGACCCTGCACAGTGTCTACTTAAATCTACTTAAATCTACTTAAATCAGAGGAGAGACAAAGGCTGCCTTGAATGGCTGGAGGCTCTGAAAGCAAATTCGTGCAAGTCATTCTCTGGCAAATGAGGCAGACAGCGTTTCTGCATTAAACTTCCTCTTAAGAAGAGCAGGGACTTGAGTTGTTCATGCACACTAGCTCTGCTAGTCTTAAGTGTACTGTGAAAACACAGGCAGCTACTCTGCTGTTTCACCAAGTCTGCAGACAGCTCACATTTGCTTCTACAGGGCTTCTGTAGTAGGGAAGTGATCGTACCTTTGTACTCAGCACTAGTTCTGGGCCCCTCACTGCAAAAAATACATGGAAGTGCTGGACTGTGTCCAGAGAAGGGCAACAAGGCTAAGGAAGGATCTGGAGCACAAGCCCTGTGAGGAGTGGTTGAGACAACTGGGCTTTTTTTAAGCCTAGGGAAAAGGAGGCTCAGGGGAGACCTTACAACTCTCTACAACTACTTGAAAGGAGGTTGGAGTGAGGAGGGGGACAGCCTGCTCTCCCTGGTGGCGAGTGATAGGATCAGAGGAAATGGTTGCAACCAGCGCAAAGCGAAGTTCAGGCTGGGTGTTAGGACGAGTGTCTTCAGACATTTCAATAGGCTGCTCAGGGCAGTGGTGGAGTCACCATTCCTGGAGATATTTAAATGTTTAAATGATATGTGGAGCTGGTGCTTAGGGACATGGTTTAGTGGTGACCTGTCAGTGCTGGTTAAAGGCTGGTGATCTTAAAGGTCTCTTCCAACCAAAGATATTCTGTGATTCTGCTGCTTCCCTTTGGGATAGGTTACTCAGTGTAGGGCCTGTGGCCAGTAGAATTGTAGAATGATTAAGGTTGGAGGAGTCTCCCAAGATCATCAAGTCCAACCATCAACCCAGTGCCACCATGCCGACTAAACCATGTTTCTAAGTGCCAGATCCACATGTTTTTTGAACATCTCCAGTGATGGTGACTCAAACACCTCCCTCGACAGCCTGTTCTAATGCTTGATGACCCTTTTGGTTAATAAATTTTCCCTAATATTGGATGTAAACCTTCCCTGGTGCAACTTGAGGCTATTTCCTCTCATCCAATCACTACAGACTTTGGAGAAGAGACTGACCTCCACCTCTCTATATCCTCCTTTCAGGTAGTTATAGAAAGCAATAAGGTCTCCCCTCAGCCTGCTTTTCTGCAGATTAAACACCCCCAGTTCCTTCACCTGCTGCTCATAAGACCTGTCTTAGAAGCCCTTCACTAGCCTTGTTGCCCTTCTTTAGACCCACTCCAGCATCTCAATGTCCTTCTTGTATTGAGGCACCTAAAACTGAACAGAATATTCCAGGCGTGGCCTCACCAGTGCTTAGTATAGAAGGACAGCCACTTCCCTGCTCCTGCTGGCTACATATTTCTGATGCAGGCCAGGATGCTCTGTTGGCCTTCATGTGCCCACCTGAACACCCTGCAGGCTCATGTTCATTTGGCTGTCAATCAGCACCCCCAGGTCCTTTTCCACTGAGCTGTTCTCCAGCCACTGCTCCTCAAACCTGTAGTGTTGCATTGGGTTCTTGTGTCCAAAGTGTAGGATCTTGTACTTGGCCTTGTTAAACCTTGTACAACTGACACTGGCCGACTGCCCCAGCCTGTTAAGGTCCTCTGCAGAGCTTTCCTACCCTTAAGTAGATTGATACAACCACCCAGTTTGGTGTCACCTGCAAATTTGCTGAGGGTGCACTCAATCCCCTCATCCAGACCATCCATCTTATGGATGTTTAACATCCATAAGATGTTAAACAAGACTGGCCCATTATTGAGTCCTGGGGAACACTGCTTGTGACCAGCCACCAACTTGATTCGACTCCATTCAATGTGCATTTTTTTAACTAGTGAAGAGTTTACCTGTCTAAGCTATGAGCCACCAGTAGAAACTGGAGAATGCTGTGGGAGACTCTATCAAATGCTTTGCTGAAGCCTAGGTAATCAACATCCACCATTTTCCCTTCATCTACTATGTGGGTCACCTGGTTGTAGAAGGAGGGCAGGTTGGTCAAGCAAGACTTGCTCTTCACAAGCCCATTACGGCTGGCCATGACCCCCTGGCTGTCCTGCACTTGCTCTGTGAGCATGATCAAGATGAACCACTCCATAATCTTCCTCTACTACTACCGCAGTGGTCCTGCATGTTAATTGCAAGTCCTCTGTGATGTTACTGACGTGTTCCTGGTGACATTTACATTAGAACAAGGGATTTTAGACCACAACCAAGTTTCTAGGAATGATCTGATCTATGAATTGGAAGGAAAGACTCTTAAATTCAACTGACTTGGCACATACATGGCCAGAGGTGTTTTACCCTTGTAACTCACGCTTGGTGCTCTTCTGTAGTGACAGCTGATTCAGGTTAGAAGAGGCAGACTTCAGCACTGGAGCCCAGCCTTTGTTTCTTGTAGGCTTAGAGCATATCTGTGCTTTCTGCTACTTCGTTTGAGCTGTGTTGGTTGTAACTGGCCAGGAGCAATGTAAGCGACTACGTACGCACTGCAACATAACATCTGTGAATTCTCTACAGGGGTCTGCTCTTCCACTGGGAAAGCTTTAGTGAAGATTACTTCCTCTTATGTGGGTAGAGGGACATCTTTGTTCCAAGAGACCTGTTTCAGGGCTCTGTCCATCTGTTTGCATACTTCCTTTCAGTTTTCCACAGCACATGACTTGCCCTCTAGGGACGTCTCTTTGCAATCTATGCAGCCTCTTAACAGGAAGAGGAGCCTCAGCCCACTCTGTGGAACTGTAGGTTTCAAATGCTGTACACTTGGCCTGATGCTGAGGCTTGTTTAGCTGTGCCAAATGATTTTACTATGTCTAGCCCCAATGTTTACATTTCTGGATCCATTCAGAAAGGTCTGTTACAAGGGCAGACAACCATGACATAAATGTCCCATAGTCCTGTTGTTTGCTAAGGAAAGGCAGGAGCTCTCCTTTGAAAGAACTGTGAGGAAGCTCTCCAGGACTGGGAGTGCTCTTGTTCACACTGCTTTTCTGAGTTGTCCCCTTTCCCCAAACCACATTTCTATACAATAAGCCAGTGACTTTCTCTTTGCAGTTCAGCAGGTACTGTGTTTCCTGAGTCTGGCCCAGAGTATTGTGTATGTCCTATTGCAGTCTTCTCAGACCTACCTGGTTTTCTCCAGCATAAAGATAATTGTCTGGAAGGCCCACAACCCTTGGCCATTGCTGATGAACTTTCTAACCCCCCTGTAGTTAAGGTGCCGTGGTAGCAAATGCTATTCTTTAGGATTGATGTTTTTCACTAGAAATGTTTGTCTTTTTTGATTCCTGAGTGTCAGCTTGAAGTTCTTTATTGGACTATATTGAGAGGGATTTTCTCTCTCATTTTCTAATCTTAGGGATGCCCTTTTGATAGTCACAGAAACAGAGTCTGCTTGTCTGGTGCAAGAGGAGAGGAGAAGATAGGAGGTGATTAAGTCAAGGTGCATGGGAGGCGCAAGAGGACGCATGTTCCTTGCAGGTTTGGAGAAGCAACCCTGGGTAAGGACACTGTGGCTATCAAGAGCAGGGAAGTTGGCTTGTCAGTTATGTTTGCCTGTTCCCATCTTTCCACTGCGACTGGATTCACACACCGCCTTTGGGGTGAGCATCACATAGGCTTCACATCTGGAGCCCTGGGGGGGTGCTACGTGGTACACGTGCTGGCACACCCGGTAAGCTGCAGCTCAGTTCACCAGGATGGGTTCTGCTCTGCATCTGAGCTTTGCGTCTCACACTTCCAGGAGCTGGGTCACCATCAGCTGTTGATGGAGGGCTATCTGCTGCCTCCCTAAGCAGCAAGGTGCTGTATGTGATATGCCTGTGTATCATCAAGAGGTGCTAGAGTCTTCACTCTACCTGCTCTACTAAAAAGTGTGCAGGTTCTAATGTTCTTTGGGCTGATGCCTTTCCAGTACTACTTCAAAACTAGTTGGGACCAGCAGGGCTTGCAGTGTTCTGTCACGCAGTGGGTTGTCATGTTCCAAACTTAGCTTGTGGTAAGAAATGCTTCACTCACGGTAAGAGAAATAAAGTTTATCTCCCCTTTTCCCATCACTTGTAATAAAACTCCTGTAGGACAGGGTAAAGAAAATCCCAAGCAATAGGTGATATCGTCTGTCCCCTGCCCAAGCACAACCTGAGTGACCAAGCCCTACTATTTGCCCTATACTCCCCATGGACTAAGATGTATTTTTTCCCTGTTGTCTAGGTTCCTGTAGGCAGCTGGTCACAAGTACCACGAAGTTTGTTCTGTAAATGTGCTGTTCCCTAAAATCAGGTTTTCTGGGTGCTGTTCTCGAGTCTGTGAAAAAAAGTGGCTTTATTTCTGCTGTGTGGCCAACATTCAGCCTTCCATAGTTTTCCTTTCAGTGATTTTGAGCTATTAATATTGCTTGTGTTCGTCCACACAAGCCATAATGCTTTGCTTTACTGCAGTGAAAATCCCCAGCTATTGCAAACCTTACTCATTTTTAGTGGAAACCTTGGTTGTGATTATTCTATACATCCAATTCACACATTTCCTTCAGAAATCAGCCAGGAAGGCCGTCACTCAGTATCACTCTTGTCAAAAGCTGCACGTCAGAAATTAATCAGCTTGGCTGTTGTTAGTGAGCAATTAACATTCTTTAAGCGCTGTAAGACATGCAGAGAAACTACATATGTTGATGCTGTGGTTGGAGGTGCTTCCAAATAGCCTGTTTCTGTAGATCCTTCCTACTCAGCCGTGGTGCTGCATGACAGTGCCAATTCCCTGCTGCTCCCTGCTCGACACTGCCTTGCTTTGGCTCCTGGCCCCGCTGCTTTCCCCATCCCTGAAGTTTTCTGTTGGGATCTTTTGGGCACATGTCAAGTATCTAGATGTTGGTGCTAGGTGGCATTATTAACCCTGTTGGTGCTAGGTGGCATTATTAACCCTCTAAGGAGTTGGGGTGGTCACCATCTACCGTTTTTATAACATCTGATTTCTGTTTGCAACTGTCTTGATTGTTCTTAATTACATCTTCTGTCACTCGTGTCTACGGCTGGTGTACCACACTGGGAGGCTGCTCCTGTTACTGATGCCAAAAGAGTCTGAATAGTCTTCTGTGTTGAAGCAGAGGTTGTTAATAGGTTTATATTAATTACTGTGATGCAGGGAACACATGGGCAAATGTACTTTTGGAGGTCAGTTTATCCATACGGATAAACATTGGAAGTGAAACGCATTATCCTAGTCGTAATGGTTGCCCTGTGCAAGGCTGGCTGGGATACCTTGACACTCAGGCTCTCTCCTTTCAAGCAGGGATGTTGCTGTACCCACCCACTACATAAAATTTCCTTACCCCGTTCAGCAAACTAGCTGGCAGATCCAAGAGACAATTGGTAGCCAGAATGACTTGATGGACAATAGTGAACAACAAATGCATTAGCAGTCGTAAAGTGCTCGTGGTTGGTTGTGACCAGAAAGGGGTTACCTTTGTGAAATAAACGTGTTCATTTTGAACTGCTTGTTCAGGCTTGTAGCTGTGGTGGACACAAAAGCCTTCGCTGCTGCTCCCCTTTTCAAACAGCAAGGACATAGTATTTATTCAGTTGTCAAGTGGGGAAGGAAAGCAAATTACTTTTTAGGCTGAAACGCTGGACCGTGCTTGCTGCTGTAGTTCTGAGGCCAGACTTGGACAGTCCTGGGGAGCAGAGGGCAAGTTTCTCCAGTGCACAGACCAGAGGCAAAAGGAAATACTGAGGTTATCTCGGTCTTCCACTTCCTAGAGCAGAGGCGTTATTGCGAGATGTGTAAGACTGTGTCAGGGAGGGAATTAGCCTCTTCTTGTTGCGGTTCCTGTGTTGCTGAATTGTGGAGTCAGTTTGTGGCAGAGTGGGCTTCAGACCTGTTTCCCCCAGTGAACCGCAGCGGTCCCTGAGATGATGGGTCAGTGTCTCTGCCACCGGCTCTCGGTGGGCAGCAGTAAGCTAGGAAAACTTCTCTCGCTAGCACTTACCCTGCTGCCAGTTCCCCCGAGGTTTCTTTATCACTGCAAACGATTTGGGCATCTGTTTTACCAAGTAGCCAAGACTTTGGAGCTGGGGATGGCCTAAGGGTAACCAGGCACATTTGGCTTGTGCTCACAAAGGTTTTGAAGCCCTTTACTTCCCATTCTCCCTTGGTGCTGGCTCATGCTTCAGGTTCCCTGCTGTAGGCAGTCAGTTTGGGTGTCCTTTAAATGAGCTATGATGGAGCTGGTAGGTAACCAAGGCGGGGTGTCTTGTCTGCATCTGAAGGTGCTCAATTGCCTGTTTGAAGTGGTGCAGGCTTCTGGGGATAAAAAGACACCAAAAACTCCCCAGGATGCTCCAGGATTGGGAGTGTCTGTATGTCCAGGCAGAAAGCAAATTGGAAGAAAGGTCTCTCTGCTAGAATCACAGACTCTCTGTGTGGAAGGAGTTTTAATTGCATTTAAACGTAGTTTAGCTTCCATTGTAGCATTGTCATTTGGAGTTAGTTTTTATCCAGTACAAACAAGGTAGGGGGAAAACCAAAAGTATAGGAAAGTGGAGTAGGAGGAATTGTCTGGCTAGGCTGTAGAGAGCCATAGGCTCTGGCTGGGAGCCCGCAGCTGGAACTGGGCAGGGGGATGCTGCAGGGAGCTGTGCATGACTCTGCCCAGAGGGGCCCAGGGTAGGCTGAAGGTGAAGCAATTAGACTGCGCAGATCAGAGGGAGAGGGATGTTAGAGAAGGAGGAATGTCACAATCTGATTAAAAAACAGGGACTGGGAAGGTTTGTGCTGCCTGCTAGAACAGTAATGGGTAAACCCAAGCCAGCTCCTAATGTTTCCTTAACACCTGCAAGTTCGCTTCTATTTTTCATTCCTTTAAAAGGAGAAACAAGGAAGGAGGAAGATTATTGTGAATCAAGAACAATGTGGTGGAGGGGCAGACACCTGTTGGAAATGGATCTTGTCCATTAGATTGATGTGAAATTTGAGTGTGATGGGGGTGGAGGGTAGTTGATGCCACGTATGCTGGGAAGGGAGCAGTTGGATGCTGCGTGTGGGGATATGGCCACACAGCAGACGTGCACTTGGCCAAGGTACTTGTGTGCTCACCGTGGCCTCAGTAAAAGAACCGTAAGCCAAAACTGTGAACTTGCAAGAGCCTTTCTCACTAGGACCATTGGTGACATGACACAGGTTGTAAAAAACCTTTTGTTTTCTTTTCTCTCCCTTCTGCCTGTCTTTTTACCCCAGGGAGCAGAGGTGGTTGTTACAGCCTGCAGGAAAAGGCTGTTCAGACTCCTCAGTCTTTTTTTGTCTCCAGAGAATATTGCTCCCCTTAAGCATTAATTCAGACAAAACAAGGGCCAGGGGAAATTTAGGATAGACATTGGGGAAAACTTCTTCGCTGAAAAGTTCATTGGGCTTTGGAGCAGGCTGCCCAAGGAGGGGATTCAACCTCTATCCCTGGGCATTCTTAAAAGTTGAGTAGATATGTCGTTTAAGGACAGGATTTAGTGGTGGACTTCGTACCCTGAATTTACGGTTGGACATAAGATTTTATTATCTTAAAGGTCTTTTCCAACCTGAACGATTCTATGAGGTGGGTCAGGTTGTCCCATTTCTTGCAATGCCTCCTTTAAAACAGTACGTATCACAATAGACAAGTGAAACTGCCACATCTAGAACAGCTCTACTGCCATTCCACTCCAACATGGATGGCCAGCAAAAGGGCAGGGTGCATCAAGCTCCTGCAGGTCATGTTTGTGGCAGCCCTGTATTTGCTTAGCTATGTTTGCCTTCCTCTCATGAACTTCCCTGGGAGGCTTGTGTCCTCACCCTGCACAAGCACTTGCAGAGCTGATGTGCAGATGACACATCTGCTTGTCAAACTTCTGGACCTTGGGACTCTTCTGAGTTATTGCAGCTAGTCAGCTTACTCTGAATATGAAAAACAGATTCCTGCAGGGAATTTGAGGTTCAGAATTCTTCTCCTTTTTAATTTATTTTTATTTAAATATACTGAGGGAACTTCATGTGTTCCCCTGACAGGAAATGCTGAAGGATGTATCTCAAATCATTTGCTCAGATCTCCAGGGCCCAGGGATTTATGGAAGTTTTTTGCTATAGACTCTCCACCAGCTCTGGAAAACATCTGCTCCATATTCTGAATGCATTTTTCCAGCAGAGCTTGTTTTAATAAAATCATCACTTTCGCTGTGGTTAGAAAATCGAAGTGCAATAAAGTCGTTTTTCCCCACTAAAAACTTCTTGACCACTGGTTAATGGGGAAGTTAAAACGCAGCATGCGACATCAAGTTTGACTTATCTTGTTCTTCCAGAAGCTTCTCTGACGACGGAGTTCACCAGAACTGAAGCTCTGAGCAGTGATGTGTTTTAAGGTTACCTGTACTTCCTGGGTTTTTTTGATGCTTCGCGGTAGCCCTCGTTTGCAACGGACTCTCTAAGCTGTGGCATGTGATTAGCATTTATATTGGATGAGACCATGAAAGCGAAGTGTTTTAAAAATAGGCAGGGGAAGTAAAATTGTAAATAATTTAAAATGTTTATTTTATAATGCTTCCCCCCCGCCCCGGTTGTATCTCAGCTCTGAAATGGCTTTTCCTCCACAGTAAAGCACATTAGAAAAAGTCTTGCTGTGATTCCATCCACCTGAGACAAGATAATTACACATACAGGCAGTGGAGTTGTTATTCTCTGCTAAATCAGGAAAACAGGAGAAGCAGGAAAAGTTTGCAGTGCTTGCTGGGGACTCCTTTGTCCTCAGTGGGTGTGATGAGCAGTGGTAGTGACCTCCCAAGGTCAGCTATGCAGTGCATCCCTTGTATGGACAGCAACCAAGGAAGGCAGAGGAGACCCCATGAACATGGAGAGAGTCTTCATTGGTCTGGAGAAGAAAAATCAGCCTGGCTTGGAGCTGCTTTGGACGTGAGAGGCTTTGATTTTAATGAGAACTTTTCCACTTTGGGAGATATTGCAAGTTCCACTTCATCCAACTTCCCATGTAGAAGAGAACATTTTGTGTTCTCAAACTGCAGTTTGTCAGACACCTACGATTCCTATTGATGGTACTTGGGTGCCGCGATTGAGACGGGAACACCACTTGATGCAAGCGAGATTATAGACTTGGGGAATAGACTAATATTTTAGATAGGTGTTGTCTGACAGTGGAGTTGTCTGACAGCTGGTCCTGCTTCACTGGACCCTTACCTACCACCACAGGTTGCCTCTCTAATTCCCACAATTTAGGCGCCTGTTCTTCAGCCCAAGTTGCAAGTGTGGTGGATTTACCTCAGATTTATGGTCATTTAAGTTGCTGGGTGCTTCTTTTAATCAGCCAGACTCTCTTGGTAGTGCCGGTCTGTGAGAAACAGTAAAGCAATTTGTTGTACAAGTGTGCTGTAGGTAGAACATGAAGTACTGGGCAGAGAATCTCTTGTGTGTTCTCTACCAGGTGGTGTACAGAAACTGAATTACCAGGGAGTCCAGCAGTGTCCTGCTGGGGTTGTAGCTGTTAAGGAGGACAAAATGTGAGAATTAAATAGTTTCAGGTACAGTACAACCCCCTGTGCAAAGGCACAATCTAACAAAGTCTGTTTCATCTCTGGATGTGAGAGAAACAGATAAACCTTCAACAGTCAGGCTGGAGAAGGGTGATGGATGGCTGGTTTGGCACAGCAGCAGGTGAGAAGCTCTGAGGATGAAGGTGGGTTCATTAACTTCTGGCTATACATGAAGAATCAGACAGGTCAGTGCTGTTTTGCTCATCTCAGTACAATTACTCTAAGTAGGCAGACCAAGCCCGACTTTTTATTACCATATTGGCTTTCCATGCAGCCTTGAGTCAAACTGACAAACACCACTCTCCCCTTTGGTGTTTCTAATGATAGTAGGCTTCCATATATACGTGGACATTTCATGCTCTGGAGCTGTGACACTGCAATTCACTCTGCTCTTGGATGTGACAGAGTAGTCCAACAGAGAGGTGCAACTTCAGGAATGTGTCGAGGGCACAACAGGTCCTGCGCTTTGCCTGCAGCCCACGTGCAGCTGCTTCCAGATGCAAGGTGCATTTCTTGGTTTCCTTATTTATTGATCATGCCACATCAGTTACATATCTTTGTTCTGCTAGGATCCTGTATTAGCCTTCTCTTGGGAACAATCAGAAGAGAGGGCTAAATATTGGTCAAGTCACTTGAATCTTCGGGATACGTGTAGGTATCATAAGGATCAGAAATGTCTAAAAGCCTAAGTGAACTGGAAATGGGTCTTTCAAAATTCTCATGTATAATACAAAAATACCTGTGTGGGAGAGAAGGGCAGGGGTCTGCTAGTGAGATTAGTAGTGTTTGAAAATATCTGGTGTATCTGCACACCCATATTTGGCCTTTGTGTAGCGCTCTCCCTTTTCATCGGCTACAATGAGACAAAATATGCAAAGATGTTGTAGGTTTCATTAGCCACACCAGTTTATCCAAACATCTCCTTTGCATAAGAAACCAAGGTTTGCACTGATCTCTGGGAAAGAATGTGCTCGCAGCTTGGAAAAGCAGACTGTGCAAATGACACTGCGGCACGGCAGAGGTCAGCAGCTCGGGTGCAGAAGAAGGGGGCCCGGCTGTAGGGTTTGGTGCCATCATTTGCAATTCAATCCCATCCAGCTCCCTCTTGGGTGAACAATTCACTAAATACTGAGTTGTTCTTTTTTCCTAATTCACCATATAATTCACCTCCCAAGTTCAATTAAGGAGCAATCTGTTTGTGACTGGAAGCAAGCTGCATTTATTGGGAAGTGCAAAGTTATCCTTCGCTTCAGCAAAGGCCACATGCCTTAATAATTCTGGTGTGAGTGGCAGGTTGAGGTTTCCTTTAAATGGAATGGGATAATGTGTGAAGAATAGCATACTTTGGGGGGGTGAGGAGTCCTGGGGATGTAAAATTTCACTGAGAAGAGCAACTTTTGTTGAGCTTGAGCTTAAGGAAGTGACGAGGACTGGGAATGAAAGAAAACAAAGGGAAATCTTAGGATGGGACACTGAAGCTGGAATAGAGTGATAGAGTTCAGAGCAATCCATCTTGTTGAATCAGGCTTGTTCCTGTTCACACATCTAGTGGCTTTTGTCCAGCTGAGCTCTGTTAAACCATGGCACTTCCTTTGGGAGACATTCCCCTGATTTAGTGTCTCTTGGACCAGGAAGATTTAACCTATAGTCATCTGAAAGTCTGGGTATTTTGTTTTTCTCTGGTTCATTTTGTTGTTGTCTTTCGTCATCCCTTTCCTGATATTCTGATTAGTTATACTAGTATAATGTCAGAGAAGTAGGATCTGATACCATCCTCTTGGTCCTCCTCCTTAGTGTTAGAGATGTACTGGCTCCCCTGTCCTTGCCCCCTTGTGGAGGGTAGAGAAGGCTTTGCAAGAAGCCAGCTCCACAGCAAAAGGAACCATCTTCCAGCTGGCAAAGCAAGACTAGTTCAGAGTAGCCTGGAAGATGTCCATCTGTCTTGAAAGTGGGACATCACTCTTGAAAGTATCCCCATAGCATCCAGCAGTGATTTATGGCTAACTGTCTCCCTTTCTGCGTATGGTGGTTGACCATGCTCCTCATACTTTACCTTGCCACCAAGACTGTAGAAACTTTGATCTTGCTAATATCTCTGCAGACATCAACTCAGTCACAGGAGATCCATGATCCCAAGATAGGGAATGATGGAGTGGGACAGCAGTGGTGGTACCAGAAGCACCTTCTTAAGCCTGTGAATATAGTCCATGCCAGTTGTATTTTCCTGTTCTACATCTTGCTGTCTTGTGTTGTGCTCTCTCACTCTAGCACCATTTTTCTGAGTTCCTCCTACCATGGAGACCATTCTTGCCAACGAGGTGCTGGGTTTTTTTCCACGTTGAATCTGTGCCTGTTCAGTGGCTTGCTGCCCACATTTCTATACTGTCTATAGTCGCACTCTGGCTTCTGTTCTGCTCCCAAATTGAACCTTGCAAAATTAAAAGCCCAGCAATCCTTGTAGACAAACAGTTATAGAGAGTCTTGTTCGCTCTTCCCCCTCCCTCGTTTTCCAACTGTTTCTCTATCTGTTTCATTGCATTTTCTTATGCTGTCCCTGACCTGAAAGTCCTCTTGGCACTGGACAATCTTTTAGTGCTCCCAACGCCCCTCACACAGCTGCTGGTCCTACACAGAATTCAATTCTCAAGACTGAATGACTGTTGCTCCTCCCTTGGTGGGACAATCCGCAGATCCCTGCATAGATTTTATGATAAGGCACAAAATCATTGAATACTCTGGACTTTTTATTCATTTAGACTTTGTTGTGAAACTGCCAAACACCACAGGAAATCAGTATTGTGAAAGTACCTCTTCTGCTTTACTCTCTCTGAAATATTTAGTCTCTGTGAGATTTGGCTCTTTGGGGGTTGGCAATTTGTGCTTTGCTGACTTGTATTGGAAGTTAGTTTAGGAACATTCATTTTAGGGCAAGTTGAAGCTGATAATATTGGGAAGAAAGATTAGGAAGTATTTTGTGAACAGAAAAATACGGTTACAAAATCGAGACAGCAGGCACGTAATTTGGCTTTTCTCCAGTGCTCCGAAAGCTCCTTTGATTGAAGCAATTATCTCTGAGATGCCTGTAAGCCTTCTGAACTTCACCGTGTTCAGCACCTTGCTAGCCCAGTAGCCAAGTGGAACTCTGTCCTTCTCTTGTGTTATGGGGTTGTGATTCAATCTGCTTATGGGAGGTTTCTCTGTAGACCATAGAATTGTAGGTACCAGACCCACAGACTAAGGTCTGTAGACCTTAGAATTGTAGGTACCAGACCTTAGAATTGTAGGGTAGAGCAGTGCTTTTAGAAATTAGTGATAACAGCATGTAAAAGGAGGGAGGTATCTTTCTGTAGCACAGGTGAGTTTGTACAGTTTGTATTTTCCTCTGTAGTGGGCAGAATTATTCTGAAGTCCTTTGAAGCAGAAGTGTGAACTAGTTATTGATTGATTAAAGTTAGTTCCTGGGACTGGGTGACACTATAAATATTTTCCTGTGGTGGAATAGATCCAGTATTGGGGGAAGAGCCTGTTTTCATGTAATACATCAAAAAAGCTAAAATCAAGTACTGAGCTATTGCCAAGTGTTGTGGTACCTTAATGGTCAGAAAGACCAGCGGGGGCTACAGATAAGGGTCTCTGACTCCATTCCCTAAGAATGCAACTTTTCTGGGGAGCTAGGATGTCTGCTTAAGTCTTCCTCTTGTGATCTTTAAGAGGATTCTGAAAGCACTGAGCCCACTCTTGGTGTGTGGGATAGCCTGAACTGGTGGAGTTACTTCTGCACCCTACTGCCCACAGTGTACTGTGCTACAGCACACTGGTGGGGAGAGGAAGCAGCAGTGCTGTCTGGAGGAAGGGAAAGAGTTAGGTACAGTACTGGTACAACAATACTGTAGATTCTGTACCCAGTAGGTGTGACGTCAAGCAGTCAGGTCCCTTCACAACATATTGATGTCTTGTGCATCACAGGAACATCATAAGTTGATTTTTCCGTAAGAAAACAGGAGATTCAGGTGGGGCGGCTTTCAGAGTGGGGCCAACCAGTTTGGTCTTGGTGACTGAGCTGGAGGGAGTCACCTCCATGTACAAGCTGGGGACCTGCCTGTGCTTGGCAGTGCTGTTGCAAAATTGAGTGGTAGCTGGTGCTGGATGAAGCACAAGAAATGTCCAGGAGCTACATCGTTATTCTTGCTGCTTTGGTATCCAGCTGGTGCTAGTGTCATGCAGAAGGACTTTCAGATTAAGCCGAATTCAAGACAGATTAGGAGTTGATAAGACTGTATTTGTCTGAATGTAGAACATTCTTTGCCTTGACAGCATACTCTTTTTATTTTGAGATTTAATAGTGGTACTTACTGCTACCATCTTCCTTGTATAGTCCCTATTCTCAGTAAATCTCCATGGAATCATCCTTCCCTAGAAGAGACTTTCTACCTATTTAATATATGGGGAAACTAAGACACATGATGGTAATGAGTTGCAAGATGTCACTGTAAGCAGGAAAAGAGCCCATCTTTATCAGGTTCTTAGTCCCTGCTCCTCATACAGGGAAAGCAGCCAGTTTCTGTGGCCAGCAGACCCCCAGATGGCATCACTGATAGCTGCTGTCCTTCCTGAGTCAGAGTTCTTCTAGCCAACTTACCAGGAGATGTGTCTCTGTTCTTTTTTCCCTCTGCAGGAGGCTTGGGAGAAGAATCTCTTCTGTCAAGAGAGAACACCACTTCAACTGATCATAGTAACCAAGCAGTTAAAAAGGGTAATGTGGTACCCCACCCAGACCTTTGGGTATCTTTTATTTACTTTTTTATCCCTAGTAAAATGTTGTTTTGTCCTGTATGCATGTGTGTGCTTCCATGCCAAGGAGGCCAGCTCTGCCCAGTTCTCTGTTGCTGGGTTATAGACTCTCTGAAAGGGTGGTTTTGTCTGGTATAGTGTGGTGTGTTGACCCCAGTCAGAAGCCAAGCACCCCCACAGCTGCTCTTCCTTCAGCAGGACAGCTGAGACAGCAGGAAAAGCAAAAGTGATACAACTAATTGGTTGAGAAAAAGATGGTTTAATAAGTGAAAGAATTAAAAAAAAACAACAACCCCAAACCTGAGTGATATAAAGGCAATTGTTCACCCCCACCCACAAGCCAGACTGATGATGTCCAACTAGTTTCTGAGCAATGACTACCTTTGCAGACAAAACCCTGAAGATTTTATAGCCGAGTGTGATAACATAAGGTATGAGGATATCTAATTGACCAGTTTGGATCAGCTAAACTGGACGGCTTCTTGCCTATCGCATGTCATGATAAAGCTGCTCTAGCTTCTGTTCCCCTGGAGCAGGGCTATCACTCAGGCTGTTTTGCAGTTGGCTTCTCCCACACATCTAGATAGGGTATTTGTAGATGCTCCATCACTATTGCACTTGTCCAGCAGGATAGGTGAGAGAGAAGGAAGAGCAAAAATGAGACAACTCATTGGTTAAGGTAAAGATGGTGTGTGTGCTGTGTTCTCACTGCTGTATTCTGGTCCCCGAACGCTATTTTATCGAGGTTTCTGGGTGATCTGGAGGTTCCCTGAATGGGAAAGCTTGGGGGAGCTGAGAGGCAGCTGCTGAGGTTTGGATACGCTCACGGGAGAAGCCGGGGAAACACTGCGGGGGTGTGGACCCAGAGCTCTTTAAGGCAGGTGAAACTGGAGGTTGCGCTCAGACCACACACAGCAGCGAGAGTGCTAGCCGCTTCAGCTGCCAGGGGGCAAAAAAAATGGTAACAACATGGCAGCAGAGGAAGACCAGGCTTCGGTCACCACTGCACAAGGATGTGGGAACCCAGAGGTTCGCCAGCAAGATGAGGCTGTGCAGGTGACAGGCTGCCAGAAATGTAGCACTCTTTCGCATTTTCCTGGCTGTGTACGGTGCGAGCAGGTAGTTTATCTGCTTGGCTGGGTGGTACAGTTGCAAGATGAGGTTGAAAGGCTGCAAGCTGAACTAGAAAGGCTCAGGAGAATAAGAGAAGCCGAAATAGAGGTAGACTGGTGACACCAGGCTCAACAGTCTGGACAACAGCTAAATAAAAGTCAGATTTGGGGCGGGGGGGTGGTGCTGTATCCTATAGTTCTCAGATGGAGGACAGAAGCCCAAGTAGAAGGGATGAGTGGAGCTAAGAGCAGAGTCATGGCAGAAGGCAAGTACCACCCTTACCTGCCTCACCTCCCCAGTTGCCACTGACTAATAGATATAAGCCCCTATTGGAAGACGGCTGGTCTAATAAGGATATAGAAGATAGAGAACCCATACCGGAGGTCCTAGCAAGGTCACATAAATCCAGGAAGTCTTCCAATAATATGACAACCTCCACAAAGAAGAGAAGGGTCCTGGTTATTGGAGACTCGTTCCTGAAAGGGACTGAGGGCCCAATATGCAGAGCTGACCGTCATCATAGGGAAGTCTGCAGTTTACCTGGAGCCGAATCAGGGATATCTTTAGGATGCTCCCTAACCTGGTAAGATCAGCTGACTCTAACCCACTGCTGGTCTTCCAGATGGGTGGGGAGAAAGCTGTGTTCCATAGCCTAAGGGGAATGAAGGAAGACCTCAATGCATTAGGACGTTTGGTAAAAGAGTCAGGGGCACAAATTGTATTCTCATCATTTCTTCTATTTTGGGATGAGGACACAGGCCGGAATAGAAGGATCCAGTCCATTAATGCCTGGCTACAAGACTGGTGTTACAGACAGGGCTTTGGGTTCTTCAATAATAACTGGTTTTATTGGGTGCCAGACCTTGCAGATACACATGGGAGGGGTTTATCTCAGAGTTAAAAATGGTTCTGGGGCAGGAGTTGGCAGGGCTCATTCAGAGGACTTTAAACTAGATTTGAGGTAGGGTGGGATAGTTGATGGGCGAGCTCCAGTGGGACAGAGCTCTGGTCTTAATGAAAATCAGGTGGCCTCTTGCTGTCCTAGGGCGAAATCGGAGTGCTTGGCTAGCTCCCTGAAATGCCTGTACACCAATGCACGCAGCATGGGGAATCAGCAGTCAGGTGGTCATGATCTGGTGGCACTTACGGAGATGGCTTGCATGACTGGAATGGGGTCATGGACGGCTATGTCCTTTTTAGGAGGGACAGGTCAGCAAGGCGGGGTGAAAGAGTTGCTCTCTACGTGAGAGAGCAACTGGAATGTATGGAGTTCTATCCAGAGGCGGATGAAGAGAGAGTTGAGAGTTTGTGGGTGCGGATTAAGGGACAGGCTGGCATGGGTGACACTGTTGTGGGTGTCTATTACAGACCACTGTAGCATCACGCAGCCAGGGTTCCTCTGCCTTTTTAGCAAGAAGTGAGATGGGTTTCTGCTTTCTCTTATGTATTTCTCATTAAGATATTTAGCACGGGTGCAGATTTGTGGTAAGTATAGAATGCCTCGGATTCTCCACCCTGAGCATCCCTCCTGCAGCAGAGACTGACTGATCTATTATGTATTCCTAAGCAACCCAAGACCTAGAATGTGGAAAGACCCCCACTTTCATGTAGTACTTTTCAGCCTTTAGACTAGGTTTCAGTCCAAGGGGCCTGTCCCCTATTTTCAAGGTCAGCTTGCATGAGCAGTTGTTGCTTGTTGTGAAACCAGCCCTGATAGAACAACCTTTCTCTGTGAGTCTGGATATGTAGGGCAAGCTGAGAACATTCAGTGACATCTGGGCTTGTTTGACCCCTCTCCTCCTGTTTCCCTGGTTTAAACATCTATGAAGTTGCTGTTGGAGAGAGTGGTTGCCCAGAGCCAGAGTTTGTGTCTCTACACCTTTCTGGGGAGAAATTTTTGGCACGGTGTGTATGAAGGCTTCCAGACGGGAAGGGCCAGGTTACCCCAGATTAGCTGTTTCTAAATCCTAAACAAGTCACTGGCAGAGCTGGCTGTGGCTTCTGGTTTGGATTAACATCTTGCTTTCCTGGTTTTCATTTTTCTGAAGCTCCAGGGTACTACCAGGGTGTTACTTCCAAGGTCCAGGCTGCCTGTGGAACTAAAGAGGATTTAAGGTGTGTTGCCGCTCTATCTTGCAGACCACGGGCAGAACACAACGCCTGCGAGGAGACCGAAGAAGCAGGACCATAAAGATGAGTCTGGAATGGATACCCACTCCTCTCCCAGAGTACGCAGGGCAACCACATCCAGGGCTGAGAGGATCTGGCCAGGGGGGGTCATCCCCTATGTGATCGGAGGAAATTTCACTGGTCAGTAGTGAAACCATTGCTCCCTCTTTGCTCGGGGGGGGTGTCTCAGGGTGTGTGGGGAGATCTCGGGAGCAGAGTTTTCCCACAAATAAGTCAGGTCCTTGGAAGCCTCTCTCCTGAGGCATGCTGTTGCACAAGAATTGGTGCACTGTGGAAGCCTGAGACTGAAGTGTGCAGAGAAATCATTCTTCTTTTGGAGTCCAAGAAATAATTGGGTGACTCGGCCACTTCTCTCAATTGCTTCAGGGGCCAGCGTGCGTGAGCCGTGTTTCCAGACAGGGATACTCTCTGCTCGTGGAAGAACAAGAACAGAAGTACCCTAGGTTGCTTTCTGAACCCATTCTCAGATGATTTCCCCTGTGCACTCTGCTTCCTGACCTGCCGCTTTGTGCAGAAGTATTTGGGGTCTCCTTCAGGCACGTGAGGGAGAGGAACAGTGAGCTCTGCACTCTGCTGAAGGAGGCCATCTCCAAAAAACCTTTTCTAGGATCTTTGTAACATCTCCTGGGCCCTGTCCAAACTGGGGTGCAGCAGATCTCTTGCAAGCCTTGTGTGAAACACCCAGACAAGTTGCTCTTATGCCATTTCTCTATGGCTCAGTGGTTCCCGGTGGGATTGGTTTCCTTGACTTATGGATGACAAATTCTCTGTGCCTCACTGGAGCCAGCTCTTTTCTGTGTCTTCCAGGCTTCCTCGACTATCTCCCACTTAGGTCTATCAGACTTTATTCCCTCAGTCTCCCAGCACCCAAGCTCTGCCAGGAGTCTGTGAAGCCCCAGTGGAAGAAGGCTCTGTTCATCTCCTACAAAAGGAGTGGCTCATACAGCCCGGCAGGATATTGAGTAACTTGCTAGCCACAGCTGCCCCCCATTTTTTCAGAGAACAGCCATTCCCATCCCTCAGAGTCTAATGAGAGTCTTCTCAGTGTCACAGGCATCCCACTGCCCTAACCAATCCGGAGGAGGCAGCAGCATTCATCCCCTTGGGTGACTGTGTAAGGAGCAGTACTTGCCATAGCACAGTTCTCTCGCATTTACCTTGGTGTTTTGCCTCAGTTTAATCCCACCCTGGAGCTCTTCTCTGTATTCCTTGTGCCTTTCTGACATACTTCTGGCCTTTCTTCACTCTCTAGTCCCTCTTACGAGCAGCAGCTTGCTCTGCAGCCCTGTGTGCATCAGAATCTATGCTGGAAAGGCAGCGCAGTAGAGAGGCCTCCTGAAGGTGTGTGTGGCTCTGGAGCATTGCCATCCAGCTGTGTGAGTGTTGTGGATGCTGCTGAGTGACTGCTGGAGGTACCATCCCTTCCTGGAGAGGGAATATTCTGTTGCTGGTCTTCTAGCTAGTGCAAGACAGGCACCCACTTCTCAGATGCCTCTGTTCAACTCTTGAGCCACCCAGTTTGAGCGGATTAGCAGTGTAGCTCTACACCTTCTTACACTGCCCTGAGACTGCATTGAGGACCAGTATAGTTTTTGCTTGTAATTTTAAAGCCTTAGTTTTAGGAGGCATCTGTAGCACTTATGAGACCCCTGCTTTTTGAAGGACGTATGTGGTCATGGACACACCTGGTGATGAGAGCAAATCTGGCACTACTACTGAGTAGATGGTGCGTAGATCAAAACACTCAGCAGATCTACCAGAATCACCTTTGCTGCCTAATGAAGTGACATTTCTCATATGCAGAGATTTCAGTGCGCTTAGCCAAGTCTGCTTTCTGTTCAATGATTAATTCATCAAAGACAAGGAGGAAAAAGCATGATACAGTAAATTAGTGCTATATTTGGAAGCGGGCTCCAAATTCCTGGAGGTGTCCACAGGTATAAGATTCACTCTTTGAAAGATTCACCAGCTGTCCAGATGAAGTCCTGTGGAGATTTCCTGAAAGGCAGGTCTTCACCGTTTGCTCTTCTTGGATTTCTTTTTCAGGAAGCCAAAGAGCTATCTTTAAGCAAGCGATGAGGCACTGGGAGAAGCACACTTGTGTGACATTTGTGGAGAGAACTGATGAAGAGAGTTTCATTGTGTTCACGTACAGAACTTGTGGGTAGGTAGCACACACATTCCCTGCAGCTGTGTGTGCTGTAAACGTCCCCTTCATTGACAGATAGCTCTGTAAGGCTAGCACTGGTCAGAATAGACTGATGGCTACTCGTGGAGAAATCTGTCCCAGAGATGCATCTGGTTATTTCCAGTAAGAATTGCCAGAACGATGTAGCATTTACCCAGAAGGTGCTAAGCATTTCTAGATTGCTTGTCCTGCTACGGCGCTGAAATGTGTACGTGCACTTTGTAGACAGGCACTCGTGTTCTCTTTGTACGTACAAGTGCACGTAGAGGGTGCAACTGCCGGGCTGCCCTGGGCTGTGCCAGCTGCCATCCTCTGTTCCTGCAGCTCAGTCTTTTTCAATTCACTGGTCTGTTGCATGAATCCTTGGGTTTCCTGTTGCAGGTGTTGCTCATACGTGGGTCGCCGAGGAGGAGGCCCTCAGGCTATATCCATTGGAAAGAACTGCGACAAGTTTGGGATTGTGGCTCATGAGCTGGGGCACGTGGTGGGTTTCTGGCATGAGCACACGCGGCCTGACAGGGACCAGCATGTCACGATCATCAGAGAGAACATACAGCAAGGTAAAATAACAGATCAGTTTGTTCAACTGAGCTTCTGGGTGGGTGGAAACCTTTCTTGCTGGACTTGTGGAAAACCCTAGTGGTCTGTGAGCTGGGATAGAAAGAAGAAATATTGCTAGTCTTTGCCTAGTATGAGAGATAAAATAACTGTGAGAATGGAGATTTTGGATGTCCATTTGGAATTGCTGCAATGTAGGAGTACATCCATTTCTCTCTAGGCTTCCACAGGTGGAAGGCACTTCTTCTAAAGTGATTGTTTTTTCCCCCTCATGTTTGGCATCACAGGTCAGGAGTACAACTTTTTAAAGATGGAAGCTGGGGAAGTGAACTCACTGGGAGAGACCTATGACTTCGACAGCATCATGCACTATGCTAGGAACACATTCTCCAGGTGATAATCCAAGGTTACGTGTCCTTGGAACTATTTTCAGTAGTTGTGATTACCTATATGGAGTATGTGGAGCCTATGATCTACCGCAGAGATAGTTCTGCAGGGTTATGGGACAGTTGCTCTGAGCTCTGCTGCATTGCAAAGCTTGGAAAATATTTGAAAAGCAAGGTGAGTGAGGAGGAGGAGGATGGAGTTCTGTTTTCCCTCCCCACTGGAGCCCATTTTCTGATCAGACAAGTCTACTGGATCGGAAGGTGAAATGAACACAGTTATTTTATGTCCTGAATCTGGAATGAAAGTTACTGAATGGCCAGCTTAATTTTGCTGTGTAATTTGAAAGTAAGGTTGTTTTTTCTATAAATCCCACTATTGCTTTTTCTCAAGAGCCTTTCTTCGTGCCAGAAGTAAGGAGGATGGGAGGCAGAGCGCTAGTGTTCACACACTTGAGAACTTCCTGTCACAAAAAAGAAAGTTGTCTTTGGAGCTTTCTAAGTTGTCTTACTCTCCCCAGTTGTATGGAAGTGCCAGGCTGATTGTTTCATGCTTTTGGTTCTGACGCTTCGTGTCACCTAGGGGAAAATTATGAGACTTGCTGGAGCGCTGCTTGTTCTGGCAGGAGGGAGGTGGTGGCTGGGCAAGGGTGCTTTGGAAGTTTCAGAGATTTCCTCAGATCAGATACCTGAAGCAAACAACTTTTCTTCCCTAGAAGCATCTGCTGGACCCTTCCAGCATTTTCTAGACTTTAAATGGTTAGAATTGTCTTGCACAAAAGCAGGATTATGTTATTACTGCCATTTGTATTGTGTAAACTTTTGAGTCTCTGTGTCCCTTGAAAACTAGGGTCCTGCAGAACACTGCTGGGCCAAAAAAGGGATAAAAATGGCAAGAGTCCTTCTAAGTTTGAATTGGTGCTTAATAGGATTTCTCAGTCTATTTTCTTGAAGCCCTTTGTCTCTGTGACCCACCCTCACCCCAGCAGCAATCTTTGTGCAGTGGTTGAACTGAGGGCTAAGTGCCTCTGTGCTCTCACCGTCAATAGGCAGCACTGGGATCAAGCGTTGCTTTACCAAAACCTGTCTTGACATCTGCTCCTCTAAGGGAACGGTGCTTACCTGGACCAGCGCGTAGAGGTTTGTGAAAGTGTGCCTGTCTCCTTCCCACCTTGGTTTTGTGGGTGCTAGCCAGCTGCACCACAAACTGACAAAAGCATAGAGCCCGTGGTACGTTTCAGTGAGTTTCATTGCTAGGAGCTAGGAGAGCAGTGGGAGAGACCTTAGCAGACGACAGAAAGACTGTATGGGAAAAGGTGGTGCGAGCACCCCAGCGCTGGGGAATGCAGCGTGCGCGTATGGAGGCGATGAAGGACACAGGACCATGTCTGTGACTTCCTGCCTTGGAGCAGCTCTTACAGGGCACTTAGCACAGCCTTGTTGCTTACGGCTCTGTAAATACTGACGATACACGGCAGCTTGGCAAAAAGAATGCTTAAATCTCCACAGAGCCCTAAGCAAACGGTGCATCACCTTAATTCACTAAGCCTCATAGAATCATAGAATCACAATGGCTAGAAAGGACCTCCAGGATCATCAAGTCAAGCCCTCTTCCCAATGTCTTCCTAACCTGTAGACCATGGCCTCAAGCGCTCTATCTACTCATTTTTTAAACACCTTCAGGGGTGGTGACTCCACCACCTCCCTGGGCAGCCTGTTCCTGTGCCTAACCCATCTCTTGGTAAAGAACCTCATCCTCATATCCAACCTAAACCTCCCCTGGTGCAATGTGAGGCCATTTCCTGTCATCCTATCGTTATTAATTTGGGAGAAAAGACCAGCACCAGCCTTGTTTCAACCTCCTTTTAGGTTGCTGTAGAGAACAATAAGGTCTCCTTTCAGCCTCCTCTTCTCTAGACTAAATAATACCAGTTCCCTCAGACACTCTTCATAGGGCCTGTTCTCCAGACCTCTCCCCAGCCTCACTGGAGGTTAGCAGACATGGCAGCACAGCCTGATGTTCTAGAACATGATCTCTGCAAAGCTCCTGTTTGAATCAGGGTGCAGGTAGCACTGCCTGCGTGTCAAAGGGCACCTTCTCAATGGAGTTGCTACACAGAATTCTGATCCTGAACAAGATGTAAAACCACCACAGGTTTTAATGTGTAAAGTAGAGATATTCTGACTCTCTTCTGCACATGGGGATATAAATAGAGAGTTGGAACAAAATGTGACTGCCTGCAGTTAACTGTTAACCTGCCTTGAATGTCTGCTTCCTTGAGTGGTGTTTAAGCACCTGTATCTATTGCCCTCAGATGGGGCAGTGAATGTTTAGCATTTCTTGAGTTCAGCTGCTAATTTCATAATGCTTCCTTGATGCTTTAAAAACTCCAGGAGACTGTCAGATGCTAGTGACTTTTGAGAACGTTTGTCAAACTGTCGTTCTTAGCTAGTGGCAGTGGTGGGTTGTTGTGCTTCGCTTAGAGCTGCGCTGGGCAGCCAATGTCTGTTTTGCCCCTGCCCAGGAGAAGGGAACATCCAGCATTCCTGGATTCTTGCTCAGCCTCTAGGAGGCAGGGATGAGATATCTTATTCCAGAATGGTTGTCTTGCTGGAGTTCCTGAGCCATTCTGTTTAGTGCTATCTGGTTGATGTTAATTTATGAACCAAAGCATTGGTACTCTTAGAGATACCCACCAAGCATCCAAGCTAACATTATTAGTGTTGCTAAGCAGCTGGAGTTTGGGTGGGCAGCATGTAACTCATGGAACCTGTGTGATTTAGGGCAGAAAGGGTCTCCTTTGTTCTCAGTTCCTTTGATTGTAAAATGAGAGAAACTTTATTTGCTGCCTCCCAATTTGGAGTCATGTTCAGCCATGTGTTTGAATGAGGTACAAAAGTAATTCAGTGGGGAAAAGCAAAATCAGAAATCTTACTGCCTTAACCTAGGGTGCAGCCTTCTGGAAGAAAATGTGTTTGGCAGGTAATAAGGGTAATCTGGAGCTGTGGGTCGTTGGTGTTGGTTGAACAATATCCTAGGTGTAAGCAGTGTGTAAAAGAGTGAGGACACCGAGTATGCTGTTGTGAAGACTGGAATGGGATCAGAAATTTGCAGAAGTTTCCCTGTTAAACTCTGTCGTTCTCCCCTGGTTGAGCCTGGAGATCTGCAGAAAGCATTTTCACTGGCTGCAGAATTGTGACCCTCACAAATGCTGAGTTCTATGAACTCCTGAGAAAGCTTGAAAACCTACTGTAAGCAAACCAACCTGTTTCTCTGCTTGTGGTGTTCCTGGAATCGAAGGATTTATTTTCAATACATAAATAAATTCAGCCTGAGGCATGCAGCTGGCATGTAGAACGCCAGTGTGCATTTGTCAGGCAGAATTTGGTGGGTTTACCTCAGAACATGTGAACAACACTGATTTTGGTGCTGATGGGGAATTTTCTTACCGCTGAAAAAAACTTACATGCAAGAGTTGATTTCCATTTTTAAAACAAGTGAAATTCATTACATGATGAAAAAATTTCTTCAGTGTCAATTTTTACAAAATATTCTTTAAAAAAGGAAATTTAATGGAGTGATATTTTCCATTCAAGAATGCTGTGCGCAGCTCTGCACAGCTGTGATCCAAATACTTTGCTTGCAGTATCTGTGTAAAGTTAAAGCAATGCAAGAGAACCCCTCTCAAACTCCTTTGCAAAGCTCTTATGCAGCTGAGCAGCCCGGTGAATGGAATTGCCTGTGTACTTAATGCTTGACCTGTACTTGAAGGCTCTTATGTTGAGACGAAGCAGCACTAAAATTGCTTTTGCCCTGATTTCCCATTGGACTCTACAGAGAGGTGTATCTTGTCCTTCAGAAAGAGAAGTCTGCTTCACTGAGCTGATGCTGCAGTCCCAACCTGTTAGCCTTAGCACTTCTAAGCCTGTTGGGCTTTCGGGGGTGCGGTGAAATGGTCGCTATGGACTGCATAGCTTGGCTGCGTGAGCTTGGGCTTTATCAACCTGGAGTTCAGGCTGGTAAAGTTCTTCCCTTCTGCTTAGCCCTGCAGCCCTAGTGCTGCCTTGGGGGCTCTTGCATGCAAGCTCTTGCATGGACTTTGCATTTTGATGGTAGTGAAGCCTGAGCTTAAATCCTCCACTGAGATCAGAAGAGTAGTAGAGAGCTCCTGAGTATGAAGTCTCACATGGAAGAAATAGGAGTGAGGAAAAAGAGGCAAGTGGAATTATTAGCTTGGAAACTTGCAGAACAAAGGTAGAGCACTTTATCTTTTTCTCTTTTCTGTGGTAACTGCAGTCACTGCCAGCCCAGCACCATCTGTTTCTGAACAAACTCCCCTTCCCTCTGGCCCTTTGGTTTAAGTGGCCAACCTGTGCTCCTGCTGAGCCAGATGTGCCATGAATTTTCTGCAGTAACATTACATTGCCTTTTCTGATTTACGTCAAGGAATGTGTCTACACTCAAAGGCAGCAGCAATCTTGATATATCAAAACAGGAATTTACTGGCTTGACAGACTTGCCTTTACATTTGGAAGCTCTATGCTATATAGAGAAGGCCACCTCAAGACACACAGTTATCACCATCTGCATTCCTCTTGTTTGTTAGCTCGGGATATACAAAAGGCTGGCACGGGAGGCCTGACAGGATGTCTTTCAGTGCATTGTGTCACTTTCCCTACTTCACTGTTCTTTGTGTCTCTGTTCTTCCATATAGAGGGATTTTCCTTGACACCATTCTTCCCCGTCGTGATGATAATGGGGTCCGGCCAACTATTGGTCAGCGTATTCGCCTGAGTCAGGGAGACATCGCTCAGGCAAGGAAGTTGTACAAATGCCCAGGTAAATGTGGCTTGGGGAGATGGCTTCAGCCTTATTGTAGACATGTGGTTTGACCTGGAAGGCATTAGAGTTCAAGAGCAGCTTAACGATCCCTTTGATGAAACACATTTGGAGAAGGAAGACCATCAAATGCTTGAGGCTGGAGCTGTAGGAGAATTTAACTTGTCCAGCACGTGTCTTCTCTTAGTACTTTGCCGGTATTCCTGTCTGGTTTAGGGCTTCAGGATGGCCCAGTGTAGGCTCTGGTCACAGAAAACAAGATTTATGTACAAGACCAGGTACGAACATTTGGCTAGTAGTTTGCAAAATGGCAATGGTTCTCTGACAGAATGGTCTCTACACATCAACCATCAAACTGTGGTTATTTATGTAGGTGTTCCAGAGGTAAGTGTTAAGGAAGCTGTAAGTGTGCCTCTGTGATGAGGGTGTGTTGCACTGGGGCTTGGGAAATAACATGGAAGAAAGCTCAAAGATGCTAATTTGTGAAACAGCTGAGTGCAGGAAGCTGGCGCTTTGGGCTGGTCAGTGAAGGCTGTGTCCCTCCTTCCGCTGCCAAGTTGTTGATAGCCTGGGAACAGCTTTGACAGAGACCTCATCTACACGTGTGTGTGACATACTGAAGACAATAGTCTGGGTCCTGCTTTATGTGGGGTCTGAAAAGATTGGCCAAAAGGGCATTTGGGTCACAAACACGGTTGGAACACTACATTTACCCACATAAACGATACGATCCTTTTAAATGGGAGGTGTTACACAGTGAGAGTTTATGCAGCAGTTTCGAGCTGAATAGATCAACAGAAAAACAGATTTCAGAGAAGCAATCTGCAGGACTGCAGGACAAGTTAAATGTGAGGATGTAAAGAGATACTTCAAGCAAAGACTGCACCCAGTCTGGTGCCAGTGATGTGGACTGCAGCCACCACGTGAGACAGCACAGGAGGTTTAACACTCAGAGGGACAAAATCCAACAAGCTCTGTTGAATTTCTGCAGGTAATGACACATCCACGAGAAGATACTGGGGGATGAGAGAGTTGCCTTGATTTTGCAGAGGGACTCTGTAACATTGCAGGGAAGGCAAGAAGGTCTTTTTCAAACATGGCCCAGGAGCTTATCTAAATAGCTCAGCCTGGACACTCTCAACTGGTCAGTCCAGTTGTGAGTGACTGTGCCTGAGTATAACCTGCTGCAGTCATAAATGATTAATTGTCTTGGAATAGCCTATCGCAGAGAAAGGGGAGACGCTGAGGAGGAGGGACAAGTTTTTCAGTATACAGTCACATCCTAAGTGAGTGGCTGGCTTCTACCGCTCTGTGAACCATTCGTGAAGCCACGGGAAATGATCAATAGCTGGTGTACAAATCCATTTCATCTCTGTATCCAGGTGCAGGCCAGTGAGCTTGGGTTGGTAAGAGTGTAGAATAAATTTTGAGGACTTAGGGGTCAGCGATGTTCGAGGATCACCACTTGGCTCACAGTGAGTGGTGTAACTTGCTTGGGTGTGCTCGTTCTAATTAACATGTAGTTTCTCTAATTCACTTTTGGTTGAACACGATGTAATTATTGGAAACATATCTCATGGGTTAGTTTAGGGGTTGGCTCATTTAAATACTCCAGGAAAAAAAAACCTTACAGAGGTCTCACACCATGTTTTTTTTATGAAGTCAGACACTTAATCCAAGCGGGCTTTTCATTCCCATAGCTGGAAGCAATGGCTACAGATTCAGGTTTCTCAAGGCAAGCTGAAAAGCCGCTTTGGCCTGAGGTTAAAGACAAACTAAAGCTACAAAGCAACTTTCTTTAAAATGACCTTCTGAGTCTCAAGTTTTCGTCTTGCAAAGTAGAACTTCTCTACTTTTTTTGGGGGGGTTTTCTACAAAGCTTTAGCAGAGGTTATTGCAGGTCAGAAAATACTTGACAGCAGAAGGATTAGAGCTTTAATCCTACTAAACAAATTTGCTTCAAGCATCTATTGCTTTGGTTTGGTTTTTCTTTTTTCCTTTGCATCAGAAGCTGTGCACTGGTTGCCTTTGAGGAGGTGTCATTAAATAATGGCATTAACATCTTCAATGGCCATTTTGAATTTGTAGCTTGAGGAGTTCTCTTCCTTCGCAAAATGCAAAGCACGGAAGTTCAAAACCAAAGGGTCTCAGCTCTGTGTTCAGACAGGATCTAAATGAGACTTTAGACTGAACCTGGGTAGTCATTTAGGTAAAATGCAAGAACATAATCCCAAAGTTGAATGGCAGATGGTTTTCCTTTTAGAAGGAGAGTCTCCAGCTGAGAATACCTAAGAAATTCCTCCCAAAGAAGAGCTAGCATGGTGGAGGATGAGTTACAAGCAGGCACAGACAGAATGACTGTGTCTGTCGTAAGAAACAGGGTTCTCCAACTCATTAAATTGGAGCTTTTATGGCTGCTACAGTTAGGAATGGCTTAGCTTTTCCATTTTAAAACCCTGCTGTTTTAAATTGCTCTTAACTCCCCAAAGCTTACACCTGCTGGGCTAAAGTTAGTGTCAAGCCAGGTGAAACCAAATGAAGTCTGCTGAAGGAATTTCTGGAAGGCAAGATGCATTCTGCTGTGTAGGTATAAATGATAGATTCGATATGACTGCACAGCTGAGGATTTTGATTTCTGCTTTTACCCCTCTGTTCTGCTTTTGTGAGACCTCACCTGGTGTACTGCATCTAGTTCTAGAGTCCCGAAGGACATGGAACTGTTGGACCAACTCTAGAGGAGGGCCACAGTGATGGTCAGAAGGCTGGAGTGCCTCTCATATGACAGGCTGAGGGAGTTAGGAGTGTTCAGCCTGGTGAGGGGGGGCCTTATAATAACCTTCCAGTACCTGAAGGGGTCCTACAGGAAAGCTGGAGAGGGACTTTTACCAAAGGACTCTAGTGATAATACAAAGGGAATGCTTTAAATAGATTTTAGGTTAGATCTTAGGAAGAAATTCCTCCCTATGAGGATGGAGAGGCACTGGAACAGGTTTCCCAGGGAGACTGTGGGTGCCTGCCTCCCTGGAAGTGTTCAAGGCCAGGTTGGATGAGGCTATGGACAACCTAGTCTGATGACAGGTCTCTCTGCCTAGGGCAGGGGCATTGGAACTAGATGATCTCTGAGGTCCTTTCCAACCTAAGCCATTCAGAGATCCTGTGATTCTGTAGTCACTGCTAAAGACTTCAAAATGCCACATCCTGCTGCTATGCACTGTGCTAGAGGAATCAGCCACGGGTGGTTGTGTTAACTGTGCAGCCATGGTTAAACTAGACTGAGAATGGTCCTGCATTGTATCACAGAACCTTAGGGATTGGAAGAGACTTCAAAAGATGTTTTAGTCCAATCCCCCTGCCACAGAAGGACCACCTAGACCAAGTTGCACAGAAACATACCCAGGCGGGTTTTAGACACCTCCAGAGAAGGAGACTCCACAACCCTCCTGGGTAGCCTGTTCCAGTGACCTGTCACCCTCACCGTGAAGAAGTTCCTTCTCATGTTTATGTGGAACTTCCTATGTTCCAGCTTACACCCATTGCTCCTTGTCCTATCATTAGAAGACACTGAGCCTGGCTCCATCCTCCTGACACGCACCCTTTCCATATTTATAAACACTAATGAGATCACCCTTCAGTCTCCTTTTTCCCAAGCTAAAGAGACCCAGCACCCTCAGCCTTTCCTCATCAGGGAGATGCTCCACCCCCTTCATCATCTTTGTGGCTCTGTGCTGGACTCTCTCCAGCATTACTGTGTCCTTCTGGAAGTGAAGGGGCCAGAACTGGGCGCAATCTTCAGATGTGGTCTCACCAGTGCAGAGTAGAGGGGAAGAAGAACCTCTCTCCATAGGGGAGAACCTTTTTAATTTATAAACCACACCCCCACTTCTGATCCACCCCAGGATGCCATTGACCTTCTTGGCCACAAGGGTATATTGATGGCTCATGGTCATCCTGCTGTCCACCAGGACCCCAAGGTCCCTTTCTCCTACACTGCTCTCCAACAGGTCAGTCCC
>JAOXOE010000632.1:10647498-10658366 GCA_028565055.1 Phoeniculus purpureus | reverse complement strand
AGTACCCGTGGGTGTATCCCATCGGGTCCCATGGACTTGAACACTTTCAGGTTCTTCAGGTGATCACAAACCTGATCATCACTTATAATGGTCAGATCTTCCTTCCAGCCCCTGCTGTTATCTTCTGTGTCTCCAGACATTTCCTGAAAATACTCCTGAAAATATTAGGGTGAATTAAAGGAAGCTCAGAACACTTGAACAAGAACATCTTAGGAGTCCTATGAATGTAACTATGTTGAAAACAACTGTAGGAACTGGGATTGTAGAGTTGGCTGGCACCAGTCTTCAAGTGTAAAGAGCAAGGGAATGTGCTCAGGAAGTCAGAGCAGGGTGGGAGGTACTGAGGGCTCAGGATTTGTGTTTTGTAGACAGTCTGTGACCATAAATTCTAGCATCATAGTGCTGTTGTTCAACCTACAGACTTGATGACTTTGTGCTGTCTTTGGTTTTCTGCAGCCTCTGGAAGAAATCTACTCTGCAGGGGATTCCATCATGATTCGATTCCACACAGACGACACCATCAACAAGAAAGGCTTTCATGCCCAGTACATAAGTACCAAATTTCAGGATGCATTGCACATGAGAAAGTAGTTTGACTGCTCCTCACAGACATTCCCACCTGAAGATTGAGACATTTGGCTGTGATCTTTGTCTTTTTTTTTTTTTAAGATTTTGTGCACCTGGCCAAGAGCAGTGTACAGTATTTTCTGTAACTAAAACTAAATTCAGTCTCAAAGGATTGCTTCTGAAATTAGTAGCATGAGCCTTTATTGTTAACATACCCAGGACCAAAAATGGTTTTCTAATCATACCTGCCAGGGCATAGACACTGTAATTTGCACAGCTTGCTATGGGGCTGAGTGAAGACTTAGACAGACTTGAGAAAAGCCTCTATCTCTTGCATGTCCTGTTTCTAGCTGACATTTCCTAAGCATCCTGTTCATCTGAGCTGTCTGAATTGTTTGCTGGAGCAGATTATGTGGACAGCTCCCCGGTAAGATTTTCTTAAAGCATCTTGGGAGCCACCCACTCTCCCATACCTACTCCAAATACCCTGTGCAGTAAGTGAACAACCAGGTGGCTGGGACTTCATCACTCCTTCTGACCTGTCTGTTTATCATCTTGGCTGCTGTGGGTCAAAAGGCAAGAGCACAGGGATAGTATCTTTAGGGCTGCTAGCTACTTGGATCGTGGTGGATGAGAAGGTCCCAGAGCCCAATTTACAGTAATCATGGCATGTGTTGAATGGAAGTACTCTGTGTGGCCAAGGGATAGGTTGTGGCTGACAAGGGAGTGCTGTGATGGGATGCAAGGCTGAGTGTCTATTTGTGGCAATTGTGTGACAACTGAAGTGCTGACAGTGTTCTCCGTTTACACTGCCAGGCTCAAAGGGCTGGCAGCAATTGAGAACTTACTTTAAATAAGGAATCTGTCCTCCTCATGCCCATGGTTACTTTTTCAGTGTTTTTAATGCTGCTTCCTTTCATTAGTACCACTGCCATGCAAGCCTTTCCTTTTCACAGCTGAGCTGCTCTCTTCAGGGGTCCCCACTGCAGCCTGGGAGTGCTCTACAGCATCAGCTAGCCAGGGCATTTCAGTGAGGGAAACACTGAGCCAGAGGTAGTCAGGGTGTCACTGAGGCAGAGAGCGACAGGCCAGCTCTGATGAGCTCTGGGAACCAGCCAAACATGTACAGGCTCCAGGCATGGGACTAGGAATGGAGGAGCTTTGCTGGTTTCTGCTTTCTCCCCGTTCCTCGTTAGCCCATGGTCCAGCCCATGGCGGGGCTGCAAGCAAGATAGTGACTTAAGCACTTTGAGCAGTAAGGCTCAGACACGCTCTGTGTAGCGGTTGTTTATGTACATGGTACCTACTAAGCTGTGCACTTGCAGAATTTACAGGTAGCTTGGCACCTCTTTGGGAAAAAGTAGGGAAAAACTGTACTTTTGGGGGAACCATGAAAATTGAGTTCTTGGTATGGGAAGGGAAAAGAAGAAAAAAGTAAACTTTGTTCAGAAAGATATTTCATTAAGGCACTCATGGACAATTATGAGTTAAAAGCTGAGGTACGTTAGCTTTAATAAAGTATTTATAATCCAAGGATTGCTATGTTTACATAACCAACACACTGTTAGGCTCCAGGGTGACACCTTCACTGGTGTCTGGCTGTGGAGAAGTGTGGGGCCAGTGTCAGGCACAAACAACGTTCCTGGAGATGAGAGTGTTTCCAGATGGATGATCAGTAGTCCCAACCCTCTCCAAAGTCGTTGAACAGAATGTAGTCCGAGTATTGTGAATACTAGGAGAAGCAAATGCATTAAAATATTTTCTTGCTTAGGACAAGAAAAAGTAAGTAATTTATACACACACACACGAGATTATATGTATATAAAATGTGCATGTAGAAGACCAGTAGTCAAAGCCTTAATAAGTGTTATGTGAACAATACTGTACCATTGACAGTAGTTTTACTGCAGGCTGTATAAAACCATGTTATGTTGGGGTTTGATTTGGTTTTGGGTTTTTTAGCTCTGTTTTGTTCCTCTTCTCAGTTTTTGTGGCTTTTTTACAGGTAACACCACTGATCTCAAGCTGTTTGACCATGCAGGTCTAGGGATGTGAGCTCTGCTTGTGAGGTCCACATTTGTCCTTCTCTTCCTTGTTCCTCATTCAGTAAAATTGCAGTGACCCAGGTCTAGGAATAAAAGCATGACACTGATTCCTGTGAAACATAAAGAAAGCTTGCAGTGGCAAAGCAGCAGTTCGGTTTTCTTGGCTCTCTAGTGGGAGCAATGACTCTGGAGAGAAGTGACGCCAGGAGCTTCCTGTATTCTTTAAACATCATTGTTCCATGTTCTGGTATTTGCCCACCTTCCCCAGACTGGTTCCTTACAGATGCTTTCGATGTGGTCTGATGGATCTACTGCACTTGTTAGCATTCCTGCAGGTGTCTTTTGTAACAGTGTGCTCACAACTGTTGTACTGTGCGTTTCAACCAATGATCTATTTAGAATATTTCTGCTGTACTGACTGGGTTTAACAGTCAATAATTCTGAATGTGTGAAAATTCCTCAAGAAAAAAATGTCAGAGCCTCTAAAGGTGCGTGTACATATTCTGGTCTTTGTGTGGTTTTACATTTCACAATCTAAAATAATTTTTTAGAGGGAGAAGCGAGGAGGGGGTCACTCAAAAATGTACCTGTGCCCAGAATGAGTCTCTGCGTTCATTAAAGACTGTGGATTCATTTGCACATCCTGTTGCATGCATGCATTTACCACTGCCTCAATGGGAGGAAATTTCTTAATACAGCTCTCCTTCTGACAACTGCTATTTGTGTCTACTGCTAGTACTGGTTGGGCTTTACTCTCTGCAGGAATTGACTTTCCCTTGAGTCTTTAGCTTTGTCTTGGTTTTCACAGCCATTTATAACGTGGGTCAGAGGAACAAGTTAGTTGTCCAAAGAGCTACATCACTGTGTTTCATGTTCTGCACTCCCACTGTAGTGAGCTGAGATGCAAATCTGCTGCATCATTAAGGTTAATTAAGTTTCCAGGAATTACTGCATAAGCAGAGTTTAAAAGAGGCGTCCCGTTTACTACACTATGGCTTATGGCCATCAGCAGCGCATTCTCAAAACCCTGGAATATGAAACTCCTCTGCAAAGGACACCAGGAGGCTTATCCTGGCTGGAATGCCTTGCTTGCTAAGGATCATGTCTGTGGACCTTTAAACAACACGTTTCCAGCTTATGTCCCACCATCCGGAAGATTTCCCGAGGTGTGTGTCACAGCCACTCAAACCTTTCTGGTGGCTGAATTTCCTCCCAAAAGGCAAAGCAGCAATGGAGAAGTAAGTAATAAGGGTCCTCAAGTAGCCTCCTGCACCATAGAGTATCATGGCACAGTATAACCCTGGAATGAGAAGGGAGGCCAGCAATCAAGTTCACTAGGTGACATAATTTCCAAAACAAGGATCAGAATCCTTCACACAGAGAGTTACAGTCCAAAGCAGTGTTGGAATACAGAAATTATGGAGTGAAGCTGGTTGGAAATAGAAGGTGGAATATGAACTGGAGTCACACTCCTTAGAGAACAACACAGGCTGTTGGAGTAAAAGGTTCTCACTGTGTGCACAATATATCTGTTGTATGTTTGAAGATCTTTTACAGGCTTTCCTGCTGTTCAACTACTACCACGTTCTCTTAATGTTTCTTTCCACACTGACTGACATGGCCGGTCCTCATTTGCTCTGCTTGTTTCTAGAAACAGGACTTTGTTTTTCAGAAAGTACCCAAGGACTGTCCATTTTCCACATGTGAGAAGGACATTGTATGACAGGACAGTCTTCATCTTTTACAAACAAGAGCAACCAGTGGTACAGCACTCTTCGGATAGAGAACAGTGAGTGCCTCAGACCAGATAGGCTCTTGGTCTCATCATCAAGCCAGCAGAAATCCTGCACTTTGTCATGGAGTTTCCAGCAAAGGTGCTCTGGCAGATGAGGTGTGAATCTTAGAAAACAAAAGCAAGATTCCCTTCAGGCTGACCTATGGTACATATCCCAGAGCAGGAGCAGTTTTACTTGCCAAATGGGCTGGCAGAGAAGAGGCAGTGCTGAGCTTCCCAGGCACATGCCATACACTGTTGCTGGCAGGGCTCGAGCTCTGGCAGATGTGCTGGGACCCAGCTAGGTTGTCTGGGTCAGCCTAAGATAAATGCCATGATCTCTTTGTTTTGCAGGTCCACGCTTCGGTTTTTATTAGGAAGAGAAGCTCATTGTAAAAGGAGTGCTAAGCCTGGTATCAGGCTCTCTGCTGTTAACACATGCAGGGAGTTCTCCAGGACAAGAGCAACACTGTGAGTGGGACCTGTGCTATCAAGTTGGTTGGGTATTGATTGGATGGAGGTATCAGGGGAAAGCTAGATTTCAGAGGAGGTGAGGCTATGGGACAGCTGTTGGATTGAAAGCTTCTTGGGAGTGTTTAACCAATTCAATTTTGTTCTGGATTTGGTGAAATAATGTTTGCTTGTGGTATTCCTGCATCAAACTCTCTTCCAGTATACAAGGGGTTAACTTGTCTCGGGTACAGGGATGTTCACTTTTCCCTCCTGTGCACAGCAGCGTGCGCAGGGCAGGGGGGCGGAAGTGGAGTGGTGGCTGCTGCAGGGGACAGGTTGAGCAGGTGGAGTGGGCCAGGCAGATTTTGGGCTCCTTAACTGGGGACAGGGTATTCCTTTTCCCCTCTTCTTGGTACCCCTCCCCGTTTGTGTGTCTTGGGAGTCTGGTTTCGGTTTCGTTTCGACCCATAGCACACTGCGCCTGTCTGTCCTTCTGTGGCTCTCTGTCCCTCTTCTGCTTCACACACACCACACCACCCTTTTCCCCCCTTCCCTTTTTTATCCCTCCTGTTTATCTTCTTCGTACCTCCATCCTTTCCAGCAAATTTTTGGACTGTAGCCTAGGAAACTGCTTAAAGTGAATGTTTAAGTTTTGCCTAGGAGATTCCCAGCCTTTCCTTTTTACTCCCCCCTTGTCTGTGGCTTTTAGCATCTCTTAGGAATCAAGGGTTATCAGGTCTAGGCGGGGGAAGGGGTGGACTTTAATTGAGGAAGAACACACGTTTTTTCCCCTTTTCCCCTTTCCTTTTTTTTTTTTTCTACTTAACAAAGTCTTTAATAAAGTTTAATATTTTTAATTTCAGTGTGTTTACTTTACCTCTTTTCTCCCCCTCCAGGGAGGACATTTCTTTCTGCATGGCTGAGCAGATTATAATTTTATGGGCTAACGTGGTGCTAAACCGTGCCACATTCTCTGCCTCAAGCAGATCAATCAAGCTGGCCCTTTCATGAAGTCTGCATTTCCTTATGGTACAATCAGTGATTTCAGACACCTGCTTGGATTTTAGCATCTGCTCTAGCTTTTCTCTCCTGGATGTACTGCCTGGGCTTGTGGTGGCTGAAGCAAAGAGGACATAAGATCCCTGGATCATGCAGTGAACCTCCTTGAGAAGGTTTCCCATTCTTGGGCATCACATGCTGTCTGTTTAGAAATTGCCAGGTGAGAGCAGCTAGGAGCAAAATCCTTCCAGCAACTAGCTGATTCTGAGGCTAAAGCAACACTCTGCTCTGAAGAGTAGTAATGAAATAAATCTCTGATGACTCATTGAAAACATGTGCTCAAAGGATCTTGGATAGACAGCTATCATACTAATCAAAACCAGGTTAATGCCTCAAACATTGTGAATGGGGCAGTAGTGTAGCAGCTCTGCAGCTTCAGAGGCTGGGCTGCCCTGCAGCTAGCAGAGGTGTGTGTTCTGCAGTAGGAACAGAACAAGATGTGTCATCCCAGAAGGGGATCAGAAGATGGGCAGCTTTGTATCACAGCCAGTTTTGTCTAAGTCCACCAAGAAAAATACAGGTTTTTGCACAGTGTGCCAACAACAAGATCATCGCATCAGATACAGGGTCATCTGTGTCTTTGACTCAAGGAACTGAGGAGGCTAATGATGCCTTTCCCCTACTGAAGAAGCACGTCCAAGTGATCTATTAACTAGCAGGAGTTTTAAACACTACGTCACCACTGCTTTTCAGGATTTTTCTGTCGTTCCCCACAGGAAATAGTTCATTTAGGGATCTCTCACTAGTGCAGAGTAGAAGGGGAGAAGACCCTCTCTTGATCTGAATTCACTCTCTCATTCATGCTGTTCCCTTTTCTGTACCTTGGCATTTCAGCTAGCCGGTGGAGTGGGAGTGTGATTCAGTGAGGAGACACTCTCCAGAGAAATTATTTCCTCAGCAGTCTCATCTTGACTTACATGGTGTGCTGCAACCCCACCACTGTGACGGGCAAGGTTGTGCTGGCAGATGCCTCAGGGAGAGAGCAGAAGCTCTGGGGGAAATGGTGAAAGTAGGAAAGAGAGAAGCCATAGATAAGGTGCTCCTAGATTGTGAAGAGGTTGGCCCATATAGTGCCTGAGAAATCAGAAGAGTCCCTGGGAGCAGCCAGAGGTACCATCAAAGGAATGAAGACCATCAGAGTATCAGCATCTGAACTAAGTTGGGAAGTGCTCTCCTCCAGGCAGGATGTTGCAGCTATCCTTTGCCCAGCTGTGGGCAGCAAAATTAGCAGTCAAAGAATTGCAGATAGAGCTACTGATAGCCCCCAGGCTGCAGGACCCCCTTCTCCCACGTTACGAGCCTTCCTGCCTGGTGCTGTACTGCAACTGGCCAGAAGCTACTTGCAAGCAGCAGCATTGGGTCCACTGGATGAAACAGGCAGGTCCAATGCTGTTCCCTTTTCTGTACCTTTCCACAGGGTGCTGACCACAGGCACCAGAGACCTACTGTGCAGTGGAGCAGCAGATATAATGCTGCCCTAATCCAAAGAAAGTGTCTCAAATTCTCATAGATATATTTGTCTTTATTAGGTCATTTGCATACACACGTGCAGCACTGTCCCTCTGCAAAGCATGATTCTCTTGGTGGAACACGTGCTGCAGGAGAAGCAGGTGGTGGGCAGCCATGGGACCTATCTTTGTGAAAAAATCTGCCATTTGATGCAGATGTTGTGCTTAACGAACTCATGGACGGAGCATCAGTTCTACAGGCAGCCTTCTTGAATGCCTCGGAAAGGTAAGCCAGTGCTTCTACTGTTGGCTTTAGTAAGGGAGATGTAAAGGAGTAGCCAAGCTCAGGATACTGTGAAGAGTGGGATTGCACTTTTCAGCGTGGGAAAGCACAGAGCTGGTAGGGAGGAGGTACATTGCCTGTCCCACTCAGTTTCGGGGTTACATCGAGTTCCTGGGGGTCAACAACAGACTTCAAAGTAAAGTTCTGCAAGATGATGGCTATGAGTAGGAATATCTCCATGCGTGCCAGGCCCTCTCCAGGGCATATTCGCTTCCCTGTAAGTGGAAACAGCAAACAGCGTTCAGCAGGTGTTACTGAGTGGACCAGAGTTTGTACTATGCAGAGGTGTCGATGAGCTTTGTTCACCTGATGTAGCTACAACCAGTGATATGACTGACATGGTTACTAAGGATATTTTGAAGAGTTTGTGGGAAAAAGATCCTTGTCAGTTTTTTTTTTAGGTATGTGGTAGAAGAACAGGAGTAGAAGTTTTAAACATAAAGGAGACATCACAGAGGATGAGACAATAAAGTACAGGTTAGAAAGAAAGAGCTTGGGACTATTGAGAGGTAACAGATTGCACATGTACTTCAAAGGTGCTGGGGAAAAGTGAAGCTACCACAAAAAGACAGGTTGGTTAAGGATGACTGTGGAGGTTGTGTAGGAAGGTGACAAGTATTTTAGAAAGTGTCAGTGGTTATATCATTGCATTGGCAGCTCCTAGCAGGAGGAGAAGCCACTGGGCTCAAACAAAGATGAGAGATGCAGCTGGGGAAGGGAACAGCAGAGAGGAATTATCCAGAGAGAAGTCAGCCCTGAGGAAGCACCAGTGGGACTATGGTGGGAGGAGGGAAGAGAGAGAAAACCTGTGCTTTACCTGCTGAGAAGGGCATGAAGAACTCACTCTTCCTAAAGGTGCCATTCTCCTTCAGGAAATGTTCAGGGTTGAATTCATTTGGGTTTGGAAACTCTTTACTGTCATGGAGGACAGAACTGAGGATGGGAAAGATTGTGGTGCCCTGAGGTAAACAAGAAGAAGAGCAGAACATGAAAAGAAGGAAACTTAGATCAACTGGCTATCAAGTTTGCAAATTTAAGACTGAGTATCCCTGCACAGCCCTGCCAGTGTATTTGGTTCCCCTTTGGGGACCTTTCCTTTGGAGAGACAGCTTTAAGGAGACCCTGCTAGATGTCACAGCAGGGACAGTTGTTGGCTGCTCCTTCTAAATGTTCCCTCTCACTTTCAGGCCATTTATCTTCACCTTGCTCTGGTCATTCAGGGACACCACATCTAATTCTTTCTCTTTCTTACTGTTTCACAGTAATGAAGTTGCAGATACACAACATTTCTTCTTTTCTGGAAGTCCCAAAAAGCAAAGACACGCAAGATTGTGGAAATGCAGCGGAGTTCCCTTCTGACAAATTTCTCCTGCCACAATCTTCTTTCTTGCCTCCTTCTCACCAGCTGTTGATGATGGTTGGTACACATAATTCAGCAGTGATGACACAAAAGTTCTCCGCTGGAAGTTGAGCAGTTCCTGGGCCCTGCCTTTTAATTTTGCACAGATAGCCAACAGCCCCTGTGCTGCTGTTCCCCTGCTGTACAGTCACCCAGGAGACAGGATGCAACATGAGCATGACTGGGCTGCACCATGGGTTGTGGTAGCCACAGGTGCTTTCTGTGTTCAATAACTACCAACTGACTTTGCTTCTAGGCATTTGCACCAGGCTCTCCTGGATGCTGATGAGTAGCTCCACAGCTTTGCTGCCTGTTTTGTGAGGAGTCACTGCTCTGGTTTTTGTGAACCTACTGTGTTTCTGTAGATAAGTAAAGCCACAGAGCAAGTGTGCAAAGGTGTTGGACAGAGCTACTGTGCTAGTCTTGGCTTATGAAGTGGCAACAAGGGATTGCAAATGAGCTACAAGAACCTGAAGGTAGAAGTTTCATGAAAAGCTGGGTGATGAGGCCAAGCCACAGTATTTCTCACTTGTGAGAGCAGAAGTGCTGCCACCTTGTTGAACTTGAAAGAACTTGCCCACTAACCTTGGGAATGATATACTCTCTGAAGCGAGTGTCTTTCGTCACAGTGTGAGGGAGACTCAGTGGGACAAGGGTGATGAACCGCTGAATTTCATGAACCACTGCATCCGTGTAGGGCATCTGCATCCGGTCAGCCACACAAGGTTTTCGTGTTCGCCCTACTACCCGGTCAATCTCTTCTTGAACTTTCTCTGTCATGAGAGGCACAAACCATAAAATGCGTAAATCTGTGTAACCAGGTTGCCCTAAGCTGTCCAGAAATTATATATCGCACATGAGATGAGTACTCATCTCGAGTACTGTGTTCAGTTTTGGGCAGGGACATTTCAGTGGCAGAGTGTGACCAAAGAAGAGCAATGAAGCTAGTGAATGGCCTGGGAGATAGGTCCTGTGAGGAGTGGCTGAGGCAACTGGGGTTGTTTATTCTGAAGAAAAGGAGGTTGAAGGGAGACCTTATTGCTGTCTACAACTATCTGAAAGGAGGTTGTAGAGAGGTGGGGGTCAGTCTCTTCTTCCACATCTCTAGTAATTAGAACAAGAAGGAACTCCCTCAAACTGTGCCAGGGGAGCTTTAGAATGGACATCAGGAAAAAGTTCTTCATTGAAAGAGTGGTCAGGTATGGGAACAGGCTGCCCAGGGAGATGGTACAGTTGCCGTCCCTGGAGGCATTCAGAAAATGTGTAAATATGACACCTGAAAACATGGTTTGGTGGGCACGGTTGGGTTGGGCTGATGGTTAGACTTAATGATTTTGGAGGTATCTTCCAACCTTAACGATTCTATTATTCTATAATTGAAGCACTGATGTTAGTTTTGTTGTTGATTAGAACACAGCTTCACTGCACCCCATGCAAAGACTGTTGTCCTAGAGAATTCACTAAATGGTAGTATCACAGACTCACAGAATCACGGAACATCAGGGATTGGAAGGGATCTCGAAAAATCATCTAGTCCAATCCCCCTGCCACAGCGGGATCACCTAGACTGAGTTGCACAGGAACACATCCAGGCTGGTTTTAAATGTCTCCAGAGAAAGAGAGTCCACAACCCCCCTGGGCAGCCTCTTCCAGTGCTCCGTCACCCTCACTGTGAAGAATTCCTTCTGATATATATATGGAACCTCTTCTGTTCCAGCTCACACCCATTGCCCCTTGTCCTATCACTAGATGACATTGAGAAGAGCCTGGCTCCATCCTC
>JAOXOE010000632.1:10616724-10647398 GCA_028565055.1 Phoeniculus purpureus | reverse complement strand
GTCTAGCAGTTAGATACTAGGATAAAGGTTGGACTCAATGACCCTGGAGGTCCTTTCCAGCCATGATGATTCTGTGAATCCATACTTGGCTGTATCTGAACTTTGCAAAGGCATTCTTCACCCTTTGTGCATCTTTGAGAATAGCACCAACCTCAACCTTGTTTCTTTGCAGAGCTAGTTATGTTTTTTTGAAAGCCTGGACGTAGCAATTTCTGTCTTGTCCAGCTATGCTAACATAAAACTTCAATTGGGTTGTAGTTACTATGCTACAGCCCACAAGTTTGTTAATAAAATAGCTGAAAACAATTATCATAACAGTGGTGCTTTTATTAAATGTCTTATGGCTTGTATTACAATGTGTCCTGGAGGGGAGAACTATACAGTATGTTACACGTTATAAATATACTTATTTCTGAAAATACATATATATGTATAGATTTCATATAATGCTATAATAAAAAAGAGTACTAGTTCATTTTAGTTTAAAAAAAAAAAGACTCAAACAACAAATGTATAAGGTGAATGGAGGTGGTGTAGGGAATACCGGTTCATGATGCTACGTCTTAGAACAATTTAAACTCAGTTTGCACTGATTCACATTCCTTACTGTTTCTGTAAAGCTGGAGGGATAATGGAAGGTGTAAGTTAATGGAGGACTTTAGCCCCCCATATTTATGGAGATATACAGACTATTCACAGAATAATCAGGTTATAAAATCTCTCTAGCTTTGGAAGAAGCTAGCAAGATAGACAGTGAGCAACAGCCCTGCAGCAGCAGCTACAACTGGAACATTAGACACAGCCCCTACTTCAGGTGCTAACTTTGAGTCAGCATGAACTTCGGTGGTTTGTTGTTTTGTGTGTTGTTTTTTGGTGGCAGTGGGAAACAGATGCTAAGTAAAACCAGGCATAACCCTTCTGAGTACTTGGAGAGCCAGGCCTGGGCTCATGTCTTCTCTCACCCCTGCAAACTATAGCTGCCCTCGGAGAGTGTGGCTGGGGTGACTTGAGTCTCAGAAGAGATTCTGATCTGGTTTTGAGGACGCCAACTGATCTGCCAGAGTGAGTGGGGAGCACCTGCTGCTGCAAGGCTGAGCCTGTTGAAGTTCAGCGGTTCCTGCCAGCTTCTCAAATATTGGTTGCTAGGTGAGTTTGGGGTGGAGAGGGAATTCAAACAGTAATTGACTGACTTGCAGTTATAGTGTTACACGGTTGTTAATGTGACTCAGAAGAGCAGCAGCTTATAAAGGCTGCACATGTTTGAATAACTCTTCTTGCAGCACTGCTGTCCCACTCGCATCTTCCCAGCAGAGAGCAGGGGCTGAGCCCTGCAGCACTGTGACTGCCTCACCTACAGCCTCAGGCCCTGACCTGCACAGCCAGAGGACTTGTAGTTTAAAAGTAGGAATTCAAGCCTGTCCCTACCCAAAAGGTTGATGCCACAGGAGCTGGGATGCCTGTTAAAGCTGAGGTGTTGCCTTGGGTGCATCCTCCAACCTCTCCAAAGGTTGATTCCCACAGTAACCCTTGCCCTGGTCTCGGCAAGGAGCCTGTGAGTTGCTCACTTCTGTACAGGGTAGCACTGGAGTCTTAAGGGGTTTCTGCAAAAGGCTAATCCCACAGGTTTAGAAGCTTGTTGTGGATTCAGGAATAGCCTCTTAGGAAGCTTGCCTTTGCAAACTTGATTTTCCTGTTGGATTCCAGTAAATTAGCAAAGCTGGGCAGATGCTGTTGGGGACAACAAAGCAGCCCCCTAAAGACAGAAGGCTTCTGCACAGGGCAAGGAGTCCCTGGAATTCTCCTAAATGATTCTGTGTCCCATAAAGTTTATTTCAGCTGGAGAAGGTCCCTGGAAAGCAATGGCAATGATCGTTTAAATGCTTCAGGTAACTTTAAAGCTTCAGCTTTAAATGTCTCAGGTAATTCTGTTCCTAACCTGGAGAGGAGGAAGAATTTTGAAATCTTACTGAAAAGTCAGTGTCAGCTGGCTGTGTCACCAAGACACTAACAGCAGTTTTCACCTGTGGCTTGGCTTTTGTAAGCATACTTCAGATTCAGGAGCGAAGCTGCACACAGCTGAGCACGCATCTGTCCACAGACCCTTCTCAACCTTCCCCTTCCCTCTTTTCTTTCCAATGCTCTGCTGATGGCTGCAGAGTGCAAGCTGTGCGAGGTAATCCCAAGGTTCTTGGGTTTGTGTCCGTTGGTGTTCCTGCTTTGCCTTTCTGAAACACAGTAAACGTGGGAGATTAGAAGGTGTTTCTGTACATTCAACCTGTGAGCTTAGTGGGGAAGGTCAAAAATCAGGCTGAGCCGCCTTCTGTTCTAGCCTTGATTATGGGCAAATTTTCTCCTTCCCAAGGCATCAGGTTGGCTTATTATTTTGGGAGTGTTTTGATTGCAGATAAGTTAATTTTGCTGCTGAATCTTGTGTAAAAAGACTGCATGATGTAGACTATGTGACTACAGACATCTTTGGATTATATTGCTTATTTTAAACTAGTTGGGGCTACTAAGATGAAGGTGTATGGCCAGTCCTCAGCTGGCATAAATCCATTAAATTTGAACTGCTAGCATCTCACCTGTTCAGTCTTTGCATGCTGGAATATGTCTGGGTGAAGGGATAGGACTGTCTCATTTCTGTGCCGAGAAGAGGCATTAAAAAAACCCCAATGACCCACTCACAGAGAAATACGTGATGTTTTACTTATTTTACCTCATTCTATTTGATTTGCACTATCAGAAAGGCCATATGGTTTCATTCTTCATATTTTGCCCCAGGACGATCATGGAGTTCCTCTCAGTTTTCCTCAGCTCCGAAGACATCAGGTCTGGCCTTAACAAATGGGAAAATACAGTTCAAGTTGACAGCAGTCAGAGCGGCTGTGATCTGAGCATTAGCGTGCTGTGCACAAGCACGCCACACGCAAGCTGCACCCAAAGCAGCTTCTTCCCCTCCCGTTGGAAATTCCAAAAGAGATGCTGTCCAAATATTTGTGTCAGCATCCAAGAAGAGAGCTACAAAATGCAGTGCTTGGCACGGAGTCGCAATGTGGTGGATGGACACGGCATAGTTTTGTTGAGAGCAACCCGTATGTTTTGCCTACCTGAAAACAACAGGGAATGACTGGTGGGTGAATGTCATGAGGAAGTTAAAAAATCTGGCCTGAAGTAGCAATTAGGGAATGAGATGTTTTGAAAAACGGCACTGAGCTAGTTGCTGAAGACTGTCTCCAGCTTGGGTTTTGTTCACTACTTCTTACTTACAATTGAAATCAGTGTCATACATCCTGTTTGGTTGTAGTAATTTAGTTAGCTAGGTAGAGGAGCTGTAATGTTGGAGCTGCACTGTCCTTCCTGTTACTTCATTCTAACCACAAAGTGATCGTCATACAGCACCAAGCTTTTGACAGCTGTCAAACTGCAACTAGCATCCTTGCTATGCTGCAATTTGAGGTTAGCTCATTGCCACGCAGCTACGTTAGAGCTGCATCTCCCGTACAGGTGTGTCTGTGCAGGAACGTGAGGCTGGAATTGCTCAAAGCTTCCCAAATTAGATCCTGCCCTAGAAAAAGGGCTCAGGGATAGCATCAGAAAAGCTCCTGAGCACAGCTGCTTTCAGTAAGACGGCTACCTCTGTGTCTCTTTCAGGGTTTGAACAACTGCTGGCTGGGCCAGTCTGTTTTTTGGCAGCAGTCGCGGCAAGTAGTGGCAGATTCTGTCTTGTCTCATCCTCAAAGGGAGCTAGGGAAGGAAGGAAAAATGGTGTGAAGGTGCTACTGTACTCCTCCTCGACCCTGTATTTTTGGGACTTGTTTGAACACTATTCTAGCTAGAGACAACTTCACACATTAGATATTGTCAAGCAGGAGGACAACGTACAGACAATACACTGATCAAGGTAGGCTTCTGCAGATTGTGCAGCCCAGCTTTCACAGGCCAGGTTGGATTCTCTTCTTACTGTTCAAAGCAGCTTCAGACTATAATCGTTTAACAAGGGCAAGTACTTGACCATAGGATGTTCCACTACCATTTGAGAATGGTTCTCTATCCATAAACTGGTCACAGTGGAAAAGTCAAGGCTTCTTTTCACAGAACATTGGGGATTGGAAGGGACCTCGAAAGATCATCTAGTCCAACCCCCCACCACAGCAGGATCACTGGATCAAGTCGCACAGGAATGTATCCAGGTGAGTTTTAAACATCCTCTGATCAGAGCCTTATAGTCATCCCAAGTGGCCATCTCCTCCTTCCATGACCTATAGACTTTCTTCTTCCTCTTGACTTTGCCCAGCAGCTCCCTGTTTAACCACACGGGTCTTTTGGCTCCCTTCCTTGACTTCCTACCTGTTGAAATGCTCTTGTCTTGGCCTTCAAAAAAGTGGTCTTTGAATGTTAACCAGCTATCTTGGGCCCCTTTGCCTGCCAGTACCCTGTGCCATGGGATTTCCCCTGGCAATTACTTGAAAAGGCCAAAGTTGGCCCTAGTGAAGTCCGGGGTTGTGATTCTGCTAGGTATTCTGTTCCTACTACATGAGATCCTGAACTCCACCATCCCATGGTCATGGCAACCAAGGCTGCCCTCAACCTTCACTGCTTCAGCCAGACCCTCCTTGTTGGTGAGGACAAGATCCAGCAGCGCTCCTCTCCTGGTGAGCTCCTCCACCATTTGCATCAGGAAGTTGTTTATTTGAGCTGGAAGTAAGTTTCTTGGTCTTTGTGGAGGGCTCATTCTGCAGTGATTTGTGGAAGGGGATGTACTTTTCGTGCCATAGGTGAGACCAAGGTCCACGTGCTGCTTAAGCTCATAACATGCTGATAGAGTCATTCATCAGCCTGTTGTGGCCCTTTGCTTTGTGGGGGTAGCCTACTAGCAGGAAAAAGAAAATGAAATGGAAACCTGAGCCTGTTTAGAACAATGTATGACAAACCACCCAGTCTTGTGGCAGCATGTTTACCTTGGCAGGCCCCCCTCTCTTGCACTGGGAGAACCAAGTTGTCTCTCTATTATAAGAATTTTTTTGTGGATGTTTAGAAAAAGTGAAAAAAAAAAAGAGCAGAAAGAAAAACAAAACAACCACCCTGGAGCAGATAATTCATCATACACAGAGTGGGAGCATGAAAGAGGATTTGCTTTGACCTAGTTACAACAACAAAAGGAGAGACTTTCTCTAATTGCCGAAATGACTCAAGTGGGGCTGGGTGTCAAAAGCAACAAACCTCTGCTTCCTTCAGAACTGTGTGTTAACACAGGTCACCAGGCTCCGACCGGTTCCAGATCAAGACCTCGAGAAACGCCTCCGAGCCTGAAGCAGCCCAGGTACACAAAACCCAGGCTGTTCCTTGTGCTCGCATGTGCAAACAGGGCCGAGAGCCAGGACAAACACACTTCATAAATTAGAACAAAGACAGTGGCTTTAATTGCTGACAGTGTCAGGCTTTCCATGTGTGCTCTGACAAGAGCTGCAGGCAAGCAGGATGTTCTTGCTCTGCCATTCTGGTACTGCTGTGGCAACACCAGCCTGGCTTTCTGTCGACCATTATTTGCAGGGCTATCCTAGGTCCACTAAGCTTAATTGTTTAAGTCAAAGGGGTCTGAAGACAACTATCTATCAAAAACACCACAGGAAGCTAGGTGCTTTTCCAGGCTCAAGTGTAAAGCTCAGTGTCAGTGCACTGCCTCTGTAGGGTGTGGGGTAAAAAGAGCAAGAGCAAATACAGATTTGGCTGGAGAATAAGAGCTGGGAAGCAGGAGAAGATGGACTGGGGTAAGGGGCATGAGCAGAGCCAAGGGGTTTATATAGCTATATGGAAGAAGGAAGTCAGGGAGTCATCCACTGTACATGTGAAAATAGTAAAAGCTGTTGCTGTCAGGAGCTGTTGGGCTGACCCTTTGCTAGAAGTATGTTAAATTGGTCAGCTGAGGTCCCAGCCTGCACTTCTCATGCAGGGAGAACTGGTCAGAGCTGCTGGGATGGGGCCAAGCAATTGGTTATAGAGACAAGACTTTTCTGAAGCCCAAATGAAGTTCTAGTTCTGTTCAGGTTCACAAGAAGGAAGGTTCACAAGAGTTTGTACTCTTTCCCCAGCTGGTTCATCATCTATTTTAGAGGGAACTGTTTGATCTCTTTCTGCTTTGTGTTTTTTTCAGTTTCCCAAACAATAGGAGGAAGTGTGCTTGTTATATGTGCTTGGGCCCCAACCAGGCTTTTCCCAGCTGGAAAAATCACTCCATGAACTATAGAGGGATTTTTTTCTCCCAGCTGTAATTAACAAGATTCCAAATTCCCTTATACAGATTGTAAGGTACTTACAGGCTGTCTAAGGGGAACAATGGAACATTCCTGAGCGCTTAAATAACTGCTGGTTCCCCACCATCATCCCCTCTACAACCTGGGGAGGTCTTAAGCACGTTTGAGCTGCTCTGCTCAAGGTTACTTCAGCTGAAAAAACACAGGGAGATGGGCAGCTCTATGTAAGGCACCTACTTTTGTGAGCAAGATACTCAGGCTCTTCCTGTTACCTGATTATCTAAATAAACACCCTAAATTCACCGCATCAGCTGTGAGGACCTAGGGATTATGTGTGCAAGGGGTAGCTGGCAGTGCTGTCATCACCTCGGATAGGCACGCACCACACATTACAGCTCAGGGTTCAGGCTGCAACTAGCCCAGGACATAATCTTGCTCAAGGGACTGCCACAGATCTCTTACTAGAAATGGGACCTTATACTTGATCCTAATGTTCATCTACAGCAACCAGCAGTCCCACCCAGGAGCACATACTCAGCATACTTCATCTCCCCTTCCTCTGATAGGAAACCTTACAGCTGATCCTGTCTGTCCCATCCCATCAGACACAACAGGCGATGGGCATTACTGTTCCACTGGATGAAAACCGTGAAGGAGGATAGAAGAGAGCATTAACTTCAGCTTTAATGTTTAGGAGGGAGCAGAAGCAAATAAGTAGGTTATAGAATTCTCAACATTGTCTTGCTCTATTAGGAACAAGTACCTCTTCTAGGGATCTTAAAGTTTCCATTATTCTCACACAGAAACAGGACCCAGCTGGGATTTAGAACACTGGGACACTAAGGAAGAAAGTGGCTGGGCTGGTCAGGATCAACCAATGCAGAGAAGATAAGGAGGTTATCCTCCAGCCAGTAAATCTCCCACCACCTCTCTCCAACATTAAGTGGAAATCTTTCGCAGCTCTGTCTTACCTGTACAACTGGGGGCAGGACCTTTTCAGAGCAGCAGAGGACAAACCCAGCTTGTTCTGATTTCTCAGCCGTGTCTTTCTCATAAGATCTTTCATTCTCCCCCAGGCATGGCTCTCACCCTTGGGAGGAAGAAGAAATTGCATCTTGAAGGACCAGAGGCTAGTTGCTGGCAGACCCCATCTGAGTAACATATGGTACTTTGGGGTGGTAGAAAGAGGGGACCTACAAAATAATTACAACTCTCTGCAGTGATGCACAACAGCTGGCCTGTACCTGTATAGAACACAGTGAGACAGGATGGGTCCAGTTCGATCCTTCATCTATTTTGTTTGGTAACATTTCCATGCTGTTCCTCCTGACTTAAGGTTTCAGGGGTGAGGGCACTTCACTAATGAGTGCTGATTAGCTGCCTAAAGGCACGTTTTAGCTTATTGTCATACTGTACCAGAAGAGAAGACCATTCCGCTTTCCTACCTACTCTGTGTGGACCCAGGGGGCTTTTACAACAAAAACAACCCAAAAAAAGCAGCTTGACTCTCCTTTCCATTAGCCATGAATTAGAAGAGATCAAACCTTTGTCTCCCAGTCACGTCTGCAAGTCACAGCTACTGGGCACTTACATTTGAAATGCTAACAGAGATTATCAGGAGGTCAGGGAGCCTCATAAAGCCCTCCCTCATGTTTGTTCTCTCCAGGCTGAGCTCATCATGAATTGAAAAGGAGCCATGCATTTTAAAACAAAATTATGGGCTTTTGTTGCATTATTATAAATTTCCTAAAGTAAAGCTGGAAAACCTTGGGAACAGAATAAAAAAGATAATGTCCCAGGGCTAGCGTAATGGGGAGAATGTTTCGGTGAAGTTCTCAAACCTCTGTCACGTCTGGGGCATTGTTCTGTCCTCTCCGGAGGTGCCTTCCCACTGTGCCACCAGCAGAGCCATTACCCCATGAGTGGTGGCCACCTTGGGAGCACACCCTGGCAGCCGCCCAGACGCAGGCACCAGTCCCGGTAGAGCCTGTTAAAGGAATTCTTGGGGCTCTGGTAAGTTTACAGTTCAAAGCTTCAGACAAGGTTATGGGTTTCTGTGCTGTTGAGTTAATTGCCCTTAACTAAGAGTGTTTACTCGTAGATATATGAAACCTTTTGTTGACTACTAAGATTAATGTATGCTGTCAAAGGGCTCTGGAGGTCTCAGCAGTTCGTCCCTCATTGTGCTGGTGTTTTCCCAGAAAAGCAATCTCTGCTGTTCTTGAAGACTAGCTAGCTGTCGTCTGCAGCGGGGATGGGAGAGAAATGGACCACATGCAGTTAAGTCCCAATACCAATGTCTGAGTGTCCGTGAAGCTCTTTTGATCATATACAACGCTGTGCATTACAGGAGCTTGGTCCCTGGCAGTGGCAGGTACACATTAAGTTAAACATATATTCTGCAAAGACAGTACCTACCGAGATGCTCTTGCTCATGTCCAGACTCTAAAAACAAAAGGCAAAAAAACCTGATAAATAGTGAGGCAGTGAAACCATTTTACAGTACTGGGAACAGACAGGGCTCTGTTCTCAGCTTTGCCCTGGAGTCCACCCATAGTCCTGATCAAGTCCTTTTATCTCTTAGCAATTCAGTTCCTCCTGTATGTGACAATCCCTTCTTTCCTCCTGCTCATTTCTCCTCTCTTCTGTAGAACACCCAGTTCATGAGTATGGCATCCAGTAGCCTGGGGTCTAATGTGGCAGGATACTCAAACAGCACCTGCACTGTAGAAGGAAACTGAGCATTTCATGCTCAGGGTACAAAATGCAATACCAAGTGACAATACTAAGGTGTGATGTAAGAGAACACTAGGATTCAGTTAAAAGAGTGCAGTTTTTGATTCTGCAGTCATGTGAAGATATTGGGGCTTTCTATGTGCTTAAAATAATGCTCTTACTCCAGAATTTTGCTGGACACTAGTCAAAGCACCTTTCAGGACTGAGCCTTAGTTAAGTTTCTGAAGTTCATTTGAAATATTTGCAACCTCTGGGTGGAAAATTCTTGAGAAAGTCTTTCCCATGAGAGACCTACTCCATGCTCTTTCCTGTCATGCTGGGAATACTCTGATTAGACTCTCCGCCCTGGCATTCTGACGTTACTGATTCCCCACCAGAATCTGAAAGTGCTGAGGCAGTCACTAACAATGGGAAGGAAAAGGAAGAGGAAAAGCATTTATCCCAGCTCCCTTGAACTTCAGCGACATGGTTCCCCTGAAACACGCTTTGCAGACTGGAACTAACTACACTGATGTGCTGCCAGTCTGGTAGGAAGATTGACCCACTAGAACTTTTCTATGTAGTAATTAGTATGTGCTTGACTCAATCTCAGTAGCAGCAATGGTGAAGATGCTTATGGCAGAGTTCACATACCAAGTTACCTAGAGTTAAAGAAAGCTTAATGCCCATAAGCTGCTCTCTGTAGTGCTCTGGGCCTTTCCGGGAACATGGACACTGACACTGTCTTCATTTAAAGCTGGGATCAAAAAGGTGCTGAGCAGCCTGGCCCTCATTGCCCTGTTCAGCAGCAGACAGGGTTGGCTTGTTCTCCTGGCACCCCATTTCGCTCTGCATGAGCAGAGCTTCTCCCCACTTCTTCCACAGGTCCCACTCCAAGTCTGGCTCCAAGCTTATCACTCACCTTTCTTACAGCAGGGTCCTTTGATGGGAAAGCTGGTTCTTCAGCCATACCACCAGCTTCTCTGAACTCATTCTCCTTGTTGTTGCTATTGTTTGATGACTTCCTGAGCCACACCGTTGGCTGGCCATTTCCTGAATCCGGGTATCTTTCTCTTCCTGCAATGAAATGCAAAAATCTGCTCACATTTGCCAACAGTGTCCTGCTAGGACAGCCTCTGGGCAATGCTGCCAGCAAGCTGCTGCTTCAAATGGGTTGAGAAAGCTGAGGACTTAATGGTGGGATGAGACTTGTGTTTACATGTCACACTTCAATGGAAAGAGGGTATGTTCCAATAAGTTCTCCAACCACAACATACCTCCTAATGTATTCCTTGTAATCTTATTTTCCTTCCAGGTCTGTTCTGAAACTGCTAGGAAAGAACATTTCTGAGCCTCAACACTAGAGACCCCGAAGCCATTTTATGCTCTAACTCAATCCTGCCAGGAAGTGTGTTGGAGTTCTGCATTTCACCCTGTATGAGAGGTAGGCTGAAGTCCAAGATCTGAAATAAACTGATCAGACTCACTTAGTGGGTTGGTTCACATCTAACATTGGATCCAGATTTTTCAGCTGTCTTTATCATTGGTAGATTGAGCCCAGTCTTTCTCAGCCTTCTGAAAAAGTTGATCTCTGGATCCAAGTTTATTTCCACATGTTCTACAGAATAAGTCATTCTCCAGGAATGTGTTCTGTGCCTGCCTGAGAGGTTAGAATACTAATAACAGACGTAAGGCTTTCCATCTTAGATCAAATCCTGCCTTGTCGGAGGGATTTTAAAGCCACGTGGTGGGGATCCACTAATGGACCCGTTCAGGCTTGCTAGATTTCCAAAAGAGAGGTCCATTCTATAATGCATTTGTTCTCATACTTCCAGTTAAGGTTTATTTCCACTAACACCTTCCTCTGTTGCCATCTGACTTTCCTAGGGAAAAGAAAGTTGTTGCTCAGCTTATCTTACCAACATTGGCAAGCAGAAGGGCAAAGTAGAGGTATTTGAACCCACCATTGTAGCTGCTCCGCTTTTCAGTGTTCGCTCCTATTTCTGGTATGATGGAAAGATCAGAAGGATTTCCAGTCTGAACCAAGAGGCTGTGAGGTCTGCTCCTCCCAGAAAAATTTGTCTTCACATCTTGGTAGGAGTTGAGGAAGATGCTGGCAGCTCTGCAGGAGCAATGCTGCAGAAGGTACTCCTGCACCAAACAAACCAAAGCACGCAGACTCTCAAGCTACAAAGGTAACCAGTGAGCAGAACCAGACCAACTGAAATAATTCCAGCCCAGGGATGTCTAACCTGGTCCTGAGACCCATCATAACCCAGAGAAATAATTGTCTAAGAGGCTGAGCAGCCTGATGGTAGTAATAGAGATTTTTTTATGGGTGCCTTGAGGTTTAACTTCAATTGCCTGATACTCTTTTGGGTTTGTTTCCCAGGAGGAATTGAGTACAAGCGTCTACACATGGACTTGCTCAGCTTAGGCACTTGTCTAAATAAACAGATCCACCGTGACAGCGACTTGCTTTTTAAGGTACTATAATTATTTTGGAACATGCACTGAAAACAATTTCTTGAATTTTTATTGATAGGCTGCCACAGTCTGTCTGATGTTACTAGCCAGATTCACTAGATGCGGTACTCCAGCTGGTGTACTTCTGCTGTGGCTGGTGTGCTGAGAAGGGGAGGCTCTCCACCTTGCACAGCTGTGTTGTACAAGAGTTTTGTAGGGCAGGATGCAAGGAGAGCTTTATTCAGGTAAAGTGGAAAAGGAACCACAACGTTTGTCAGTGTTGGAACCAGGACAGGCCAACAGCAGTTGAGCACCTCTGGAGAGCCCCAAGTGATTGACAGTTCTCGTGTTACACCTCATCTGGCCACAGCAGCGTGGCACATTGCATTGTCTGTACCTTTGGGAGGTGCTTTGAAAATCTAGTGAAGGATGTCATTTTTGGCCCACAGCATTAGAGATTTCCTTGTAGAGCAAAGGATATGGACTAACCATGTCCCTTTGTGTCCCAGGATCAAAATGGGAGTGCTGGCTATCTACAGTCCTCATGATACCAGCTTTTAATACTGCACTAACCCATCTCTGTTCTGAGGTTGTGTCCTCCCTGGCTGTGTCTTGGGCATAGAAGGCTTTCCATGCCACGTATGGAGAATGACCATGGTTTGGAAAGCAGCCTTAGAACGCCCTCCAAAATGCAGCGTGGACAGTAACCTCTACATCTTGTGGCACATGGGGTTAGTAGTGTTCCTCTTCTACACAGAAAGGCTGTGACACTGAAGAGGAAAGTGGCAGAGAGCTGCTCAGATATAGCAGATGCTCACACCACAGAGATACCTGAGAGAGTACCCAGTTTGTAGAGCACATTGCAAACACTAAATGTTCTATCTGGGGGTCTCATTTCCTGCTTAGTAGTCTGGAACAAATGCAGCTGAGAAGGCACCACTGAGAGCTCTTGATCAAAAGGATCAGAATTTCAGGTATATAAATAAAAGCGTGGTGCCTTTCATTTCAGTGGGAGCCGGGGAGCAGAGAGCACATGCACCAGAGGAGGATTTGACCCTGAATTTGCAGCTTGGAAGCGTTTCTGTGAGCAATGACTCACAGTTGTAAAACTTCAGGAAATGTGTTAACTGTTCCCAGACTCGATGTAGGAGGCTGCATTCCTCTGATTGTGAGAGATGGGTACATGGAAATGAGGAGCTACTCTGCTCTGCAACCTGACTCACAACTTGGCTTTGGCTCTGAGGAGTCAGTCACCTACTGCAGATCAACCCTCAGCAGGTGGGAAAGAAGCACTGGGGAGGAGTGACACTGTCAGGAGAATAAAAGAGTTGTCACAGCATGGCTGGGAAGAAATAGCTGAGTATGACAAACCCCTTCTGTTCTTTTGGGGAGTGATAAAATAAATAGAAAGGGAGGGGAAAAGCTGGAAACCTGGTGTGATGGCCGAAAGAAAAGAACTGAGAATCAGAGGTGGGGGATGGCTGAAACAAACCAGCCACACATGGTCTAAACAATATTGTCTAGGAGGATGCTGGTATGATTTGCAAACAGAGCTCTGATGAACTTGAAAAACTTATCAGCTCCAGCTGATAAAAAAGGCAACACTGGGATATTTCGTGTCAGAGGTTCCTCGTTTGGAAGCTCAGAAGTACGGGAAGGGAAAGCCAACATCTCGTTGGGTAGTGTTACTGCTGTTGCTCTTCCCTGTTGTGTCCATTTTGTGGGAAATTCTGCAATTTGACAGTTTGAAACCAGAAGAAAAAAGGGCTTGTATTGAAATTGCTAAGGAGGTCCATGGCAATGCTTTGACAGCATTGATGGCAGCAGATATGTTCTTGGGAGATTTTCAGCTGCAGTAAAAGCTACTGACTGAGCTGGCTGCCACAGCATGAGGTGAGAGAGATGATTTTACATTCAACAGAATCAAAAACTTCTGGGAAACAAAACTGAAGAGGAGAAACCCAAGCCCTCTTGAGGGAAGCTGAGACAACTGTGGTGGGCAATGGCTCCCTGAAGAGCAGAGCAGCCAGCCGAGGGGTGTGTGTGTGTGTATCAAGTAAATTGAGCATCTTCCTTCACACAGGCTTGGAACTTTACATCTGGGCCTTAGGTTTATCATTTAACGGATGATACTATGGTGTCTGCTTACCTCTCTTATCTGGCTCATCTTCTGCTCTTTCTGCAAGCTGTACACCTGCTTTTGGAGACGCAGATTGTGCTCCTGCAGCTGTCCAATCTTCTCAATTAATTGGCAGATGTGTTCCAGGTATCCTAGACCAGATCCTGGGGCTTTGTTGTTACCTTGATTCACCTGCAATTACAATGCACCTTGGACCATGGAGTAAGAGCAGAGCAATCCTTACTAGCAGTTGGGAGCCTAGCATGCTCCTTACAGTCATATGGCCCGTGGTAAAAATATTTGAGCTTCCTCTTGCAAGAACTTTTAATTATAGCCAGATCTGAGCTACAGCACTGCTTCCTCACAGCTCTTTTCTGCATTAGTCTACAATATGTGCCACCAGAGGGATTCTTATGACAGATCACAGGCTGATATAGAGGAAAGACTTGTGACAGCCTCTTTGTAGTTCCAACACTTGGGCTAGTTTTTGTCCTTCACTGGCCATGGGACCCTCATAAACAAATGCATGTTGTGTTATATGCTGTATGTTATGGATGGCTGAAGTTGGTATGACTCACTTAGCCCCCAGCCCTCAGTGCAAATCATAATTCAGGGTAGTGAAGATGAGACTCTTGGCACTGGTGGGTCAGTACCTGAACCAAGCTGCCACAGCGAAAGAACGTCTCTCCACCGGTCTTTATCAGATCTCAACTTATGTCCCTGTGAGAAAGGACATTTCTCAGTCATTAAGAGATGACTGAAGAAAGTCTGCAAGATTAAGCTCGCAGTCTGTCAATGGCAGGATGTTCTGTAACACTGGTATCTCTACACCCAGGATCTGCAGGCTCTCACTGCTGCTCAGCCAAGGGCAGTGCTGGCAACAGCCAGTAACCCTGTGGCACAGGAAAGGCAGTTGTGCTTCCTAGCCTCCTACCCTGCACCTTGCTGTTCTGGCCTCAGGACCTCCCCATGCACAGCGAGTGTCCTCTCCTGAGTCACAAGCGGACTCTGCTGAACACGCTGCTAACAAACACATGCGAAGACTTCAACCACGGAGCTGCCTGCTAATGTGCCTATGATATCAGTAAGTAAAATAAGCCTCGCTCTTTACAAAAGCAGTGCTCTAAGTTTATCTTACTTCAAAAAAATAAGTCCCTTCTACAAAAGCAGGAAGCTTACTCTGTCTCCTTTCCCACAACAATCTACATTTTTGGGGAAATGCCAGCCTTGGGACTCTTCCTGTCTTTTCATTATGTCAGAAAGCTCATGGTGTGTTCAAAAATAATCAGCGTTAGGATTTACTTCTTTCTAAACAGATTAGGATTCAATGTTATTTATAAACAGGTACTATGATGTCCAGATGCTTTTGTGTCTGGGGTTGGGACAGAGGTCACATGAAATCATGCGAAAAGCTGTGATGACTCTAAGCCATCCAGGTTCATGATTTTTATTTTTCTCTGAGGCAGGGCATGCAGAAGTGGTGGCAGGACAAAGGTTGCTCAGCCATCAAACCAAGTCCTTAATGAGTCTGTGCGGTGGGAAGGGGTGCAGCCCCAGGACGCCCTGGGAGAAGAAAGCCAATGTGCCCTCTGATGGGGAAAGCTTCACACCAGAAGCCCTGTAACTCCCATATCTGAAAGCGACGGAGGATTTGGGGGTGCAGAGCTGCAAAAGCACGATTTTCAGAAACCGCGTGAGTATCAGCTTCTGGAAATCCGGTGGGTTTGTGCTGTCCCAAATGAGTAGTCATTTTTAACGCTGTCCAGAAATAGGCAGTGAGAAGCTCCTCATGATCCTTGAGCAGGCATGTCCTCTGCCACTCTGCACACTCTTTTTTTCCCCCTCATAGAATAACTGCCCTTTCTGCAAGTTTGCTGATGCAGTGGCTGAGGCCAGGTTTGTATTGCCTTAAGGGCACAGTGAGCCAAATCCAGCCCATTATAGTAGAAACTCAAGGGAAGACTGCAAGGGACGGAAGAGCTCCGGGAAAAGAGGATAAAATAAAACATTTGGCTGTAGCTTCAGGACTGATGAGAAAGCACGAAGCATTTCAGTCAGAGACCTTCTTTTTGGTCTGTATTTGTTCCGTGCTTAGTATTGTGAGGTCCTGTTCCATGTTTGCAGCTCTGGGGTGGGTGTAGCAAACCAGGTGGGGGCAGAAGAAGAGAACTTGGCTCTAATTTCCCCTGCTCTCTGTCTAGAGCTGAAGGCACTTAAAAGCAAATACGTGTTTTGGGCAGGCATGAAGAAAATCTGGCTTTCAGCAAAAGTTAGAGCTTCCAAGTGCTGAGAGTAAATGCTGGTCCCCGGAAAATAAGAGGGAAAAGGTGTAGGGCAGTTGTTCTAGGTCTTGAGGCAAGCTGAATTTACCCCTGTCGAGAACCTAAACCAAACTGGAAGTTGAACTCAACATGCTGAAGGTCTCTGCTTCACGGTCACCTGTCAGAGGCTGCTCAGGGCTGGCAGTTTAGGTTATTTGTATTTTATTGAAGTGATCCCAGCAAGCATAAACGAACAAAAGGCAAATCTGGCAGAGCCTACAGAACTGGACACCTCTGTGATCAGCCTGCAAGGGTAAAAGCTTTTGAGGGGGTTTCTGTGCTTTGTTTACCTTGCAATAAGGCCCATTAACACCAAGACTGCTCAGATAAGGCAGGGGTTCAATGCAGAAAATTTAGCTTGTTGCCCCTACAGTGATTGTTCAGAGAGGGCCCCTCGAGAGAGAGCCTTCCAGGACTTTCTTTTCCATTGACTGGATATAGTCCTTGCTATCTTCTGTTCATGCCAAGTGCAATGTAGAACCTGCTCTGTCACATTCTTGTCTAAATACTTTCCTATCAGCACTTGAGAGAGAGCTGTATGCTAGCAGCAGAGAGTGAACAACCATAGGAAACACTTCCAGGATGAGGCTTTTCTAGTCTCTGTCCTCCCAGTCGAAGGTCCCCAAAACATTTATCCCATTCCCTGCGTGGGGATTATCGAGCAGTATTGGAACAACCACTTTTCAGTTGATGAAACCTATAAAGGAAAACATCTCACCTACTTTTTTGACGGTGCAGAGGACTTGACAGTCATAGTTTGTGAAGCAAGTGGTTAAAGACACACTAGGAAAGTAACAACATCACGTATGAATAGGTGCTAGATTCTGCTTTCAGGCACATCAAACTGAACAAGACCCTCAGCTGTATTACGCTGAGCTGTTCCCACCTGGGGTTTGACCCTGCAAGGGTGAGGTACACCACACTGACTTTACACCTGCGTGACTAGAGATCTCTGCTCTTGTGAGGGTCATCTAAGTTTTGGGGACAGGTTTCAGTACGTGTAGGCTTGCTTAGCTGGCAATATACCATCACAGTTGTGCTGGCCCACAGATTTATCTTAAGGAAACTTAAAACCACAGGATCTTGGGAACTTCAGCTTATCTAGAGTCCTCCAATCAATATCCTGACTTTTGTAAAATCACATTTTTCCTCTAAAGCAAACAAAGTCACAGAGCTGGGAGCTTTTCTTCAATTGTCCTTGGTCTTGACCTGGCAGCAGGAGCCAAGGCTGGCAGGTAGGACTAGCTTGCAGGTGAAGCTTCAGTTTCTGCACTCTTTGCAATGCTCTGCTTTCTCTTGTGGATAGTTTTGAGCTATACCATGATCCATTCTCCCATTAATCTCTCCCTGGCCACTCCTGCCACATTAACGTGCCCAGTACAGAGGCAGTAAGGTCACTGCAGCAACAGCCAAGAAATGTAATTCTGGACCTACCATTACGGGCTTGGACCAAGGGATTAGTGATGCCACAGGCAGAGTGGGAAGCATTTGTCACTGGAAGCTAACAGCACCAAAAGGCTTGTGAATAACAGGAAAGAGAGGGACCAGGCTGTGTATTTCGGACAGCCCCACCCTGCTGTCCAAGAGGGCCGGGCTTACTAGGAGCTTCTGGTTTCCTCCAAGTGGCACGCACAGACTGTGTGGCCAACTATCGCAGGTTGCCCTGTTCTTCCCCTGAACTGCACCACTCTCTGCAGAGGATTTGGACTGCTTTGGCTCAGGATAATTATCACAGCGTGAACAATGAGGGTTTTTCCATTTAGTGACGATTATGCTCCCATCTCCTTTCTTCTTCTAGGGGCATGGGCTGACTTTAAATGTAAACTTTATGGAGGGTGAGAAAGCATTTGCAAAGCAAAAGCATCAAAAGCTCTGCATCTTCAAACAGACCCCAAGCATTTAATTTGTCTTAAAAGGAAATGCTTTTATTTAGCCTTCAAAGTTCCTTCACTTGTTGTCTGACAGCTTCCACTTCCTTTCATCTTTCTAAACACAGGCAAATTTCAAAATAATGAGAGTTCAAATCGAAAGATCAGAAAGCTTTGTTTGAGAAACGCCAGACTGAAATGATTTGATGCGTGTTTGCAGCCAAAATGCTAAAACATTTAGTCATTTCCAGTCTCTTCAGTATTTCCTCAGCAGTGAGAGGCCATGGGGACATTAAGAGAAGTCCTCATCCAGAGACTGGATCCTTGCTCAGCTGTGGTGTACCAGCAAGCACAGTCCCATTGACTGGGTTATGGAAACTGAGCTGCTCTCCTGTTACTTGAAATTTTTATTTCCAAAACAAGCAACAGAACTGAGGACGTTGCTGTCATCTATAAGTACATGATGCTCTCGTCTGTCATTAAATATAAGCCAGCATAAGCACTCCTGCATCTCCATCAGGGTGAATTTAATACAGCAAGTATTGAATCAATCCAACTACTTGGTTTGCCAAGCAGGATGGGACTACCCTGTGTTGGACTGTGTCTTTCAGACAACATTGATGGCATTTCAAGGGGTACTTGAGTCCCTTAGATGACATAGGCCAAAGAGAGTAACTCCCAAGTATCACGCCCTATCTTGGACCAGTTACAGGCAAATGTAAAAACTACAGTGAGCTTGGAGCAGAGCCTCAGCTTGGGTGAACCAAGATGCATCTGTCAGCTCTATGGGCAGGTGATTATCTGGACATCATTTCACAGTAGGTCTGTCCTGCCTGTTGTATGACAGTGAGGACAGGTCAACCTTGTGCAGGTTTGATGAGGGCAGGAGGCTCAGCAGCTGCCGGTGACTGTCCCTGTGCTCTGAGGTGCAGAGTGCAGCAGCAGCCACAGGGCTGTCGTTCAGCCCTGAGCATTTCTTGCCCCTGCCAGCTTGGGTGCTACCGGGCATCCCAGCAGTTTGAAAAGTGCTGCTCTTGAGATATAGCAGCCTGGGGGTACTCTGTGAAGAGGGGCAAACTTCCCCAGCATCTAGGTCACAGCTGTATTTATATAGCTCAGAAAACAAACAAAGAAAAGTGCTTTGGGGCACAGAGCCTTAGCACTCAGCCAGCGAGGATATTAAAAAAGAGGGGAGATAAGCCACAAAGAGCTTCATTTCCTCCATTCTAATTTTCTTGTTTATTTAAGTGCTCTGCTCTGGAAAACTGAGGCTGTGTTTTGCAAAGGATTTAAAGGAATTTCATGGGTAGCCAGAGCTGTTAGATGAGAGCAGGCTGGCTGCAAACCCTCCAGAGTGCAACAGAGAATTTAGGTAACTTTTTATGAAGTCGTTCTGTATTCAAATTCTCCTGCTCCGGTCCTTTTTTGAGCTCTCTGCCCAAAGGCCAGATCACTGTCTGTTTGGGAACTGTGCAACATAGACATCTGTCTTCTGCGGTGAGAGTGAGACAGCTCTGGGGAGGAAGATGTTGCTCTGCCCGATCGTGCATTGCTTCTGCTGCCTCAATACACTGTTAACAGAGATGGGTCATCTCTGACCTTCCTTGCTACTCAGGGGAGGGTTTGGCACACTGGAGAGGAAGGCCATTGTGTAATGGTTCAGGGCTCAGGCAGAGAGGTCATGGTGAAATTCTATGCACAGAACATAGCACCTGTCACTTGGCTTCCTCCCACCCATCTCCCATTCCAATTCATCACTGTTACCACAATGAATGTGCCCAAACCACCCTGTTAAGCACCCCTTCTTTGCATATCCTTATGAAACTCTTCACCTGGCCTGGCTCCTCCTTTCATTTTGTCCCCCGTGCTTTTTGGTCTGTCCCTCTACCAAGAATCAGCTCCCCAGTTAGATGTTTCTGTCACTGGTTCATGGGACCCACCACAGTTGGCAGGCAAGTCAACAGTCTGTCTGCAAGTCAGCAGCACAAGGCTTCGGGCAAAGCCCTGGAGTAAATGTTTGCCAACAGTCACTACAGGAGAAGGTGCACAAAAGGGCTTTTCATTCTCCTGCTGGTTGTACAGTGTACCCAGCAAGGAGGAAAGAGTAGGACAAAGTGCTGAAAATACTCTCTTTGCAGTTCTGCCAGCCTCAGAACCCAAAGAGTTCCCATAACATCCGTGCTATAGGCTTAAAACTAAATCTGCAGCCTCAGCCCAGCAGTAATTGAAGTTATGCATTAGCTCCCTACCCACTCATCATTTGGGAAAGCTGGCACAAGAGGACAGGACAGCCCTGGGCAGAAATGAGCTACCCTTGGGACAAGTTCTTCTCAACTTAGGTATCCCAACAGCAGACCAGCTGTTTGAAGGAACAGGAATAACTTGACATTGAACAGGAAGCTATCTGAGGACAATAACTAGATTCATAATCTTCATTTTAAGACTAGAATCCAGTCCGTTCTTTAATTTAGAGCTTTTTGAAACATCAAATCTCCACGAGCCATCAGTCACCCTTACCCAGACCCAATACAGGTGAATTACTGCAGAATTTCACAGCTATCACAAGAGCTCTTAAAAATCCATTGCCAACATTTGTCAGTTTCTAACTCATTTAGGTGTGCCCTGGTTCATGGCAGAGGACAGAACTTGAGCCCAGACTGAAGTATTTAGATAGGCCTAGCTGTAAGTTTCAGTTTAGATGTTTCCTACCTCACTCAGCCTACAGCATTCATCCATATATTCATCTAGACTGTCACTTGTGGGGTACTTCTTGAGCTGGTGCACATGGATCTGAAGGTCTTGCGTGCTGTCAAAGGTCTCTGGGAAATCGTCAGCAATTGTCTTTGGTTCTTCCGTGGGAGCTGGGTTGGGAAGAGTGCTTTCACTGGGAAGGTCTGACTCTGGAGTAGGTTCCTTTCCTAAAGGATGCCTTTCACTTTGGTTAAAATGTTCCTTGGGATTTCCTTCCTGAGGGACAATGAAGTCTTCAAGGGAAGCTGTAGGACCCTGCACAGCATCTGCCTCCTGACTGTAGTACTCAGCTTGCTTTTCACTCTCTATATCCTGGTGGCTGGCTTTTCTGGCACGTTCTTGGCACGTTCTCATTATCAGATGATCAATTTCTGGAGAAGAAGAGGTGCTAAGCACACCTGAGTCACAAAATGAGTCTCTGCTGTGAAGCACAAAGCTCTTCTCTGAACCTGTTGGTGTTGATGGAGAATTGGCCCCACTTGGCAATTCAACGCCTGAGTCCTCCGATTCGAATTTGGAGAATCTATGAAGTCGGCACTTGGGCTCAAAGGCACTGAGGTTGGGCAATGTGGCTACATAGTCTGTGCTTGCTGAGGCATCTGTATAGTCTGGAGCTGCTGGTGGGGATGTTGCGTTTGAACTTCCCTGGCAATGCGATGGAAGGCTGGTGCCAGGGAGATGGGACTCTTGTGTGTAGACTGTGTCAGCTGGACCCTCTGGGATTAACCCTGGGTTTTGGATTCCTTCATTGCTCAGTATCTTCATATGTGTTAACACAACTTTGTCCTCAGCAGGTGGACTCTTCTTACCTGCTTAAAAGAAAACAAGCAGAAAGTCAGCAGAGGCTACGAAGCACAGAGCCTAGTGTACACCCAGAGGGTTGTGAAATGTAAACCTGTCTGTAGTAAGGTGGTAGAGGAAAACATTGCTAATTTGTTTTTCTTGAGATATGTGAAGCTTTCTTGCAGGCTTTGCTACCACAGGAGTGTTGTGTTTCGTAGCCCCAGAGTCCTTCAGGGGGTGTCATAAATGTACACAGAGTTCTGATTTAGTAGATAAGTAGAAAACAATACCCGCAGCCAGATGACTTTGTAGTGATTACCTGCAAACAGGCTCACAGGAGCTCATGTCCTTTCAGCCCAGCAGACATTCATTCAGGGCTAAAATATTTCCTCTGATTAAATAATGTATTTTGAACAGGTGGAAAAAAGGGTAAAATGAAATCTGTCTTTCCACAGGCTTAGCTGAGGGTGAGATTGCAACGAGCCAACTACAAACCGGTATCCTCTGCAACACTCCCTGCACACTTCAGGTGACAAAAAGCAAGGGCTGACAGGAAGAGTAAATGAGGCACCGCAGGTATTTTCACTCCCTGTATGGTTTTAAGCTGTGAAGTCATTTCTTTACACAAGTGTTACCTTCTTTGTAAAGAGAAAGGAGATAGGGGCAGCTTTGTTCATTAGCTATTGAAACGTGGAGGGGAAAAAACAGCCTTGTTTTCACATCACAATTATTTCACATGGTGATGCTGTAGAACACTTCTGGGTGAAAGGCTGACCACAGGAGCTGCAGATTGTCCGCAGGTTTTCTTACTGGTTTTTGCAGTGCAGGTTTCTGGTTCAGGCTGATGTAAAAGCCAGTGTGAACACTCTGCATCCACCCTTTAGCAAACTGCAAATCTCAGCACCAAACCCATGTTTGTGGATCTGGGACCAGGAAGCGCTGCAGTACAAGACTCCTTTTTCTCTGGTACCTTTCCCCTTGTTAGTGCCTGACCGGGAGCACCTCAGAGGGTTACAATACATGCGCTTTTCAGGATATCTTACTTCCTACTTCACTTCCTTTCGTTTGCCTCCCCTACTTCCTTCCTTTCTGCTTGGTATCAAACCAGCAGCTGCTTCACAAACTCACGACCACAACATATCCTTAAGTAGGTAGGAAAGCTTGGGACCCCTTACCAGCATAGAGCAGTGCAGCCCTCATAACTGAGCACGCTCCCTGTTTCAGAAATACCCCATTTTGCAGCCTTCACTCCTTCAGCTTGCTTTTCCACTCTGTTCGCAGACAAGGGAATCTTTTACTCGTTAAGGCTACTTCATGGAAATTGCTTCTATTGGATCTGGATAATTTCTTGGGATGCCACTGAAACGGGCTCTTTACTGTTCACAGGCAGCTATAGGCTAATATTTTACACTGGATTCTCACAAAGGGCTTTCAGTGAGAAATAATCCCATCCAATTTTGGGGGCACTTGGGCACATAGTACCTAGAAGTCCTTGAAGAAAAAAATGGTTCTCAGACACAGAACTGCACCTGCCTCTCTTGGCAGGATTCACAGGCATTTGTCCACTGGTAAGGACCACACTTGGGACAGTCAGTGCCAGATCACCAGCAGTGCAACACTAGTACCTGGCTGTGGTGGGTGCCCACATAAATGCCACGGGAAAGCTCACCAAGAGCTGCCTGTGCTAGGCTGGTTAACAGTCCTTCCACTCTTGAATAAGCACAACAGACACTGAGCTGAGGACACGGAATAAGGGGCTTGGTTTGCACAGCTAAGTCCATTTTTAAGAGGGAGTTCAGTGCCAGGTCTTGGAAGGAGGAGGCAGAGCTGAGCCATTAATGGTTTGGAGTGAGGAGGATGTACTTGCTTAGCTACAAAGACCTCTTGTCAGTGAGAGGTAAAGCACATATGTATCTACATGGAAAATAAAAGGCTGTCAGACTCTTCTGATGGCACCACCATAAACAGAAAAATAAAACCAGTGAGAGTCAGCAGAGCAGTTGCACTGCTGCACTTTCTTTTTGATAATGAATCATACTGCTGTCACCCTTAGCAGGCGTTACTCTGTCCAGTAGCACCGACTCTGATTGCCTTCACTTATTAATCATGCCGTGCTTTCCCTCGACTGGAGATTCTCTCACTGTCTCAGTGTCAGTGTTCATTTTCTGCCTTGCTGAACCGGTTTCACCCTGCCCCACACAAATATTTATTTGTTTGAAATCAGCAAGCAGCATATTAAAAATGAGGTCTTGTTCCTTGCAGAAGGAGGTATCAGTGCCTTAAACTTGTGTCTTTTACAGCTGCAAAAGCTACAATGTGTGCTAGAAACTTCAGCTGAGGCAGAAGAACCCCCACTGTATGGGGGTATCTTTGATGCCAGTAACTCAAAGTGCTGAGCAAGGGCACTGGCAACATCACAGAGCTTCACAACTAGTTCTTGTTTATCTGTTCTAGGCTGCAACCCATGGATCTTGGCACCAGCAAGTCCTGGGAACCACAGTGTGTGAGCACTTCTGATCTATCCTCTCAAACCTTTTGTGATGATGCACAACGTTATCATCCCCTACCGCAAGATCTGGATAAATGCAAAGGTTGACAGGATGTTGCAACAGTTGGGTACCTCGTCCTCTTCATTCGAAGACGATTTCTCATGGTCAATTAGGTCATCTGTGCTACACGGAGACATCTCCCATGATTAAGGCAGTGACCTGAAACTCAAGTTTTTCTTGCTGCACCTTACTGACCGAACAGCCTCTTCTTCCCTGTTGACTGGGTTATGGAATCTGAAATGGAGACTTCCAACAAGCAGATCGTTTCTGCTACAGATCTTGAAAGAGGCATCCAAAAACACTCAGCTCTTTCAAGCACATTGCAAACACACGCTAGAATGATGCGATTACAGCTCATCTGTGCAACTGGGGGGGTGAGGTGGGGAGGGAGCCAGAGCCTCAGCTGCTGTAAATTAGCCCATTACCAGGGCCTCTAATAGAACTTGTTAGCTAGTTTGGCCTGAGGACCTGGCTGCTAAGTGCTTTGTACAACGATACCACAGCCCAGAGCAAAGCAAGAAGGATGGATGGATTCTTGCCTGGCCCTGGGGGGAGCGTGCTGCAGGGGTACAGCCATGGTGCTGTGCAGAAGCTTCTGAAAGGGGGTGTGGAGAGCTGAACGGTGGGTGGCATTAAGGTTGGTATGATGCGTTTACTTGTGCTGGAGGCTGGCCAGGTTTGACACTGCTGCTCCTGGGAAATCAGCCAAGATGTTTTTGTTGTTGTTGTGGGGGTTTTGTTGTATTTTTTTCACTTTCTTCCCCTTGGACTGGTTTTCCAGGAGGTAAGGAGATGTGGGTTTCAGGCAGCTGCATGGGACAGCAATACAGCAGCGGAGGATGGAACGGAGCTCTGTGTACGTGCTTAGGAATTGGTATAGCTTCTTGCAGCATCCTTGGCAGTGCAATCCCAGGCCAAACAGTGTCTCAGGTTAGCTTGCATGACTTGTCTAGTAGCCCTCTCAAAGGGTTATATGGCTCTGCAATTACACCAGAGATAAACCAGCTCCCTGGGTTGTAATACAAGCCTGTAGCTGATGGAGAGTTCATGTGTAACCTTGGGCAAGTCGCTGGACTTCCTGTGCATGTACGGTTGGAGAGTAAGATTGCTTTGCATCTCACGAGGAGCAGGAAGGTGCTAACCGTGGACTAGCCAATATTGGAATGTAACTGGCAGAGATTGAAAAGAACTTATGCGTTCCAAATAACTTTCTAGGACTTTGCTTTGTTTCCAAATTGCTGTCTACTATACTTCTCAGTTGGCAATTAGGAAAGAAACTGAAATCCTTCAAAAGTGAATATCCTCCCATCTGCTCCTGTCTCAAGGCTTTTCTTTCTTTGGAGCTTTAAGTCTGTTTTGCCTGCTGCACCGTAACAAGCAGCTGCTGGGTCACAGCCTAGAGCATTAATAAAGAGATTTCTGACCCGAGGAAGGAGGCTGGATATCTAAATGTGAAATTGCTTGCAAGCAGTTTCTTTACCCTAAGTTACATGCATGGGAGACTCAAGGAAAGGAAAGATTGCTAGGTCCTGTGCATGCTCAACTCCTGACAAACTCCTACCTTTCTAGTAAACTAAACCGAAGTGTGTCCAAATGCCCATGCTTCAGAGCACTGAAATGCAGGTCATTTTCCCCTCACATCCATACCTGTGGCTCACAGCCACAATTCACTAGCGATTATTTGTGTGCAAGCCTTGTTAAGCAATGCTGTGTCCCTGAGAGCAGTCCTTGGCCTCTGATGTACTGACTCAAGGATCACAGCACATGGTCATCTTGTGTATCCAGCTAATGGAAGTACTGGTGGTGGGAAGAAGCCAGACTGGCAGAAGTATGAGTGGTGTCAGTGGCAGTACAGAGCTATACATCCAGTGTTGCCCCATGCTCCTCCTTTCCAACTGTAGTGTGCCTCAGGAACAGAGCACAAGAAATAAAGGTTATTACCAATGACTTGAGTTGCTGGAGTAGCTGGGATCTTGTGCAGCTGCCCTTCAAAGGAAAATTGAAGTCAAACCCACATCATTCCCATGGGCACATGCAAAGCCCTAGAAAGGATTTTACAGTATCACATAGAGGACCTGCAAAGATTGACTAGTAACCTTTCCTTTAGCTCCAGCTGTGCCGAGGATTAAATTTGGTGCCATGCAAGGCAGGTTCTGTCATGTGGCTGTGACCTCCAAGTGAAAGACTAAGAAATGGTCATCAGCTTTTAAAGACTCATTAGGCAGCAGCTAGTGAGCTGAAGTCAAACTCATGGCCTAGAAATAAAAGGCTACCTCTCCCATTCAGTCCTTGCATTCCTTCATCTTCCTTCCTTCCTCTAAAAAAAAAAAAGCCTCCCATTTTTGTTCTCTTGCTGTGTCCCCCTCCTCTCTAACAGTACCGGCAGTCTAGCTCAGGTGGTGTTTCCCTTTCACTGGCAGGTTTTTTTCTCACCAGTGATGAGGTATCAATTTCCCAGCATTTAAGCAAAAAGGGGTCACTTCCTTTCTGAAACAATAGGCATTTTTTGCTGCTGACTCTTCTCCCCAGAAATGCTGAGGGGTGGGGCTCAGTGATGAGGCTGTATGGGCATCTCCTTGGCACCCTCCCACCTGGTGGCTCCCAGATAGAGCATGCAGGACCTGGTGTTACTTCCCTTGCTAAGCAATGGCTGTCCCTGGCAAAGTGCTGTGAGCACAAGAACTCGTTGCACGGACAGGACCTCAATACTTAGAAGAACTTGATTATTCAGACTGCCATGGATTTCTATGGGCTGAAGATCTCCCTGCTTCACGGTGCTTTACTGGACTATTCAAAACTTGATCCTAGCCCTGGCAATAGCAGGAGTGCTGCTTGGGCACCAAGTTTCTGCAGACAATCTGCTTTCCCAATGCCTTTCAAGCAAAGCTAGTCTGTGAACATGCTGCCTTATCTGACACAGGCTTCACTTAATTAGGATAATTGTGACTGAATTTCTAAGGGGAGCTTATGGAAATGTCTTCTGTCTCCAATGCACCAGTTACAACCTCTTATCTACAATGACAGAAGCTTGTGAATGTTTTTGAAAATCAATGCCACACAATCTTATTTTTTTAAATCTGGAATTGACTGAAAAATTGACGTGTGGGAACGCAATCCCATGTGGGAACGGAATACTGGCATAATAGACCCATCTCTCAGAATCTCAATTTATCCAAGTGGAGAATTGAAATGTGAGTGGATTTCATGAGACTACATCTACAATTTGATTTGCTTGAAATGCTGAATGCAAAGGAATAATTTTGACAAAGCTGGCTTCTCCAACAGTCCTCAAACAAGAAGCACAACGTTTCTGGATCATTTGGCTCCAAGGTGCTCCCTGGTGCTCTGCAGTCTCACCATTAGTTAAGTCTGTGAATTTCCTCCAGATGATATTCTGGCAATATAATGTGACCAAAAAAGTTATAGATCCCCATAGCTGCATCTGGCAATGATAAATCCATCAAAAATAGATGCTGAGAACAAGATGAACTGGGTTCAAGGACTCTGACTGAAGAGGCATTCATTGCTTCAATATCTGTGTTTAGGAAAGGAGGAGATAATTATAGCTTTTTTCAGGCATTTAAGGAGGAATGAGAGGGACATTGATTGTTTACTGATGGATATAGTCGAGTGAACTAAAGAGGAAATGGATTTCCAAGTAGAGAGGCCACTTGACACTTTAACAGCTTGCTTCTATTCATTCCAAGTAACCTGTGAAGGTTTTGAAACAGAGCAACAGGTCTGATAGATTAGTAACTTCTGGCAGAAAGTCCTGGGGCACAGCAGGACCCCACAGACCACCTGCTTTATCAGGGCTACTTGTGCAGGCTAGCCATCACAAGTTCTTATGTCAACACCTAATCTGGCACGTACTACCAGCTAAAGATCTCTCTCACTTGTTGCTGCGTTTACTCTGCAACTTTTTTTTGATATACAGCCTGAGGGAAAAGCAGAACAGGGATAATTTTGGTGCACAACGATCTATGTCAAGTCCTCCCTACTCGGCAATATTGCCACTCCTGCGATAGGGGGAGGCTCAGCTCCCACACTTACTTGAGGGGCTCACTTGTGACACTTTGTCAGGGAGATGACAGCTCTCATTAAAGACTTGCAAATCCTTCTTGGAAATTCCTGTGTATTCCTTCAGCAGAAAGGCTTGAAGTCTTAAATGACAGTCAGAGTGCTTCCATTAGCAGCCCTGCATAACAGCACAAGGTTATTTGGCAGGCAGCTTGCTAACGTGCCTGAAGCAAATATAGCCCACCACAGCACAAATTGTCTAATTCAGGAGATCTTTCATACTTGATTTGCAGGCTGCCTCATATAAGATCATTATGGCTGGAAACGACCTCCAGGATCATCAAGTCAAGCCCTCATCCCAGTGTCTCCCTAACCTGTAGACCATAGCCTCAAGTGCTCTATCTACTCTTTTTAAACACCTCCAGGGGTGCTGACTCTACCACCTCCCTGGGCAACCTGTTCCAGTGCCCAACCACTCTCTTGGTAAAGAACTTCACCCTAATATCCAATCTACACCTCCCCTGGTGCAACTTGAGGCCATTTCCTCTCATCCTATCATTAGTGATTTGGGAGAAGAGACCAGCACCAGCCTTGCTACAACCTCCTTTTAGGTAGCTGTAGAGATACATAAGGTCTGCTCTCAACCCCCTCTTCTTTCGACTAAATAACCCCAGTTCCCTCAGCTGCTCTTCACAGGGCATATTTTCATTATTGCAGAGGAGTATTCAGCCAGACTTGAAATAGGAGACAGGAGGCCATTTTCAGGGATGGAACTTGCCCCCCAGGGTTGACAGGTATGCAGTAATTCAGGTTTTATTGCCTATAATAAGCTTGGATAAACAACTGTTCAATAGCCCCCCCACAAACCAAAGCCATTAAGAACCTAGTTCAGATGAAGCCAAAGGAACTCACGAATCCTATCAGAAAGGTAACTGCTAACTCGTTCTTCATGCACAATCATTGCTGCAATCATAGGCAGCACCAAAATAAGATGTTCTCTTTGGTTTGTATTCTCCAGCTAAAGTCCCTGCAACAACAGTATATTCTTGGTTCTTTTTGAGTAGAGATGGGGTCCAAACAAAGACATAACTAACATTTGGAGACTCTTGTATTTGCAGCTCAGCTGATTAGGGAGTGATGTTCCTATTTCTTAATTGGAGAAATTCTGGCTGAATCTCTCTTTGATTCCTCAGTGTTGTGCATGATATGTCTGTTTCCCCACCAAAGTTCCTACCTACTCCTGTTGTCACACTTCCTTGTGGAAGAGCAAGTTTCTTTCCCTTCTAACCCTTCTGTCGGGCTTGTACTAGCTTGGAGAAGACAAATTTATGGTCAAATTACATCCAGGGAAAAATAAAAAGCTGTTTTGACCATACTGTAAAGCATCATCTCTTCAAACACTCTGCATCTTGTGGTCACTTTTGGACTTTGCGTGGAGCACCGCTTCAGAACCCTTTGTGGCACTGGATGAAAAATATTGTCTCCACACCTAGCGTAGAGCCGAGCAACTGCTTCAGCAGCCCTTGCTAGCAGTGCGCAGCAGTTACCTGCTCGAGTAGCTCAGAGAGGTTCCAGTTCAAGCTGAACTCTGAGTAGCTACTTCAAAACAAATGACCTGGGTGGCACAATCCCGGTGAGCAGTGAGTGCCTGAGATGTGGCGGCTCCGATGACTCCCCAGGAGCACTGCAGCAATTCAAGGAGGCAGCATAGGGATGGAAAGTCAGGACCCCAGGAGGTATAATCACCCCAGCAGTGATTTGCAACATCTTTACTAGCCCAGTATTTCGCTGCACACACACTTGAAACCCATCTATAGCCACCTCCATGCCAAGCATATCAACCCAGTGCAGTGATGTTAATGGAGATACTAACTGTAGCTTACAGCTGCACAAACTAGGCTAGGGGGTAAAGGGAGGGGGGGATTCTGCTATATGAGGCTTGTGATCTCAAAGGCCTGCAGCCCTGGCTAAGCAACGAAATATCCCGGTCCCGCAGCCCTGAGAAAAGCGGCACAGCATTTGTTTTGGCAACAACCCGATGAAGTTACAAGTGATCTGCTGCATGACTGCAGCTGTCTTCACCGCCCGAGCACCTCATCTGCACGGAGCAGTGCAGAAAGGAGCGAACAAGACCTCTCCGTCTCGGTGTAATCCCTGTCGGATGAGGGATGTACTAGCCTAGAAAGCGACTCGATCTATATTCGCGGCTGAGGGCAGAGCTGATGCCGTCGAGTTAGTGCAAGACCCAGGCGCTGCCAGAGGGACTCAGGCGGGCAACACGGGATGCTGGTCCCGGTTTCAACCTCTGGCTCCCCACTGGGCTCTTCGCCTCTGTCTCACAGACCGCCCGCAATCACAGTGCTCCCGTCTCTCCCGTGCGAAAATACACCCGTTTTAGGAGGAAAACAAATCGGCTACCAAAGCGCGATCTTACTCCTGAGCCACCGGAGGCTTAAGCGAGGAGGGGGCGAGGGGTCTCACCTGCGGGAGGGCAGAAACAGCCGGAGAGCAAGGAGCGCAGCATGGGGCCGGGGCTGTGGTGCGGGGCTGAGTGGTGCGGGCAGCCCGTCCGGTGGGGCCCGGGAGCGGGGCGGACCCGGCTGGCTCCGAGCACCGTGTACGCGGCTGCGGAGGGGCAGGAAGCGGGTGGTGAAGGAGCGGACGCGGGGAGGTGCCCAGGACTCCGGGCGGCCCCAGGGGCGCGGACTCACCTCTGCTCCAGGGTGCTGCCAGGGTGAAGCTCCGGTGCCAGCCGAACATCTCGGCGGCGGCCGCCTCAGGGGCGGGCGAGGGGCGGGGGGGGCATCGCCGCCGGCTCTCCCCGGGCTGCT
>JAOXOE010000632.1:10592269-10616624 GCA_028565055.1 Phoeniculus purpureus | reverse complement strand
CACCGGGCCGAGGCGAGTACGGGCAGTCGCAGTCGCTCGCGGGACTCGTCGCCGAGCAGGCCACCGCGACCTCGGCCATCCCGATCATCTACGACGCACAGGACGAGCCGGCGCACTCGCCGCAGGACCGGCCGCGCACGACCGCGGAGCAGCAGGAACAGCAGCAGCAGGGGCGCGACGCCGACGGAGGTGACCATCGCTGCCAGCATGCGGTCGATCCGGCGCCGTAGCGTCGCTTGATCGATGCGCAGGGTGTCAGCGATGTCGCAGTGTGGCGTGCGCTCGAGGAGCATCCCGAAGATCGGCAGGTCCTCCTGCTCGACGGTCGCCGCCGCGAGCTCGAGATGCTGGCGGGCGATCGGTGGCAGGGCATCGCCGCCGGCTCTCCCCGGGCTGCTTTGAGGGCAGCGGGCTGGGGGTAGGTAGTACTGCCGGCGCGAAGGCTGCGGAGCGGCGAGCGGGCGCCGGGCCAGCAGTGACTTATAAAGGGAGCAGCCCAGAGGAATGCATCTCTTTTCGCTGATAAGCCGAGATGACTGGAGGGGCTTGGACTACCTTCGCAACCCCCCGGAGGAGGGGGAGGAAAGAGAGTGGGACGTGAGAGAAGAAAAAGCAAAATATTTCATCACTTGCAGAATGTCAATAAACAAACCCCTCTGCAGTGGCAGGAAAGGAAAGGTTGGAATGTTTTGGGTGGGGAGGAGAGAGAGTAGAGTGGGATTGGTGGGTATTCTCTTGCTTTCTCCCTTTTTACTTCTTTCCTTTTCATCGTCTGTGTTTCTAATGCGGAACTCTGCCTTGATTGTATCTGGCCCTGCAGGCTGTGGGTAAGGGGAGTTAAGGGGATGCGGCAGGACTGTCCCAAATACAAGCTCCCTGGGCAGGTTTGTGGTGTCACCTCATTGGAGTGACCTCCAAACATGCAGGCTAGATATGAAGGGCTCTGGTTTGCCCTGGCCGAGGCTGAGCTCACAGAGACTGCTGTTTTGGGAAATGCATGAGAAATTATTCTAAGGCAGGGTTTAAGCGAGAAAAGCTCTCTACAACCAATAGCGCCATAACCTGTAGTAGGGTTTCTGTATGCTAAGACAATACCCCTCGCTCACTGCTTGCCCATCTAGACTTCTGGTGACTCAAGCCCTGTCAGGAGAAAATGTGCTGCCTCATAGGTTGAACTGGCCTAATACTGTGGACAAGATCAGAATGAGCCAGTGGCTGCTGCAGCTCTGCTACGAATGCCATGAGAAAGCCAGCTGGGAGCAGAGCTGTCAGAGGAGACCAAGTCCAGCTGCCCCTGTCACCGGTCCTCCTTTGCCTCTGCCACAAACACCACAGGCCAGATATCAACTGAAGGAAATTTACTGCTTCAGCAGTCACTGGAGTTTGCCAAATATCATCAGCCACAGTTTAAAGACAGGGTATTTATCTGGCCCCTTTCCCCCACACATGTTGCTCTCGTATTTAGTTATTTTATGTCTCCCAAACTTATGTCATGCAGCCGAAGGTATCCTTCCTCCCCAGGCTGGGAGATTCGTTATAGTTCTCTTCCCTGCCCACTGCAGTGGAATAGAGTTTTGTGGGCTGCACCCAGTTTGCTTGCACTCCAGGCACTCACTGTACACCCCAGCACTTGCTCCTGTTTTTCTGGGAAAGCCAAAGAAGATTGTGTCCAGGGCTGGTGAGAAGGAAACTCATAAATACTGTCTGTGGAAGAGGTTCCTGTTTCTTGTACGCAGACACTCCCAGGCCAGGGAGATGTGCCCTGCTGCAGTTATTACTGTGTTTGGTGTGTGACATGCTGACATGCTCTACCCGTGCTTCCAGCCTGGGCTCACCATCTCAGCTCCCAGCTGCAGTGGGCAGACTCACATGATTAGAGCATCAGCAGGTTCATTTGCAGGTGTCTTAGCATGAATTCAGTAGCACTGTTAGCAGCCAGAGGAATTCTGGGGATGAAATATTACACTCTCCCCTCCATCTGTGCTGCCCATATACCACTGCGCTCCTCTTCTGACATTAAGCTCCATTGTTTTGTACACAGCTGAACACACACCTATATTGCTTAGGCCTTTTTTTTGTTTTAAATAACTACATTGAAGAAGGAAAAACCCCTATAACTCAAAGTACTCTGAAATATATCTAATTTGTAATGACCTAAATGTCTCATGCTGTGAGAAAACTAGGTTCCTAAGGAGAGTCTTGAGCTCACTTTACCCCTTTGTGTTCCACAAATGCTTGGGGCCAACAGAAATTACTGTGTTAGCAAAATATAATAAATAAAACAACCCAGTGACAGAAAGCTTTTTGAACATCCCCTGGAATGCACACAAGCCAAGCACCCTAGCCCTGGGCTAGGACAAACTTGGAATGTAAACGGCTAGCAATGAATGCAAGATTTTAATGCTCTGGGTACTCTCACAAGAGGGTGTGTTTATGAACATGAAGCTGATAATTAATATTGGAAGTGCTCTGTCTCAATATGTGACAGCATTCAGAGTCCAGAGGGCCCAACAAAACTGTTATTAGGTGTTGTTGTATGTGGTTGTTTCTGTCTATGCTTGACAAGTTTTAGTAGCATTACCATGTTTAGTGTCTTTTTCAACCCAGGTTTATTTGCTATATTAATATCAAAACGTTTTACTCCTCAATAGCTTAGCACCAGATCAGGAAAAAGCCATAGTGTGCTTGACTTCTATTCCTCTCTAAAAGAATACACCTGAAGGGAGCTTTTACCATTTCATGGTTGTATTAGTAAAAACAGTGAAAAGTTCCAAAGGGTGGACACAAGAAATTCCAGTCCTCATCAAAAACAGCCTGCAAACAAGAAGCAAAATTGGTACCTGGTTTTGATGTCCAAACCTGAAGAAAGTGCAGGAAAGGGGAACTGATTATTAACAGACTTTAGTCTAAACCTTATGAACAACTTTGCATGGGAAAGGTCACATCCCTTCTGTACAGACATACTTTGAGCTCAGTTGCTGCTGTGAGAGAGGAAGGTTGCTTCTGTCCCGCAACTTTGTCTCTTGTATAGCAGCAAGAGTGTTGCCAGGTCTCACCGTTATTTCAGAGCTTTGAGTTAGGCTGGCTTACTCCTTTTTGTTGAAGTCCAGCCTTTGGGTGAGGGGAGCATGTGGTGCTGGGGCTGACCTCTGTGTTGCTGTGTGGGGGCAGCGCACAAGTTGCAAAGCTGGGGGCTGTGTTCCTTGATGGGGAGGAACCAGCTGAGTAGGGAAAAGGACCAGCCCCAACCATGGGGACAGCCTGATATGAGGCCTGGGGCCACGTTACTAGGTGCACTGTGAGGATGCTCTGGGTTTTGGCACATGCTACATCTGCCCTCACTCTGCAGCTGCCAGTCCTCATGCCAGGGTTCCTTCCAATACCAGCATGTACTGAGAGTGTGAGATGGCTTCTCTGAATTGCATCTGGGCAGGAAATTCCTTCTTGAGCTGCAGAGGCTGTAACAGGAAGATGAAAACTTCTTAGTCAGCACCAGCTTCGTTTCTGATGGATGCATCAATTTCCTCAGCTATAAGAAAACTCTCCACCCAAAGAAGTCCCCGAGTTTGAAAAGCTGCCCTGTCTGTATCCCTTGGGCATACAGCTGCATCCTATCTTTCTTGTTGTCTTAATGAGACTTGGGGCTGGTGGGAAGCAATTTCAGAGCAGAGGGCACTTCCCTACTGCAGAGAAGCCACAGTGGAGCCTGCAGGAAACTGCTCAGCTTTTGCACTAAGGAGGGTGAGTGAGGGTCTGTGGTACGGTCTGTTTATTGTGAAATTCTTAAGTTAAGCGCCTGGAAAGCAAGAGAGATACGTTTAGTGGTAATTCTTAAAACTGTGAGTGCCACAGTGCTGCTCCTCCATGCCCCAGTTACTCTGTGCACTACAGGGTTTAAATTACCCTGTGATCTTCCATGAAAGTGTTTGCTGCAGTGTCTGTTGGGATGGTCTGCAGCTGCAAAGGAGGATGCCTGCCAAATGTGAGCCCTTGCTTCAAAAAGCTCCCCCAGAGCCAAATCAAGCAGTAGCAGGACAGAGCCCTGGGCACGCGCAGCTCTGCACAGGTGAGCTTTCCAGGCTAGGACAGGTGTTCTTCTGCTGTTTGGCTTTAGGCAAGTTCTCTGTGCTCATAATTTCATCTCCTTCTGCTGTAGCACGTCTGGCAGAACAGGATTTTTGTAAGTAGTTTCAAGACCTGTATTCTTTACATTGTGCAGCCCTCAAATCACTGGACTTCTCATGCATGTAAACGGCCCCTCCACCTGGTGTGTAGTATTTGTGGTGACAAAAAAAACACTCCAGCCTTATTGTCACAGTGGTTTTCACGCTTGTGATGGGCACAACACTGAAGCACACAATGAATTAACTGTCAACCTTTCATCATATCTATATAGTAGATGTTGTTTTCCATCCCATTCCCCAACGCTTCAGTTAAAGGCTGGATCTGGACAGGTTGCTTGACTGCCTCCTGGTTTTGTTGGTACATCTGCAGTGCAGCACGAAACCCTGTGCAATGCTGTCATCTACTTGACTCAAATACGCTTTCTTTCATTCTGGTACAAGCAAGATTTTGGGGTGTAGTTAGCAGAGGGACATTGGATTCTTGTGACAGCCTGGGAAAAAGGGAAGATGTAATATCACGCTTTGGGGGTGCTCCCCATCAGGAAAGAAAGGTCAGGGAGGGGATGGTCTGTGCTGCAGCCGTCAAAACTGGCTTGGACCTGTCCCTAACGTAACCATAAGGGGTTACTCTTTTTCTGAAGTTCTATCTGTCTTTGCTCTTTCAGCCATGCCAGTAGTTCTGCAGTGATCTCATTCAAGTGAGCATTGGCAACACCTCCTGCATGAGGGTATGCAGTGCCACTCCTGGAGTACCCTGGTAAATAGCTTGCTGAGGTAGCGAGCAGTTCTCAAGTCTGCTTGCTTGTAATGTGTTAATCCCCGCAAATCTTGTACCAGGCTCCAGACGCTTGTCTTCATCTAGACACATCACAGTTTTTGCTCTTTCCTCAGAGAATCTGATAAACACACTAAACAATCAAACAGAGCCAGTGCTTGCTAGTGTGCACCAGCTTTTCCAGAGCAGAGAAGATTGTGCCAGGTGTGTTTTGGGTATTTGAGCAGGTGTACGGCCCTTGTTTCTCAGTGCTGAGAAAGAAGCCCTCCTCAGCCAGGGGCTGCCCAGCACTGTGTCCTGGGACCTCACGGCTTGGCAGAAGGGATATAACTTCTTTGTGTGCACTATGGAAACACCTTTGTTCTCGCTGAGTTGGGTTGTTGCAACACATGCTTAGACTCATGTCACTGCTCTCTCTGTCTAGAGCTCCCACAGTCTCCTTGCTTTGCTGTGGATGATCCGCCCCGAGGCTCCACACATTTCTCAGCCAAGGCACAAGCTGTATACCTCACAAAAGGTATACCTCAGTAACACCTTCCAAAGGCAGGCTGAGCTGTGCTGTGCTGGCTGCTTTCTGGGTTATGGCACAAACCAGACCTCCTGTTTTCCTTCTGTGATGCTGCAGGTTGGCCAGCAGAATGCACACAGATGAGTCCCTTTCAGCTCTCCCTCTTCTCTCCAGCACACCTGCGCCCCTCTCTGTCAGTGGTTTTGGTCTGGGTGTCTGAGCCATCAGGTGCCAGGGATCAGCCAGGAAAGAAGGGTTCCTAGCTTACAATGGGACAGGCAGCAGAGCAGCGGTGGTCACCTTGGTCCCGCACATTGGTGAGACAGTCAGGCATGAGATGAGCTATGCTGGGAGCTGGTGAGGAACAGGGAAAGCAGCAGAGGTGCTTGAGGAGGAGCAATAACCCATTGGGAAAGAAGGAAGGAAGGGTGCAGACTGAGCAGGATTTGGTTGAGAGGCACATTCTTTTTATGCTGGGACCTTAGTGTCCTGGGAGGTTGTTTCAGTGGTCCTGAAAAAGGGCAGGTCTTGGCTAGGGGCACTCTGCTCCTTGGCTCTGCTGAGGGCTATTGCTCCTCCAGAGGTGTGGGGAAGTGCCCACTTCTGCTGTGCTACCTTCATTTCTATGATTCTCTAATTTATCTTTCAGCTCAGTAGCCCTAGGGACAGTCCTAAAGGGTGACTGAGAGGTACTGTGTCACTCTTCTATCCCAGTTCACCTAGCAGCATCCCCCTGCTTCATGCCAAGATGTGGGCACACCCCATACCTGCTGTCATGGGACCCACCTCTCTGCCAGCCTTGTCTTTCTCTCTCCACCTCAGAGATATTGCCAGAACAGTTAGATGGTGAATTTTAGGGTTTCACAGCCCCAGGAGCAGAAGACCAGTGAAGGTGTCTGCTTTTAGGAGCTGCACCTGCTGCCTGGCTGTGAGCCTTTGCCTAGCAGTATCCCTGGGATCTGCCATCCATCCAGCTCACAGCATTCTCCAGAACCAGGACAAGTTTTGTTCCTCCTCCTATAGGTCCTTTGCCCCAGGAGTGTTTGGCACTGTGTCCAACCTCACACCTGTACATGTACACGCTGGCCTGAGAACACAGTGGTGGACCAGGATAAGGTGAGGATCATGGCAGCAGGGCTGGGGGCATGGCAGCAGGAGCTCTTCACCTCTGCAAAGCCCTGGCCAAGTGCAGTTGAGGTGCTGCATAGTTTCATAGTCTGTTTTGTTAAGAAGAGACTGATAAAACTAGACAGGAATCCAGGAGACCATGGCGGAAAAAAAAAAAGGGAAGGGTCAAGGAGTTTACACAAGTGAAATTGTGTGGAAAGGTGAAGAACTCGTAAGAGCAGTGTTGTTGGTCTGGATCTCCCTTTTCATCCTCTGAAGTGTTTGCAGCCCCTTGAATCTCCATCCAGGCCTGTGCTTGGCCTGTTTCTCTATCCTGATCACAGCTCTGCCTCGTGCAGAACAACAGGTACCCTCTGCCCTCACTTGGTCTGCTGCTGGAAGGCAGCCAGGCTGGGCAGAACCTGCTGGGCATGCAACAACACTGGGTCTTGGACCACAGCTGGGGAGTGAGAGTATGCAGAGCATCACTCAGCCTGTTTGCTTCTTTGCTGGATTCTCCCTGAAGAATCCCAGCAGCTGTGAGAGTGCTGCTTAAACCTTGTGACTAACAGGGGTGAGGGGTTAACAGTCTCTACCTCATTTGCCTTGTTGCAAAGGCTGCACTGTTGTAAACTGTGCAAGAGCTTTAGTTTGGAAATGCTCCTTCTCAGTTTGGAGAGTGCAAGAGGATGTTTGGATGTGACTTACTAAAGCCATCACCAGAGTTTAAAGCAGTGCAAATAGCAATTAATGAGATCCTAGGCAATTTGCATTGCTTCCCCTTGAATATACATGCACACATCAGTAGAACTAAATATTTTTCTTGTGTAGCAATTTAACTAGAACTGATTAAAGTAAACATGTCCTGAAGGTTTGACTATGATAGTGGCATTGCATTATAAATGCTGCTTTGATTAAATAATGGCTTCTTTGCTTGAGCAGGATAACTAGCCACCCGAAGCACAGGGGTGAAACTTTAGTTAATAATAAAACTCTCACCAGCTTCAATAAAGCTGTATTTCACCTTAATTGTATTCATCATTACGCTTTCATGGTTTGATTACAGAATTGACTGTTTCCTGCTTGGAAGGGTAGACATTGTTGTACACCTCCCACAAAAAACTGGGAACTGATGATTGCTGACATGCAACGCATGAGCCTGGGCTCGGGAAGGAGGTGATTTGCCCCATCCAGTGAAATGGTGGCCTTGTCCCTGAATGTGACAGGAGCACAGAGAGATGCCACTTGGACTTTCACTGAGGAAGATACCATGAGATTAGCCTGGAGCAGTGGTTGCCGGTTCCTGTGGATCTGGGTGCTCTGGTATTTGGGACAAGTAACTAAGGAAAGCAAGCGGACTGTGATTAGGTTTAAATATGCTGCACAAGACTTAACCCCTACTGGAAAAATATTCAGGGGCTTCCCAGCCTGAAAAATGTTGAACTCTGCTTGATGAGCAGATAAAGTTCAGTTCTGGGTAACTTCAGGATATACTTTACAAGTAGCATCTGTTTCTGCAAACCTACTATTTAAAAAATCTCTTGCTGAAGGCAAATAAATGCTCTTTCATTTATGTACAAGCCAGTTCTTGGGTGTGTATTTCCTCTGGACATCCCTGAGGATATCTCTGGCTCCACTGTTTGTGAACTGAGGTTGGTAGCATGACTGTGGACCTTATGCCACAGTCGGTGTACATGACAGTGTGCTGCAGCATATGCACATTGCTGCTTGGCCCCACATCTGGCACCTCCTTCCCACAATTGAGAGGGCTCAGGAACTTGGATTTGACGTCCGCAGTGAGGTACTTTGCCTCCTCAGCATGTCAGTTCAGTGCTCTGTGCTTTTCATCTCCCTATCTTAAAAAAAGAAGGTAAAACCATTCTCTTTTGTAAAGCTGTCTGGGCATTAAAGTTGTGAGGATGTGTTAAACTACGTGTTTCTATGAGTGCTTAGTGACCAGGGCTGTCCAGAGTAACAAAAGCAAGTTCATAGTAAAAAGACTTCTTTTTCCCTCTCCAAACTAACCTCAAAGCAGGGCTGTACTAGATCCAGATGGGAAATGCCAGTGCTTATGTCCATGTACTTACTCTCTGTTTAGGTCTGATCTAAGCTCACTGAAGTACATTAAATACTACCAAAGGCTTTCAAGAGCTGAGACCAGGTCCTTTGTGACTTTTATCTTAGCAGTGCTATTTGTGCTTTTATATCAACTCTGCTTCTCTTTGTAGGCTTGTTTAGTGTGGGATAAATAGAGATAGTCTGCTGGTTTACTGCAGACTTCCCTGCACTTACTAATTTAAGACTGCCGTTCACACTGAAATTTCCTGGTTGGCTCATGGTGAATCTATGATCTATATGCACTGCTTGACAGATATTTCTGTATCCTGAAATAACAGGAGGCTTGTGATACATCATTTCATGATGCTGTGGTGCTCTATGACTCACAGGATGGAGGGTGGATGTCAACAAATTTCTGTGCCAAAACAGTCACTGCAAATGTGCCTTCAGTGGAAGCCAATAGGATTGAAGTGACACACAGGTTTCCTTGCCAGGTAAAAATAATGGGCATACGGATTTGTGTGAGGAGACCTTTCTTGGGTGCCTTCTACACAGCTCCTGGCAATGTTCTTAACAGAAACATTAAAAGAGAGTAAGGATGGACACTGACCTACAGATGACCCAGCCGCAAATCTCAGTGATTTGCAGTATGACACCACAACTTGCTTGGTCCCAGGTTAGTTTTAATGTGAAGAAACAGGCAAAGACACAACAAAATGTTGTCCCAAATTTGCTAACTGAATCAATCAAGTTCCATTCTGTCAAAATCAGCAGTAGTTGGGGGCCAGACTTACCCTTGGCCTGACAGCGCATGTTTGTGCAGGCTGCGAAGGCAGCAGTGAACAAGATCGGGGCTGCAGAGCGCGTTTCAGCTGAGCCTGGCTGCCAAGCAGGTCCACTTTTCAGCAACAGTTCCACATCTAACTGTTTCAAAGTCATGTTTTCAAAACTGAGAAGAGCAGCCTGCTCATTCAGGCAAAAAGGCAGGACAAGCTGTTCTGAAGTTCTAGCTGCAGTGGCTGCTGAGCTCTTTTAAAAGCCAAACCCTTTTTTCATATAAACATCAAATGGGCTGATGTCAAGTCAGGTTTGCAAGATAAGATAAGAGTGTTTCAGCGAGGAATAAATGGAGCAGAGTTTATGGAAACTGAGTTATAGTAAATAGACAGCGCCAAGAAGAAGGGGGTTTTATGTGGTGCTGTGCGTAGCAAAGGTGGATAGGGAGTGTACGTGTCTTTCAGAGCTGTGGGAGGCAAGGGATTCCCCACCCCGTCATTGCAGCAACCAGTAACCCTATCCCACAGGTCTGAGCGTGGGGATCTGGAAGCCAGTGGAGTGCAGCAGTGCAGGCTCAGCATTTCAGAGGCAAGCTCAGAGAGTGATGAGAGGAATGGAGGGAATGTGATAAGGCTTCAGTAAGGGAAGGAGGGAGGGGATGTGGGGAGACCAGGAGTGCCCCTTTCCACTCCCAGTTTCCCCACACTGGAGGACAGTTTGGGTCCCTCAGCTGAAACACCAGGGAGCTGATACACTGAGCAGTGTCTCCACTCTTCTTCTGCTTCAGGGATGAAGCAGATACCCTGACTAGTGTCTCTTCAGCCATTCTCAGCTGCAAGCACAGGGGAGAGCATGCTACCAGCAGCCACTCATCTTGACCACCAGCAACCCCAGAAACAGCAAGTCTTTTTTGTTGTCATCCTTGTTTGTAGATGATTCGGCCCAAGCAACAATGAAAACTAGTGAAATCTGTAAGTTGCTGGTGATGTTTAGATGAAGACAGTATGGGTCCACAGGATCATACCTTAGAGTTTCTTTCAATGTAGAGGTCTTGGTTTTAGAGAAAGTGGGCCCATGTAATTCCACAACACAACATCAGGGGATCACAAATGGCGATGCTGTCCACTCCTGGAAAGCTGTTGAGTTGTGCTGTGTGGCCATGGTGCTGCTGGATGCCGGAGGCAGAGCAGCCGCAGTGGTGTGCTGCCATTCCCTGTCAGATCTGGTGTAGTGTTTCTGGCTCCAGCACTAACCCAAGAGTCTGCACATTCTTATCAGCAAGCCTTGCAGGTAGCATTACATGTTTGTCCACTTGAAATAAAAACATTAGGTAATTCTGAACTTCCCTGGCCTCTCTCTTCATATGCTAGTCTCTCTTGATGGCAAATAAATCCGTGTATTCATATTTAACCTTTCTGGCCATACAAAGTCATGCCTGCAATGGCTTACAACTGTTAGATTTCAGAAAAAATACAATTAGAGAAAATCCATCATGATGCAGACATACAAGTGAGTCTGTAACTTGCTACGCCCCCAAATAAGAGCTAATGACCTGGCATTTTGAGGTATGAACACAACTGAAGCCCTACATCCGAACACCAGCTCGGATTAAGCAGCTCACAAACACTTTAAGAAAGTTCTAAGAGAAACAGAGGCAGTTTTTGGAGCCACAGTGGAAGAAGACAGCGGTATATAAGACAGACAGAACTAGACAGACTAGACAGCTCTAGTTAGCACCCAACTGTGATGTTCTTTTTAGGGGATTCTTTGGCACAGAGCATAAATTTTTTGGCTCATTGGTCAGTTTTAACTCTCAGGTTTTGCAAGCCATCCTATGTTCAGCTGACAGCACAAGAAGGATGGTGCTCTGCAGATTTCCTGGCCTCCCAGAGCAGACCAGACTTTACTGCTGGCACAGAAAATACTGTGTGGAAAGAACTGTGGTGAGGAAAAGATTTCACAATGTCAGCAGTATCCAAAGGGAGGATGAGGTGGAGCTCTTGATGAGTAATGTGAGGTTTGGTACCAGCAGGTCTAAATATCTGAGATAAAAGTTGTGATTTCACCCTGTTGGGGTTTTTTCTTTGTGAAGATGTGGCTTACCAAGCGTGCTTTCCCCTCACAAAAAAAGGAGTAGTCTTCCCTCCCTTGTTCTCGAGGTGCTGGCCTCTTGCAAGAGGCAGGATTACACTCGTGAGCCAAACAGCAAGCAGACCTCCCGGTCTTTCGAGTGCCGATTCCCAGATGGCTCTCGCTCTATTTAGTAGGCACTTCTTGGGCAATCTCTCTCTTGAAAACTACCCTCCTATTCCACAAGCCATATGCTGTTTTCTCACCGACACACGCTAGCCATGCTCTCAGCTGCAAAATGCACTTACAAGGGTTAAAGTCAATGTCAGGTATGTCCTCAAATGTCCCACCTGAGAGGCCGGGAGCTGAGTTCTGCTTATGCTTCAGCAAAGGGCCGTGCAGCTGGACCTCTGTGGGATATTTTGATCTTGCACTTAAACAATGAGAATTAAAAAGATGTGCGACTGGTGCACTGTCGGTTTGAGTTGGAGGAGAAAATGGCAAGAAGCCTGCATTAATTAGTATTAAACCACACTTGGCAGACACTGATGTCTCTGTAAAGTTTCTGTTGCTAGAGGGCATGAAAATATACCTGTTGAGTTGGATGGGGGAGTTGGAATCAGGATTTGCTCTGAGGGGGTTCAGAAATAAGTCTGATGTTCTTGGGTGAAAAGTCACTTAAAAGTCTTGATGTTCATGAATAACATCTTCCTTTTCATCCTTTTCACTTGGGCCATGAAGTCAGGTGTTGTTAAAGAGAAAACAGCCTGTTCTAGGCAGGCAAACATAACTGTGATTGCTGATGACCCTGTGAGAGCTCTGGGAAAAAAGTATCCTAGCACGTGGAAGTGGTCATATATTATAGCAGGTGCCTCTATGGTTATTTCCAGTTCTCTGTGGTGAGCACAAAGTTCAGGCACCTGAAGCACAGGGAGGGCAGGAGAGTCAGATGTAGCAGGAAATCTGCTGAAGCTGCTACCCTCTTTAGGGACTTATGATAATTAAGGCAAACATACAGATAGCTTTTGGTTGGTGTAAGGTCCCAATAAACTAGATCCATAGTACCTGCAATTCATTGCCTCAGTTTTGTGACAATGATTTGAATGAAAGATCAACTCCTGTATGGGAATGGGGATATTTTTCTTCTCTTTCTGTCTGGTGAAAACTAGAATTTCCGATTAAAAAAATCAAGACACCAGCATAGATGCCAATGGCAATAAATCCCCAAGCTATCAGGTTGGTGCTCATCTGCTAGGAACCTCTACCTCAGTCAGTCTTCCAGGCTTATTCAACGTTCATATTCATGTTCTTACAGGTTTCAGGGGAAATGGAAGCGCCACTTCATCCTTGCCCATGAATCTTTGGTTTTACCACCACCACCCTAACAAAACCCTCCAGCACTGAACACAATAGGTCATTAAAATTAAATTCAGTATTACTGGAATACAAGTAAAGAAAATTTCAACACAGAATTAAAAATATGCCACCTTCATGGTGGCATTGCTCAGGAACTGACATTACTTCTTGTTTGCCCACGGAAGGGAACTGTCAGTTTCATCACTAAAATATTTGTCCATTGGATGGAAACAATTACAAATGGAACAACAACATGTTTTGATTAAAAGCAGGGCTGGTGTTGTTCTTTTCCAGTAAAAGTTTGATGTTTCCAATTCTCTTCCCCCTCTCCCAGGGACAACATAATGGACAGTTATAGATCACCTTCATCCCAGAAGATCCCAGATCGTAAAGGGATCACGTCTTTTACTGCTGAAATGTTAGTACTTATGGGGCAAACACCCCATGAGGACTAACACACAGTGAACAGCTTACCCCTACAGGGTACTGTAGTGAAGGTGAGTCATGTTCTGCAGAGCAGGGGAGTTCTCAGGAGACAAACTCCAGTTCGTAATTTATGCCAAACCTAAGGGTTAACATTGCAGTGTCAGATCTGGCTACCCCATGGCTGAGGAATGAAAACCAGCAGCTGTCTGAATTCCAGGGATGGTGTTGGGAATAGCTGTAATGAAACAAAGTCCCACCAACTTTGATCTCCGGTGTCCTGCACAGAATTAAAGGGGTTTGGGCCTGAGGCACAGGCGTTTGGTGAAGCAGCAGGGGAATTTGGTAAGTTTTCATGTGAGTTTATTGAGCATAACGTGAAGATAACTCTCATTTATCATTGCGATCCATTTCGTTTAACTGAGTGCTTTGAGGTCCTCCAGGATCACAGTGAGGACATCAGAGATTGGTGGTGCTCCTTGCATCGTGCTGCTTTTTTTGGGTTGAGGAGGTGTTGCTTTGCCCTGGTTCAACCTTGCAAATAAGAATGGAGCAAGAAAAGATATGTTTGTGCAAACCCCAACAGTTTTCTAATTCTCCCAAGTTTTATAGGATCGGTTCAAATACCTGCCACTTTCCTGGATGTGAGCTGCTGCCAGAACCCCCTCTGGCTGCTGTCAGTCTGGCTCAGAACACCTTTGCAGTAGTGGCTGCAAGGGAAGAGAGCGCTGTCCATACAGAGAGCGCATTCCATCTCCACTGCTGTCAGAGCAAAGAATCATATTTCCCCAACCCCTGCCCTCTGGACAAGAAAAGACAAACATATCATAAAGGTACTGTAATAAGTCTGCTAGAGATGTCTTTGCAACCTCTTTCTCCTCCCCAAACTGGAATGTGCCTAAGCTCCTTTTGGTCTGCTTGTTTCTTCTTTCTGGCAACCTTTAGGGAAGGTACCTAATATCTTTGTGCAAACATTATTTGTGGGCTGAGAACGCCAGGAACGTGGCTTTAGAAATTGTCTGTACAGTACGTCCTGAGACCTCCTGTCTGGCACCTAATTATGTCAGTCCACCATATTCAAATGTCTTCAGCTTTTTGCTGTACGCTAGATTTACTGATTCTGGATTATTTCCGTGGGAGCAGGGTACTGTAACAACCCATGAGCTGTGCTTTTATGACTTGCACAGCAGCATGCCAGTTGTTTGCAGTTTCTGGTGATTCCTGATTAGGTTCCAGGGCCAGTGTTTAGTGTTTCAGGAAGAGAACAGTGTTAGTCCTACAGTACCTGTGTAACATCACCATAGGATGCTACAGGCTTGCCCCACAGAGGGTGAACTCACTTAATCTATAGTGGACCATGCCTTACCTAACACCACACCCTTCTGCAAGGTCTGTATCAATTAAATGCATCTACAGATCCAAGAGAGAACTCGATTTAAACACCCAGCACTAAGGTTAGGGAGTGGGTTGTATCAGGGAGGCATCTATAGATACACTCTTTATCAAAACCACTTAAAGACCTTCATTTGGACAAAAAGCACTACCTTTGTTAGTATTCCTGCCTTTTCAGGACCAAGACCACAGCAAAAAACCTTCTGAGAAAAGTTTGTTGGGTTTTGCCTCTTCTCTTACCTAAAAGAAAGAGCAAAAGGCTGAGATTTCCCACTTTTATAGTATTTCCTGAGAATCTGGATTGCTTTATAAAGGAGGTACATTTTTACTTCAGTGTAACAGCATTGCAGGAAATGCCTCAATCCCAGTTAAGAATTTGAGATAAAACGGAAAACAGTGTATCCAGCAGAAACCATCGGGAAGACTGATCTGAGCAAATTTTGTCTGGGTGCAAATATTAACATCTCCATTATTCAGTGAATCTACATGACCCTTAATGGCTGGAGTTGCATGAAAACTCCAGCTTTACATTTAAATCCAAGAGCAGTATCTCCACCAATACAGGTCCTGAAGCTTACATTGTGTTGTTTCCATGCATAGTCTGTGCCATAATGCTTTCTGTGGCTTGGTAGTTAAAGAAGAGAAGCACCATACGGCTACCACATATTGTGGCTTGTTATCTGCTCATCTCTTATGTTGAGTCATTGATTCTTGGACTGTAGAGTCTGACTGGATCATGAAAGCAGAAGCTTTCATGAACAGCAGGCTCTACAGGTGAACCACTTCCTGTCATTCTGTGAGGTGCAGAAAATCTTGTGTGAAATCCTGGGAAATCTCACAGAAATTTTTGGGGAAGAGGACATGCAGTGATACGGCAAGATGCTTCCTTCATTAGGGCTGGGATACCCTCCAGTTCCCCCTAGATGTTTTACTGACCATCTCAGCCCCCCTCCAAGACCTTACGTACAGCTACTCCTGAACCACTGCATTCCTTGGTTTTTCTTCAAGGAAGACCTGTCTTCTAGACCAGTGTTTTCTGAATGCGGGCAGAAAGGGTGGGCCTTGCTGACTTCGGTCAAGATGCTAAAGTGTGCAGAAAGGACTCTACAGTAAACAATCTCTTAAAACTCATTTTAAAAGGAGGAAGGAGTGAGGGAAGGAAAAACAAAATACTCAGAGATGCTGAATTGCCATCTACAGTCATCCTCCCTCTTTGGTAATTAATCATCTCGCTCTCTGAGCCCAACAGACCAGCTACACACATTCCTCACTGTCTTTATTGTGGGGAAAAGATTTGATTTTTGGCATGCCTGTTGTAGAATTCAAAATACCTTCGTGTTGTGGTGAGCGTATGAGAAGGGAGTTTCACTTCTCAGCAGATACACTTAAAAAGCTGTTTTATGGGCTCTCCACCCCACACAGGTTGCAGGGAACCATTTGTGACTGAACCCACAGCTCTGGCACATATTGAACTTATCAGGCTCATGACTCTGGGTCTGTGCATTATGCTGCCTGATGCAGGAGATCAATATCCTTTTGCAGGATGCAAGTGATTCCTGAGTCATCAAAAAAACCTGAGTGCAGAGGTATCAGAAGGAATAGGATTTCAAATGAGACAGTGACTTCTTTTTACTGTCTGTGTGCTAAGTGAATTTTGGGTCCTATATTACAAGACATAAATAAATCATATTAGTAAGTACAGTTGTGGGCAAACTAGATGTACGAACTAGATACTCTAGAAGACAATCTAAGCCTAGTAAAGAATGTGATAACTAAGCCCTGGGAAAAGGTTCTTAATGGAACTGATAGGTAGCCATGGCCTTTGTTCAAGAAACCTTCAAGAAGGGAACATGACTGGGATCCATCTGGCCGTTCTTACTCTTCAGCCTAAACCATGGCCTTGCTAATAACACTGCATTTCCCGACAGTTGTAAGGACAAGTAAATGGGTACCTGGTTATAAAGTTTGTAGCTAGCCCAGTTCAGATGGAGTTACAAAAGGACAAGATTGAACATCTCATGCAAACCAGTTGCCATTCAATGAGGCAGGATCACAGTGATCAAAAATCACAAAAGAAGTTATTCGCTACCCACAGGGGCAGAGTTTTGCGAACATCACATGAACATACTCTCATAGATCATCAGCGCTGAGTTTTGCCTGTACGTACCTGTCTCCCCACTCTGTGTTCTCAACCTGCAGTGAGATCTCAACATGTATATTTTGTACATTGGACTCATGATGTTTGTGTTACTTCTTTGCCTGCCAGCAAAAATTTCACAAGAGTTTTCCTTTAGTGTGACCTAGAGGTCATTGTCTCATGTGACACTCAAAAATGTGATCATTCTTGGTTAGAACTGACTGACTGTGAGCAGCAGACAGTTGGCATGTTCAAACACAGGCGAGGAGTCTCTCTGAGCCCACATCTCTTGGAGGTTGCTGTGCAGCACGCGTAAAACTGCACCTGTGATCAGCTTTTCCAGAGCCCTTAGAAAAAGTTTGCAAACTTCCAGCACTCAGATAAGCCACAGTCAGCCATGCTACGACCCCCTAGCTTCACTGGTGGAATGGGAAGAGCACTGGGCAGGCAGCAACATGCAGCACCGCAGGATTTCTATGCTCTCCTTCTCTCTACCTAAACCATAATGTTTTCATTTCTTGCAGCCACAAGCAAAGAGGTGGTTTATGGACCAGGAGCTTTGTCTGATGGGGATGGATGTTTTCAAGTGGTTGAAGCCACCTTGCCTATACATTTACAGGCCTGGTGTGCCTGTAAATGGAGACATAAACTCTGATCCTAGTGTGTATTCAGAACAAGTGAAAGCATCCTGCAGTTTTGGAGCAGAAGGGTATCGGGATGAGTGATGTTTGTGCATGTAGTTAGTGTCTGTGAGGAGCCACAAATCATTTCAAAGGGTCAAACAGTTATGGCCAAAGAAGCTAGAAGAGCTTTTTTATTACAGTTACCTAACTGTAAGCCAGGAAACACATGGCTGACAGAACTTGCTTTATGCTTGAAAGATTTGAACCAGGTGAAGAGCCGCATCAAATTCTCATTTCTTAGCAGATCTCATATTTTCAGTTGCAAGTGGAAGTGCTGTAACATTCAAACATTGTAGTGAAAACAAACACAAGCAATCTTTCAAGCAATGCACGAATAAAAGCTGTGTATTCAGATGCCAGGCTAAGAGTTCACTGTTACAGACTAGCTTGTGATTTTTTTTCATCATTTTTGTAGCAGCTTTTGTAGCATACTTAAGAAAGTATCCGGCACCCCAAGATGCTGCTGAAGTAAAACATCACAATATCAGGCCTTTTCCCTGACAACCCTAATCTTGCGCTGTCTTGTTCGGGTTGCATGCTGCAGCAGGAGACAGAAAATGATGAGCTATGTGCAGAAAAACCCTGAGATGTTAATGTGCAGAATGGTGGGTGGTGTTATTTTGATGTATTTCCAAACAAATAAATACAGCTGATTACAGCTGAATGGCCACAAAGGTTTCTCCCTCCCTCTGTACATCTCAGCACTTTCTTGGTTGTTATGGGGATTTCAGGTTACTCAAATGGCCAGATTAGAAATGGGTATCTCAGAAGCCACTTTGCATGTGTTTCAGCTCCTGCTGACTGAAATACAGCAAATCTGGATGAAGGCTGCATCACTGAAGCAAGATATTCTCATTATTTGGTGGGATTTTTCAGTTCAGCTGTCAGCAAATACCACTACTAGTACCCTGAAGCTCTGAATGTCAGCTCAAAGAACTCGATTGCTTACTAGCACAGAGAGGCTGGCGGACAAACAAGCATCTACGTCTTACCCTTATGTACTCCAGGACTCAACTTCAAGGCAACAGCAGTTTCTTGGAGACTGTGCAGCCATCTAGCGTTGTCGTATGTATAGCACGCTGGTTACCTACAGAGCCCCAGATGGCTTCTGTGCTTTTTTTTCCTATGCATGTTCCAGCCCCATGTTTAGCTCTAATTTCTGAAAGATTTAGTTAAACATGCCAATCCACTGATGCCGATGACACCTGAAATTTCTGACCTGAAGACTGTGCTTGTGGGTGGAGAAGAAGAGCCTTCTTTTTAGCCATAGCAAGTATGGGTTGTTACTATCAGGAAGAGGAATCAGAGTATCTGTGCTGCTGTGCTTTAGCAGTCATCAATTCCTAAGGGGAATAAAGCAAACAACAAAACCAACCAAAAGAAAAAAAAGCATAGGGAGAAAGTCTAAACCTGAATTTGACTATCAGGCTGCAAACTTCACAGATGCCACTACAAACTGCCACAGTGTTCTGGAGGCTTTCTCGTTTGCTCAGGAATAGGAAAACCTTGTACATGCATTGTGAATGAGTAAGACAAGGGCAAAACAGCCTGAACCTATGTTTCACACTTCCCATCTGGAGAAAACCTATTTCAAAATCCCAGCTGCTTCTTTGGTCATTCAGCAGGCAGGGCAATTAGTACAAGGAACCACTTTTACAGTTTGTAATAAATTAGTTATGCAAGCAGCAGGAATCATGATGAAATTGCAAGCATTCTTGCATACTAGAATGACAAGTAAGTCTCCAAGGTGACAACCCAGGGTTACTGCTACTTAGCGGCAACCACCAGGCCAACTTGAGAACAGAATCGTCTTTGTTTACAATCTACATTTTTCTAACTCTTATCCGCAATCTTGCACCATAATTTCTCCCAGTGTCCCCTGTGCCACTAGATTCATCTCTCTCTACAACTTTCATTACACTGTGTGAGCGTCCAGGTGTGTTATGAGGGACTTTCATCTTCTGGGTAGAAGTAACATATTATAACCTCTTTTCTCAGGCTAAGCAGTGAGTAATTTATGCCATGGAGAGGTATAATTTCCTGGATCCTGCCACACTTTGGGAAGGGAGCTACCAGCTTTGCTCATTTAATATCCCCTGCTGGTGGATAAGGGCCTTACTCCCACCTCTAAGAAACTACCTCATGAACAATTTACATAAGCATTGCCTTATTCCACTTGCTACCTCAGACCATTAATAACAAGCACTAATGTCTCAGTGTTGAAGGCAGTTGACAAGCAGCACTCATTCCACAGTAACATCTAGATTTGTAGGAGGATGTTGGCATCTCCTTACTCATGTGCTAAGCCAGGATAAGTGCTCTTGTCTGCAAGACTGGACAAGAATCTTTTGCACACTCCCCTTATGAGTTTCTGTTTGTGGGATGTTAAAAATAGACCATGTTACATGTCCAACAGGCTCCACCCCACAACTGACTTACCTGGTAGCATTTACCTGGAACAAAAGGCACATTTTACAAAATCTTTCATTGCCTTGTTTTGTGGGTATTGGATATCTGAATTTCACCAGAAAGATGACAATTAATTATTGTTCTGCCATTTATTTATTGTGTCTTTTACCAATATATAAGGAAAATAATATTCCAGCCCTAAATTATGTACTATCTGAACAATGCAACACCTTGCACATGAAGGCAAACACTCCCCTAGCAGCAAACAGACCAACTCTCCTGCCGCAGGGCATCACAGAGAATCCTGGCCCAGGGGTGGAATCAGCCACGAAGCAGTGGTAGGAGGGAAGGTAAGAGTTGCTACACAACAGCACAGTCCTACCCTGTAAAAATGAATGGCAATGTTGACGTGCTTGCAGAAAGCCACAACTTCACCAAGCACCAGTAAATCCCTTCCCAACCCGAGAGGCTTACGAGCAAGGTGTTGGGAAATGGCTGAAAAAAAATTGTATGATTTAAGTGACAATGTGAGGTATGGTGGCATGTATCTCACTGTCTCACAATTCTAAAAATTGCTGTAATGGTATTACAAGATAACATGTATGGATACAGGTGCGCAGTTGAACATCTGTATTCTATTACTTATTTTACTGAGAGGCTTATAATAAATTGTTCTTACACTGTATGAGCAGGACACATCTTACAGTGTTTTCAGAAAGAAGTGAGGTGTAAAATTTATATCTCAGCCCAAATCTTTGCATTTTCATTTTCCTGAGTGCTCCTAATTCTAATTGCACCTTCATCTCTGCTTCCTGCCTGCAACTGGTACTGGGAGCCACCACTATATTCCAGCTTGGATGCGTTTCAGTTGTTATCTAAGCAATTATTCTACTCTAACAGTATAGTTTGGAAAGCACTTTAGGTATCACAGAACGAGAAGTGCCATCTTTGTTTATTCACTGTGATGTCTTGATAGTTGCAAGTGAAACAGACTCTTGAAAAAGGCTGCATTCAATTGCCTCACCATCAATAAAATAACTTCATGAGGGGTTTAGTAGCATTCCTCCCTGCAGACCCATCTTCAATTGGCCTCTAAAATACGCTTTGCAAAACAGAATCACTTTTCCATAGACCTGGATTAGCCTCTAAGGCTTTGGGAATGAGAAGAATGCCAGCTACCTCAGTTATTACCAGACCTGTTTGGTCTTCAGCCTCTTCTTTCCTCTCCCTTTTCCTTTCTAGGTCTCTTTTTAGAACCAGGAGGGAGCTCCCATCTCTCTCTGTGTGAACTTAAAGTAGCAAGTCAGTCGGGTGCCATAAATTACGCACAACTGTTTTTTCAACAGCTCGTGTTATTAAGGTGAGAGTGAAGTGTGCCTTGAACAACAGAACTACGTACTTCAACGCAAACTATGACTTGGGAAGGAGGATTTTTCATAGGCTGAAAGAAGCACAGCTCGTATTGAGGTTTTTAAGTCGTCCTCTGCCCTCTCGTGGTACACACCAGAAGCGCTCAGCTAGGGAGCGACGGCCACGATGCCGAGATAGCTGCGGCGGGTAGAGGGCACAGGACCACGAAGCCTGGGCACTTACACCCGCTGTTCCCAGCCATTAACGGACCGAACGCACAAGCCCAAGCCGCTGTGATCCACGAGCCCGAGTACCCGGCCCCTGTAGCGGAGCCGGGCCATTTCTCATCTGATTTGTCGCCTGCCAGGAGTCAAGATGGCGTCGGTGCGGACCCGGGGTGGGGCGAGCGGCTTCACGAGAGTGTCGCTGTCTCTCGCGCGGCTTAGGCAGCGCGCGGTTTTCGGTCTCGCGATACAGGTGAGTGGGCGGCACGGGGAGAGCGCGGGAGTTTGGCGGGGTGCCCCGGTACGAGGCGCACGGCTGCACTGCCTCGCGTCCAGCGGCCCCGTCGCGCGGCCATGCCGGCCCAGAACACGGAGAGCAACGGCGGTGAGAAGGGGACTGGGTGGTCGGAGAGGGAAAGGGGGCAGTCGGGGTGGGCAATGGGAGGGAAAGCTTGGAGCGGACGGGGAGGGACCGGGCCGGGCCGGGCCGGGCCGGGCATGGGGGTTCATGCCGCGATGCGATGGACAGTTCGGCGGACGGTTAACGTGCTGTCGTTGCAGAGCCGCTGGGAGCGGAGATGGGGGAGCAGGCGGAGACGGCGGTGATTACGCCGGCCATGCTGAAGGAGGAGGAGCAGCTGGAGGCGGCGGGGCTGGAGGAGGAACGGCAGATGCTGGAGCGGGTGAGGGCTGCCCCCGCGTCTTTAGTCGGCCGCAGGGCTGGGATCGGGTAACGAACAGCATTTGGGTTTCAAAACAAAGAAATTTGAGAGGCTGGCTGAGTTCCGGGCGGGGATTCACAAGCGCCTTTGATAATCCGCCCGAGGGTTAGGTTTTATTGTGAAGGGTACCGGCCGAGTCTCAAAGTCAGCAGAAGCCCCCTCGTTTTATACACGTTTAAATTTGCAGCAAAAAGATCATCCCTTTACTTGCGTCGTTCCAAGCCTAAAAATTAAGACGTTTCTGGCTTCAAGCTGCTCTCAGAAAGGGTAGTAAGTTTGTATTCTTCTGAACTAATATCTATTAGTGGCAAGATTTTTTTTGTTAGTGTTTCCTGAAAGTGTACAAAAGGGCTTTATACTTTTTTTTTTTGCTTTTCTGTGAAAAAAACCCATATCAAACACTTGTATTCAATACCATTTGTCCGTTCCAGAGATAAACTCGTTTATGCATTTCCTTTGGTAGCAGGTATCTTTTAGGCAGTACCTGTATTAAGAAAGTAGTTAGCTTGAAAAGCCTAATCGGAATCGATTTGATTTACGCCAGTTTCCTGCACTGTGTTGTGCAGGAACTCCTCAAAGCTGAGTGAAGCAGGAGCTGGCTTGAGCTGCCATTGCTGCCAGGAGAAACATCATCACACTCGGGGATGTTGGGTTTGTGTACGCCTGTTTGCACGTGTTGCAGGAAGTATAGGCTGCTTCAGGGAAGGATACGTCCCTAACACAAATGAAATAACTAGTTATTACACTTTATTTTTCCCTTGCTGTGGATGTTTTCAAATGTTGGCATTAAGCATTGGATGATTTTAACCAATCTGGTTTGGAGAAAGATCATGAAAACATGATGCTTCTAGACTTGTGCTGATACAAATTATCAAGATATCAGAATGCTTTGAAAGGTATTGTATTTTAGGTATAAGGAAATATAAACTTAAAAGAAGTAATCCATTAGATGCTCTTTTAGGAATTCTAAACTAATGCTATTACTCAAAATACTTGAGAAATCAATGAGGGTTTTTTCCTTGTCTTTCAGAATTTTCTCATTTCTTTGTTAATTAGCTTTGTATTCAGCTCACTGCAGATTGGTGTCTTAAATTAAGCATTTTTTCTAATGCCATGAAAAACACCTACTTTAAGGCCTGCAATTAATTTGAGCAACTCTCTTTTTACCAAGAAATGTTGTAATTTACAAAGGTATGATTTTAGGCTGCAGCATTTTATGATAATATAGTTAGAAAATATTCTCCTGGAAGTCTCACAGTCTTCTTTCTTGCAAACAGTAAATCATGATAGAGATTTCATACCTCAAGGTATTTCTTGATCAGACTTGGAATTAAAAGTTTGGAGACAATATTTTTGGAGGATAAGAAGGAAAGACCTGTAAATTACTTCATTATTTTATCCCAAATCTGGGTTCTTTCGCTTGGTGACCTAACAGCCAATCCAGGCACAGCGCTGAGGGATTCTTTTATTGCAGGTTTGTGCAAAGCTGGAAGCTAAGTGGTCATCCACAAAGTTAGCTCCCTGAATTGTGGAAGCAGTCATTAATTTATACAATACATGTTAACATAATGAATACGTTAATTATTTAATAACTTTATCCTGGTGATTACAACTCCAGTTCTAGAGTTAATCAAATAAATAATGAATTGCTTCAAATGAAAGTAACTGCCTACTTTTTACTATGCATGCTCAGGAGAGGGAAGATCCACACAGGTCAGGAACTATTTGACCTGTGGGTGTGATTTTTGGTATTATAATGAGAATAGTACAAATCTCATTGTCTGGTTAGGTTGATGATGTTTTGATTAACAAAAAAAGCTAGGAACAAAAGCTGCCATTTCATGCTCGCATGTTCTGTGAGTCAATGGCTACTCTGCGGGCTTTTTTCACTAGAGTTTTATTGCTGACAGGGGGGGACTGACTAAAAAAAAATGGTCTCCACCTGGCAGTGAATGCCCCAGTCTGTACCAGCGAATTGTATATGCTGTGAACAGGTAGATTTCCTACTGAGAAGAGCAGCACAGCTGAAGGATGAAGTTGAAAGATTAAAGAAAGAAGTTCATAGGCTTAGAAATATCAGAGAATCAGAAGATGAGATAGACAGGTGGTACCAGGCTCTGGCAGCCCCGATGGAGAGAAAGGATTACCCATTATCAGACACTGGGGTTCAAGTATCCCCTGTATCCACCCCCTGTCAGGTTGCAGCCAGTAACTCAAAGGAAAAGAGGGAGGGGAGGCTA
>JAOXOE010000632.1:10556620-10592169 GCA_028565055.1 Phoeniculus purpureus | reverse complement strand
ATCAAGGCTGCCCTCAACCTTCACTGCTTCAGTCAGACCCTCCTCGTTGGTGAGTACAAGATCCAGCAGTGCTCCTCTCCTAGTGGGCTCCTCCACCATGTGCATCAGCAAATTGTCACCAATGCACTGCAGGAACCTCCTGGACTGTGGATGACTGGCTGAGTAGGTCTTCCAGCAAATATCAGGGATGTGATGAGAAGTTGCAATTGTGGTGCTACAGCTGGAGCTGTCAGAGTTGCAGATTTGCAACTTATGCCAAGGCATAAATAACATGAAATAAAATCCTACCTAATCTATCAGAATATTGTATTAGTGAGGCATGTTTACCTTTACCTCTATAATTGAGCAAATAAAACTGTTAGTGAGTAGGCAGACTTTGACCTTTGTCCATTGAAAGCCCTGACTTGTTTCTAACTGCTGAAGACAAAAGTTTCTAAGTTCTCTGCTCAGTTACTTATTAGCCTGAATAATACAAAGTCCAACATGTGATGTCTCTAGCACAGGGTGGTGAGAGTTATGTTTGCTGAGCTCCACTACTCCACTTACCTGATGTTCTGCGCTAGCAAAGACCTACAAGAAGATTGAAGACAATGGTGTCTCTATAATAGTATCTAGATGGAATAATTGTAAAAGTTTTAATAATAACTGATGTGCCTGCATCCCCACAGGCATCCTATCATCCTATCTGTGCCCCTTTGATTTGTTTTTGGTCCCCCAAAGTACTGTGAATGTCAATTGAAGCGAGCATGGTGCTTTGGCGTGGCCTTGTGTTTCTTGGTGCAGCAGTCAGGAGTAATGTTAACACTTGCTTTTCACTTAAGCTGCAAAAGGGAGGTCCAGTATTTGTGCACTTAATACCTACAGGCAAAGCCCAGGGCATGCTATAAGGAGTGCTGGTGTTTCAGGAAGCAGCTAGCCTTTCCATACACTGGTGAGTAAATACAAGTGATGTGAAGATGAGAGGGGAGTGATGGGTGTGAAGATTTTCAAATTGATTTGTGTGGAATTGTCCATTAGAGGGAAAAAATATTTCAGTGCATGCCAGATAAATTCTTGTCCTTGTCCTCCTGATTTGGAAGCAGCATTCATGTCCCTTCCTACAGCCATGATTATACTCAGTTGCTCTTCCTCATGTTGGAGTTGGGGGGTGTGTGTCTGTGGATGTTTGGGTTAAGACCAAAAGCATGGACACAAAGATGGGATTTTGATTTGCTTGTGTTTTGCTACTGTGTCTTATTTGCAGATTTCTGTTCCTTTCCTTTTAAACGCTGATGAGTAGCTCACATTCTTAGGGAGTGTGGGGAGAGGCTGCTGATGGATTTTTCAGGTGATGGCAGGAAAATGCGTGGTAAACTTATCTCATACACTGGAATCTTTTTAATGCCATTTTTCCAGCACTTGAATACACTGCACATGTCAGCATTTGGGTATTTTTATGTACCTGCAGAGCAAAGACGGTGTTTGATCTGCAAAGACTCCACCTTAACTAGTGTGAGCTCACAGGGGTGCCATCAGCAAATTCAGTGTATAAGCTGGAGCAACTGGCCATGCTGTTTCAGTGCTGTTTATCTGGTGGTATGGTGTGGGGCATGAAGAGAAGACATTGAGATGTCTGTCTTAATGTTGTTTATCGTTTGGCTTTGGTTATAAATGTTCTAAAAAACCTTTATATAGCTTTTCTAGCTACTGTATCTCCTGGTGGGTGGGACAGCTCTACTCAGCCACTGCCTGCAGCAGGATTTTGTAACTACATAAAGTTCTTAAAAAATAGTGGGTTTTATTCTCAGCTCAGAAGGCACATTTGCTTCTTCGTCCTAAGTAAGCCCTCTTCTCCAGCCTGCCATTACCCACAGCTCATGGCATGCTTGTGGCTTTCTGTGCTGCAGCTGCTCTTGGCATGGAGGAGACTCCCACAAACCAACCTGAAGTGGCAGTGCACAACCTTCCTCTGCACAAGGAGAAAGGGGGGGATGAGGTGGTAACAGAGAGGCCACAACCAGAAACACATAACTAAAAATGGCAGGTTGTGCTCTGTGCTGGACACCTACACAAGACAATCCTGCTTTGGCAGGATGATAGCTCACTGACACTCTTTCAGAGGGGACCCTCACATACGTTATCTTAAAGACATTATTGTTGACTTCTGGAGCAAGCGGCTTGGTGTGGTTGCAGGTGTGGCCCAGTTTAATGTATTTGGTTCTTGTTGACACACTCCAGATGCAAACTTGAAACTCCAGAGGCATTTGGGAAGTCAGACCACAGTGAACAAACATACAGTCACCAAGTATTTTTGTCCTGTAGCATAGGAAAATGAACACACTCACTGCAGCAGAGAGTGATCGAAGTTCTCCCCAGTAAGGAGTGTGAATTGTCTCGGCCAGCCTGTTCCCATGGCAATAAATTAAATCAACACTGGTTATCTGCACTGGGACTGTACACTTCCAGAGCTCCTGCGTAAACCTTTAGTAGTTCCCAGCTCTCGCATCAAGGCCCGCACAGTTGGTGTTTTCCCAGCAGTGCTGTCAGCCTTACCTGAGGAGCTCAGCCAGGGCCATAAAGCTTGCAGCCCTAGGCAGAGCAGGGCTCGTCTCTCTGTGGCCTACATAGACAGGCAGGAGTGGGGGGAGGAGAAATGCCATGCATATGTCTGCAGCCGTAGCTGTGGGGTCTGCCCTCAGCTGAGTCAGGGGATGTGTTGTGAGACCCAGCCTGCATCCTGTGGTGCAGGTACATAGGGACTGCAACAGGGACGACAGCCACATCACCCTTCCCCTCTTTGCTCCATGACTCCCTGCTTTCCAGCAAGTACCATGGACATGTTTTCACAGAGCTCAGTCTTTGACCATGGAAAACCTGGGTCATGCAGTAACTGGAAACACTGAAGTGACTGGTGCTGTCACCATGATGCAGTGCTGGATGCAGAGGAGACACCCAAGAGCAACCTTGCACCTGGGACAGGCTACCATTGCCAGCTGTGCTCGATGGCTTGGTTGTGCCCACCTGGCCTTTGCTGAGTGTCAGAAGGCAGCAGCTGGGCATCATACAAGACCAGTGTGACTCCACTGTGTAGTTCCCTCCTACTGTTCTTTGGAGTAACGAGCCATGCACCGGACACCTCTTCTGCTAGGACAGGAACTCCATTCTCAGTGCTGAGGGATACCAGGAGAGAGCAGACACATCTTCCTTGTGGCTTCACCCCATTTATTGAATGCCAACAGAAGGTAAATAACTGAGACACAGAAGAGTTGTAATCTGACTTTGGCCTCTGGTTTTCCTGTGCACCTGACACAACAAAGGAGGAAAAAAGAATTTTGCATATTAAAAAACCCCACATTCAAACAGTGAAAGAGGAGACGGAAAGAATGTAGTGACACCTCATGTGAACAGACAGAGGATTAATAATGGCAAGGAAATTCAAAGCCATGCCTAACATTCCTTACTGCAAACAAGATTCAGCAGGGGGTCAGGGACGATGATTTCCATGGAAAAGCAGCAGAGGAGAAACCATCCACACTGGCTTCATGAGCAGCGTGGTTTACTTCGGGAAGACAGTGACCACCTCGTAGCCCTCTGGCGGAGTCACCCGCTCCCGAGCATGCTTCTCGCAGTAGATTTGGTCTTCCACGAAGAAGTGTCCTTTCTGCTTGAGGTTGGTGCCGCAGTCGCTGCACACATAGCACTCAGGGTGACGCTGCTTGTCCCGGATTTTCACAAAGACCCCTCTGAGGAAGGAACCAACACTTCTCAGTTCCAGGTGCCTACCATTGCCTCCCTCCTTCCTAGTCAACTCCCAACCATCCCCAAGCCCCACACCACTGAAGAAGGTGGACAATCTTCTCCTGCTCCTGACAAGTCAGAGTACGGGCCCCACCTCTGATCAGGTAGGTGTTAACAACACATGCACTGGCATGGGAACCCTCTGGAAAGTGGTTCCTAACACTGGCCTGCCTGAGTTTCACAGGGACAGTCCTATCACCTGTGGTGGCATCTTCAGCTGATGGCTTGAAACAGTGCAACAGCCTTCAAACACCCAGGATTAAACGACAGGCATCCACTGGCCCATCTGGGGGAAACAAAATCTAGGTCCAAACCAATCGGATTGGGGAACAAACCCAGTAACTACTGCCACCACCAGTCAAGGGGGATGAAGGCTGCACAGCCAGACACCGTCCTTTTCCTAGCCATGGCCATGGCAGGTATCTGAGGGAGAAGCTCAAGAGAACAGACCCTGATCTCAGACACTGCTGCACAGATGCAGCTTAACGTGGGCCAGGACTGACTGAAAACTTCACAGCTCAACCCAGCAGAAATTAAGAATTTCAGAGAAGAAAACTACAGAGTAACTCACTAATTACCTCCAGCAACCCCACAACAATTTGCCAGGACTACGACTGTTCCAGCAGCCACCTCGTATTGTCTGTCATTCGGTAGTCTTTAGTGCTATTCATAGCCTTGTGCTTCCTCTCCAGATCCACCCAGCTGGTAGAATAACTGTAGGGTTTATCCTTGATTCGTATTTTACAGGTTACAGGCCTCTGCAATGATTCTGCTAGTGCAAGGACCGTGCAACTACGGCAACAGCCTGGTCTCAGCAACACTCTGACACCTTGTGGTGGGCAGCAAGAGGGAAATCAGAATTCTTCCATGGTGATGCAGGTGGGCTACCAGCACCTGTCTGCTAGTGTCAGCTGCTAAGCTAAGGGGGTTGTAGGGAAAAATTAGTGGTCAAGAAACTGAATGGCATATTGAAAACATGGGTTTGGGCACTTGTGCTCTTATGGAACAGCAGCTCTTTATCAAGGCCGTGCCCTGGCTGTTCTGGATACCACATAAAGCCAACCCACACAAAGTGTATGCACAGCAGAGCTGTGTGGTCCTACAGCAGAGCAGGCAGCAAAACACTACCCTCCTGGTCCACATTGACCCCCTGAGGCAAGTCACCGCTCCATGACTGGGAGCACCAAGACAGGAAAAGCATGAAATTCACAGGTCCTGAACAGAAAAGCGGTTTTGTTTCTGGCTGCAGTAAATAGGTTTCAGGTAGGACCCAAAACACAGCATCAATAAAATGTCTCAAGATCTGGTTCATAGGTACTTGCTTTGGTTTCCATTGATATGGATCTATAAAGGGAAATACAACTCCTGCCTCACTGCGGGACTCCGCAAAGTTGATACTCTCAAAGCTGCTGAGAAGAAATGTGCCTCAGGCTGGCTCCTGGATGGCCTGAATATGGGTAGGTGAAGTGTTCTGGGTGCAGCACCTCAGCTCCTCACACAGGCATTGGGATGCTTGGCCTATGACCCCAGCAAAGGGTTTACTTACACAATGCCAGCTCCACACTTCTCACACATGGGCAGCTTCTGGGCGTTCCCAATCGATGAGGCCACCTTCGTGGTGGGGGCTTTGACGCTCCTAAATCCGGTTGGTTTGGTAGGGTCTCCTAGGGGGAGGAAAGAGAGTGCTTCAGAGCATGTGAAATGTGTGCCTCTAGGCTAGTCCTTCCCAGCTGATGAGCTGCTGGGGATGGATGATATTCTTTACCCCCAGCCCTGAGGCAGAGATCCATGCATAGAAAGCAGGCAGGAATTTAGAGGTTTGTGGGCAGGAGAGAGAGAAGGGACACAGCTGATGCTGGCCCTGGAAATTCAAGGGCCTGAGATTGTGAGCAGTCAGATGAGATTCTCTTCTCATCTTAAAAGCCCCTCAGACTTCACTAATGTGTCTTCACATGCACAGATGCACAAAGAAAAGCGAAGCCTCAGCCCCAGCCTTGGTAGCACCAGAGTTTGCCCCCTCTGTCCTGATCACACATGCAGTCAGGCTGATTGCCAGATTCAAGCCCAGCAAGAGGTGGCTGTCCAGGTAGACTAGTAAGCGCTGTCAAAGTACTTTTCCGCTCTGGTGTATGGTGGAAGATTTGGTTAACAAGTTCCTTGTTCTTGCAGAGTCCTGGGACACTGGGGATAACCCTTGAGCTCTCCTGCTGCTGTGTAGCAAGCTCCAGGTATCCCCCCAGTGCAACCCTTCTTGGGCAGAAAAGTCCTGCAGGTCCTGCTGACCTGGGTGTCTACAGTGAATTGTAGATGCAGAATATGAGACAAGGCTTTAAATATCTGCTGTGAAAAAGGACCCTCTTATAAAATGGCACCATTGATGTGACTAAACTTATCTATACGCTCTCCCAAGAGGTTTAATGCCAGACAACAAGGGCACGAGGGCTGCAGACTCCCATGATGTTTGAACAGAAGGAGCTCTATGGGCGCCTCAGACTGGAAGTGACAGTGATAAAACCCTTCTGACTAGTGTCAAACCAAGAGCACACTGCGATGACTACTCCTGGTGTAAGGGGAGGAAAACCCCTCCAAAAGTGACCCCACCCCTGCAGTGACTAGCAAAGTCAGGGTCACATCACAACCCAGGGCCACATCACTGACCTAAAAGGGAAGGAAAAGAGGAGGAGCTGCCCATCATGCCTCCCCGTCACCATTGCTCACTGTGGGGCAAGTGCTGCTGCACTGCTTTGCCTCTGGGACAGTCTTTACACCCAGCTCCATGAGTCCTCATGGATGGGGGCGAACCCTCCTAACACAGCAGAGAGCACCTGGCCTCTGCCAGAGCTATTGCAGGTGACCTTGCTGGGAAGGAGGTGTGAGCAACCACATGTGCAGGCTCTTCCCCAGCATCTCTGCTTACCGCCTCTGCCTCCACTTGCACTTTGGTTATATCAGCAGTTCTGACAGCGTGTTTTTAAATCTCTCTAAAGGAATCACCTTAGTCAAATACCCACAGGAACCATAACTCGTTCCATCCTTTGAAAAGCTCTCCACCTCTGAGAGCAGAGTCAGGTCTGAATACAAACCAGCCATGGGGCTTCCACATGCAGTGCCCACAGCCAGTCTGGGGCCAGGCTCACAGCTGGTTTAAGTTGGCAATGCCCCAGGGACATGTCCCAGCTAGGAGACAGCTCTGTGTTACTGCTTGCAGTCCTCAGCCTCCTGAAGACAGGCTGGGACAAGCAGCAGTCCTGGGTGGTGTTGAACACTCTGGACATGATCTGACTCAGCAGCAGTGGTGTTTGAGGCCAACCAAGCGGTCGAGGACGCTGTGGACACCGTCTCCTTGGGGACAGACATTCCTTTGGGGCTGCGTAACCTGGCCCTGCTTCACATGGGCAATTATCAGCTCTCACTGAAGTCATGCCAAAGCCCATCCTGGCCTGTGAGGAGGCAGGCAGACATTGTGCCAGAGAATCCAAATAACGCTGTAAAGCTTCAAAAGAAAGATAAAATTGCTTATCTTCAGCATTACTAAGCATGAGGGAGGACCTCTGCTTCTTAAGAAGTCCAGGCACCTCCAGTCCCTTCCAAGCAGGAGCTAAACCCTGAGGGCAAGTTGGAACCAGTCAGTGTTTAATGGATGCTTTCAGGTTGGTATTTTAACAGCTGTGTCAAAGACTGCAAGATTCTCGTTCCTTTCTTCCTATTGTTTCCTTATTTCCTTTGTTCTGCTGTGTCCCTATAGATCCCTCAGACCCACCACCCCTTGGCTGGTCTGTTTCCCTTTGTATTGAGTATCTCAGCACTAGGCTTTTATTGGATGGAACTCAAGGTACCAGTGCCAAGCTAACAGCACAAAAGACAAAAGTCTCAACTGGCCTAAGGGGAAAAAAATGTCATTCTTGGAATTTTTTTCCTATTAATGTGTTTGTTTTGTTTTATTGAAGGGGAGAAGAGAGTAAGATTTGGCTGCCACTGAAGTTGATTTGCTTTTTCATCTTAAATTCTATAGCCCCAAAGTGCCCAAGGCCAGATCTCAGACCAAGAATGCCACGCAGAGTGAAGTTTCAGAGGTTAAAAGCTATGAATCGCTCACTGTAACCCAGCTTCCATATTTTTACGCTCAGCTGCAGATGCAGATCTTTGTTCTGGCGTAAAGGATGGAGACTAGAAAGTTTAGGACTTGCCGAAGAGGAGATGACCTTGTGATACCTTTCATAGCCTTGAATCTAAAATGGTCTTTAATCAGTTAATATTATCCTAAAGGGGCAAAATTTAGGAAGTATAAAAGAGTTTTCACAACTTTCAGAATTCCTTCTTGATACCTAGATGTCGTAGGGGTCTATTTCTTGAGCACTCCTGCAATGGGTAAGCAGTGAGAGAATATTTGTGACTTAAGTGAGTCTGTAGGCTTCTGTAGAAGCCACACATGCAAACTATCTTCAATGATCAGCAGCTAGGAAAGGAAAATAGAGTTTTGGGTGCTAAACATTGTAAACAGCCCAAGGAGTGGCAAGAGGGAAAAGCACACTCACATTAGGTGTGCAGTAAGCACTCACCTTTCTCTTCTGACTCCAGAATCTCTTGCAACACAAGGAAGGAAGCAGACTGCCTGGGTGGCTCATTTGACTCTTGATTCTCCTGAAGCATCTTGTAAACCTCAGAGTCTCTGTCTATGACGATGCTGCCTGGGGGCTGGTTATGCTGATCTAAACTGAGGAAGCAACCAAGAATACGGTTGTTAGACAGCTGAGAACTAAAGCCAGACCCTCGAGCAAAATTTTCACAATGCATCATGAAGAGTGAACATGAACGTGCAAACTAAGTGCACAACAGGACACCACACAACACAAAGTGCTCGACGTGCTTGTACAAGACAGCTGCAGCCCCAGTGTGATGGGCACGCTGGGCTACCTGCATGTGCTACAGTCAGCAGGCTCTCGCTCACTGCCCTTGGCCAGTCCCCAAGTGTTCTCTGGTTCACAATTACTTGGAAAGGAAGCTTTCTTACCCAGGAAATCACTGCTCTGTTAACAGGAAAATAAAGACCTTGTGCGCTGGGATGGAAATCCCACTTGGTACCCTGCATGCCTAAACTGTCCTAGACTGCTACCTGACACCACGGTGGATCTCAAATTGAGTAAACTCAGTTCCATTTGAAGTGAGGGGTCTTTGCGTGTACACCATGAGTTGGCTCTAAAGGCCACCATCACCAAGTAGCAGCTGAAGATCTAAGTAAAAGATTGTCTGACTGGTAAAAATTGAATTTGCATTTCAAGTTTCCATGTCATGGGTTGAGACTGAGCCACAGCCCATTTATGTGAGGTAACAAGCGGGTTAAAAGAGGAGGCGATTGCTGCTTGCTACGTCTAAGTCCTCCTTTCAGCTGTCTCCTGAGGAGCTGCTGCTGCCACTCATGTCACAAGGCTCTTGGACCTTCTGCCTAGAGCCCAAAGGCTGTCAGGGGCAGCTTTTCACAGTGCAGGGTGGCTGAAAGGGAGGTTTGGTTATTGTTCCACAGGAAGGATCTTTAGGGAGGGAAGGGAAAAAAAAAAGGGCTGGAGGCAGTACCTAGGTTGTTCTTTACATCCTGTGGGTACAGAGTAAACTGCAGGCTTAAACCTGCAGGAAAATATTCCGACTATCACTTTGGAAAAACTTTCCAACTGGGAGACACCAAAACACAAGAAGAGCTTGCTGCGAAGAGGTGAGCCCAGCTAAGCCCAGCACAAGGTTTGCCATGTACAAACAACTCAGCAAAACAGGCAGGAGTTTGAAGGCAGCTGGAAGGCGGTGAAGGAGAACCTACAAATTCTGTACTTGTGCACTGGGGAAGCCACAGTGGGTTCTTAATGGTAAGACGAGGCCTCAGGCTCTCACTTAAAACCAGCAGTAATTCATTTGCTTTTGATGACTCTGTAAACAAAACTGCTTTAGTATCCAAGGTTCCATCCTTTGCAACTGTTTGCTGTGTTTCAGCAGGGGAAAGATGAAAGAGATACCACAGACCCCACCTGCAGCAGGGTTGGAAATGAGCCCTCCTGCCAGGCAGAGCAGAGTGAGCTACAGCACTAGAGGAAACCCACCTCTTTGCTGATCTCTGCGAGAAATAGGGATCAAATACAAGTTTCCACTCAAATAAAGCTGGCTTCCAGGGATGGTCTCACCTGAAGGGGACTCCAGACTAGACCATGGATCATATTTGACTGCCAAGTGGTCCCATCAGGTTAATGCAAACTCAGATTTCCCTTGTCCTTCATTTGCCTTTGCTCAGCCCCTGAATGAGGCTGCTGAGGTCTACCAGAAGCAAATGACAAACACAATAGCTGTTACCTCGTCTGCCAGCTGCAGCACCATAACTCTTCCCAGAAGGACCCATGCTGCAGATGGAGCTGCCAGTGTAAGAAGCTGGTTTCAGTCAGGAGCAAGTTTTTAGGCTTGAGTTAAATGGCAGCCTCGGGTCTTTATGTCCTGCAAAAACGACTTTTGTCTCCCCACTCACAAGTCAGGGACTGAGCCGCTGGTGTATCACCTAAAGCATCAGTCTTGCAGTTTGCATTGTAGAAGTGGCCTAATTCTGCCAGGTACTGCTACACAGAGACTTGGGACAGGTAAGCAACGTGACCACCAGCCAGCAAGACTGCAGACAGCTCCTGGCTTATTGCTTCCCCCAAAAAAAGCTAGAGTAAATTTGGACTTCTGGGTTAGTATCTTAACCCAGATCTTTTGGTTGCATGCAACCAGGAAAAAAAAAAAAAAATCCATAGGGCCCTTTAAGGTTTAATCTCATATGAAAAATCACTGCACAGGTCTGAATGTTTCAGCTACTTCCGAAAACTCCTGTGAAAACCAAGGTCAGTGGTAAAAAATACAGAGATCCAAACTTAGGCAGAGCCTCTCTCTGCCTCCCAGTCCAGCCAGGAATGGGAACGTGTATGCTTCCTACGCAAGCTGGTTCCGTTCTGCAGAGCATCGCCCACAAAGCCAGCACAAACCACTAACTTCACAAAGTGCTCAGAACAAGCTCCCAGGCACCTGTTCAGACCAGCAGACTGGTATGTCATGCTGAGTGCACACGGAAACCACCTCGGTCTCTGCTAAACAAAGAAACACAACAGTGTTAATTTCATTTCTGCATCTCACGAAACATTCCCTGCTCCTCCGAGCCCTGCCCCTGGGAATAACATCCATGCCTTGGTGCCTCCCCTTGTTCTGAAAGAGAGCTTTGCTGCGTTAGCAACTGGGCATCCTCACAGCAAAATCCCGTCTCCTGGAGCCTTCCCTGGGGGTCTGCGCACGAAAGGGAGGTGACAAAGATACTTACGGTGGCGTGGCAGGCTCTGGGGCCCCTGGTGAGGTCTTTGACTCTACTGCACTGTTGAAGGTCTGGATGTTCTCTGAGGAGTAGAGGCCTGCTGGGCTGTTGTACTGAGCAGTGATCACCCTGGGGGCAGAAGCTGTGGCAGCACCGAAGGGCACTGCACTCCGGTTGTGTGCACTTCCTATGTGCCTTATTTCCTGTGTGCAAAGGAGCAGAGGAGACGCTCAGGCTGGCAGGTGGGATGTGAGGAGATGCTCAGGCTGGCAGGTGGGATGGGAGGAGATGCTCAGGCTGGCAGGTGGGATGTGAGGAGACACTCAGGCTGGCAGGTGGGATGTGAGGAGACGCTCAGGCTGGCAGGTGGGATGTGACAGGGCCACCCAGAGTGAGCAGCCACTGCAGCATGCCCTTTTTGTGTGGTTTCAGCTGAGGAACACATGACCATGACTACCAAAGCAGGTGAGCATCCTCCACACCCCATCCTGGGTGGCTTCAGGCTGACCTTTAGGATGTTTCAGAGTTGATCTGCTGGGAACAAAAGCATGCAGAAACATTGCCACAGCTATCAGCTCAGGGTTTCACACCCCTGGGAGCACCTGCATCATGGGTGCTACAGATCTTAGACATTCGTTGCAGTTCCTGAAAGCAGGGCTGATCTCTACGGAAAAGTGAAGATGGACAGAAAGAAGCGCACTCTTCAAGGACATCGGAAGATTCTGGCTTTTCTTAGGTAAGGGCAACCCAAGAGCAAACTGGTTATCTCATGTCTGCTCCTTCACATAAGGCTAGGATTTCTAGCTGTTGTTGATGAGTAAGTTCGGACTCTCTGAACAGAAAATTCCCACAAAAAAGGGGGTAGATGACCACTGTTAATAGAAAAGACCATCCACAGGCAGTGACAGCTAGCTGTCAGAGGCTCCTTCAGTGTCAGAAGTAAGAGACACCACCCAGACGTTCTGGGTTTGCTGCAGGCTTCCAGCCCGATTAGTGAAGACTTAGAAACATGGGTTACAGTGTAATGAGGGCCAAATCCAAGTGAAGAGAGGCTATGACAAGGCTCTTCTGAGGAATCACAGGCAGCACTGATAGAAACAGTGGGCTGGGAATTAGCAGCCTTGGGTCAGAAGTAGGTAACAGCTCAGAGAAGACACTTGACCAAAGCAAGGAGAAAGTACAATGGAGCCTCACTGGAGCAGGCAGAAGAATGGATTAACAGTCACGGAGGCAGCTTAAATACCCAGGGCTAGAAGACAGCACCAAGACACAAATGTTGGAATGTTGCAGGCGGCTGCAGGAGCCAGGCATGGCTTCACCACAGGGCTAACGTCCAATGGCATAGGACCAAACTGGCCCTACGGTTCCCAGCTAATTAACACAACCGGTTCCCGCTCCCACTCCCTACAGGTGCTGACTTCTACAGCAGGGAAGTGCCTTCACCGCCCTTTGAACATCTCACGGCATTTGTTTGATAGAGCTATAGTTACAGGATAAACACTCGGTAGAAACAAGTATGACTAAATTCCCCAAAAGATTTATCTTTAAATCACTTTTATGCCTCCAGTTTTCCTTAGGCAGCTGGCCAGCATTCCCAGACTGACAGATGGGAGTCATCCTCACTTCCTGGCACTCAAATGCTATTTTTGGCATCAAGCACAGCACAGGATCTCCTCAGAGAAGAGCGGCATGGATCTAAACACACTCATGGATTACAAGTCACTTGAAATCAGTGGGGCAGCTCATGACGTTCAGGTGTGGGACGGCAGGACTGCTCTCTCATGGTTTTCTGGCTGACACATGGGTATCAGCCACGAAGCTTTCCCACACACCAAAGGAAGAAAGACCCTGGAGTAATTAGCTAATCTCCCTTTGTTGCAATCTCATTCAAAGAACAGAACAGTACTCACAGAAAAAGTCTTTCCCACGGCAGAAAATGTGGACTTTAGGAAAATCAAAATTACTTCAGCTTGTATATCACACCACAGGGAGAAGTACCAGTGATCTTACATTACTCACATCAGCATCAGCTACAACCGTGAGCTATTCAGAGGCTACAAGCAGGAAAGGGTTTCAGCAGCGCACGCGGATAGTTGGTCACTGACTACACGGGAGTTTATAACAGGCTAAATAGAGATACTGGTGCAGAAGCTGGAGTCTGCAAATTAGAGTAGAAGAGTCCCTCCTGGAGAACAGTGTAGAAGGTGTGTACCCTGAGGGGCTACAGACCAGCGTTACAAGAGCGCTCTAAAGGGCATTTGGATAATCCGAATGCTCCAGCGGTTCCTGTCGTGCCGTGCTGCTCTTTCAGCTTGAGCTGAGAAAGCCGCTTGCACAGAACAAGCGCTGTCCCGATCCCAAGATCAAAAGGTAAGGTTTCTCACTGTCTACTGGGATTTGCCAGAAATCCCTTTTCCCCAGAATTACCTGCGGGTTTACCAGAGCCGCCAGACCAGCCGCGTGCTGTGCCGCACTCTGGTCACAGTCCCAGCTCCCGCGGCCATGTGTTTGTGTGAAAGTCTCTGACTCAACGCTGGGGGAAAAGTCATTAGCACGACCCTCCCGTAAGCCTGTCCACCAGCAGGCAAGAGAAAGCCCTTCCTACAAACCCATTGCTATGCCGTGTACACGCGCAGGGCCAGCGCCCGGCTTGTGCAGCTGAGGTGCCTGGCATCGGCCACATCTCTGAGGCTGTGGCTTTCCCACCAAAACAAGGAAGAGGGAGCGAGCAGCACTGAACAGCATATCCCAGGCTGAGGCACAGGCTGCGAGGGCAGGAAGCCACGGCCTGTCTGCCAAGGGAGAACTGGCAGTCAGACACAAAGACATGTTCTTATCCAGTCAGAGCATGACCCACCCACTCTTTCCTTAGTACTACACAGAAGGATGACTAATATTAGATCCTTCTGAAGGCACGTTCACTTTGCACTTGCAGGCAGATTTCGAAGCATTTGCCTCATCCTTCCTGCAAGCCATATGCCTCACTTGCCCGACACCAGCCCCGTGTGCAGGGGGCTGCAGGCAGCAGTGAGCAGGGACATCAGCAGCAGCTAAGCCAGGCTGAAGCTGGGGTATGGGAGCTCTCAAGCATCCAGGTAGGATATTCAAGAGCAATTTTTTTACCATATAAACTGATGGACAGTTAAATGACTTTGTCTGAATGGAAGCAGCCTTGGTCTCCTCCTGTGGCTGGTAGAGTGACTAGCCCAGGCTCAAAAGGATTAAGAACTGCATGAACGTCTCTGCTAGGGGCCTCAGAGAGGTCTCATCTCGCTTCGCCTTCAATACAAAGCCATTCCCCCAACAGTCCCATCCCTACTTGAAACTGTCTCCTCTATATGAACAAGCTCCAAGTGGCTTTGGAGCATAATCCCATGTGCTCCTAAGTCCTTCAAGCACCAGTGCCAATCTCCCATGCCAAAGGAAAAGCAAGGTCTGCAGGATCCTGACTTCAGGTCAAACACACAGGTACCTCACCATGAATTGTCTTGCTGCTGGCTGTTCATGGCAGCAGCCCTTTCTGGGGGCAGATGGGGTCACTGCTGTGCACTGCAGGCATTGCACTGCAGCCCTTCCAGCCGCAGTGCCGGGCTGCTGGGACAGGGAAAACGTCCCTGCGCTGGAGCAGGAAGCTAATCAATGTTTCCTACTGCACCGGCTGCAGGCTACGTCACGGACAATTATCTGGGAAAACAATGGCCCCTTCCTCCCTCTCATCTCACTCACACCAGGCCATGCTCAGCGACACCGAAGGCCAGCCTGTGAAATTCCCACAACTATGACAGCTGTCACCTTCACGCCCAGGTGAGTCAGCAGCTCATGGTGTGGGCGCCTTCCTCCTCCAGAGATGCACATGGCTACCACCATGGAATCCACTTGTATCAGGAATCGAGACGGGGGCTTCAGCGAAATTCCTACCTACCAGTGAGGCTGACAGCCCAGAATGAGCCACCTCCACCAGCTGAGCTGGGGCACATGCCATGCCCCTGGGACATCAAGCCACTTGGACACCTCCATGACCCCGTGTACTCTCGGGCAGGTTGGGGTGTGAGTAGGCTCTTGAGTCCCATCCGCAATGTGGTGACGTGGCCAAGGCCATCCTGACTGCACTGACCTCACCACAACCAGAAACAGGAAAATCCTGGAGGCTTTTTGTACTCACTATATAAACAAAACGGAGATCTGAAGGGTCAGGCAGTCTCTCCCCTAAGCCCTGTTTTCCTCTCCCCACAACATGGCCTGAAGGCAGTGAGGAGGGCTGAGGTTCATAGGTGTTGGCTAGTGCCCTGCTGCCATCACCACCATAACAGCCCAATCCCCTGCCTGCCCCCTGCCCCTTCCTCACAGCCCCCAAGGAAAAACAGTTTCAGCAGGGAGCAGGGGGCTGCTCAGAGCCACCCAAAACTAGTTTTGGGTTTGAAGTCATGATTTAGGGCATGGCCAGTGTAGTTATGTCCTGAAGGTCCAGCTCTTGGCGTCGGAGGATTGACTCCGACATCCTCTTACAAATAGAAAAAGGCAAATAGTGTCCAGACTCTACAGGTGCAGGTAGAGACACAAGTCCCCATGGCCCCACAGGCTCCTAAAGCAGCCAAGCAAGCCAGCAAAACCCACTGCTCCACAACGTGGCATGGAGGTTCAGGGTGGCCAGTCCTGGGCTGCACACCTCAGAGCAATGCCAAGAGGAAACTAGATTAAGCAGCTCTCTGCATAAATGTTTACTCATATCTAAGAAAATGGGATGCTGACCAAACCTGGATGAGTCAGACTACTCTGGTCCTGTGGGCAGGGTCAGAGTGGACACCAGCAGTCAAAGCCCCCTGGGCCATCACCACCCCGGGGAGTGAAGGTGATGCCCAGCTGCTGTGCCAGGGGGGAGGCTGCTCACACCAAGTATGCACCGACAGCTCAGAAGAGAACGTCTTTGTGGCAAACTAGCCCGTGCTACGTTCCATTGGCTGCAACTGCAAGCAGCAAGCACTTGCCTTTTCTTTCACCTCTCCCTCTGTTATTGTTTGGGGGGTTTCCAGCTATGGAAAGATCTTTTGCAATGCTTTGAAATCTGATTAGAAATTAGGAAGGGGTTGGGTTCTTGTTTTTGTAGGGGGGTAAAACAACAAGCCCGCCTTCCCACATCCTCTCTCTCCTTGTCCCTCATGCATTCCACATCCATGTGGTAACGCCTTTTAACCAGAACCAGCAGGTCGCAATGTGCCAGCACAGTTCCGTCGTCTGTTGTTACTTTACATACCTACTGCCTCGAGCGGTGCCCACACGTGCACATGGGGGGCCTTATCAAGGGCCAAGCCAGTGACACTCCCAGTTTCTGTGGCCCTTGCCTTCTCTGTATCCAAGGAGACAACATACACAACGCGGAAACAATGACATCAGTCCATGAGGACAAGGATGAGGACAGGACGTGCACTCTCAAGATGCCTTGAGAAGACAGAAACATCTGTCTGTCTCCGTCATCACACGAAGACCCTGATTCCCCTCCTGAGCTCCTCGGCAGGGTATTTCTCATTTAAAACCACCAAAAAGGTACTCACGTTTGAAAGCCCGTATCTTCTTCTGATGGATACGTCAGAAGACCTGAGGTACCCATCTCAAATCAAGAGCATTCACTGAAATCCTGCAGCGGTGATGTTAACATTTGAGCCTTGCTGAAAATGGGGTGTGTGGTCTTCAGGGAGCCGGACAAGCCTTTTTGGAGACAGTCCCGGTGTTGATGGCCCTCAAAGCTGATCTCTCTCAGAGCATTCCCTACATGAGCTCGCTCAGCTCAAACAGACCTAGGCACTAATGACCTCGTTGTCCTACCAGGATGTAAAAAAACCCATAAAATAAAGCCCGACAAGCCAAGGCACAGTGTGAAGGAGAAAGAGTTTGCCTGATCATTTTACCAAGGGCAGTACAGTCATGCACACCAGCGCACGGGTCTGGAGCTTAATGCCTGGCATAGGGTCACCAGAGAGCATGGCAGAGGCTGAAACTTAGGTTGCTGTCTGGTCAGTGACAGAAGCATTAGAACTACTGCAGTCACCACGCGACACGCTCTCACTTGCTGTAGTCACTTTTCCCAAGAAACATGAAAGAGGCAGGCGTGTTGTTTTAATCTTTCCCACTGCACTGAGGAAAAGCTCTTGATGGGAAAATGGCACTGAGTGATCACCCTGAGGATGTGGGTGAGAAGTGCAAGTGAAATAATTGAGTAAATATACTCAGATGACTGTAATTTCCTTCCCCTAGTGTTGCCATGGTTGCACCCAAACCAAAGCTGGCTCAGCCGCTGAGCCACTACCCCTGACAAGGTGCTGCACCTTCCAATGGAAGGTGATTTTGTCATCATCCTTGCCACATTTTAAACTGATTTAAAAGCATAATGGTAATGAAACAGTAAAACCTGTAGCATTTTAATGGGAAGTCAGCCCTGAGATGCAGGACTTCAGGGAATGCATGGGAGGTTGTGGAATGCCGCCTTATTTTCCACATATCTCACATTCCAAGGAAGGGAAAACACTTGCACAGGACAGTGCAGCATTTCACCAAGTATCAGCCTCCAAACGGATTACAGAAGTAAACAAAAACTCGATGGAGTAGAAAACACGTGAGCAGTGATGTAAAAATATGTAGCTAGTCACACTGTTCTCGAGGCAAACTTAAAATGGATCTTCTGTGAAGATATAGCTATTTAACTGCACCAGTAAGATACTGAAAGTAGGACACTACCAAATGTTAAGAAAGGTGAAAACTTAATTGAATAACTGGCAATCCAATGTCTACATTAATTTTTTTAAAGCTTTTTACTTTGAGTCTCAAGCACGTCTATTTACGTGTATGATTCTATTTCTGCATTCAGAGAGCTGTGCACAAAGCCTGTGAGAACTACGTTTGGAGGAGCCCGGGTCAGGACTTCAGTGAACTACTTGGACTCGCTGTATCCTGTTTTCTTTGGTAAGTGTGTTAATAAGCGTTCTGCAGCAGACCCTTGCCAAGCAAAGCAAACACGTTGTTTTCACTGGCGAGTGAAGCAGAAAAACCTGAACAGCACTGCCTTCGAAGATTGGGCTCTGCTCATAACGTCTACCAACCCTGTTGGAAAAAACAGATCAGCATCTGTGGTAAAGTCCACAGCAGTTTGGCATGCGAGGGTGTACTTGCACAGAGTCCTCTGCGCTCTGATGCTGGTGATCAGCAGCAGGCCTGGCTGAAACCTCTGGTGATGCTGCAAAGACACAGCTCCAGAGTGACTTGGCCAATACTTGCCATGGCTCTGGCGGGAGTCAGCATGATCTACTGGCTCCAAGCAGACAGACCTCACAACAAGCCTGGCTTGCTGCAGTTAACTACTGAAAAAGGAAATGGGTGTGTAGTTAACAACAACAACAATCAACCCTTCAAACTCAATGACACTTTTCCTTGGTGTGGAGGATGGGGATGTTCAGGCTCTGTTAAGCAGGAAGGTTCAGTGGGACCTTGTGGTTTAGAAAAATGAGACATACATCTGCCCTCATGCTGCTAAATGCCTTTGCTTGAAAATGCAGCAGGCAAAGCCCTTCGAATGGAAGCCCCATGCACCATTCACATAGCACAGAAATAGCATGCATCACAGTATCACAGTATCATGTAAGCCACTGGACAGGACTTAACTGGCATCCTCTTACGGAAGGGAAGAAGACAAGCATTACTTCTTCAAGAGCTGGAATGTTCCTTTTACATTAGGAAATAAAATCGTCATAATATTAGTCATTACAAAGGGTCAAAGCCTAATGCTCAGGCAACAGTAGGTTCTTAGTGCAAAGATTAAGACAAAGGGACTTCTCAGAGCTCAGGTTTGTAACAGGAATCTTTCTGCAGCCAACTTGTCACCAAATTCTCCTTCTTAAGTCAGATACAGGTTGGTATCAATGAACTCAGCTGCGCCACACTTGAAACTGGCAGCATCGGAGTATTTAGAAAATGGCCAGAACTTGAACTTGAACCGGATGTATGACTAAGGCTTGGGCTTAGGACTGGATGCACTCGGCCACCAGGAACATTGCTAAATCCTGACCTTTGTGGCGCCCTTCACTTGGATGTCAGAAAGCAGGGTACCACTTGTAAGTTAAAGACTAGACTTAGAGTCTATCGCTCTCCCCTGTGTTTCTTTCGGAGTTGCAGTTCATTCCCTAAACAGTCCAGGGCTGAGTCACATACAAACATTCCACCCTGAGAGCAGCTGACTAAAGGAGAACCTTTTGTCCCTAAACAAGAGACAAAACTGCCACAGCAAATGAGTTTAGCCAAGATGTAGCATCGGTTAATTAAAATAGCCTGTTTAGTACTTGGTCAGCAGCGGATGTCTATCAAGTGGTCCAAGCTGAACGTGGGGAGCAAGCGTGATGACAGTGCAGCTCAGTGGGACGGGGGCCATAGCAGCAGTTAAGTCTTGCTGCACTTAAGTTTGGTGGGCTCTGTTAAACTCCACCCAGCATGGGCACTGCCCTACATATTATTCTGCAGCATTTAACTGAATTCTGTTTAATGGCTGGGTTAGGGACTTGGTCTCTACGATCAGGAATTAAATAGCCTTCTGCAGCCTTACACTAAAGTTTCAGTGCAAACTCCACCCTGTTCCTCTGGCAAGATGCAGTCCCCAAGTCTGGAGGTTTGCAGCAGAACATCTCCAGAGCTTGGGCAGAAGACTAGATCTCAGCTCGCAGTGTCACAGGCAGGTGTCACCGCACAGCCGCAGCCCAGCCTAAGCCCAACCTAGGTCCACAGTGTCACGCTGTGTCTTGGCTGAGTTATGAAATAGCTAGAGAGCCCAGCACTACACTCTTGAGCAAAGCAACACAGCAGCTTGGCACGAGAGAGATTATGGACAGATCCCCGGCCAAGGCCTAGGCACAATGTTGTTGCACATGTGTTTCATTAGGTTCAAGTACTTCACAACCCAGACAGACATATTAGCATCTAATTAACTGTAGAGCCAGGCTAGGATTGTGTCAACTTCTTTTGCTAGAAAGACTCACGAGGGAAGTGTGCTGGGGCCAGAATCCATGGCACTGTCCCAGCGACAATCCAGAGAGATGCCACTGATTTTCATGCAGTTACTGTGGATTTGTGCAGTGTAATCCTCTAGCCCTCGCCCACTTAATGACCTTCTGGACATGACTGCTACCACTGTGTTTACTCGACAGAGGCAGCAGACCGATGAAGCAAGACTGCCAAGAGGACACAAAACCAATCTCCTACGTGGTGGCTGCAAGATCTGCCCCACAACTAAACATAGACAAGGCTGGTGTGTTTCTTTTCGTTTTCTTCACGGCTAGACTGCTAGTAAAAGGAAGTAAAAACCCAACAAAAACAACCCCAACAGAAAACACACAGTGAGTAATTTTCCTCCCCTCTCATGACCTTTCTTACCTACAAAAATCAACAGGCTTAGCAATGGTAGCACTGATTTGTTGAGGCACACCTCTACAGCACCACTTGTGCCCTGTGGAACGTGTGAGCATGCAGACAGCAGGAGACAACACCTCCAATCCAAGCAGCTTACCCTTGGCAAGGTATCCAATGAGTTCTCCAAATCAGCAGGCTTCTGACCATGAGGGAGGGAGTCTGCCTCTGAAAGTTGCCAAGGGACAAGTGATTTCTAGGAGGTATGGGGCATCCTAAATGTGTCTGAGTGACAAATGCTCAACTCCTTGGAGGATCAGGCTAGAAGGAGCTCATAAGTCAAACAGAAGTAAGCAGGACCAAGAGCATGCAGATACTCCATTACTTACCTGTGGCTGAGAGGCCAGGTTCATCTTGTAAGGATGCGTCTTGCCCTCCTCACTTACAAGTGGTGACCAGACTTTTGACTCCGTTCTGCAACACACAAATTTTAAATCGTTAATCTGCTTTCATCACTGAACATCGCCGTTATGAAACAACTTGAAGTTCATGTGGTACAAGGTCCTTGGAACAATGCAGTGACTGTCTTTGTCTTATGCTTTGTGATTCCACTGGCATCAAGCATTGGCTCCAACCCAGGCAGTAGAGCTGGGGGTTGCCCAGCAGCAGAAGATGGAGATATCCCATAGATATAGATCCTTTAATTAGGTGGAATAACTCAAATGATGGTGTGTTTCAGTTTTCACAAGTAGCCGTTTTGTTCTTGAAGTTGGGCTGCCTTAGAAAAGCTAAAAATGGGTTTTTTAGTTTGAGTCTCTGGATACAAACTCAGTTTGAGTCTCTGCTGAACAAACACAGGCTTCTGGGAATTCTGAGGAACATCCAAGTCTGCAGTGGCACTAAGGATTGAGATGACATCACCGAATCACAGAACGTCAGCGACAGAATCACAGAACATGAGGGATTGGAAGGGACCTCAGAAGATCATCTAATCCAACCTCCCTGCAGGATCGCCTAGACCAAGTTGCACAGGAACACATCCAGGTGGGTTTTAAACATCTCCAGGGAAGGAGACTCCACAACCCCCGTGGGCAGCCCGTTCCAGAGCTCTGTCACCCTCACTGGGAAGAAGTTCCTTCTCATATTTATGTGGAACCTCCTGTGTTCCAGCTTAGACCCACTGCCCCTTGTCCTATCATTACATGGCACCGAGAAGAGCCTGGGTCAATCTCCTGACACCCACCCTTCACATATTTATAAACATTAATGGGCTCATCTCTCAGTCTCCGTTTCTCCAAGCTAAAGAGACCCAGCTCCCTCAGCCTTTCCTCATAAGGGAGGTGCTCTACTTCCTTCATCATCTTTGTTGCTCTAAGCTGGACTCCCTCCAGCAGCTCCATGTCCTTCTTGAATGGAGAGGCCCAGAACTGGACACCAGATTCCAGATGTGGTCTCACCAGTGCAGAGTAGAGGGGGAGAAGAACCTCCCCCAATCTTCTAACCACCCCCATTCTGATCCACCCCAGGATGCTGTTGGCCCTCTTGGCCACAAAAGCACACTGCTGGCTCATGGTCACTCTGCTGTTCTCCAGGATCCCCAAGTCCCTTTCTCCTACACTGCTCTCCAACAGGTCAGTCCCCAACCTATACTGGTACCTGGGGTTGTCCTTACCCAGATGCAAGACTCTACACTTACCCTTGTTATACTTCATTACATTTCTTCCATCCCTGTTTTTCAGTTGGATTTGGAGGAACAGAGATGAAGAATTCATCTTTCAGAGGAGAACAGCAAGAAGAATACCCTCAGTTCATCTTGAGCTGTGCAGCCCCACCAACCACACATCCTCACAGCCAGGTATGACATTTCCAAGAGAGTTTCACCAGTAGCAGCTACTTCTGGTGCTGGCACACTTGTGCTCACGTTAGGAATTGCACTGGATGTTTGGGTGGCTGTTTCTGCATTGGGTTGTTGGTTGGGTTTATTGTGAGGTGGGTTTTTTTTTTTCAAATCCTAACCAAAACAGTCACACTGGTAACACTTTCCAAGCCACATGGCTCACAATGGAGATGTCCTTCACTGGAGATGTTTAAGACCCACCTGGATGTGTTCCTGTGTGACTTGGTCTAGGGGATCCTGCTGTGGCAGGGGGATTGGGCTAGATGATCTTTCAAGGTCCCTTCTGTGATTCTGTGAGTCCAATCAGCAGAACTAAAGGGTTGGGCAAGATCCCTTGGAGATGAGTGAGCTGGTGCTTCGAGGAGCAGGGCTGGCTATGCCACAGCACCGCACCATTTGACCCGTCCTGGAAAGAGCTTCAGGAAGGACTGAGATAGGGAAGGAGTTAATTAATCTCCTAACTATGTAGCTAAAACGCTATCAGTATAAAGATCAAGCTGCAGTTACAGATGGTGAGCTTAGATGCTTTGTAAACTCCCACCCCGTGTTTTTGGAAGCACAGTGTTCTGAGGAGAGATTGAGAGAGTTGGGGCTGCTTAGTTTGAGGAGGAGGAGGCTGAGAGGAGACCTCATCGCTCTCTACAGCTATCTGAAAGGACACTGTACAGATGTTGGTGCTGGTCTCTTCTCATAGGTCATTAGCAACAGAACCAGAGGGAAGGGCTTCAAGCTCCAACAGGGGAGGTTTAGATTGGACATCAGGAAGAAATTCTTCCCAGAAATTTTATGGGGGAGGTTTGCTAAGGTCCTAGGTGGTCTCCTTAGTTAAGTAGAGGAAAAGAGATTGAAAGACCCTGCCCCAATAATAACTTCCACTCTCGAGTTGCTGTCCCAACACGATCTGGCACCACAAAAAACTCTCCATGGTTTTTGTTCCTCTGTGAAACACAAACAAAGGCTGATATCGTGAAAGCTGTTGTGAAACAGAATTATCTGCTCCAGCCTGATCTAACCAGCTCATCCACTGGTTCACACCAGATTAGTTAACGCACACAAGGAATAAAAACAAGCCCCACTTTCATTCTCCTAATGATTCTCATCACACTCAGTGTTTATACTAAGAAACTTCGCAAGGACTTTGACTACCTGCTCATCTTCCTGATGCTTTTCATAGCGGATCTGAGACTGCCTCAGCGTGGCCAGTGGTTTGTTCCCTCCATGGTTGTGGTAATGACTGCAGAAAGGGAGGAGGAACAAGCCCCCTCCCCCCAAAAAAGGGGATGACTGTCCTTCATGACAGGAAGGAAATGCATGTGTGTGTGTGTGGAGATAGCAAAACAAGGGAATATTTCCCTCAGCATTCCTCCCCCTCACGAACACACCCATCGCCTGCAGCTACAAGAGGTTAAAGCGTGTGGGAGCCTTTCGGTAAAGGATTGGCAACAGGGCTCTGTCCTCATTAGAGCATCAAGGTGTGCAGGGTGGCAAGGAAGACCTGAATTAGAGCAGGCTGGCAGGATTCGAGTCACTGGGACAGGCTTCCTCGCTGCAAAGCTGCCCAGTTGCCCCAGTGAAGAGGTAAACAGGGCTGAGGCTGGAAACCTCCTCATGTTTGACTCCCACCTTAGCCTTGCTTGCAGTTGCCTTATTCTTAAGGTTGGGATTGTTCCCAGCTCTTTATTTTTTCCTCTCCAGGACTCATCAGCCAGGAGTCCACCTCACTGCTCATCATGAATCCAGTCTGGTTGGCTGCTTCTGCATCAGACCTTACAAGGGGGCTTGGGCAGTGTGTGAGTGCAGCCCAGGGGAGGTGATTCCCCCCACTAGTCTGCTCTTGTGAGACCTCACCTGGAGTACTGTGTCCAGTTCTAGAGCCCTCAATACCAGAAAGGCTTTGAACTGTTGGAGTGAGTCCAGAGGAAGGTCACAAGGATGACCAGAGGGCTGGAGCTCCTCTTCTATGAAGGAATTTGGACTGTTCAGCCTGGAGAAGACCAGGCTCTGGAGGGACCTTATAGCAGTTTTCCAGTACCTGAAGGGGGCTACAGGAAAGCTGGAGAGAGACTTTTTTGCGATAGGACAAGGGGGAATGGCTTCAAGCTAAAAGAAGGTAGACTCAGATTAGATCTTATGAAGAAATTCCTCACTATGAGGGTGCTGAGGCAGTGGAATGAGTTGCCCAGAGAAACTGTGGATGCCCCCTCCCTGGAAGTGTTCAAGGCCAGGTTGGATGGGGTTCTGGACCAGTGAGAGATGTCCCTGCAGGGGCAGGGGGTTGGAACTAGATGGTGACAGAGCACTGGAAGGGGCTGCCCAGGGGGGTTGTGGAGTCTCCTTCACTGGAGACTTTAAAACCTGCCTGGATGTGTTCCTGCGTGACTTGGTCTAGGTGATCCTGCTGTGGCAGGGGGATTGGGCTACATGATCTTTCAAGGTCCCTTCCAATCCGTAGTGATTCTACGATTCTATGATCTCTGAGGTTCTTTCCAGCCTAACCCATTCTATAATTCTTTGATGACAAATCTGTCCTCCACTGCATAAGAAGAGTCCAAACACTGACTGTACAGAGGTTACAGTGAAGTCAGGAGAGCCCTATCTGCTCTCTTCAGGTGATGATCCACTCTATTCAGTTACTGGGACTGAATTCAGTTCCCCAACAGAGGATCCATCTCTGCTTTTTGAACTGCAGCGTGTGCAAACAGGTTTTGATTCCAAGGGAGAAGAACTCCACGGACACAAGATGTACTCACAAAGAGGAGGTAGATCCTATCAGCTCCTGAAAAGACTTTACGTCCAAGAGGCAAGTTGATGGGTGATGGACCCAGAGAAGAAACACCCCCGATTTCATTTCCATTGCATCAGGCAACAGCCCACCAAACCCATCTGCTTTCCTTGGTGCCTTCCTCTGGAGCCACCAGAGGTCAATGTGACCAAAGGAACTTCAACCAGCTGCCCCATTGAAACTGGGACAGCAGACAAAGGCGACAGAAGCAGGTAGTGGTTTCCACTTCTCAGGACCTAACTTTGGGGTAGATTTGCATGTGAACCAACATTCAAAGCATTAATCACAGTGTGACCTCAGCATTCACCCCGAGGCTTGAGAATCACAATGTCATAGAATCAAAGGGTTGGAAGGGACCTCCAAAGGTCTTCTAGTCCAAACCCCCTGCCACAAGCAGGGACATCACTCACTGATGTCTCCAATTAGCATCCTGCAAACACCCAGAGTTGAGATTCTGTTATTACCTGCAGTTGTACAGGACCCCACAAGTGCTCCAGTTACCCCAAGCATGACTCATACTGGTGGTTTCAGTGTCACTTGGCTGTTCTCACCAGTCACAGACCTGCCTTAACAGCAACAAGTGGAAATGGGCTACCTGTCCTCCCCCTCATCATATACTTCTGCTCCCTGGGGCACAAGGTCTGTCACAATGAATCAAGCCTGCCACAAATCCAGGCTGCCTGAATAAAATACGTAGCTGACCTGCAGCCAGAGGAAGGTAAATGGGTTACATGAGCAGAGTCATCAATCTGGAGTAGAAAAAGTCAGGCAGGGAAGATGGGATTGTGCAGAGCAGAAATCAATATGTCTAGATAGATTTGCAACAGCCAGCTGCTTCTCTGCACTCCCACAGGTACCAGTTACCTTCTCTCCATCTCACCTACAGCCTCTCCAAGACCTCCTCAAAGAGCCACCCCGAGGCCATTTCCATCACAGCCTCCCACTCCTTTACTATCCATGTGGCACCCAACTAGTCAGAGCAAACACTTCTACTCCCTTTCAGGCAGAGCTGCATCCTCATCTCCAGCCTTGTGGGACATCAGGTTTCCCTAGACGAGAGACATCTTCTCCAAGAAGACTCCACTGGAGCACAGGCTCATCAGTGGTCCCCTGCCCAAAGGCAAACAGCATGTTTCCACCATCTCATACGATCACTGACACGACAGACGCAAAGACAGACCAGAAGGCAAACTGAGCCTTGTGATGCAGGGCGTCTGAAGTCAAAGGCACTGAGACAGTGAGACTCACCAGCACCAGCTCAGATGTCATCAAACAGAGCAGCAAACCGACTGTGAGTGGTCTGAACTCAGAAAAGATTAGTCACTGAGCTGGGGGCTCTGCTTCAAAAACACTCTGGTCCTTCACACAGGGGGGAATGGAGAAGTGTAACTGGAAAACACCACTTCCACCTTCCCTTCCTTCTTCTTGAGGTGATCAAAGTCTCCTCTCTTGAGCTCCACAGAGTCCTTGGCAGCCAGAGTCCCAGAGAGTGGCTGTCAGGCTGATACTGGCCAGATCTTAGTGCAGGAGAGGCTAGAGGGGATGATTATGTCCCCTAACACCTACGACCTAACCATGTGCCACATCAGGAAAGGGAGCAGGGTTCATGTGCTGAGCATCACAGAACACTAGGGATTGGAAGGGACTTCAATGTGTGACTTGGTCTAGGTAGTCCCGCTGTGACAGGGGGATTGGACTAGATGATCTTTCGAGGTCCCTTCCAATCCCTAATGATTATATGATCATCTAGTCCAATCCCCCTGCCACAGCAGGATCACCTAGACCAAGAAAAGGAAGATGCTGCTCTTTGAGGCCAGGTAGCAAATGTTCTCCACAAACCAGCAGAGAACATGAATTAAATCCCCACAAACTCCCTTTTGCTGCAACAGTTAGAGCTTTGAGGGCACGGGTTGCTAATGAACATGGGAAGGCATGTTGGCTTCTTAGCCCGCGGTCCACCAAAGCTCTAGCAGCAGCTGTCAGAGCACAGGTCTTGGTTCACTTTTGCACCTTGGAGGCTCTGTTTGTCGTGGCTTGGGCAACAAATCCTAGCTTGGTGGTTTTGTAGCCCCAGGAATATCTGACTGCCCTAGAAAGAGCAATGCAACTGCAAGAGAGGGAGGCATGCTGAGACTTTGCTGGGGTTGCAGCAGGTCAGGACTGGGCCAGGACCTTTTCGCCTTGGCTGAAGAGCAAACCTGTCCAAGACACAGCGCTACACTCGTGCTAGCAGGGGTGAGAGCTCTCTGGAGAGGGTAAAGATGAGCCTGGTGCCGGCAGCACTTGTAACGCTGCTCCAGAGCCATAGGGTGGCACCACTCCACCAGCCAACCCCCTTGGGGAAGGAGGTGGCTGGGCAAAGCCCAATGTCTTTGGGTCAGGGTGACCTTTTCAAAGGAAAGGAGACGGGGACCCAAGGGCTGTGCCTGTTCCTGCCACGCAGGTCTGCCAGTGCTCTTTGGTCCTGACTGCTGGGGCACTTCCTAAGCCTTTTCACTCTGAAGGTCATGGACCTACCCCAACACAAATTCACTCTCCTCTACTGCTGACTCGTCCTTCACTGAACCCAGCTATTCTCACTCTGCAGGTGACTGAGATCGCTGCTGTCCTGGAGCCAGGACCAGGCTTACCTGCAGGACAGCAGAAGGGCTGTAACTCCCCTCTGCTCACTTCAAAGCAGCCTAACGGGGTGTGCTCCAGGACATCTGCCAGAGGTGGGCATGCACAGAGTGCTCCTCGGACTCTGAAGAGCCAAAGGCTACAAACCGAAGCTGAGACCAGACAAACTTGGTACAGATGGGACTGAAGCCAGAGTGCTCAGGTGCCAGAGGTGAAGGCAAGAGCACAGTATCTCAGCCCTCGTTTCCCCTCTCTGCATGGCCACACCAGATGCTCTGCAGGATGTGACCTCAGATAACGCAGGAGGTCTTGCACGGCATCTGTCCTGGAGCTGTCGTGGCTAACCAGGCTGTGATTTGTAGCCTTGCCCTAAGCAGTCCTCCGTGCCTGGTGTTCCCAGAGCTCCCCATGCCTGTGTCCCAAAGACACCAGACCATCTTGGCCCAAAAGGCTCTTCACCCTTCAGACCATCACACAGAGGCCAGCGTTAGCCAAAGCTAGAAGCAATCCCAGCCTGGAGTGCAGCAGGAGCTATGCCTCTCTTCCCAGGGATCCAGCTGCAAGCTCCCAGCTAGACCAGACCTCTGCAAGCCCCAGGAATGTAACCCCAGTCCCCCGGGAGCTGGATGCCCATTTCCCTCCTGGGAAGGAGTCGCGCCCTGCCCCGGGGACTCAATCCCCTGGCCGAGAGCCACAGACAGACGGTAGCTGGAGCCCGCCCAAGAGCATGGAGCTTTCCAAGTCTTTTCCCTTTCTTGGGGGGTCTGGTAGTCACATAAACAGGAAAAGCCTGGCCTCCCCCCCGCCTCCCTTCCATGCTCTGCTCCCTCCCCAGCATGATCCAAGCCCCAGCGTTGGGCTGCTTGGCCCCACTGGAGAAGCTGCCGGCTGGCCTCTGACCTCCAGGCTCCACATTTCCTGTGGCAGCCGAAGAGGGAGACGAGGCCCCTTATTCCAGACGTTGGGGCTGGGCGTAAAGAGGCCTCTGCGGGCCAGCCCAGGATGGGGAGGAAGGGTCCTGGTGGTCCTTTACCAGCAACGCAAGGTCCGAGGAGGCAAAGATGCCCTCAGAGAGATGGGAGCATCGCTGGGACAGGGAGCCTGTGGCTGAAATCACAGGGCGAGGGCCACGCTCCCACCCCAGCCCTGCAGCCAGCACTCCAAACCATTCTTTAACTCCTGGCACTTGTTTTTAAAGCTTTGTGGTGTTCCCCTCCTAAAACCAAAGGCTGGGTTCAGGCAGCTGCGCCAGAGGGACCAGAGCTGCTGTCTGCAGAAGGGTGCAGCTCCTCCTCCAACTTACACAGCAGACACTGCAGAGCCCAACACTGCTAGCCCTCATCAAGCTAAGCCCAGCCTAGGAGAAGGTACCTATCCTAAGATTAAAAAGCCTTGACTAGTTCCTGCGAGGGTGTTTCCCATTCCCCCCAAGTCCCTGTGTGGAGAGCTAAGCCAACGCAGACGTGCTGTGCCCCTGCACACATCTTCCTTGGCTCATCATGGAGAGCAAGACTGAGATCTCCAGAGGGGAGCATGGAGAAGAACCAAGCCTTGCTGAAGGCATGGTGCTCAGCTTGCAAGGCAGATCCTTGGGACTAGGGTCCCAGTCCACTCTTGGATTCTGTGCCAGACTGGGCTTGCAAAAGACCAGGATGCTGGCCAGATGTGATGATGCCCGCTCTTCACAGCCTGGCAGGAGGTGCCGGATGCCTGAGGAGAGTGGGGAGGGGGGATGGCATCCCGGATGGAAACCTCTGGCATGCCTCTGTGCTGATCTCCACTCTGCCCTGGAATGCGCGCGCCAGCAGCATGTGGGAAAGTAGAGTCAGCAGAGACCTTGGATGTGTCAGCTCCCCGGCTGAGTAAACAAGAGGAGCCCTGGCAAGCATTCAGCCCCAAAGCATACAAGCCCTTGAATAAAGGGGACTGCAAACAGGGAAGTTCTTCTGTCCCCTTATTGCTCAGCTCCTGAATAATGTCTGCTAACCTCTCATTTACCTCAGGTACTAATGCTACCTCCTCTCACCCTTACTGCATCTGGAGAAGCACAGGGAGGGATGCCCCGAGGCGCTTCCAGCACCCGGCTGTCAGATCTAACATCCCAAGAGGAAAAGGCCCCTGGGAGAGACACCGTCACAGAAGGAGGGTCTGAAGAAGAAAGAGGTGGGATAAAAGGATTTACACTCCCACCTCCCCAGTGCAATACACGCCCATCCATGCCCCTTGGCCATCTCCCAGACAGCAGGAGGCACAGAGCATGCAGAGAGCTTCCACCGGCGGTTCTGGCGCTGCCTTGGGAGCATAGTGACAGCCAGGAGCAGAGAGGCACCCGCAGCTCCCAAATAAATACCTCCCCAGCTCCAGCTGGGGACATTCCCAGCAGGGGATGCCAGCTCCAGTCACCTTCCCTGCAGGTTTCACAGGCTCAAGGAGAGGCTGCAAAACAACAGGTTTCCCCAGTGCCTGTTGGAGTTGTGCTCCCACCACCTCTGCATTGCCAGCGGTGCCGCCCTCATCTCCTCCCTGAAGTGTGCCCACATGAGACAGCCCCTCGTGGCCTCAACACCCGAGCACGGGAGCCTGGTTTAGGGTCTGGGGAAGAGGGATGAGCTGGGGACTGTCCCTGGTGGGTCACCGGTGGGATCACCGGTGGACCCCATTAACTTGTGGGGGGTAAGCTCCCGTGGTGGCAATGCCAGGAGGCTGTGCCCGCCTTCTGGCCACTGTCCCGTGTCCCCTATCACTCCTCATCAGGCCGGACTCCCAGAGAATGAGCCATTGTTCCCAGCCCGCGGCCTCTTCCTGTCCCGTAGGGCTCTGAGACAAACAACAGCAGAGCCAGACGCTGTGGGGAGGAGGTTGGGGCTGCTCCCCTCCTCCAGATCCCGCAGCAACCCTGCAGGCAGGCAAGCAGACAGACGGATGCCCGCCTTGGGGGAATGGGCAGGGATACCCCTATTTTTAGCTGTCTCTGCATCCCCACCCCCTTCCTTCCGTGGGTCAAAAATACATGGGCTGGATGGACAGGCAAAATCATTATGACTCAAGAGCTGTCCAACCCCTCCTCTGGCTTTCACCTCTTCCCTCTAACCAGGACAGGTTCTTCATGCATGGTATCCCTCTCCCACCATGGATGACTCCTGTCTTCATCATCCTCATCCCTCGTTCCTATATCCCCACATCCTCTACCTGCACATCACACCCTTCCTCATCCTTGCACCTCACTCTGCTCCAGGGATGCATCACCCACCCCGCAACGGACTTCTCTCCCATATCGCACCTATCCTGGGGACTTGCTTCCTTCTCTTGAGACCCCTCAGCTCTTCCTCACCCCAGAGCACCTTCTCCCACTTCCTCATATAATTAATCTCCAAAAGGCTGTTTGCCCTCAGGTCCCCCCCCAGTTTCCTGCTGCATCCTTCACCCCCACACTCTGTGCATCCCCTGTGCCTGCTGCATCCATCCTACCCTCACCATCTCTCCCTTTCTCTCCTCACTCTAGCAACCCCCATCCAGTTCCCTGCAGGCTGCACAGGCTTTCAGCTCCAGCAGATGAGCTCCCCCTCCTTATCCTGCTGAGGGAACACATTTGGGGGAGGGCAAACGGATCCCCAGATGCGCCAGCACACAGAGAACTGCTTCTTCAAGCAGCAAATTGGTATCTGAACCTCACCGCCTCGTCGGTCCCTCCTGCAACCCCTTGAAGTCTATGAAAAGGAAGCAGAGACTCAACTGGTGTTTGGGGGAGTTGTTCTGGGGACACGTAGTGTTCATACCCAAATGCATGTGTATTTACATCTCCCTCCCCAGTGCCCAGAATCACAGAGGTGTTTCCAGGCCACAGGCAGCTGCTTCTGGATTGCTTCTGGTTTATGCAACATCTCCCCTCCCCTCACAGCCATTTCCCCAACCCGCCTCCCCCCCTGCTCTTCCCTCTCCTCTGCGCTCAGGGAAAAGTCATTGGGAAAGCTCATCTCGGAGTCTGCTTCTCCATCCTCCTTCGCACAACCCCCCTACAGCACCCCACATCCCCACCCAGCATCACAGACTAGGTGGAAGCCGGAGAGGGTGGGAGGAGGAAGAAGCATGAAAACATTTGGGATAGGAAGAGATGGGCAGAGGGAGGGAGGCAACCCGCCAGCAAGCCTGGGAACTCATCCCTACCTCCTCCTGGGCTTTGGCAAACCCAGAGGCTTTCAGTTCCCAGCCCAGTTCCCCTGGGGGGAAAGAACCACCATCCCCCCTCTGCTTTTGCAAACCCCACAAGACGGACATGGTCAATCCCATTGCTTTGGCCTCTCCTGGCTGCTCCAGGCCAGGAGAGCTGGAGAAATCAGTGGGAGAAATTAGAAATGGGCTTTTACAGAGGTCAATCCACCCTCTTGTAGCACCCAGTGCTGTTGCCCCACCTGTGGTGCTCACCACAACCCACCCCCTTTCCTTCGTTGGTGCAGAACAAGGATGCTGGAAATCGCACGAGGCTGATCCCTCTTGCTGGTTCTGACCAAAGCTACGGACACAGAGTGAGGGGCCCACAGCACAGCCCCGAAAATGGGCTGAGTCAGACCCAGCACACCATGGGGGTGCTGCCGGAGAAGACATCATCCCGGTGAAGAAACTGCGAGGCACGAGGGATACAGTGCCCATAAAGCCGGTGCTGGCATCGGACCAGCGATGCTCTAGGCGAGAAGCCCGTTGCTTTGTATCTCGCCCCAAGGTGTCCCCTCCTGCTTGCTCATCCTAAAAACGGCTCTGCCTCCAGCTCATCCCCAGGACAGTGAGACTCAGGCTGGAGGCAACACCAGGGTCGGTGGGCTGGGAGCAGGAAGGAGGGACCCGCCAGCAGCAGAGTGAGGGGGAGCTGGATGAGGCCACACTGGGATGTGTGATGGGGCAGGAGGCCCTATGGACCCCCCTCTCCCTATCATGGCAGGGGTCTGTCCCCCACCCGGCTGCCAGCAGTAATTCCTATAGCCGTGCAGTATGTGCCCTTGCGGCTGCCGTGAGGAGAATGGAAACATCTGGAAGTCACCCGCAAACGAGCGGCGCTCCCAGTTAATGAGGAAATATGAGCCAGAGACCCCGGGCAGCAACAGGATATCTGCTTCTTGTGTGCTGAGCGAGGCACCCCCTTTCTACAGAGCCCCCTGCCCGCCCTGCTTCCCCTGCAAACTTCCCAGGCAGCGAACAGAAATGGCAGGGAACAGAAACCCCAGGGCAGGCACCCCGTCCACACGCTGGGATGCCCCCATCACCTTACCTCGGCTCCCCACAGGCACTGGGGAAAGGCAGAAGAGGGATTTTTCTTCCTCGAAGAGGAGTCCTGCATCAGCCTCCTTCAAGCATCGGGTCTGTGAGCAGCAGGGGCTGTAAAGGGAGATGGGAGGAAGCACTGAGCACCTGGAGCTGTGGGACAGAGACCTCAGCCCCCACCCCAGCATCCCTCTATCCCTCTCTCCATCCCAGTCGTGCTCAGCCACCCATAAGACCTCGGCCCCATGCCGGAGGGGTGAGCACTAGGAAGAAGAGGGGATGCAATTTGCACAGCCCTGTCTTTGATGTTGTGGGAATCAAAGCAAATCCCCAGCCGGGAAAGCTGCTGTGCCACTTGTCTGCTCCCATGATAAGCCTGATGGCCGGTCTCTCTGTAATGCTGGAGACTGCTGCCTGGGGCATGGGGTTACAGACACAATGAAGGGTTGGGGTGACTGAAGGTAAATGAGGTAGCCAGGCTGGGAGGGGTCCAGGCATCACCTCCTGCTCAGGGCACCCATGGGTGATGCAGTGGCTATGCTGCATCACCCAGCCCACAGACACCTCTCATTTGTCAGCTGAGGTCAGTAAACAGGCTGGGGGACAGGAGTCTATGATTTCACTTTCCAAGCAGCTGTATTTGAAAGAAGGGGGTGTTGGGGGTGTACAGCTCCTGCTCTTGTACAGCCGGAGGGCCACACCACACCTGCTCCTATGTAGGCAGCCACAGGCCAGGACGAGTACTGAGTCCTAGAGCTGGCACGTACCCTGGAGACTCCAAAGCCCTTCAGTGCCAGCCCCAGAAGGACAAAAGTCACAGCTCAGCTGGCACAGCCACAAGACCACAAGGTTTGGAGAAGGGTGTTGAAGAGGGGGGATTTCCAGCTGCTTTCCTAGACATGGAGCCCGCCCTGGCCTGGAGCACATTGATGCTTGGAGTAGGGGCAAGGAGGAGGAGGCTGTGGAGAGCTGGCTATCCCGTGCAGAGCAGAACGTGGCCCCTGTCCCATCTGGAAGAGATTTGTTCTGCATTCCCTGGTGGCGACGGTTGCCGTCGCCCAGGCTCTGCTCCCTGCCACAGCCCCTGCTGCAGGGCATGGGGATGGAGGTGAGGGGAGTGAGGGGAGCCCCTGGGCTGGGGGGAGATGGCCTGGCAGACCAGGCAGAGGGAGAGACCCAAAGAAAGGGTTTTTCCTGCCTCTCCCTTCACCCCTCATTGGCTTCCTCTGAGCAGGACACCGCAGAAGAGATGCCTACCTCTGGCAAGCAGGGAGGGTGCAGGTCATGATTACTCTTCTTTTCCCTGCTGTTGGCACAGCTCAACCCCCACTCAGATCTGAGCTCCATCCTCCTCCAAGACCTAAATGCACCTAGAAGTACCACCAAAATGCAGACCATGTGCTGTTAATTCCTAATGGGGAAGACCTCCATAGAAGGCATTAAACTAAACGATCCCATTTCACACAGGAGAAGACTGAGAAGCTGAGGATGGTGCTAAAATCCCACTGCTGCTGACCAAACCCCTGAGCAATAAGGTGCTCTGGTCTGAGCACTCCAGCACGAACCATCTGAGCGTAGCGAGAGGTCAGGCTCCATTTTAACATCTCCTCTGCAGACATCTTGTCATCCCTTCAGACAGGCCCTGCTTAACCCTAACAAGTCTCATCTCGCCTTTACCAGCAGAGACACCTCCCTTCTTCTCCACATAGCTCTGGCTTGTGACTGGCCAGGTGCTCCTCAGCAGAGTCTCATCTGGAGGCCATGAGGGTCACTGGTGACACTGGTGACTCTATACCCACCAGCAAGTTGCTCCTTGGTGGCGCAGATAGGGTCTTCTGCCCCATGACTATCAAGGGACAAAGCAGTGAAGCATGATGCCAAAGGGATGAGGTGTCCCACGTGTGGGCAGAAACCCTTGCTGGTGCCACGAAGGAGCACCTCCTCGAATTTACCCACTGCCACCCCCTCACATTGGTCTGATGCACTGCCACTGATGTGACATCTGTCCTGACCCAGTAATGCTGGTCCTGATGCCATAACAAATACCAGTGTGGCCCACACAGCCTCCAGAAGAGCCTGTTATTGGGCTAACACTCAGCCCGGTGCATGCATATACAGATCCTGCCATGGCCACCCACCCCCAGACCCCAGTCCTGCCTGGCAGCGTGAGCCCTTGTGGGATGGGTGGGATGAGTGGGACAAGGTGATACCGAGGGGTTACACACACAGAGGACAAAACAAGGGACAAAATCCTTTCCTTTGCCCCCACCCAGGCTCCCCATAGCAGATTATTCCATGACCTGGGCTCCCCCCTTCCCCCAACCCATTGCAACGGGAGGACGGGGAACGGCACCGGGGAAGTGGAGAGGAGTAAGAAGCAGGGAGGGGGGGCAGCGGAGAAGTTCCTGAAGTTTTCTGTCCTGGATAGCTGGAATAAATTTCATTTTCTCTGGTCTGGTAGCCGAGGCGAGGATTGGCTCCACGGTGCCGCAGCCCGCCCCCCGCCTTCGCCCGTCCCCTCCCCG
>JAOXOE010000632.1:10531483-10545142 GCA_028565055.1 Phoeniculus purpureus | reverse complement strand
GAGATGTTTAAAACCCACCTGGACATGTTCCTGTGTGACTTGGTCTAGGTGATCCTGCTGTGGCAGGGGGATTGGATGGGATGATCTTTCGAGGTCCCTACCAATCCCTAATGTTGTGTGACTCTGTGATAGGATGTACTGTTCCAGGACATGAGCAGGGCTATTCTGTGTGCATTGACAGCTGAACATAACTAGAGCACTTGAGGCCATAGTCTAGGAGGATGGGGAGTAGTTGGGATGAGGGCTGGACTTGATGACCCTGGAGGTCCCTTCCAGCCATGATGGTTCTATGACTCAGAAAACAGCACTGCTGCCTGTTAGCTCACTCTGAGTATCCACTGTATTTCTTAAAGCTCCAGCTGCTGCAAGCAAGGGATTAAAAAATGTAAGCTGAGCTTTAATTCTGGAAAAAAATCTGTGGCCAGCATTAAAAAGGTGCCCTGAAGAAAGATTCAAGACGTAGAAGTAACATTAAACAAACTTCCCTTTTCATTTTCAGTTCTCGCTGATTTTAAGCCAACAACGTGATTCTGAAAGCTGGATTAATAAATTTCAAACCACTAGGGCTTGCTTGTGTGACCGTGGCCAACGTGACCAAGGAAAGTAAAAACCAAACCTTTTTACATAAAATTACTTCTCCTACTCATTTCTTGTGTTCCTGAAGAACTTCTGAAATGTAGATGATCATTAGTATGTGTTGACTTTCGCCTTGGAACAGCCTGCCCAGGGTGGTGGTCGAGTCCCCATCCCTGAAGGTGTTGCAGAGAAGGGTGGTCTAGGGGATCCTGCTCTGGCAGGGGGATTGGACTAGATGATCTTCTGAGGTCCTTTCCAATCCCTAATGTTCTGTGATTCTGTGGATGTTGTGTTGGGGCACAGGGTTTGGTGGTGCTGATCAGGCTAGGAAAAGGTTGGACTCCATGATCTTGAAGGTCTCTTCCAGCCAAAACTGTTCTATGATTCCGTGGTTCTAAGCTTTCACTCAGGTTGGACAACGAAATGAGTTCATTCTTTCTGAGCAACGTGGTTACTGTGACCTGCACAATTCAAACCTCTACCACCTGCAAACCTCCACCACCTGCCACACAGGCAGCAAACGCAGATTCCCCAACGCCAGCCACTTCCCATTGTGTTCAAGAATGGATGATGGAACTACAGCGTCAAAACAACGGCTACTGACACATACATCTAGGTTGAGGAGTAACGTAAATACTTGTGGCCTTCTAACAGATGAGAGGATTACACGGTATCCTATCGTGTAGGCAGTAAATAATCAACCTGATTTCTTTTGGAGCGAAGCTGAACTGGAGGTCTGAATTGTGACTCCTCTAACAATAAAAGAAGGCTGCATAAGGCAAAAATATCTGAGCGCAAAAGTGAGAGGGACTCTCAAAGGGTTTTACTAAATCTAAAGAGGAGCAGTAAATTCTCCTATTTAGTGTTTGTTAATTTTATTAGAGCTATTTTTGATATCTCACTCTTCTCCTGCCTTTGATCCTGCCTCTTCTTCTTGACACTAAGTAGATTTGACTGCTAATGAGACACCTCAGGATGTGAAATTGCCTGCAAAGTTGTCACAGAATTATTGAGGCTGGAAAAGACCTCTGAGATCATCCAGCCCAGCCCAGGACCTGACATCACCACATCAGCCAGACCAGGGCACTAAGGGACACAGCCAGGCTGTCCTTCAACACCTCCAGGGATGGGGACTCCACCACTGCCCTGGTTAGTCCGTTCCAGTGGCTGACACATGAGGATTTCCTTTCCATGAGGAAGTGCTTCCTTTTCCCTGGGAGCTTCCTAAACCCAGGCTCAGAGTCACCGTTACCATAAGCTTGGGATTTGCACTCTCAGGAGACATGTTCAGTGATGCTGTTATCGGAGGGAGTGGAAATCAAAGCCCATGAGGTCAGAGGACAATTTCTATCTGTCTGAAGAACACTGCTTTTTCAGGAAGATACAGGCTCTCAGTCAGCCAAAGCCTGAATATTCCAGTCGAGCTCATAGAGAAGCTCTTCCACACAGAGAAATGCAGAGTTACAGAGCAGCATGAGGCTGCTGTGGGGCAGTGGGGGGTCACACACACTTCCCATGGTTCAAAAAGAATGACTTGAAAATGATGCAGTGGGCCCTTGTGGCCAAGAGGGCCAACAGCATCCTGGGGTTGGATCAGAAGGGGGATGGTTAACAGATTGAGAGGTTCTTCTCCCCCTCTACTCTGCCCTAGTGAGACCACATCTGGCGTGTTGTGTCCAGTTCTGGGCCCCTCAGTTCAAGAAGGACACGGAGCTGCTGGAGGGTGTCCAGCGTAGAGCAATGAGTTTGATGAAGGACATGGAGCACCTCCCTGATGAGGAAAGTCTGAGGGAGCTGGGTCTCTTTACTTTGAAGGAGACTGAGGGGTGACCTCATTAGTGTCTATAAATATGGAAAGGGTGGGTGTCAGGAGGATGGAGCCAGGCTCTGCTCAGTGTCATCTAGTGATAGGACAAGGGGAAATGGGTATGAGCTGGAAGACAGGAGGTTCCACATAAAATATGAGAAGGAACTCATGGTGAGGGTGACAGAGCAGTGGAATGGGCTGCCCAGGAAGGTTGTGGAATCTCCTTCTCTGGAGATGTTTAAAACCTGCCTGGATATGTTCCTGTGTGACTTGGTCTACGTGATCCTGCTGTGGCAGGGGGGCTGGACTAGATGATCTTTTGAGGTCCTTTCTAATCTCTGATGTTCTCTGATTCTGTGAAACAGGATGAGCAGGTGATCAGACCAGATCCTATGATTTCAGGCTGTAAATGGACAACCCCACTGCTTGATAGCATGGCCTAGATGGCTTCTTTTTTTAAAAAAAAAGCACACCACCCTGCAATATTCTTGCAGGGAGAGAAGAGAATAAAGAAAAAGGAAAAAAGTTTTTATAGGTCCAAATGCTCTTCAAGCACTCCAGGCTTGTATACTGCCTGGAGTGGTGGCTCCATGTGCTAGAGGTGGCTGAGGAATCAGCAAGTGCAGGGCACTGCTTCCATCTCGTACAGAGTTTGAGGATGGAGCTAATGAACACTACAGGTTTGCAAGAATACCGGAAGGTTTTGCGTTAAGAGAAAAGTCCTAAGGTAGATTTAATGCTTAGGCAGAAATGTGCTGGGGCTACTCAATAGCCTCCTGGCAAAGAGAAGCATCATCAGTGTGCCTCTCATTGCAGCTCCTTTTTACATGTCATTTTCCATCCTTTTCTGGTGGGAGTCAAATCACTGCATAAGCAAAGAGAAAGGCAAGCAGAACAGACGGACAAACAGACAAGACAGACACATTGCTGTCCCTTCAGAGAAGAGCACTCATCAGCAGTGACTCATCAGCAGTGATGCTCCCACACACGAATGGAGAGCCATGAGCAGGGAGGACTCCCCAGCCCAACCAAAAGAAAAACAACCAGAACATTTCAGCACACACCAAGACCCAGCTCTGGTGAAAGTGACGGGGAAACTGGCCAAAGAGCTCTCACAAAGGGCACTGAAAAGGTCTGACCTAAAGGCTGTCAAAATCAATGGAAAGCCTCCCTGGTCCCTGGATCAGAAGCTGAAGGCTGCGCCTACATCAAAAAAATGCATTTCCCACGGGGAGAAGATACCAAAGCCTGCTACAGGCTTTGCAGCTCTGGCTTGGACACTGAAAAGCTTTCCTTGGAGATGGAGCTCAGTAACGACCATACTAAGTAAGCATGGCTGCTCTGGTCTGAGCATCCTCCTTCTACACTCTCCCCTCTACCAGAATAAAGCACGTGAAATTACTCACCACTCTGCCTGACCAGTTACATCCCTCACACTACTGGCTGATACCGAGACCCTTGTCCAGCCACTCCTGCCTTCGCCACCCCACAGCCACAGTCCAGCCCTGGGGTGGGAAGGTGCTTGCACTGCTCACACACTTACTAGCACCGCTGCTGACTGCCACTTCATGTGCTAACAGGACCTCAGGGTAAACAGGAATTAAACTAGGAAATTCCTGAGGGTGCCCTGAAATGAATCAGTTTTATAGATTGCATTAGGGCTAGATACCATGTTTTACTGAAATGTTGAAGCAAATTATCTGCAAGCTACACTTGAAATGTCTTCCACGTGATGTGAAGTTGTTACTTCTTCTTTTTTGATTTCACTGTGAAGCTAAACAAGAGAGAATAACTTGAGAACAGCTACAAGAGCCATTGCACTTTGTATTATCACTTAACAGAACAGGCAAGAACACTCTCCTTACTCTCGCCTTGTACCAAACAGGTCTTAAACCTGCAAAACCTCTGGGTCAGAATTTCATAACTGGAGAGGTTCTCTGCAGTGAGAAAGCAACCCCAAATACAAAACGGTGAAATATCTCAGACACGAGGGATGGACGGCAAAATGCCAACGAAACCCCAATGTAACGTCTTATTTCCATGTCTGCTGTGCACCTTCCTCTTCTGAATAAAATCAGTGAAAAGATGACAGACTTTGAAAAGGCCTCCATGGGATCACCTGCAGTTCTGCTGAAGCCATCAGCCTCCACATGGGTCACACAGATAATGAGAAGCCATAGGCACATATAAATATCACTCCTGCTGCCTAGACAACCACAGACTCAGAGCTGGAAAGGAGGTCAAGACCACTGATAATGTCACACACAGTTTTAACTCGACACTGGCAATGCTCTGATTGGCAAGGTATATAAAACACACATGTTGGCTTGACTCTGACTGCAAAGAAAGGCCACAGGGTCCTATCACAGCTAGCACAGAATAGGACTCAGGTACTGAAACAAAGACAGGAGGCGGCTGTTCAGTGAGGTGTGCAAGCTCACGTTTGGAGGGGAACAAGGTGAGTAAAGGACACAGGAAAATGTCGGGGTTACAGCCCTGTCTTCCTCGCAAACCGGTGAGGAAGCTAAATAGCATTGGCAGCCTGCTCGGTTCACTGATCAGTCCGACGATCCTTCCCCCAAGCCCATCACCAGAAGCCGGCCCGTTCTCGCCAACAGCGACCTTTCCGCTTCAAACATCGCCATCTGGTGGAAGCTGCTTGGAAGGACTGATGAGACATCAGCAGTTGTGAGTGCACCTCATTCCTGGACCCTGAACCCCACAGCTGCTCAGTGCTGAGGCTGAATTGATTGTGCTACACAGAACCCTGCATCCGTCTTCAAAGATGCCTGCAGCTCTCACCAATAGAGAGCAGGTCTCTGGCATGGTGGATCCCAAGCTGCACATGCCTCACCCAGCAGCAATGAGGTGCTAACACTCTGAATCCTGATTGTAGGTGATTACATAAAACCCACTACCTTACAATGCAATCAAGATGTAGGAACTCAAGGTCAGAACTAAATGAACCCTGGTTTAATCCTTTGGAGGAACAGGAAATCAGTTACTCAGCTGGCAGGAATACAGATTTGAGCTGTTTGGATTTGCCCAAACCTGCCCTTCTGCACGATCTGGAATTCATTTTAAATTATTTAGAAAATAAGTTTTTGAATTAAATGACAGGAGAAATATTTTAGCTGTGCAATCAGTGAATGGCTGAGCAAGCATGTGACAAACAATAGTATGTCATGGAAACAACTCAGAGTACTGGAAGAGCAATCAGCAAAGATGATTACCTGAGGCTTATTGACTCTGCGTGTAAGTCTGGGAGGTGGCTGTGTTGTGACAGCATTGGAAGAGAGGGCAGAAGAAGAGAGAGAAGTAGATGAAGAGAAAGCTTTTGAGTCTGCAGTCTTTTGAAGAAAAGAAAAGTTGGTCAGCTTGGCACACACTCTCTTATCACAATCACTGCTAGTGATAAGAGCATCTACTGTCCAGACAATGTGACGCACACACACAGCAAACATAAGTCCATGCAAGGGCAAGTGCAGCTTCCAATTGGTTTGTCTGAGCTGACCACCTCATTCTGCTTCAAACATGCAGGTTATGCCTGTGAAAAATGCTGGTTATGATTCAAGCAGAAATCAAACAGTCTGTCCTAACATTTCACAATGTGAAGGGCATCACCTTAGAAACTGTAGTTTCTCGTTATTTAATGTTGGCTAGGTGGGTTACGTCACAGAGGCTGTGTCTCTAGCGTTGCAAGTTTGAGCTCCCCAAACTTCACCTGTTATACAAGGCAGCATGAGGGTGCTCTAATGTACCTGGCTGTAGCCCACAACAGACCCCCAAGTTAACTGAGAGCTGCAAAGCAGGGCAGACTCCCTATACTGAGACTGGGAGCAGAAGATAGGTTGTAGAAGCCACTGGGCAGTTTTCTTGTGTTCCCTCTCGTTGTAACCTATAACTACACGTAACTAAAAGCTCTGGGGGAAAAGCATCACTAGGTCTGAGTTTCATTTGTGGCCAGACCCACATTTCACATCATTTTGGAAATGCAAAGGTAATAGTCTACTCAAAACACAGGTCACAATCCTCTCAGACTTAGTTATGCACATCCCAGACTAGGGTTCATTAAACCACAGGCTCCAGGACGAGCAGGGGACAGCTTTTAACAAGCCAGGCTGATGTGTACAAGGCTTTTCAGTTCTTGGCTTTAGGAGAAACAAATAAATCCTGTAGCAAACCATTGCACACTGGAAAATTTCTGAATAGCAACGAACTGCCTTCTACACAGTGAGGAATACGGTAATGAGACCGGTGTGACACTTCCCTCTGACACATCTGTTAATAGCCACTGTCTGGGACAAACACCTCCTCAGACATGTTCAGTTAAGCCAGTACTGTGCAGATTGTCACTGGTGATCCCTGGAAGGTCATCAAAACAGCATGTTGCACCTAGCAGCTCTGCCTGACCAGCAGAGCAACACAAACCTCAACACACCAGTTAAAATCAGCGATTCAGAGCAGTACACACACATGCAGGAGAAATACCTTCTTTTCTCCACTTTGAAAGCTTCCCACATCACCTTTTCTCATGCCTCTTTTTTCTGTTTTACCTCCCTGCACAATAGCCATTAGCTCCTGACACAACTGGTTGTCCTCAGAGGAATCCACAGGTCTCCTTTCTGGGCTCGCACACATGTCTAGTTGGGATGGTTTCAGGCAGTGCTCGACAGAGATCTTGGGAACAGTGTGAGCATCCTGCTTGAGGTTGCTGCTGCCTTCTCTAGTCTTTTGGAGCCAGGCGTGGCTGCTAGTGGTTTCATGTTGCTCTGCCAGGACACTTTCAGGGCTCTCCGCTGCCCAGCGAGGGGAGTCAGAGTAGCTCATGCGGGGAGAAGGGCAGCCGACAAACTTTTCTTCATTTTGAGGAGTGGGCTGATAGAAACTGTGAGCAGAGGACTGAGGTCTGGATGAGTAAGAGGGCAATGGGGATTTAATGGACCTGGGAGTTGAGGAGCCAGAGAGATGAGAATGGTGGAGGCTGACTGTGGGGGAAGAACTGGTTGCAGTGGAAGGTGAGAAATAGTCAGTGTGAGAGAGGGAGGCTTCAGGTGGAGGAGGCAATGGTGGAGTTACGGCAGGAGTGGTGCTAGGAGACACTCCCACAGTCAGAGCAATCCACTCAGAAGTGACTGCCTGCACCTCAGGAGATAAGGCACGGCGCACAAAAGGCAAAGGCGGAGGAGTTGGTGTATGGAGCAGATCAGAGCTGGGAGACTTGAAGGAGACAAAAGTAGGAGACAAAAAGAAAGAAATGAACAAAAAAAAAAATTAAAGGAAAATACAAAACAACCAAACAAAAGTAAAAGTAAAAGGAGAGAGAGCAAGTGTGGAGAGGAGCAGATCTACGACCAAGCATAGTGCATAAGCTTTCCACAGCACCATGTTGGAGAACATACTATTCACAGCTACTCCAGCCTCTGAGTCCAGTCTGTATCTGTGCTGCTAATACCCTTCTCCAGCCTTTACCAGGATTCCAGACACAAAACATCTTGTAGAAGACCTTAGCTTTGATACTACAAGCCCTAGGTTCTTCAGGGAACAGTAGGAGCAAGCCACCACCCATCACGGGAGCATGAAGTATTTGTCCTGGCAGCAGTAGCTGAGGCCTCAGCAACTCACACTGCAGACCCAGTCAGTGCTGCAGAGAATTGTGACTTTATCCAATTCTAGCATGACCAATGCTTGCTCCTCAAGAAACTGGCACTGCTGAAGCTGTGGAGGAGAAAGGAAGAAAAAAGCCAGCTGTGGCTATTTGGTCTTCAGGTGATGAAAGTAGGTCCTCTGTTTGTAAAGGCAGAACACACAACCAAGTTCTGCCTTTAGCTATTGCCATCAGCTTCATCAGTGAGATCAGCCACACACACACTGATCAGTGTTTCTCAGTCCTCTGCCAGGTTAGGCGAAAAAGGGAGACAACTGATTTACTACAGGAGGAATAAAAACAATAACAAAGGAAACAAAAAAGGGTGGACACGATCTCATCCATCAAAGAGAAAACCTTGCAGAGAGCTGGTGGCAGAGAGGCCACTGCTTTGGAGAGACTGCCAAGCTCAAACAGAAATGCTTAGGTGAGGTCCACTTAGACAGGGAACCCCAAACAAGCAACAGGCATTTCCTGTTTACACAGTGGCTAAGAATAAAACCATTCCTTTTAGGGAAGATCCAGACAGACACCAGGGATGAGTCACAGCAGCCTTTCCCACCCACCCATATATGCCCTTCCATGATCTCAATTCTCCACTTTCTTCCTTGCAGTCAGAATGGCCTTGCTTTAGTCCCACAGGTGAAAATAGGATGCGTCAGACCCTCACAGCCTCCACCCAGAAACATATGTTGAATTTGAAGCATGAGTATTTGCAGGATGAGAGCAAGACAGGGGTTTAGAGACTCACTGCCTCCCTAGTATCTCCTCCAAGGCAAACATTCTGGGACTGCCATACAGTTAGCTGCTGCTGTTTTGATTTCTGTTTTGAACTGCAGCGTGATTCACAGTGAATCTAACGTTCATGGAAGATCCCAGACTGGCCTGCTCTCAAAATCTCAATGCATTTAGCACTTATTTCAGATAATACAGGATGCTCTCCTGGCTTTGTCTCACAAAACTTGGAATTCTTAGGAGTAAGGACACAGCTTGATTCAAGCTGACATAATTACTCCTACAAACACTGTGTGATGCCTTTGTAATAGCAAAAAATTCACTCATCAGAGCGGAGGTCTGACACACGCCGGGGAGGAGCTGGGTCACCAATTCGTTCCATCTCTGGCAGTGAAATTTATTCAGAAGACTGAACTGTAGCCCTTTCAACCTGGCCTGAATTCAAGCTACAGATCAGAGATGAAAACCTGAGTCTCCAAATCCCCCAATGACCCATTTATTAACCCTTCTGGTCAATGAAACATCACCTTTTCCTGCCGCTGCAGCACACTGCAGGGAGCACACGGCTTTTACTGTGCAGAACACTAGTCTTAGCTACAGCTTGTCTCAGCCGTCGCTTCCTGCACAGCACCAGTAATATCCCTCTGTTCTGCAAAGTGCTGTAACTGTTTGCGTCTAGTCCCAATACCTGTGGTGAAGCTGTCACGCTGCGGTTAGGGGAGAGGGACATTGGTGGGTCAGGATAGTCAATGGCATTCTTGACTACCGGCCGTTTGAGCACCTCCACGTAAGTGACAGGGAAGATGCCTTGGCGACTGGTGCCAGAAATTTTTCCTTCATACCAATTTTCATCCACTCGTCGAATCAATGTGATCCTTTCACCCTGTGAGAAGGAACAAGAATGTAGTCCTGACTTCAATATTATTTTGTCATTCCAAAGCAGATTACATTTTTAATCTCGCTGCAGCTGCCTTAAAACAACCAGTGGCTCTCAGCATCCCCTATTTCCCAGTTACGTGGTCCTAACCCTCAGCTCTAGGTGGGAATGGGTCCAGAGAAAGACGAAATGCTGATCTTCTGGTGTAAGCTCTTTGCAGACCGAGTTAAACTCACATTTTCAAGACCCCACTTGCTAAAACCAGTTTGAAAAAATGGAAACCTGCAGGTTCAGGCTGACCATGAGACTCTGGGGATACAAGTTGTACAGGGAACACACAGTTTAAGCTAGGTTTCCGTTGGCTCTCTTCTGTTTTGCTGACCTAATGAAGTTACTTCCAGATTCTTCTTATAAACTTCAATCCCCACCTTCATGTATAATTAAAAGAGAAGACAGACAAGATCTAATGCAAGTATCAAACCAGACAGCTGGCTGAAATGGAGAAATACTGCTACTTAATCTAAATTTGGCTCTTTGCTCTCAACCCATTCCAATCCCTTTGTTTTGCTGTCACTTCAGTACCACGGAACCTCACTTGCCTGTGCTCAATGATTTGGCATGTAATACAAAGGAAGGTGAATCTAGTTGCTTTCTTTTCTGTATTATCATTCTTCATTAGAGAGTCTCAGACTGGAGACACATCACCAAATACCTAATTTGTCTTGCAGAGCCAGTCTCTTTCAGCACTTGTGCTCAAAAGTTCCTTCTCAGCTAGCCCTAAGGAACCAATTGGCACTGTTTGGTTCAGCCTACCTGCAGCACTCTCCCTGCAATGTGCTATGTAATTACTACGGAGTGATGAGAAGGAATCCTTCCTGAGTATGGGATTAATCTTACTGGAGCTTGCAATTTACTGGAAATTGCAATTGAATGGTGTTAAAAAACTTTTACTTGTTCTGGATTCAGTTCCTTAGTGCAATGGAAGTCCTACCTTTCTGAAGGACATTTCCACTTGGGTGTCTCCATTGAAGTTGAACTTAGCAATAGCATCTCCATACTCCAATACTTGGATTGGTGCTGGTTTTTTGGGCTGAGCTTTCTCAGCTGGTGGGAGGAGCTAGAATGAACAAACAGAATCAAATGAGTCACATAACAATAACTCATAAGCTGGTCACTGGCAGAAAGAGAGCAGGCAAAGAGAACACCGGCAAGGAAAGCAGCTACCTCTATGTATGAACGTGGAAAGATGCCAACTCTGCCATGGTGTTCACCTTCATACCAGTTCTGGTCAATCTGCTTGTAAATGTAAACAACGTCTCCTTTTTGCAGAGGCAGCTCCCTGTTAACAACACAAGCATTCCATCAGAACCTCACTGGAGAACAGACGTGCTATTTTTCTGTCCAGCAATCCCTAGGTAGGAAGGACTTCCATCAACCGTGTTGGCACAAATCATTTTCCACTCTAAGTGAAAGCTACATGTTGAGAATTACTCTGCTCAGACTGTGATGTGCAGGGACTCTCTAGTTCTTTGGACATCCCGTCAAAAAAGCTGGCCTGTGAAGGCCCTCCAACCACACACCCTTTAGCAGCAAGCTCCAGCAAAATATGCCGTTGGCTGCTTTCCATGTTGGATATGGTGAGCAATGATCAATTCTTGTCTGAAAGAGGTCGTACCAAAATGCCTTCCAAAGACAGTCATGATTTTAATGGCAGCTAGTTGGGTGATTAGATGAATATGTTTGCCCTAACACGAATCCAATTGCATGACGCTTCATAAATGCTGCATCCTAGGGGGAAAAGCAGAGGAAGAACACTCAAGGCAGTAACAATAAGCTGTACTCACTTCAGCGTCTGTGCTTTAAAGTCAAACTTGGCTCTAGCAGGTCTCATCTAGAGATCAAAAAAGTCAACGTATTAAAATAATAATTAGGGCTTTCAACTCTCTTCTGAAGCAAAGCACCCGCTAGCTAACATTAGTTTGGGAAAGAAATCGAATGCAGGTATTGTGCTATGAGCTTGTGTGCAACTAGTACTACAGCACAAATATGCTGGATGGGTCTCTCCTACCAGGTGAAAAAGCATCAGCTTCTGCACAGAAGGAATTAAAAACTGTACAACAAACAAATTTAAAGCAGTAAGCTTTTCAATATGACAAACCCCGTTGAATGAGAGCGACTCCAGTAACTACAGCTACTGGGATTTCAGGACCAAATGTCCATTGACTTATGAATGGAAAAGCAAAATTTACTAGCCAGGAAGAAACAAACAGGATTTCATTTGGCATGGTTCTTGTTGTTCATTACCTAACCCAGACGAATCTCGCAATGCAATCCATGTATTCTGTACAAATGGGTAGGAAAGAGACAAAGGAAATAAAAATAAAGCCTGTGCCCAAAAGAACGTCTTCAGTGGCTCCAAAATCAAAAAGGACATTGACAGCAGGCCTAGGCTTTACAATTCAATTCACTTGGCTAATGGCCACAAAATATTCAGACAATTTTAAAAGTCATTTCAGTAACAGAACACAAAACAAGAAGTGGCCACATTCACGTAGCACCAGGCCATTTGGAACTACTACATAAAGGGCAGACAAGCGTATTCCATCCATGTGGTAGCCATCTCACCCACTGCCCCAGTGAAGCACCTCTGGGGAACCAGTACGTCTGTCGAGATCCCCAGCTGCAATCCATAAGGCAGAGAAAGACAATTGGCCAGGACACATGGACTAGCATCCACTCCTTGGGAAAGGTGCCTTGGGCTTATTGGGAAAACAATCTACCACCTCCTTTGTCTCTTCCAGAAAGCCTGACCAGGTCATACGCAGTGAAACATGCTGAGACCTCTTCCAGCTATTTCTACAAGCCGTAAAGCATCTTTCAAGAGGAGGAGAAACAGTCTGTTTCCGAAAAACCCCACCTATGAGACAGTCACATGGCCAGGATCAACAAGGCATGGAGATTGGAAGCATGAGGCGCAGACAAGAAGGCGATGTAGCAATATGATGCAAAAGATGGAGAACACCTTTGATTGACTACAAGAGGCTGATATTTAAAGGCATGCATCACAGGTGGCCACCAGGATTTCTCAGCAGGCATGCTTTAACATATGCAGCTCGGTACAGAGATATCAATTAATTTACCACACGCAGGAGTCAAAGCAGATCTAAATGAAGCCAGAATGGGAAAGGGGAAGGTGGGGGGGAAAAAAAACAAACAACATTCTCTGACAAGCTAATGTCGGCCTAAAGCGCAACGTCGTGAGAGGCGATATGTTGTTTTGGGTCAAGCAGCAGACTGAGGTAACTAAAACAGACCTCTGACCCAGATTTCCTCTTTGCTGTATCGTCTACATTTAGGAGGTCTCCAAATCGCTCATTAGTGATAAACTGATGGTGCGTTGGAATAACCCCTGTGTGCCTTCTAGCTGCAATATCAGCTTCTTCTTGCTCACGTTTGAGCCGTCTCTGGTCCTCTAAAAGTTTCTGCCATAAAATTGCATAAAATGGGCAGTAAATCATCTAGTCCAAGGCATTCAAAAGCTGCCATAAATTTGATTTAAGTAAAATTTCTGAGGTCCTAGCAAATAGCTGTGATTTTACAGTTCAACATAAAACACTGATTGGAACTGCACAGTACCCTTTCATTTTGCAAGCACAGAAGGTACATCGACATTACGGCTTAACTGAGATCCAGCTCCTACAGAGGATCTAATGCAGAGCTGATGGAAGTCAATGAGTTTTTCTAAGATTTGATCAGGTCCAGGGAGCTTCTAAGAAGACTGCTAACAATGCAGAAGGCTGAACCAAACTCCCTTCAACCAACAGGGATTTTCTGTCATTGAATTCCAAGAGATCTGAATCAGCCCCACAGGTAAATTCTGAGGTCCCAAACTCCCCTGTGCTTTGCAAGGACACTGCCTAACCACCTTTGGGTATCAGATTCTCCCATATTTCTTTTGGACTCATGTAATACACTTGTAATAAAGTACATAAACAAGTAAACAAACCTCAAATAATT
>JAOXOE010000632.1:10473841-10509612 GCA_028565055.1 Phoeniculus purpureus | reverse complement strand
AACCTTCTGTGTTCCAGCTTACAACCATTGCCCCTCGTCCTATCACTACATGATACTGAGAACAGCCCAGTTCCATCTTCCCGACACCCACCCCTCAAATATTTGTAGGCATTTGTCACCTCTGCAAACCAGCATATTTGGGATCGAGGAAAAGCTGGTGTGACAAGTTTCCTGTTGGTGGAGCTGCCTTGTTTGGAGATGAAGCACACTGCACCTGAGCTGAGCACGCCACTAGCAGCCATCTCGTACCCTGAAGTCTGCTGCTGGAGGGGACAGTGGCAGTTTGGAACTCCCGAGATCAGCAGAGGAAAAGAGTGCCTGCAAACTCTTGGTGTGGTGTAATGGGGTAAGAGAGTCTCATCTGCTCCTCCTGGATAACACGGAGGAGGGAAACTTTTCCTGAAGTAACCAATGACCCAGAGGAACTGAAAGCCAGACTGAATTATGGGCACCACATTTCCACAAGGAAAAGAACTGCTGGAGGTTTCCTCCCCCTGAGGGGAGGGAGGTAACAGCTCAGCCCAATAATTTGTGTGATTAGTCTCTGTATGTTTTGGTGTTGGGTCTTCTGTGTTGTGTGAATTAAGTATTACTGTTGTTCCTCAAATCAAGACAGTCTTTTCTTTTCGTCTGTGATTTATAAGTGGTTTTGCACTCGTTGTTGTTGTTTGTTTCAGCTCATTAGCACATCAACTAAATTGATTAGTTAATCTCAGTCCCAGATCTGATCAACTGATCACCCGGTGCCATCATAATAGCTTGTAATTCAGACAGGAGAACCATAACATAAAACATCAATTTTGGGTAAGAGCTATATTCCAAATGCTGATATTTTCATGTCCAAAATAATAAGTAAACTCAGTGAATTAGGAATAAGAGTGTCTACGTTTCCTCCCTTTGTACAGCAAGGAATAGGGACACACAGAAACCTGAAATGACCTGATAAAAACTAAAGAGTAAATCAGAAATGAGCATTAAGCCAAGATACCCTGGCTCTCTGAGCTGCATTCTGTCTGTGAGACCCTCCTTAATGAACCACGGTTTGTAATCACAAAATCTGATTCCTTTAGTGAAAAGAGGCTGCTCACCTGTAATTCCTAGAAAATATACAGGGATTGAGGGCTTTTTTTGTGGCCATATTCTCTACATTTCTAGAGACTCTAAAGGGATTTTAGGGGAGCTCCTGATGTTTCTAGGACATCCTACGCATCAGTCCAAAGTAAAACACGGACACTACTTTGTATGACATTGAGGCTTCAACCCATCTCTATATAAATGCGTAACTACTGAGCACATAACTCAACTCATCACATATTCTGGACTCCTTACCAAAGAAAGAAACCAAGTACATTTTAGAGAAACATTTCCCAACACAATGAGAATAAAAGCAAGTGTTTGATCCAGTAAAATTTCAGCTACCTAAACAAGCAAATGACTTTTAAAAGCAGTTTTAACTGCATGGTGCGTATTTATGGGAAGCCAGACTTAATGTGTTGTCATAACAGGCTTTGCAAACTATGTTTGCTCTGATAAGAACAGTAAAACTGACTATTCGTGAACCTCCTGTATCAGTTAGTTACTGAGACCCTTTGTGTCTCTCTCACTCACACCCACACACCATTCTGCCAATACAAATTAATTACACTGCATCACGATTTGCAAGGCAGGACTCTTCACCTACAGGCTTCACCAAGAATCTCAAATACCTGTATGACACTAGTCCACACTCATTTTGCATGCTACATCTTCTTGTCTTCTCTGAGTCTCTCAGCTAGAACCCATAATGTATGATTTTCTTACACAGTACCCAAAAGATGTTTAATATAAACGTTTAACAAAATTGTTAATAGCCTCAACAGGGTTGGCTTGAGGCATAGGCTAAGTAGGCAAGTTTCTAAATGGCAGGATCTAGAGTGACATTGAGGCATCGAGTCAACCAGGCTGTCACCAAAACCAATTTCCCAATCAGGAAACATCTGTATATCCAACGTGTGCAGCAAGTTCCAGTGTTTCTCACGTACAAGCGCTTTAATGCATACACACACACACGGAGTTACAGATTATCGCTGCGGTAGATGCCATTTCACCAATCCTGAAACATGACTTCAAAGGATTCAGGCTTGTGCATTAAGTTTAAAAGAACATGCTGAGCTCATGAAGAGGGCAAGGTAAATCCAGTGTAATTTAAAGATTCAGTTTGTGCCGATGAGACCGTCGATCTCTGTCCTTGCCTAGATATGCCAAATGCACCTAAGGCCAGCCCTGAACCTGTATTAAAAAGTTACACTTATTTTAAAAGATAGCATCGAGGGACTGATCCAAAAACCACTGAAGCATGCAGCCTTTTTGCCTAGAGACTTCAGTGGTACTTTGGGTCGGCCCTAATGCTGTGTTAATATTCAAAACCAGAAGTAAATAATTAAACAATAGTATTGATCCAAAAGGGAAAGTGGGAGAGGCTTCAGTTAAACCATATCTTTACATGTAAGTCAGCATTCTAGGCATGTTAAATAATCACCGCACGCACATGGCTAAATACAACTGGTAAGCGCATGAACTCAAGCAAACCCCAAGTCTGTAGCGTTAGTCAAATACTAATTACAAAGCCAGAGGAGCGCTGCAAAGCCAAAAAAGGCATCATACAGTCAAGGCAATGCTTAGGGTGCAGCAAATCATTACGAGGCAGCGTAACGCTCAGCAACTAGGAAAAACTCCAGGAAGAAAATAAATGAGTAAGGCAGCACTTGTGCAGAAAAAGATATGGTCCTTTATTATTACCTTCAGAGATAGGACTAGGAGTAGACGCAGGAAACTGGTATGTAGGAGAATAAGGATTGACTTCTGCAGCAGAGAAAAGCAGTGGATGGATTTTGAGACTATCCACAGTGAAGTGGAGGTTCTACTTCATCCCCCAATTCCCTATCACTGTAAGGTTTTATTGCCTACTTTAGTAATACTAGAGTAAATGGCATCATACTTTAAAAAATGATTAATGGATTAGCAAAGATGCAGTTACTGTATGCATCACTCAGGAAGGTATAGTGGGAACAACTGCATTTCGAGCCACTGTAACACATGGGTAATGGACATCTAGAACCTGAACCTAGTCGCTATTAGGGTGCTATAGTACAGTTAATTCAAAGCACAAGACAACAAATACTCTGACTAAACTTCTGGTACCTTCATTTTTTTGCTGGATTTCAGGAAGTTCAGGAAATATGTAGGTAGGGCAATAAGGGTTTTCTTCAGGAGTGTCTAAGGAGAGGAACATGATTGGCAAAAAGAACAGAGAGGACAGATTTAAAGTGGAAGAAGGGCAAGATAAGAATCCATACAAGCTGACTGCAGAACAGTCCTTCTCATGCTGATGTTACAGCATGACACAACCTAGATGCGTTTGTGCTCATTGCTGCCTTGTGTGTCTGGGCCCTGTGAGGGTCCAGGAAGCCAAGGGACTTAGACTGCTCCTTCTGAAGCACAGGCTCTGGCTGAGCTGAAAAAACCTCTGTTAGGAGCACTGGGATTAGGAATCAGTTTGACTAATTCTTATTCCATCCAATACAACATAGCATCGATCTATGCATAAAGCTCACCACGACAGCACCTGCAGTGACAAATACAGCTCATTTTTGCATGCTCCGTGATTTACGATGTAAGCACAGCTCTGAATTGCATTTGCCTGCACGCCAGGCTGCTTAGAGGGTTCAGTCTGCAAATGCTGCTGCAGCCATTTCCCACACAGAAGAAAGAACACGAATGTGTCAGCAGCCAGGCACAGGTGAGCCCCAAAGTAGAGGATGCACCACTACAAAGATTACAATTTTAGGTTTTGAAAGGAAAAAAATTGATGCTTTGAAAAAGTAGAGTTCAGACTCTGAACTCATGATAAATTAATGGAAACCTTTCCATTGCCTTCAGTGAGCTTCATATCGAGTTTTGTTATGCAGGTACTAAGGCTCTACAGCACAAAAAGTTTTCTCTCATGCACAGAGCTGGTTTAGTGGTCATGTACTGTCCTTTAAAAATGTGGGGTTAGCTGATATCAACCGGAGGTCAGGGATCTCTTTTCTCTAGCTGCTTTCTGATCTCAAATAGTACTCTTGATTTGATGAGGGCGCTGCAGTTCACCTTACAGAACAACTTAGACCTTTCTTTGGACTTCAGTGTTCTCTCACCTTTGACTTCAGAAATTTCAAATGAATTGGTTAAGTTCTGTGGTGCAGAGCAAACACTGGTTAACATAAACATTTTTATACAATACAATTCTTCACGTGAATGGAACAAAACATGATCAAGGTGGTTTTTTGAAGTAAATAAAAAACGTCTGTGTACAGTACCTCTGTTTATCTTGTGGATTTGTTTGAACATTGTCTTATACCAATCCTTCGATCTGTCTGTATTCTATTGGAAAGACAAATATACCAGTAAGTAACCACAGCCATGAAGTCAAACAGCCTTACAAAGTTCTTCTGACAATAAAAAATGTTTACGTTCCGCTACATGAAATTAACACTTTGGAATACGACACTTATCAGAGATGTAATCTCATGTAAACCAACTACAGGATTCTCTCAAGTTACTCAGCAAGATTAGGTTGCAAACAGTGTAGAACTGTAGGCAGTGTGGAAAGTTTGGCATATTAATCTGATTTGACATCTGAAAGCAGACAATTTGCTGTTTTAGTCACACATACCAATTTCCTATGGAAATTCAATGGACAGTTAGAGACATTTCATATTCAAGTCAGACTAGATGTAAGAATAGGCTAATGATTATTTTCATTACTACTTCTCCTGAACACTGAATGAGCTCAAACATTTTGTAAAAAAGAGGTATCTGCCTTTAGCATGGCTAAAATGAGACAAAACTACTGTCCTTTAGCTGGTAGCTGTGAATGACACCAAAGAGCAGTAACACTATCCTCAAATATGATTATATGACGTATTAAGTTTATTTTTTTCCTCTTGGGTAGCCAAAACAGGTCACTGATAGCAACTGGAAACATTAATAACAAAACACTTTGCAACCATAATTCTATCTTCTCTTAAATCGTTGCAGTCTCTGGAGCTTTAGTGAATTCCCCAAGTCCAAAGGGGACTGGCTAGGTTTTGGGCACTGACCACACGCTCAGTGTTGTCTTACCCTCAGTGGAATGCCAATATCATCCACAGATGTGTCAGCCAGGTGCTGAGGGCTCTTGACAATGCTTCTCTTCTCCTCCATTGCCTTCTTCACACTTGGCACTGTCTCCTGAACTGGCTTGTCCTGTGTGAGTGCTGAATCAACTTTATCAGAAACTAGTTTGTCTGTTACTGAATCTGTAAAAGACAACGAGGGATTCTTATCTCATGCCAGCAGTTCACTACATCACTGTGTGCCACTTTTATATGACAAAAATCCTAAAAAGTAGTTGATGAGACAGACTGTGCCACTGCTAGCTGTAGTCAGCACCTGGACCGATGCTTGAGGCCAGCATCTCCCAGATAGCAGCCTTCACACAAGATGGAAAACTTTGGTTTCAAGGACTGTTTGGGGTTGAGTATTTTGTGTATTTTTGACCGATTCATTACTCTGCAATCTCATTCTTTAACAGAAAGCATCAGTGATACAATCTCCTAGATCCCCTTTTCTGCTGGTGATTTCTATCTAACGGAGAATCCTACATGATAGCTGAGCACTCGCTAGTTTTTAACAGCTTGCACTCATCTGTCTGAAAATCCCATTTTTGAGTCAGGATATGATGTTGCCAGCTAATCTCTGTTCCCTAACCAGGGTTTGTAAACAAATTTCACTGAATGACTCCTCTTGAACATGTATCTGCATAAAGACTGGGAGGAAATAACTAATTGCTCCGGACCACCTTGCTTTCACCTGGAATTCCTTGTCCTTGCCCAGCTGACACCAACATGCAACACCACCATCACTGATCAAGGAACCAAAGGGGCTAAGGTTGCTCCGAAGCTCTACAATGGTCTGTGAGAGCCACGGCAAGCAACCCTTAGGCTTTGCTGAGGACTTTTCCTGTGTGTGTTTTCTAGAGAGAAAGTGAGTGTTTGTGACTTTACAGTCTGCCTCATCAAGACTTTGCTGAGTTTTATCAGTTTTACATCACTGCATGCACTGAAGAGAGAGACACAGAGAGAGATGTTTATTCACATGCACACCATTATACTGCCCAAAGCCATTAAACATGCAGAAGTCTGAAAGGGACAATTAACAGAGGAAAGACTCATGCATAATAAAGTATTGGTCTGTTGGTACCTTGAGCAAACACAATCTGCCCTCTTAAACTCAGTATGTGATTTGTGTTTGAGTGGTTGGTTTGAAATTACCATCAAACTTTAACTGTTCCTCCTCCTTAAGAAAAAAAATGTTTTTAAGTGTTCAAAATAGGGCAAAGCATCTGTTAAACCCTTGGTTAGCATTTCCATCCTCTTTGCCCTCCCTGGGAGTGCACATGCACTTTTAGTGCTTTCATGTCCCTGATGTAGAGAGCTTTCCAGCTTGTAGGAAATATTGTTCTATTTCAATTACTAAACTCCTTCCTAAGCCTGCAGGAACAGAGCATGGAACTGAAACTAGACCATTCTTCCGTTACCTTGAAGACCAAAAGGAAACAGTTTTATGGATGTGGATGCAAACTGCAGAAAGTGTCACAGCTTTCCTCCATCACTTGTTGGCACTGCTGATATAAAATCGAGTCCTAAAGCATTCAGTGTCAGAGAAGTTCACAAAGCCCAACTCCAACAGGATTGGTAAATAGACATTATTTTAATTTGATTCCCTAGCTTCCTGCTCTTCAAAAGAGGTTGGCTGCTTGCCAGATAGACCCTATCTGAAACTATGATGATACTATTCAAAGTACCTAATGTAGGTGTAAACAGGAGGGTAAATGTATCACAATCTGATTTTCCAGTGCCATGTTCTCAGTAAAGTCTTTATTTTGATGATTTAGTAAAAATAAATCACACCGTATGGCCTCTGTCAGTCATTTCCCAACCATGAATTCACATCTTTTATATTATAACATAAAGATTTGGAAGTCTCATCAGACACCTACAGTAATAGAAGGAGCGCAGAGAACCCTGTGTAAGGTGTTACGCAGCACATCCCCTCTGCAGAGCAGCAGCAGCAGCGAGCAGGGACAGGCTGGTGCTGCAGCCTAAGGAATCGGGTGGATGAAGTTGGACCAGCTCAACAGCTACCTCATGGGCACACAGTGTCCTCAGGAACACACTCCACTAGTCCAAGGCCCCCACAGCAGAGCAAGAGCACACAGTATTGGCTGTCTGGTGTTTCTGCCTGTGATATTTAAAGAGCTTAGCTGCTCTCTGCGCCTCTCTTCTTTCCCACCTCTCCATTTACCCTGCCAAAGAATAATAATTCAGGTAACATAATGCGCTGTTCTGTGCAGACACCCACTGCAGTCTAAGCTTCTATTTAGGGTGTGGGGAGGGAAAGATGACAGTGAAAAAACTTGCTCTTCTTCAAGGAGAGCCCCTCACAACTGTTGCAAAAGCAGAGAGCTGCCTGGGAAGTGAAAGGTAGCAGCATGTGTGACTTAGTCTAGGTGATCCTGCTGTTGCAGGCGGATTGGACTAGATGATCTTTTGAGGTCCCTTCCAATCCGTTATGATTCTATGATTCTATGTGTGCGTACTTGCATACCACAGTTTCATAACAGTCACAGTTGTTTTGCCATCTGGCACAAATACTTGTGCTCTTGGAGCCATGAAAACACTGATACCTATTTCTCTTCCTCTTGCCTCACCAGAAGCAAGACAAACTCTAATGGCTGTGTAGAGAAACTTGAGAATATGGCTCAAGGGAACAAAACCAAATGCTCAAAATGCAGCCCCAAAAGTTAGCTAGAAACACCCAAAATGTATGTCAGCTTATGAATTAGGAGGAACAGGTGAGTAATATAGGGTTTCAGTCTGTTAGCATCTGGCTACAGGGGTAGCATTTGGATAAACAACTGAAATCAAGCGTTCAGTGACCTGGACAAAGCCAGGACAAATATTCATATTAATTCTTCTGCAGTTCCTGGGAAGTGTATTTGCTAAAGGTACCTTACAAGCTAACAAAGCAGTAGCTTTGCTCCAGTTGAGGCAGCAGTTTGGGGATAGCAGACCTTTCACAGCATACCTGCCAAGCTACTAAGCCTTTTTTGCTGTTCTGTGGTAAAGGAAGAAACAAAACAAAAAGAAATACAGAACAAATGGGTGAGACACAAACAGCAAGGACTTGCTCTCGTGCTGCATTTCTAACAGGCAAAAAATACACTGTAGACAGAATGGCTGCAGCTGCTGGAGACAATCTGTTTTCAAATACCCTGCCAAAGTGAGAGTCCACAGTGCCTTCTCCACACAGCAGCCTCAGGGAATAACATAAATCTCATGATGCAGTGAGCAATACATGTGTAAAGAGCATTTTATTTTTCTTGACATCAGAGGATGAAAAAGGTTGGGCAGGAGACCATTTGAAAAACAGTAACACCTCACAGACTCGCTAAGGTGACAACTAAGTCTGTCACTAGTCGCATGAAGTACATTTTGAACCAGTTTGAAGGGATATGCAAAAGCACTGAGTAGTCGGTGCTTGCTGAGCCTCATCACACACTTGCAAGGCAAAGATTCAGTGACTTGCACACAGACACAGCTTGGTTAAGGCTTTGATTCTCAGAATAGTCCCCTTGGTTTAGGGGCCTTTCATTAGTGAGTTCCCAGACAGGGGCATTTATAGTATCTTCCAGCATGTTCGACCACCCTAAAATTGATGCTCACAGCTGCTTTCTAAATGGGTGCCCAAACGACTTGCCAAAGTCACAGGTGGGAATAAACCAACACTTCTTAACTCTCTGGTCTTTCTACTCCCTAACAGATAATCCTGTCATTGAAAGCCTGAAAAGAATAAGCTATTTTACAAAATACAAACAGTCTTGAAAGCTCCCACTGTTAATGTAAAGATTTCAAAACTTTATTGTATTAATTGCACCTGTTATATAGTCACAATAAAACATGCCATGCAATGCCTTCCCAGGAAAGAACCTGTGCTTTGGGATGCTGTGGGATGCCTACCAAGCAAGCCTATACTAGGGAAAAATCTTCCAGGTGTGTATGCTGTTTCCTAGCAAACCCTACCTTCATTAGCTATTTGTATTAAGTCATCTCAGCAAGGGAGAACAATATTCGTCCTCACTAAGCACAGCTCCCTCAGCAATACCTATGAACTTTGTTCCTTAACCCCGGCACTTCTGCAGTGCTAACCCCACATGGCAAGCTGCTCATGTGCATTATGCTCTTACGAGAGCTGCCAACACATGAAACAAACCCCTACATGCAATGGTTGAAAGCAGGGTTAGCAATCTGAACCTGGAAAGGAGATGGGAACCACCCATTGCAGCATCCACTCTTCTAAGCAGGCCATCAGGAGTAGGCTGCTGGATCATGAGAAAGGAGGAAAGATGTGAGTGAGGATGGTCTCAACTTTGGACATCACCTTCACTGAGGAGAAATGCAATCAGTGAGTGACATCTCCTGACAAAAGCAGGTGGTTTAAAGAGCCTTTGCTTGAGAGCTCTTTCCTATCTCTTCTTCCACAGGGGAGAGCATATCATGGATGAATAGATTTTTCATGAAACCAAATGTGTACTTTTTCCACATATGTCTCTGAGTAGGAGAGAGACTTGATAGATAGAAGCAAAAGGAGCGGAGTGTGTCTGCTGTTCCCCTCTCCTGCCTGACCAGAGCAGCTTGCAGCCCCAGGCATACAGCAGCTAACCAAGGCTTGGCCTCTTGATTTTGTGTTCTGGAACGGTAAGGAAAGGGAAGAACTTGCAGGCTTCTCAGAGAAGTGAGTTCCCAAATGAGGGAGCACTGGAGGAGACTAAAAAGTTTAACAAAATGAGAAGGAAAAAAAAAAGGGAAGAAACAAGCATAAGCATATGTACAGGGCAAAACAAACACACTGAATGAATATTAATCAAGATGCTAACAGATATGAAGGAAAGAAGTTCTTACCTTGGTGCTAGGAAAGAAGATGATTTCAAATTAATTATTTATAAGCACAACTCTTACTCAGCTGGTGTTACTGAAATCCAGTAGAAAAAATTGAGATCTCTCATCACAACTTACTAAGATAAAGAAGACCAAAAAAAAAGGATATCGTGTAGTTTCTGTGCTTCGGATGCCATTACCTGTTTATAAGTGTCTGATCACTCTAAATCAAAGGGTTTTCCATGCTTACAGATGAATGAACTAGCAAATAAAGCATAAAATAAGACTGCAGGTGATGTCGCTCACAACAGTCACTCCAGCGAATAAGATAAGCAGATCCTATAAAAGTAATCAATAATTCACCGAGGAGGAAGAAAGCCACATTATCCATGTGGAAAACCAACTAACCTCATGGAGATCTCAGAGTGCCACTATTAAAAGGACCTTGAAATTTGTAATGCAGAGGGTATTTCATAGCACCCAAGAGGAATTTATATTAAGCGACATCTTGACATGAAGGAATTTATTTCATCACAAAACATAATTAACCATTCAAGGGAAGGTGGATCATAAACTAGTAATAATTTCTCATATTCCATCAGACCAAGCCAGTTTTGAATAGATAAGGGCCATAAAGATGAAACCAAATATGAATGTACTAGATAGAAATGTACTAGATAACAAAGATCTGAGCACCATTTTAAAAGGCTAAGTTAAAAGCCACGCTACACTGGATAAAGCCTAGATAGAAATGGAAGGATAAGGAATTGTAAGAAACCCTCAAGACATAAAATGATGCAAAACCAAGAAAATATATCTCTATGACTAGGTAACATACGCTGGGAAGTGAATGAAAATGATAATGGAAGCGAGAGAATTAAGAGAATGTCTCAGAGACAAAAACAGGTTTGAGGTACATGGAGAATAAACAGCTATAGAAAATAGCTATGATCTTGTTCTTTTAAGAAATATGCACAGTGGAAATGCTAACAAATGCTGATTACTACTTCCATTCCACACTTTGAAGAAGGGAAGGTGGAAAGGAGAGTCTAACATCCTACTACCTGGTAGAGAAATACTTTCGAGTTCGACAGTAACTAAGTACTATGCTGAATGACAGCTGAGGTCATTTGATTGAAAATCAGCACATTCATATCAACTGTACTGAAGAGTTTTAGAGCAGTTTCCCCTCTCTAAAGAGAAGAGAGCAGGTCACTGGACCATTAACATTCATCCTCAGCGTGTCTCGGAACATAAAGGAAACTCCGGAGAACAAGGAAGAAAGTAAATGTAGTGAATTAGACAGCGGCTGGGGCATCTGCCTGTCGTGTTGACAATAATGACAGAAAGAAAGTATTGTGAAAATTGATATGATCTTATACTACTAATAAATACTTAGTATAACACTGGCAATCTCAGTCAGCAGAGATTTATGATGAAGGTGCCTTGTCAAACCAGTTCAATATGATTCTTGCAAATCACAAGTTTGACTTACGAAGACTGGAAATATCCTCACGTGGTACACAATGAAATGCTTCATATTTAGTGCAAAAACTAACCAAGCGTATCCCACCTCTGGAAAGCCAACAAAAGGCTTTGAGATAAAGACAGGGCTGCCTCAAACAATATTTTTTCCTCTTGAAGCAGTTTAGGAATCCAGATGCACTCATTCAGAGGCTCATAAGGAAAGCTGTTTCAGACGCTGACATAAAGGAAGAGACAACCCTCTTGTTATCTCTACAATCAGCTGAGCTACAGTGAGGACACCATTTTCGGAATAAAAGGCTACAGTCCATTTTAAAAAGGCACTGGAAAAAAAAATACATGAGGAGTGCCAAGGAACACATCAATGCAGGCCTGTAACTAGAATGGCTAAAATATGAAGAGTGCAAGCCTTGCTCCTCTTGCCTAACTACACTTTTTTCTCTGCAGACGGTAAGTTACAGTGCTATGGGTTGGAATTTGCCTGTCCTGTAGTTTCTCAAGTCCACTGAAAATCAAGGCAAATTGGACTGCACTTGTGTGACCCTTTATTAGCAACAGTCTTAAGTGATGCACTACAGACTGGGAGCTGAGTAACACCAGCCATCAGGAGAATTAAAAAGGAACATCAAAGTTTCCCTGTAACACCAGAGGTAAAGGCTATCCACTCAGAGGGAGCCGCTGTGAGGCAGAGAAAGGCTTGGATCAACAAATATGGGAGTGATCAAACAAGGCTGTTTTGTTCCTATACAAACCCAGAGCTCAAGTGGCAGTCTGACTTGATCCAGCTAGAGACAGAACAAACCGACAAGCTCAAACTTCTGGGCAAACCAGATTATTTACTACTGGGTAAATTCTGCGGAGAACTCAGAGGTCAAATTTCTCCCACAATAACTGAAAATACAGCTTCCTTCACACTGCAGTAGCTGAAGGTAACACAGACCCTTGTCCAGCGAAGGAAAACCTGCTTCAAGCTACCTTGCTTTTACTGACAAGATACACACCTGTTTCTACCACAACAGGACACCTGATGGGGATGCAGTAACATCATATATGTATATATATATACACACACATATAGACCAGTTATAAGCCTCTCCTCCAGCCTAAGAGTGGCTTGTGATCCACATGTTTAACTAGAACAAGTAGGCACTGTTGCATTCCTTGAATCTCTTACCTGCTTCATGTATGCTCCCGTCGCAACAACTCTTTGGAGGCAGCTTTGTTAGCTCTTAGCAGTCCAGACTTAATTGCTCACAGCACACACATTCTCCAGTTCTTTGTCGCATAACAGACTTAAGCCACGAGCATCTGTATGCAAGTATCCTTACCTCGATTGTGCTGCAAGAGGACAATGGTGGGATTGACGATTGTAGTCGAGGGGTAGGCAGAGGAAGACTTGTTGATTGACGTGAAGGAGCTTGGATAGTCAGTGCCAGTGCTAGGCTGAGGCACTTCATTTAGCACAGGACTTGGGTCCTGAAAATGAGAGTAACACATTATTAGCAGCATGCAGAAGGCTGCTACACTGGGAAAATTGGGAAACCCACAGCATTTTAAGCTGAATGAGAAGCATAATCACAGCAAATTTTAGTGAAAAAGGCATAAGCATGGGTGTTATCCTGCTTCTCGTAAGTACTCCGCTCGGTGTTAATGCAATTAGTTTGCTAATGCAGTACTATAATTATTTGGTGTTGGGTTTCACAACTCCAACCCCAAAAGGAGGGAATAAATTCATGTGGCAGACTCTCTGGAGCAAATTCAGAATGCCAGAAGTCACCCAATCTGGTTGAGAGGGAAGATGTAGACATCTTCCTCCTGATATGCACACACACAGACATTTGGTTTAGAGGTATTCCTTTTGTAGCAAGAAATCAGACGTGCAAAACTCATGCAGCTCTGGAGTGAAACATCATTACTGCAGCTGGTTTGGTAAGAAAGGCTCAAGAAATAAAGTTAGCACCGTCACGCGAGAGACAGAGGGATAAAATAAAAATAACCCAAAACTGATAGAAGGTAGAAAGTAGGACTCCAGCAAAGAAGATATTCAACACGGGTTTGCCTCTGGAGTATGGACAGCAAACTGCTCCTGCTTTCTTAAAGCACTCAGCTCCATTACTTGCTTATTTCAAACCTACCTCTGGTATCACCACAGCTCTAGCTGTTCTGTAGAAATACAGACCGTGTCAGCAGGGGGACTTCAAAAACTAGTTAATCTTTAAAAAAACCTCAGTCCAGGGATACTCAGTTTTTCTTGGCAGCAAGGGGGAAAGCTAAAGAAGGGACAAAACTTAAGACAGTGTGTGCCACTTTAGGCTGAGATTTTTCAAAGCTTCTTAAAGAACTTAGACAGACAACTACCTTTAATGGGGCAGGAGCATTCAAAGACAATATGGGATGGTGTACCACATTCCTACCCTCCTGCTACTTCACTGGTGGAGGGAAACGCTGCAGGCCACTGGTCTATAAAATGAAGTTGAGTATTCACGGGAGTTTCATCACAATTTTAAAAACCTCTCAATATACACAGATTATTGTCACAGAACAACTTCCCAGTCCTGCTTTTCTGGCCAAGTGTCCTTCATACCCACCAGAGCTGGATGCCACCAGGGCAGAGAACTTGCAGGATCAAGCAGAGGGCTGAGCAGGGGCCAGAGGGACACCTGGCACCAGAACTCAGAGAACTGACTATAATCAAAACAAGCACCAATGGCCTCTCCACTCTAGAGAGGAAATAGGGAAGAACAATCCCATCTTGCTGGATGGAGGTGATCTTGCTTCAAGCAGCATCTGACCAGGCCACAAAACATTTCATGAAGACAGAAAGAACCAATGGCCTTCAGAAATAGATGTCCTTAAGAGAGAGACCCAGCTCCATTTTGCTAGCTATGATAATATTCCAAACTACGCAATCTGGGAAGAGGAGTGAGAGTCAGGGAGAGATAATGAGAGATTTGGAGCTGAGCTCCATTTTAATAACTAAAATACAGAGAACTCCTCAAATAAGAAGGATGTCAGATTCAGATAGGTTCTGCAGCCTCAGCTAAGTCACAAAAGTGAGTGGACAACAACGACTTAGATAATTGTCAAAGACAGCTCTGCGACTGCATGCCTGGAGCGAGTGTGCCCAAAACCAATTAAAAACCCTCAGCTCATAGAAGTCAGGTAGAAGAAAGCTTCCACTCTGATTAGGATGCCTAATTTACCTGGAGCCTGCAGATAGGCTCCATTTAAAAGCAAAACAAAATAAAAATAGTAACCTGCACAAACCCCTGAAACTTCCATTTCCGTGGAAGAAGAAAGTCTAATGCTGAGAACTTCAGAAAGTATAATCCTTGATTGCTTTTTTATTCCCCCCCCCAGCCCCTGCATGCTTGCTAGATCCCTATAGAGTCAGAAGGCAGCGAAAGGATCATCACAAAGGGAGGGGGTTTCTGCTGAACTCCTTACTTGTCCTTACAAGCAACCCCTATAAAAAAGATGTAAGACTTCCAGTACCAGGAGTGTCAGGTACTTTCAGCACTTTATGCAACTTTAACTGAGAGCTATTTCTCCTCCTTGTCCCAGAGGGCTTTTAAAAACAGGTGATAAGGAGAAACAAATAAAACCTAATCCAAGAAGATCACAGTAAGTTACAAGTTAAACCTGTTGTGGATTGAACTATCCACATTTTCAAAGACAAGGAACTGCAAACTGAAGACACTCTCCCCCTAGTCTACTCCATATAGCACCTGCCTGCCTGGAAAGCTCTTATAGCTGACTAACTGATAATATTGTCATCAGACACTGGCAGCAATCTTACACTGATTTCTATAGGGATTTGTGTGGAGACCACAGAGTGTAGTGGCAGAAAGCCAGCCCTAACCTGTCAGTGGTCTGCTGTTGCTGCTTTAAATGCTATTCAAACCCAGTTAAGGATCCTATTAAAAGAGTCTGTCTGAAGAGATCAGTTAGTGGCAGCTATTCTGTTTATACAGAATTCACTATTCTAGGCAAATCCTGTGAAGCCTCTTAAGGTGTGCATCACCTTAGCAGAATGGGCACGAAGGGAGGCAGTTAAACTTTGTGAGAAGTCAGTAGAAAGTCCAGAGCTGCACAAGGCAGGCAGCATGCATGCACTAGCACAGGATGTAAACAAGGTTTCAGCTGTCATGCTAGGGGCAGGGAGTGAGTCATCACTCCTCTCAAGTTTAGTATGGCAAGGCGAAAGTAATTTTAATATAGGAATATAAAACTAGGAAAAGGGCAAGGAAGGTAGTTGGCAAGCTTACTGTGTGTGAGATGACTCCAGTGATGTCAGGCTTCAAGCCCCTGTGCAAAGCCCCTGTGACTGGAGGGACAAGTGAAGGTGGTGATGAGAAGAATGGCAGTTTCGGGTAAACAGAGGGTGATGTGCCAGATGTGGAAGGTGCTTGGTTATGGTGGGAACCCCTCTGGAGATGTGGGGGAATGAAATCATCTAGAGTTGGAAAAGTCAAGGGTGAGCCAGGAGAAACAGTCTCAGGGAATACGGAGCCTTGCCCGAAAGGAACCAGAGGTGGTGGTGGAGTGCTGGAGCTGCCTTCTTGCTGTCTGTCTGGATTAACCTGGAGGAGGGGGACTACTATAACCCCAGGCTGAGCTGTGGTGGTGGCAGTGGCATCCTGTAGGAAACAAGGTGTTGTTACGCAACGGGGCAGATTGGTACTTTAGTCTAATGCAGCCATATAGTGTCATGCAAGGAAGCATCCAAAACGATACAAAGCCCCAAGAGATTTCCTTTCCTTAAGACAGACACGCTTCTTCAGGCTTGCAGTTCTGGACTCTGTGGACATGCATGCTTTTTCACAGAGATCTTCCTTCCCCACACCACCCCCTTCTCCAGTTCTGTGCAGCAAGGCTAAATCAAGCTATACAACAGCTCTGCATTCGACACCGCTTGAGAGGTACTAACCATTGCATTACAGAGCTCGTTGCTTTTACAAGTCCCTAAAATAGAAACCTCTTCAGCAGCCCAGCCCAACCCCCTGCAAACACCACACACACACAAACACACGGATCAACGTTGGGAGGGTGCGCATGGGTTGTTAAGTATTATCAAGTAAAGGACCAGAAGACTCGGGTGGCACGATGAGTGCTCAGAAATTAGGTAGGAGGGGAATAAAGCATTAAGAGAACGTTGTAATGGATTAAAGAACCGTTCACACGGCTGAAAGAAAACAAAGTTATGGAGAAAACATGTACCATGCTGCGTCCCATTGCCTTGTACGGTGACTGTCGCTGCTGAGTAAGGTAAGGCTCTTTTTTCATCCTGTCCTCTGTGGCAGCTGTGCTCTGGGGCTCTAGCACTCTGTCCCTCACAGCTTGCGGAGGTGATGACTGAGTCCACGAGGGCTGGCCCGCACCATAACTAACTGCGTCTTTACTGAGGACAATGTAAAAATACGGCCTGGGAGGAACAGGAGGAGGAGGAGGAGCAGGAAGAGACTTTCCAGTATCTGTTACAGAGGAAACAATGTCGGTAGCTGGTGCCTGGGTGAGCTCAGCGCCCAAACTGGTGCTGGCTGATGGGTCATGTGTGGTGCCAGTGGAATGTTCAGATGCGGCTGAGCAAGTGCTGTTAGATAAACAAGCTACATATAGTTTGCTGACCTTTTTATCCGCCTTCGTCTTATGACTGGAATTAATTCCAGCCTTAATACTGAGATCTGCCCTGTCAGGGTCTTGTTGTACGGATGATGCATCCGATGAGGAGCAGCTTTCCAAGAGTGGCTGTCCAGCATGCACCTCATCTCTGGGGCCCGAAGAGGGAGAGTGCCCTGCTGACAAGCCTTGCTTCCCGCTGGGGACGGCCCCATAGGGGACAGGTGATGAGAAATAGCTCCGTGCACTGGCATTTGGTGATGCACGCTGCGTATAAGGCTTGGGTGCATTCAGGTACACACAGTCCATGATGGGCACTGGCAACAGGTTGGTCGCTTTAGTGTCAGTGCGAGGACGCCATGCAAAGCTTTCCTCTTTGGGAAGAGGAGGACGGGGAGGAGCAAGGGCCTACCCAGGCAGAGTCAAGAAGGAAGAGTGGGAGAGAGGAAGCAGCACCAAATGAGAGGAAAAAGGAAGGAAAAATAAATAAATTCAAAGAATGAATTTGGTCATTAGACTTGGGTTAAGCAGTTTTTAATACAGCAAGAACAAAAAGCAAATACAGTATCTGGAAGGCCAGTGCAGATCTCTCTCACACACATCAACCTCACACACTCACTCTTTCTTAGCCCTGCTCACTACAGCATGCAAACTAAACCCAGCTTCTAAGTCATTGCCGACACGCTTCTCTCTCTGGGTTCAAGAAATCTCTCGGTGCTGTATTGTTCTCAGAGGGCTGAACAGCAACACCCTCCATGCCCCTGGGAAATCCCAAGTCACAGTTTAACATCCTGACTAACTAAGCCCTGACTCATGCTTATGTAACTAACTACTTCCCAGCACTGGGGACATCACAAAGCCTAATTCAGAGCTCTAGGCCATCTCTGCATGCTAAGTGCACTGCCAGAAAATGACTGTTGCTAAGTTCCACCAGTGCTAATGGAAGCAGACATCATATGAGCGATACAGCCAGCCACAGCTGGCTAAGCAAAGAGCCAGTATTTCTTCCTTCTACATGTGAGCTCTCGAGTTCTCTTCGGGATCTTTCAGTCTTCAGCTTTCAAGAAGACCAAAACAATTCCATTCTCTTGAGGAAGTGAGTTCATAAGAATTTGCCTCCAGAATCAAGATCACCGACAGAGAAATTCTGCTGCTAGTAAATATGAAAAAAATAAAAAGCTTGGCAACATACAGGTTGCCAACTCCACAACTACCTGCCAACTGCAATTCCAACTCCAATTACTGTGAATCTTTTTCTGAAAGCTGAATTAAAGTAAAATAACAGCAATAGAGAGGTTTTGTTTTATTTATTGCTCTGTTGACAGTAGCTGACAACTATAAAGGAAGTTCAGATAAATAAAGGAAGAGAATAAAAAACACCCACCTAGTGAATTCTGGTATCTCCCTGCATTCTTGCAAATTAACCCTCCGGAGACTGTGAAAGTAGATTTTACACACACCCTGTTGTCTTATCTTTACGGGCAAAGGCGGGCTAAATCACTGTTAACATGGCCAAAACCAAAGAATGAAGATGCCTTGACAGCTCACAACATTCAAATCTGAAAAATGCCTCTTTTAAAATTCATCCACCTCTGCCAGGCTGTGGCCAGCACTTACTCTTGTTACGTGGACGTACGCCTGCAGTAACTTCCCAAAGCTATGTCCCAAAATCTACTGTCCTCATGCTGCCTCTCCTTCTCCTAATACCTGATGTGCAAGGGAGTGGAGGACTGGGTCAGTCAGTCTTCCTCCTAAAGGGCTTCTGCAACAGGCTCATTCTTTTTGATTTCTCAAGGAGTAATTTCAGCCTGGAGATTTCAGGAGTTCCACAGTACTGCCCTAGGTTGAAGCCTCACATTATCACCTCACAGTATTGTCAGGAAATTGTAGTTCACCACCTGCACTTGCTGTTTTCCGTTTTCTTCCTTTTCAGATTAGGTTGAACAGCCTCAAGGACTCCTATAAGAAGTACTGTGTGCCTCAGTGTGCTCTCTGTTCATCAACAAGATCGATAAGGGACTACAGACTGCTGTAGTATCAGGCACTAAAGAGGTTTTTCCTTTAGGGTGCCACACCTTCCCATGCTCTCATCTGCATTGTGCCTTCTTCCCCTTCGAGGAACAGTGTCTGTTCTATATCTTTGCTACAGATTGCTGATGATGGGAGCAGTTGCCCTGTTAGCAGACTTTAAAAGGACTCTGTTTCACACAGAAAAGGGATTTCCAACAAAAAGTTTCCTTATCAGCTTTCAGACTGCCCCTGTGCAGACCAACCACACAAAAGCAAAAAGGATGAAGTTGCACCTTTCCTAACAGGCTGACTTCAACAATGTATTTTCAGTTAAAACCAGCCTTTCCTTTGCCCACTTGTATCAGTTACACTGCTAAAACTGAAAGGCATTCAAAACAATATCTTGCTTTGAATGTAGGGTGTAATTTTGCTTCTAGCCTGCAGCAACCTCTAGGAAACAGTGATGTAAAAGACTGAACAGTAATAGATGACTACTTCACCTTTTTTCTTGCAAACAGTTTTGTCCTCCTTCTTCCACAATGGAAATACTGGGCCTGCCTGCACACAAGAGCTCCACAGCACTCTGCTGACATCAGTATTGTCCCCATTTTTAAAGCAGGAAAAGCTGAGGCATAGCAACTTACCCAAGTCTGTAGCAAAGCTTGGAGTTCAAACCAGGACTCCTGACCATGAATCCAGTGCTTGAACCTAGAAGATCACCCTCAGGGTGAAGAAGAGAAGGCTTACCTGTGGCTTGTTGTCTGAGGAAAGGTTTGGACGCACACTCCTATAACCCTTGGCAGCCAGAGAAGATGGCTGGGCATCCCCATTTGCATCCGTGTTAGATGACGACCTCCAATCATCTGTGAGGGGAAGGAAAACTCAGATCAAAGGATTTCCTCCAGTCTACATGACAAGCAAAAGGAGGAGACACTTCTTGTCCTTTTTTTTTTTCCACTCCAGGCAAAAAAGAAATATTTCCAGGAAAACAGAAGCAACAAAATAAGTAGTCAGTGCTTGTACCTGCTTCTGGGTTCTCTGGCTCCAGGCCTGAGTGTTTCACAGAAAGGAGGTTCGGAAGAGGTGAGGGTGGAGGACAGGCATTGAGGAAAAGAAAGGGGGGAAAAAAAACCCCAACAAAACGTTACATTTACAGAAAAGCATGTACCAATCAAAGTTAAGAGTCAGAACTACTTCATTACACACATAAAATGCTTTCTGACAGGGCTGCCTAATTACCATAGAGACCAGCCCTAAACACCATGTCCTCCTTGTTTCTGACCTTTGTAAACACAAGGCGATTCATTCACAGCAACGAAGAAACAATTGTTCATTGACATTCTTACTTCAGAAGCAAAAAGCCAGCCCAGCTAGCTACTTTCTAAAGCTGAAGCTTGACATCCAGACACTATAAATTACTGGAGATGTAGAGACCCCATGCTCAGCCATGGTGCAAGCTATGGAGAAACATCTATCCTTACCAACAACGCTATGTACAATTAATGGAGAAAAAGGACTGCCAACAAATAGATCAGGTTTTGTAGGCTAAGTGCCTGTGCACGAAGGGGGTTATAAAATATGATATCACTCAGTCCCTGCAGCTAGATGCATTGGTCTCATCACTTACTTACCCACCTCCCACTGGGCTTCTCCCCATCCTCTGCCCATTTTGCTGTTTCAGTTATATGCAAAAAGCTCCTCCAGCTCTAAAGTACATTTCATAAAGCGATTGAGAGAGCAAGCAAAGGAAGTATTAATGAGCTGATTTCCATAGTAATGGGCTCATTGCCATTCAAGCTTCTGGAAATTTATGAAGCCATCAACAGAAAGGAGAGAGGCAATGGTGGGGGGTAGGAGTGAAGAAACAGAGAATGGCAAGCATGAAAAGAGGGTGGGTCATGGGTGAAGCAGAATGGGAGAAGATAGAGCAGAAAGCAGCATATTGAGGCTGGAATTAATGGAATTGCCCTTCCTCTAACAATTCAGTCAGCAACAATGTATGCTTTGCTTTCAAGAGCAAGTTTGACCCTCTCCCCCCTTAACGGCATCTTGCCTTTGGGAGTTCATCCTCTCTGCCAGACCCACGACACTGTCCAGGTTTGTTATGCTTTGCCTGTCTCCTACAATTAAGTAATTACACGTCTGCTATTGAAAGACAGCAGAGCTCTGCAGTGACACTGTCTGTCTAGGATGCTATCCCTGCTCCCTTGGCAACCCAAGTGAATGCTATGGTGGCAACCACTCAGCCTCTTTCTGCTTCATGTCATGCCCGTAATAAAAGGAGATGGCAGAGGCCTGCCAGGAAAAAACAATAAATTTGAGAGTTTAGGGTGCTCTTGACAGCAAAAGGGAATTGTAAACAAACAAGCCAATGTGTGAGTGCATGCCATGAAACCTGCACTAGGATAAACAAGGAGTCAATCTCTCTTCAGTGGTCTGGTTTTTACAAGATGATTCTGACTATGCCACAGGATTTGGACAGGAATCAGGGCTTAAAACCATTGGCTAAAAAGTCACCCCAAGACCCCAAACTAACCTTTTCTTGAAGTCACTGTGAGCAACATATTCCAGTTAAACCTTCCATCCACTTACTTTCAGGTCGCTCAACATCCTGAGGACACGGCAAAGCGATATTCTGAGTCTCTTCATAGGCAGGAGATGCTCGAAGGGTCACAGCTCCTTTTCCGCTGCAGACTTTAGTGGGATCCATTTCTACAGGAAATGCACATGCACAGAGGGGATACATTGAAACAGATAAAACAAAGATATTAGGAGCCTTCAGAGCACAAAGGAGTAATTTCAGCATGGCTGCCTTCTGGTGAACCAATCTAGTCATGTTTATGCAGATGAAGATTAGCTCCAGATTTAAAGCGTTGAGAAACCAAAGCAGTTTCATATTCATGTAACTGATGAATGTAGAAGTAAGTTCTGAGCCAGGGTAACAGAGCTAAGAAAGGGGAGGGGAGGGGGAAGGATGTGTGTTTGAACTACATTTCACAGGTCCATTTGCTTTATGTGGAGATACTGTACTAGCAAGGACCTGTGGCTCTCCTCTAGGGATGTCCCAGTGGTATCAAACAACATGAGTTTTGCATTGAAGGCTTAAAAATGTCTTTTGTGCAGGAATGAAAAGATTAAAAAAAAGTATTATCACCACTGGATGATAAAAATTTTGTAACTGTGCTGGATATGATCTGAGGGCAAAGCACTGCAAGCCACCTCCTTGCTACTTCCCCCCATTCATGTCAGCATTTCACCTTCTGACATAGGAACCCAGATCCAGAAAGAGATTAAATGTATACCTGTTCAGATTAACCTTGAACCAGACATCAGAGCACGCCTGTGTCCTTGCTGAGGCCTGATTCAGCACAGCTTCTGTGCAGGCTTACTCTTGTGCATGCCAATCCATGAAATCCTGTCATTCTACTAAGTAATAACAAACCAGTACTTCAAGGCTATCTTCCTCCCCTTACTTATAATCCTGCCTGAGGATGTTTCTTCTAAGATACATACAGAAAAAATAAGCCTCAAGAGTCTCTCAGTTATCCCACTTCCACAGGAAATCATGTCCTGTCCATTTCTCAAGCACTGCTCCTGACCCTGCAGCTGCCCTTAGACTTCACTTTGCCCTGCCTAAACAGAAGTGCTAGCAGGGAGCACAAAGAGTTATGGAGCATCTGCTCTGTTACACAAATGATGTGATGATTTTTATTTTTATGGGGTGAGGATCATGCTATCTCTGCACAGAGAAGAGTGCAGTTCCTCTCTAGGAACAGTCATTATCATGAAAATTGGGCAGAGGGGCCAAAGGCTGATGCTTGTTGCCCAGACAACAGCCCACGTCTGTGCAGATCAATATTGCCAGGGTTATTTCAGTAAGAAAATACTCCATTAAAACCAGAGCAGTACAGTGCCTACAGACCATGACAATGCCTCAGTTAAGATTAGAAAACACACAGATAGCCAAGTATAGGGAAATATCAGTAGTGCCAGATGGATAACAGCAGTAAGGGAAAAGACTTGATGAATATCAAACACATGGCTCACATTGAAAGCCCTCTACAGTAGGGGAAAGGCTACCCACACACATATATCCAATGCAGTTTAATGTTTAAATGTACCACATTTCACAGGATAGCTTAGGTTGGAGGAGACCTCAGAGGTCATCCAGCTCAAACCCCGCTTCCACGGACAGGGACACCTCATTATATCCAGTAGCCCAGAGTCCCATTCAATCTCATCCTGAACACTTCTAGAGGGTACCATCCACAGCTTCCCTGGACAACCTGTGCCAGTGCCTCACCACCCTCACAGCGAGAAATTTGTTCCTAAGATCTAATCTAAATTTGCTGACACCACAACTGATCGTAACTAAGGCCACCCACATGCCTGGTGAAATTTAAGTGGTCTTTTCTCAGATTTTCACATGATGCAGATAGGGAGAGGATTTTTTCTGACCAAGAGCACAGTTGTGGCTATTGTTTCCATGCACACAGAATAACATGCAGCCTGAGGAATCCACGGCCCCATTTTCAAACCAGAAGACAAAACTTTAAGCTCTGGAACACTAAAGTTTCAAACGTTCTGTAACTCTGAGATGTGGATGCATTGCTGGAAGTCACCGGGTCTGATTTAGACATCTTCCTCTACACTCCTACACCCAGATTCCCTTCACAGGCACTGGAGGACAACGGAAACATTTAGACTTCAACATGCCATAAATATCTTCATCACAGCAGAGGAGAGTCAAATCTGGGGATCAAAGCACTTCTTACATTTTCATACAATACTGTAAAGCTGCAGAGTATTTCAGTGAGTGAGAGACAAATACCTAAGATGTCAAATTTCCTCACATCCAGCAGACAGTAGTGTGACATTAACACTGTCCTGCTCCAACGGAGCACACGTGTGATAGATTAGGAAAGACAAGCACTATCAGCTAGACTAGTCTGACTGTCCAAATCTGGCCAAGTCCAAAAATAATCCTGTACCTTTAGTGCGAAAACAGGGCTGGGGAGGGAGTGACAGACAGCCTACCACCTTTATTTATCCACGTAAAGATTCTGTAAAATCAGGGTATGTACAGAAAAACAAAACCATCCCAGGCGTGATGAACTCTGCTTGAACCTGTAAAATCACATCTCTGACATGCATTTACTTTCACGAAGATAAAGATATACAGGAAACTTCATTCAGTTCACCGGGAGTTGGGTTCAAAACGAGGCTGTAATAGCAATATTATTCATAAGTATTAGCAGAACTGCTTATGATGACCCCAGATTCAAGTAGACACAATTATGTCTGCAGAGGAGCAGCATAATTAAGAACAGTGTGTTGTGTCATCGAATGCTAACTTTGTTACCTACTGATGAAATCTACAGCTCTGGAAACAGTGAGAAAAGGATGAAGCTGAAAACTAGCCAAAGCGTGTGGGTGAAGCAGAAGCGAGAAGAGGGAGAGAGAGAGAGAGAAATGATGGCAAACTAATGCACGGCAGGGGGAGGAAGAAAGAGGATACCTGTAGGCAGCACTAGGTGAGGAGAACTTTTCACTTTCTTCACAGGGATTATTTTAACGGCAGAAATAGAGCGTGTGTATAAAGGGACATCGACAGCTGCAAACACAAAAGTGTACATGGCACATCCAAAAATGGAAGAACAGAGTTTGGGAAGCATGCCACAAAATTTTCTAATGTACTTCGGAGACACAGCAGCAGGAGATTTCAAATACAAAAGCATCGCAGAGAGCAGTGATGCAACCAGTAAAGACATCCCTTTGTTTGCCCCAATTCAAGAGGTGTCTGTTTCATGCAGCAAACTGAACTGCTTACTGAACTCACTGCCACTATGCTGCAGGTGAAAAGAATACAGAGGCATTAGTTTCTTAGAAGCTATAAAAAATTTCCAGTGCAATCATTTAGCTGAGATACACTACATGCAAAAATACAGATGTTAAATTCACACGAATACGGCTCAGTTAAAATAAAGTGAAACAACAAGCGCTGAAAGGTTAAACGAGTAACACAAAGCTAAGCACGTTACGTGGATTCTGGATCTTACGGCACGTAAGTTCAGCAACAGAAGGAAGCAAAACACTAAACGCTCTTGAAATAGTCTCAGCATGAGGGGTAGCATCAAAATATCTACTTCAGAAAAAACCCATCAATTTAAACAGTAAATTGAGGAGATGTCAACTGATCTCCATCAGCTAATTACACTGTGCAATATTCTAGCAGTTGTTATAAAATGTCCAGCTGGTAACTCCTCTCTCCAACTTAATTGCTGCTGATGTGGAACTCTTTCAAAAAAAAAAAATGCAGGGGAGATGTGGGGGTTGGTGACAAAAAAAGGCAAAGCCCCTCACAGGTGGAAGCTCAACAGAACCTGCCAAAACAAACATCATGTAGATCATGGCTTCACCAGAATAACTTGAGTTGTGTTCTTGATTCCTGCAGAGCCAGGACTTTCTCCTTTAAAACCTATTTGCTCTCTGCAGATACTAACTGAAAAATGCCAGATGTCTCCTCACATCTCAGGTCACATCTTCAGGTCTGAAAAATCAGGACTAAAGGACCACATTTCCAATACTTTACACACCAATAGGGAGCAGTGGGCCAGCTTGAGGGAGGCATTAACATCATGGTGGTGTGAACACCCCCTCTTGTGGCACATCCTTCTGTTCCCTGGCAAAACTGGAAAGCACGGACTTCACCAACCCAGGAAATGGCTCTCAAGCAAAGGAGCTTGAGGATTTTTTTTTCAAACCACATAAAATCATTAGGTTTTAATTTTATGAGATTACTTTAAACTCATTTTTATAAAAGAGGAAGCCAAATCAAGCCTTGTTCTCCTTGTTTCTCCCTGACCACAGGAGACCCTGTGAATACTATAGATTCCAAATCCAAGCAGCTTGTGGTTTAGGAAACAACTCTAATTCTGTTCTACTCTGCAATTGACTGAATTCATCCAAACACAATTCAGTCAAAAAGCTGGCCACTATAAAAAGGCATCAAAAGAAAAGAAAGGAAATGAAAGCAGCAGAAAACAAACTTTTAGAACCACAGACTGTCACCCTGTCAGAATGCACAGCACTACCATACAGAACTGAATGCTATAGTGCACACTATAAACCTGCCAATGTTAACTAGAAGACTGGTTGATTTAGGTAAGTTTGGGCTTTAAATCATTGTTGCTAATGATAGATTAATTATTTTTTGCTTCCTTAAATAATTCCTTTAACACTGGGCTCAGATCTTCACCTCTCACTGAAGTTGACAGGATTGACATCTAGTTGCCCACAAACCTACAGTCTCCAAACACACTAAGATACTGATTCACAGGTGCTCACAAGCACCACAAGCAGGGCAGAACTTTCTCCAAAACAGCACTAAAAAAAATACCAAGAGACAAATCCAGCCTGCCACCTTTAAGAAACAAAGAACACTTGTTAAGCTGAGAAATGCTGCTGCTGGCATGGTGCAGCACAAGGCTTTGCTTGTATCAGTAGCCAAGCAATCTAAATTTGGAAATCTCTGCTGTAGTGAACGTCCTGGGAAACCAGCGACATCACGCAGATGACATGCAGGGGGAGCTGCAGAGATGTTTGTGGAGCGCTTCGCACACCTTTTACTTGTCCATTGCTCCTCAGTCCATTGACAATAGTTTTTCCAACATCAATTTCTTCATGTTCTGTAAGACAAATGAAGAAGCAGATTACTTCTGGTTTAAAACCTCTACAAGCGAGTTTAGTCTATGGTTCTAAGGGGCTGCCATGGCTCAGCACTATTTGATTCATGAGCTAGGAAGTATTCAGATGATCTCAGGAGATGCTGCTTGGAGACACAAACCTCCCTTGGATGATGCTCCTATTTCTCCTTTCTCTATCTGGAAACAAGGGCTATCTCTGTATGTGCAGGTGGCATCCAGCCCAGTGATGAGATTTTCAGGAAAGATTTTTCAAGTCCAAAATATTCTCAGCTGACATAAATGAAACTTGCTCTTGTGAATTCAGAGGACAGAAGATAATGCTAGAAAGGACTTCCAAGAGTCATCTAAAGCAACATGCCTGACCCGTGTCAGAAACAAATCTACCTCCTGTTAAAGCACCTATGCTGACTCAAGACATTTCTAGTAAATTTTTGAGCTTTATGGGTGAAAATGAGACAGCAAACACGACAGCAGGACACTTTTTGCTATACAGCCATTCTGTTGTTGCCTTAATGGTTATATTCCCTGAGCTTTCAAGGGCTTTGAGTCTTTGTTGTGAGGCAGAAGGAGTAAAATATATATATATATATATATAAAATAATTGCACAGAAACAGACAGGACTATTTCTAGTAATAGAAGGAATACCAGTGAGTGCAAGTGAAAACAATACAGACTTACCAGAGCTCATTGTGGTGGAGGGGCTTGGCTTTTTCACTTCTGGATTTGGTTTATGCCTGTTTAAAGTGAAAGGCGGAAAGGTTACACTGTGTTTCACACCTGCCCAGACTGCACTGGACAATGTGCTGAACATTCATCACTGAAGTCAAGGTAATAGTCATGTTCTTTTCTAAAAATTCAGTTGCAAATCCCAAATGCATTTATGTCAATTACCAGTTACATTTTTTGCTGGTAATTATTAGAACTTAAAGAGTATTTCCCCCAAATATAGGCACCATTCAGACTTCACAACTAATCCTCAACATTAAACTGGAAGAGATACTGGTTAAAGCCTAAGAGCTCATATATGGCAAAATAAAACTCTGGCTGGCTTCTAATATAAAAAAATGTGCATCATCTTTAAGAAAAATGAAATCTTTGTGAGACTAACAGCTGTAAGCTTAAACCATCAACTCAAATGATTGCCAGATGTCAAGGCGATCTGTTGCTCAGATCAAAGTCAGTCACTCCTTTGAAAGATGCTACAATGTGTAAGAGACATACTTGTCAAAATGCACATTAACTTCTGCAATGGTCATTTCCACCCCTGCAGTGCCACTAACACTTTCATGAGCAGACCTCAGCAATTGAAACTTTAACACTAGAAGCTTTAATTGTGCTGGGACCAAAGGCAGTGAAATTACTGTTGCAAGAGCAAAACCACCAGATGGGGACCAGAGGAAAAAGAAAGTCAATTTCCATGGTCATGACAGTCTACAGAGGAGAACTGAGGGACTTGTTTGTACTCAGTGCCCACTCTTGTGGGGACTTCAGTCCTACAGCAAGTGACCAGATTTCAATGTCACACACAGATGTGGAACAGTCAAAGAGGGGTATTTTTACAAAACAAGTCAGTGTTTGCCAAGATCGTTCAACTCTCTAAAGGTCTTAAGTTGAATTACAAACCCTTTCTATTCCAATCTTTCCACCTCCTCAAGCATTAAAGAGGGTGAGATTAAGTCCAGGCAATTGATGGCTTTCATTATACAAACAGACATAGGTGTATGGAGCTCTGACATCATGCATTAACAAAGATTCTAATCTGTGAACTACAGGGAAAAAGTGCTCAGTAAAAAAAGATACTAAACAAGAGTTGGAGACACTCCTTTTCCTGTTACATGAATTGGTGGCAGCGGCGGGACATTGTAAGAGATGGTAATTTCCTTCAGGGAACTGAATTTGCTCTCTTGCCTCAAGTGTTCCCATTCTTAACTAGTATTCATTTCATACCATCCAGAATATGAGGAGTGTGTTCTACAGATACACAAAAGGAAAGAGAATTCAATAATCAAATACAGCAACAGATCAGTCTGCAAAACCCACCAATATCTGGGCTCTCCAGCATTCCACTCCGGCAACAGATGCCAGCGGGGAATCATTGAAATATTTTACTCATTAAAACATCCATACAAGAGATATGTTGTAGTTGGTGAAGGCTCAATAGGGTGCAGCCTAACACGAAGCTGATCCCAATAAAACAAAGTGTGAAGTAGAAGAAGCAGTCTAAAACCAGACAACGACAAAAGCTGAGCTAAGCGTAAACGCCTGCTGCCCATTTTGCATGCCCATGCAGTATCTGCCTTTTGTTTCCACCATTTCATACAAGCAGTAAGTTCCTGAAATAGTAACAGTTGACACAGACTGAAAATTTAGACAAATGTACTTAATAACAGTCCTTCTGATCTCCATATGTTCCACTTACAGTAAGATGCCTTAGTTCAAGCAAAGCAGAAAGTAACAGGCTATCCAGGCTAAGGAGGTTCGTGACAGTATCTCGCCCTTTCATGCAGGTAAAGCTGTTAGTGTGTCTAACTCATTGGAAAAAATAAAAATCCCCAATAGGGCAGAGTGAAAACATTCAAGATGGGGCAGGACTGCAGGAAGAACTTCCTCCTCATATCCAATCTATATCTACCCATCTGTAGCTTTGCTCCATTCCCCCCAGGAATTCCCCTAGGAAACCTAGTCCTGACAGGACTAGGGGGAATGGAGCACAGCTGGAGCTGGGTAGATTTAGCTGGATGTGAGGAGGTTCTTCAGCGTGACAGCAGTGAGAGCCTGGAATGGGTTGCCCAGGGAGGTGGTTGAGGCCCCATCCCTGGAGGTGTCTAAGGCCAGGCTGGATGAGGCTCTGGCCAGCCTGATCTAGGGTTGGGTGTCCCTGCCCATGGCAGGGGGATTGGAACTGGATGATCCTGTGGTACCTTCCAGCCCTGACTGATTCTATGATTCTATAAAGCCTGTGTTGCAGGTGCTTATAACTTCTAGAAAACAGTATGGATGTGTTCCTGTGTGACTTGGTCTCGGTGATCCTGCTCTGGCGGGCGGATTGGACTAGACGATCTTTCGAGGTCCCTTCTAATCCCTAATGCTTCTATGATTCTAAGCCAGGCAATCTGGGTAGCACACATGAAGGCACAGAATGAGCGTGTAACACTGTCCCAAGGACTGAGAACAGTTCATAGAGCTGGAATGTCAGGATGCACTTCCAAGACACTGCAGCTGACAGAGCTGTGGCTGCCTGTGCCTCTGTCTCAGGCCAAGCATTCCTGCCCACTCCTTAGTAGCTTCAGACGCCCAGCCACCCTGCAGTGGCAGAGGTGTGCGCTCTGTGGTAGGAACAGAACAAGATATGCCAGCCCAGGAGCACATGAGAGCATGGACGGCCTTGTCTCACCACCAGTTTTGTCTAAGCACCACGAAAAATACGTTTTTCTGCATGTCATGCCAAAAAAAAAGGATACAGGGTCTCCTGTGATCTGACCCAACAGATAGAAGGGGCTGATGCTGCCCTTCCCACCATTAGAGTGTGAATGTGTAGAGACAGTCCCTAATCCAGACATCCAAAGAGTCCAAAGCAGCAGTGAACAGCAGATTGGAGAATTTTGAGAAAATAATGCACACTCTCCTTTCCTGTTCTGCTTTAAGTCTGCGGAAAGGCTATTGTATTCAGGACTGGCCACTAACAACCTCTATCCTTCCAGGAATCCTTTCTTTAAAAAACCATTGAAGAACAGAGTTTACCAGCTTTAACTTTTATAAATACATACCTGTAAAATCCCAACCACAAACGTCAGACTGCCTTCAAAGAAGGAACCTCCAACAAACAGCCCAAAGGCAAAACAAGCCCCCACCTGGCCATCTACCAGTTCACCTATGAACCATGGTCCTGAAAGAGAGGAAGCCAAACACCAAGCACCATCAGAAAACACAGCACAGATACAGCTCGTTTTCACAGGGGTTGACATGTCTGTGGAAATAACATCTTCATCTTAATCGAACAGTAATCTGATGAATATTCCTGATCTGACAATACCGCGGCACACCGATGAGTTGCAGCACGCCAGCTGGTTTCACGTCTTGTGACAATTTTCAGCACCAAATACAACATTTCACTAGGGGAGAAGTGTAAACACAGATCTTTCAAAACGTTGGCCTTTTCTTACTGTTGCAGTGGGTCATCAACAACTGCAGTCTGGCTCAGCTGAGAAGTGCAAAGTTTACCCATGTCCTGCATACTTGCACCCACTGCCAAAACAGCAGCTATTTCACAGAATCACAGGATCTCTTTGCTTGGAAGAAACCTTTGAGATGAAGTCCAACTATTAACCCAACGCTGCCAGGGTCACTACTAAATCACATCTACAAGCACCATGTCTACATAGCCTCTAAATAACTTCAAGGATGGTGATAGCACCATTGCCCTGGGCAGCCTGTTCCAGTGTCCAACGGCTAGTAAAGTTATCTGAGGAGACAGGCAGCATCAGAGCCAGGATGTTTTAATGATGTAGTGTGAAATGTACATTCCACACACTCCAAGATATAACCAGATCTTACTAAAAGAGTAAGTGAAAATCATATTAAATTTAAAATTACTCGCTTTGTCCTCAGAGTAGTTTAGTAATTTAAGTGTTTAATTAATTCTAGGGCTTCTAAGCTAGGCTCTCACAGACAAACCGTCAGTCTCTTTGGACATTTTAAAGATCCACGTAGATTTAATAACTTAAGTAAGTTTGGCCTGTTCCCCAAGACTGCAGACATCTTGTTTTTAAAATTAGGATCTGATGTGTGGTTTAAAAACACTAATTGGCATCCTCCAGTAGTCTAGGTTACTTACCCAGAGTGGTGTATAAATTGAGAACCAAAACTGAGTAATAGAAGGTGTTTGTTTTACTGAAGACATGCAGGGAATATGAAGTCAGAACAAGCAATCCTGGCTTTTCTAAACAGAGACAGTTAAGAAAAACAGACTGGGTTCAGGTTGTAACACTCGCACATATATAAATATTCATATAAATTCATGAACTGTTCTGAAACATATCTGCACATAATTTACTTGCTTTACATAAGAAATATAAAGATAATATTTGGCATGTCTACAGCACAAAGCCAAGAGAATGGATCCATCTCTACTATTACTGCAACAACTGAAAGGAAGGATCCAGTAACTATAACCATCTAGGTTAAACAGAACAGATGAAGCTGCCATTCTAAATGAGGGCATTAACTGTGTGTGAATAAAGCTGAACCTTGTCATACCTAGAAAATGAAGGTAGCTATAATGAATAGCTTGGAGAAGGTTCGTAATAAAGGAAAAGTGAGAGATCCAAACCACTTGTTCTAAGGTTGCCCTTCTCACAAAGCTGTAAGTGGCAGAGGGCAAGCCTGGCCTTTGGAAATCAATGGCTCTAACACATTTTTTTCACTAATTTGTAAACATTTGCCACAGTCTACAGAGACCTATTTCATCACATCTTTTCATTTTGAGCTCTGAGTTCCATAAAGGCAACTGGAAGATCTATTGTTTTTCTGTGTAAGCAGGATGCTGTTGTTACTGAGGATGCTACAGGAGTATAAAGGAAGGGACACAGGTTGATATGAATAGGAAGCCAAGTGGCTTCCAGACAAATCCTGTTAGTAAGGTGTGGCTCAAAAATCATCTAAAGGATAAGCATCGTGAGCTTCACAGTGCTGGTTTTAATTTAACCAGATTTATCACAAGCAAAACAACAAGTTACAACAGAACTGGTCTTGGTATTATTTTGAGAAACACTTGAGCACGCTCATGTGCTTTCCAAACATTAACAAAAACTACTTTAGTGGAATGAAATCTGTCTCTGCACTGAGGTGCCAGAGGATTCCATGCCAGCTGTAGTAAATCAAGCACACAAACAGAGCTAATGCAAAATATAATATTCCTTTCCCTATGCATTCACTTTTTCAGAGAGCAAATGCAAACTTCAGACTTTAACTCAGGAGATTTTTGTTTAAGCAAAGATACCATATCAAATTTGTAGTGTTTAATTTACTGTATTTTAGATACTAGAGGTTTTCTGGGTCTCCTTGAAAGCAAAACCAGCAGCTTCTGAGAACCCAGACCGCACAGTAATAGATGCAAAATGCAACAGAGCATTTACTTCTATATTGTTAGCATACGGATAAATAATAGAGGAAGCACAGGGAAAGTTGTATCCTATCAAAACCACAGATAAACATTGGGTCATACTTTTGAGTGCTGGCTTTTGGAGGTATCTGAAAATTACGAGCAAGGCGATCTGAATCAGCACAGTCAGTCCAAAGAGCACCCGAACCTGAAAAGACATTTTAAAGTCTAAGCCAGCCCTGAAGCAGTAGCTGCCTTAGGGTCATTGACAGAAGGATACAAAGACTTCTCATGAAATGCAAATCCACAGTGTGGTGGTGTCATTAAACTGAAAAGTAAAAACAGAGAAACTGAAAATTCTGAGGTATTTGACTTGCATCTTACTGACCTGAATTCAGTTAGGAGGCTGCAAGTAACAGACCTGAATCTTTCAAAAACTGAGTTTGAAAACACAGCCATTGAAAAAGTGTAACTACATTCCCCATACAAAACACTTCCTGAGCTCTGTGCTGCACAGAACTGCTGTTCGGGGTGCTGTGCAAATATCGGTTACTGACAGCACTCATGCAATAACTTTGAGCAAATTATGACACCTGTTACTCATGTGGACTTTGCGATGCAGCTCTGTGACATCCGCTATTACCACATGCCTTCTTTGCATGCACGGAGCCGTAATCCTTCCGGAGGTCACAGAATCACAGAACCTGGAACCTACTGGAGTATTTGGAAATTGTTTCCTTCCTCTAGAGCTAGCTATGTCAGCAGCTGATGTGGGACTTTTTCCAGCATTCTTGCCAGTACACACATTGCAACAGACTATGGTGATGCCTTCTTTGATCTACTGCTTCCTTTTTCTACCGTCTCCAGGACCTTCTTTGCCAGTTCTTGATTGCACAGAATGCGTCCTATGCTCAGAAATGGACAACTGTTTGCATGAACCACTGCTGCACACTCATGTCTGAAGTGCAGCTTGAGAAAGGAAGCTAGAAAGATTTGTGAAATTGCAGCAGAGGTGTATCTGGAAAAAGCAAAGTGCACTCAAGTCTACCTGGAACTAGGCAAATGCCTCCTGCGGTCTCTGGGGAAACCAAGGACTGACAGCTGTTTTGAGGAGAGTACTTACTAGAACATAGAAGTCAGTGAGAAGGATAACAGATGGCAAAAAGCCAAATTTAAGAGACAGGTTTTCTTCCATAGCAAATATATGATCTTGTGTGCTAATTCTTCCTGAAGCATCCTAGACTGAGATAAAATAAGAGAGCAGTTGGATACCAGCAGGGCAAAACCCACCCAGTTAAAGTTGCTACTTATCACTAAAGCTTTTCCAGAAAGATCCCAGTGACCCATGTCTGGCCTTCTGCTGTGCTAAATATTTCTAAATACTAAATAAGACAATGCCAGAAACAATTTGCAGCGCTTGAGTATTCACATTCTCTCCAGGTACCTAACACAAAGTGAATGCTTCATCCTTCTTATTTCCCCCAAATCATTCTGTTACTAGATGCAATAGTAATTTATGACTGGAGCGGAAGGGATGTTGCTTTTAGGCTCCCCTTCAGCTGTCTAGTAACAAGAGTGTATTTGCAAGCTAACTACTGCAATGCAGGCCTGCATAACCCTCTTCAGTTACTACTCAGTTTTGTACAGATGTTTCCATTATCATCAAAAAAACCCCACACTTACACAATGCAGCTTTCTCAAGTCATAGAAGTCAGTAAGAAGCCAGAAGGCAGAACACCAGCAGTACAGAAAGGCCGCCAGACAAAAAAGCAGCATACATAGCTCTTGTCCCACAAGAAATAATTCCTAACTGGGTTCTGCCAAGCAGGACAAAGCTGACTCTCCTTTACTATTGTGCAGAGTTAAAACAGTCTGATCAAGCTCTCTGAAGACCACTTGAAGGTAAAAAATAAAATATAGTATCAAAGAACAGAAGCGTTCACCGAAAAGCAGCTTTTGCACTCAATAAGGATTTGTCGGATGTTCTATGAACAGCATATTCGCTGCCAGCCTGTAAGAACTTATTGACCACCAAAGACAGCCCTCCAGGCTTACAAATCCAGTTCCACTGCCCTTTGAACTAACATGATGCTACTTCCTACTCTCTTTGATCAAGATTGATTTTGTTTACCCAAACAACCTTAAAGGTTATTTGTTGCCTGTTACTCAGAATAATTCATTTTTGACCATCTTCTTGCTCTTCTGTCATGTCTTGTTATACTCATTATGAAAAAGAAAGGGAAAGAATCCTTTCTTTTGTCCAGACATTTTATGAATGTTTGAGGGCTCAGCAGCTGGGTTTCTTTCCATTTAGTAAGTCCTGGGTTTTATAATCAGACAAATATCTGAGGCAATGTGTTCTCATATCTTGTGCCCCTAGATTTGTGATGGGGAAGTGTGACAGAGCAGACATGACAACATGTACATTTAATACAAAGAATGCCAACCAGTACCTTACCTGGACAGTCACGTTTATGTGATGGAAACCTTCAGTGTAGTTTTGTGGACTCCACTTTAGCACATAGAGAGGGCCAGACACCTGATGTGCATTCCCCAAGTGAACTCCATCTATATAGACTTTGATGGAAATAATGACAGAAGGAGAGAAGGCCAGAATTCTAGGAGTGAATAGACAGCAAATTAGACACATTTTTTACAGGACTTGCAAATTTCTGATTACTTCTTGAAAAGAATTCCCTAAAGAGTAAGCTACCTTGTACTTAAGGGTTCAAAGAAGAGCTAGAACGGTGAATCATAGAATCATAGCATCATTAGGGATTGGAAGGGACCTCGAAAGATCTAGTCCAATCCCCCTGCCACAGCAGGATCACCTAGACCAAGTCACACAGGAA